>CM068375.1:348134439-349334439 GCA_034769895.1 Magicicada septendecula
TCAATGAATCCAATTTAAATAATCGGTGGAATAATAAACCAAATTTAAAAACACTAAAACTAACTACCAGAACGAACGGCCATGATGGAATTATAAATCAAAACCTAATTTATGAACAGCGAATTGATGTGAAGAAACCACTCAACACTACACACGTATTACCGAACGAAATTACCGAACGAAATCCAGTGGAGGACGAAAACTAAACACAATAACTTGAAAATCTTCCAATAACTACATCACAGAAGACGAATTTATCAACTACTGCATTTTATTGAAGAAAAATCCAAGAGACAGATTATCAGCGTGGTACAACGCATGAAGGCAGCCATCTTTTAATTTCAACGAGAAGCAGCTCGACCAAGAAGAAGACTGCGTGACGTCAGAATAGTCTGCATGCGGTTCGAATTTCCATTTACTAATATATACTATATTTTTAATTATTATATGTTAATGAACAAGTTTTTCTCTAATTGTAAGTATTGAATTCTCTAACTTGCCTTTCCTGACATTTCAACAGTTAAAAGAATCCATGTTAACGAATAATTTAATTTGATATAACTTAACTCAAATGTATGAAATCGACCTGAGATCCAGTCTCGACTCCGAGAGCAATAGTCGACGCAAGTCGAATAATCGCATTAATCATAATAAGTATAATTATTTGTTTTAACTTGGCGTTTTATTGAATAGTTAAGTAGCTAAATTAAAATACGTCAATTTTTAATTAACTAACAGGACTTCAGAAAGGAAAAAGACGAGCAGAAGAAGAAATAAAGACGCTGAATTGACAGCTACCTTCAATCGATTTGGCTACAACATAATCTATTTAACGCGGTGAAACAAATATTTCTTTACCAATTCATACATAATTATTATTTATTATTTTAATTAATTGAAAAATAATAAAATAAAATATAAACACTTAACACAATTAAATAAGTAAACTTAAATTAACATAAAAAATTTGTTTTATTACAAATTGACGCATCCAACGTGGGACTGAAAAACTCATTTTAAATTGGTTTTATTACAATTTGGCGCTCAACTTTAGGGGCTAAAAGTAGGGATTGATAGGCCAATAAAATAAAGATAATTAGCTCAATTTCCTATTTTAGCTGGCAGCTGTTAACAGGTCAGGAGAGTAATTAAAATGCACAGGAGGGCGACGTCAAAGAAAAGGGCGGCAGAAGCCGAGAAGGAGATAGACATGGAGGACAAGGAGGTGACTCCTGTGGAAGATGTGGAGATGATATTACCTCCAGTGGAACTAACTAAGCCAGCACTACAGGAGAAACAACCAGAAAAGCCCACACGAACAGAGAACGTGGCAATGCAAGAAATGTTCAGGCTAATGATGGAGAAAATGGATGAGAACAGTAAGGAAATGAAAGGGGATAACAAGAAAGCCAGGGAAGAGAATCAGAAGAGCATAAAATCAATAAATGAGAACAACAAATCGACAAAGGAAGAATTGAGTAACAAAATTGGAGATATCAATAAGAAGATGGAGGAAAATGGTAAGAAGGTGGAAAAGAAGATGGAGGAAAATTTTAAGAAGATGGAAGAGAAGATGGAGGAAAATTTTAAGAAATTGGGAGAGAAAATGGATGACATGACCAAAGAAATAATAAATAATACTAAACTGTGGAGGGAAGAATTAAAATATGATAGCAAACCGGAAACAGAAGAAATACCAAACGATAAAAAAATGGAACGATTAAGTAAGGAAATAGAAAATAAAGAAAACACAAGAGAATTATTACCTGAAAATAAACCTAACAGAAACAAAGAGAATAATAAGCACATGGAAATGAAGACAAAGGAAATGAGACAAATGCATCAAAGGAAACTAATAAAATGACGGTAAGAGTTGGAGATGATGAACAATGGTCTAATTAATGTACTTAATATCCCAATTACCGACGACAAAAAGAAATCATGAATTTCAAAGATTATAGGAGGAGGTCAAAAGAAATTTCAGAAATAACACAATAAAACAGTATGTAACAACTTAAAAAAGACTATAGATAAATGGAATACACCCGAAATAGAAATATATGATAAAATATCAGTGATATCATTAATCATGGATGTACCAGTGACATTTGGGTTTAGTAAACGATATGATAGAGTGATTCAAATAATCCTTGAAACAAGTGAAAAAATAACAGCAGAAAAAATCAAATACAAGGGAGAAGCGAGAGATGCCACAAGAACAGAAATAATTATGAAGACAATGGTAGTCCGGACAATAAGGGCAACTGAGTTTATGGACCATGGATAAACTAAATACCACACACCATCAAGAAAAAGGACGGATGTTATGATAACCGACTACAGCAAAAAACCATTTAAAAGAGAAGAAAAAATAATAGGAATAAAGAATAAAGAAAAAAAACCAAGCTGCCTTAAGGAAATAATAAAGAAATGAAAATAAACCCCTAAATTCCAAAATAAGTAAGACCATCTTACAGCATATTTTAGTAATGTTATTAAGAATAAAAAAAAATATATCAAAATCCTAAAAATAGTAAGAACAAGTTACAGAAATAATTGGAATGAGATAGTTTCAGAAAGAAAGAATAAAAATAAAATCTCCAAAGTCTAAAAATAATAAGGACAACTTGTGTCAATAAATTGAGTGAAATAATTTTTCAAAGAAAACAAAAATATATCCATGAAGATTATAAGCGTTATAAGAAGAAGGTACACCAGCCATTTATATGAACCAGTTCTGAAGGGAAGAATAAAAAACAATTATAACAACTCTGAAGGCTAAATAGTGACAACTCACAACAACTATGTAAATGAAATAATTATTGAAACAAAGATGTTACGGAACTTCTAAATGAAAAAGGGAATAAAAGACCAGATTGTTTATATGTTTTAAATATTATAATTTGATGAAACTCGCAATGAAAATAATTTTATAGAAGAATGAAGAGGAGAACCAATCAACCAAAACAAATAAGGATAAGGTATTAAGACCAGACATTATAAACAGGAATAATAATAATAATAATATTAGATTAACAACCACAATTATAGTGATAACTATAGAAAGAACTACTGTTATGCCATGAGCAATAGAATAATTGATTAAATAACAAATGAAAAACCAAAATATATATGCTACTCACAATGTAAACAAGAAGCAGGTTGTACAAACAACTAACAAAGTAAAAGGAATTCAAAAAGAGGATGAAATGAATATTATGCAATATACCTAGTGATGCATAATATAAATTGAGCTTTAAAATGTAAGAAGAACCAAATGGATAGAAGTATTCATTAATCTGAACAATTATGAAGTGATGAATCTAAAGATGTTTATTATTAGTCGAAATAGACTACTTTTTATAATTTGTATTTTAATGGCTGGATGTAGATATATTCCACCAGTTTATAATTGAGCAGAGATGATGATTCCTCTGAGCTCAAATAAGTGAAGTATGGCCAGCAGAGAATGTAGCCAAAATGTGCCACTCTGAACTGTTCCAGCTCACGTGATAGGGAATGTTAGGGAGTGAATACCCCAAGGATGAAGCACCAAGTAAGAAAAGAAAAATATATAATATTGATAATTATAATATAAATCAGATTAAAATGACTATCTAACAACAGTGAAATAGAAAATGAAAACAGAAAATATACATGTCAACTTAGAGCTCAACTATGCAGAAGCAGGTATATAAGTGGGTACAAAACCAAGAATATAATACATTTAAGTGTCAGAAGCAATTACCTCATCCATACTAAGCGTATGATCCGAACTAATCACTTTTACAGGAGGGGATATGTAGCATAACCGAAATTTTGCCTTATTTACAATTTAATACCATCTAGAAAATAAAAAGAAGAAGCAATCTGGAATGAGTAAAATAAACACAAATAAAATTAACATAAAATAAATAATTACTATAATAAATAAAATGCCTTAACAGTACGATAAAAACTCTTGATCCATAGAAATTAAACACACTCAATTCAAAACAATATTTGTTAAACCAGGTAGGATGATTATTATCCCAGTAACATCATCAGTATACCCAGTAAGATAAGGAGCAGTAAGGAAATACAACCATGGACGAATTAATTAAATAAAAATCTCAACGGGAAAAACCTATTTTAAGCCAGAACACTCTATCAGAATCAAACAAAATAAATAAATGAACATAAACTATAATTATTATATAAAAAAAAATTAGAAATCCATATGGCCAAAGTCAGAAAATACAATACCAGAAGACTGATTTAATGTAAATATAAGTATAAATAAAACAGTGTGTAATTAAGGGGAACGCCCCAAACCAGTTTTGAAAGGACAGCAAAAGACTGTAATTAGGTTAAGACCATAATTTGTTTAATTATAAGAAGCAATTTATTTGTTTAATTAGTATATTGGTATTCACTACCTACAATTTTGATATTAGGATATACTAAATGGTAGAGAATAAGTGTTTGTTGTATTTAAAGAATATTATTTTATGTCAGAATTTTGTTAAGGAAGGAAAGGCAATATATTAATTCAAATGTCATATAAATAGTGACTCAGAAAAGATAATAATAATAATAATGTGAAATAATTATAATATTGATAGTAAAACTGAAAATTGATAATCAAGCCAAATTCAACTTTGACCCTGTAATCACATCAGAGGAGATAAATTAGTGAAAACCTGGAGCAAATTAATATAAATTATTCCTATTAGCATGAAAATACTTTATTATAATTATCACAACAACCAGTAGTAGTAATTAAAAAAAAGTCAGGGGATAACATTGACTTAAATAGTGATTGTACAAGATAATGCCTAGACAGTAAACCAAGTATAAGTAAAATGTAAATAAATCAGTAAATGTTTAGTATAATAACAAGGTAGTAAAGGCAAATTATAATGATTTAATTAGTAATCTTATTTGAGGACAATAGTAACATAAAACGTACTGTAAACCATTTAATGGGTAATTATGTGAATCATGATAAGGCCTAGAAGTAAATTTCAAGGAATGTAATTTTTGAGTTTAATTCAAACCAAAATAGGTCATTTTTAATATTAATTTGTATAAAATCAAAGCAGGAATATAGTTATGTAATTAAAATTTCATAAAAATACTAAATAACTAAATTATAGCCAGTAAAATATAATAAAAAATGTCATTTATTTCCATAAAATCGAATCGGGAATAAGGCAAACAGCTGATTGTGAACAATGTGAAATGAGACCAAAATCGTACAGGATTTTCTATATGAAGGAACAAATTAAATTAGTTGATTGTTAAACTGCATGCTGAACGGACGTGTCAGAGTATCGAGAAGAAATCTGAAATAAATTTTAACTAACTAAAACCAAGATGTCATATGGAATTACGAAGGAATGAAGTATCTACAGTAAATCAATGAATCCAATTTAAATAATCGGTGGAATAATAAACCAAATTTAAAAACACTAAAACTAACTACCAGAACGAACGGCCATGATGGAATTATAAATCAAAACCTAATTTATGAACAGCGAATTGATGTGAAGAAACCACTCAACACTACACACGTATTACCGAACGAAATTACCGAACGAAATCCAGTGGAGGACGAAAACTAAACACAATAACTTGAAAATCTTCCAATAACTACATCACAGAAGACGAATTTATCAACTACTGCATTTTATTGAAGAAAAATCCAAGAGACAGATTATCAGCGTGGTACAACGCATGAAGGCAGCCATCTTTTAATTTCAACGAGAAGCAGCTCGACCAAGAAGAAGACTGCGTGACGTCAGAATAGTCTGCATGCGGTTCGAATTTCCATTTACTAATATATACTATATTTTTAATTATTATATGTTAATGAACAAGTTTTTCTCTAATTGTAAGTATTGAATTCTCTAACTTGCCTTTCCTGACATTTCAACAGTTAAAAGAATCCATGTTAACGAATAATTTAATTTGATATAACTTAACTCAAATGTATGAATCGACCTGAGATCCAGTCTCGACTCCGAGAGCAATAGTCGACGCAAGTCGAATAATCGCATTAATCATAATAAGTATAATTATTTGTTTTAACTTGGCGTTTTATTGAATAGTTAAGTAGCTAAATTAAAATACGTCAATTTTTAATTAACTAACAGGACTTCAGAAAGGAAAAAGACGAGCAGAAGAAGAAATAAAGACGCTGAATTGACAGCTACCTTCAATCGATTTGGCTACAACATAATCTATTTAACGCGGTGAAACAAATATTTCTTTACCAATTCATACATAATTATTATTTATTATTTTAATTAATTGAAAAATAATAAAATAAAATATAAACACTTAACACAATTAAATAAGTAAACTTAAATTAACATAAAAAATTTGTTTTATTACAAATTGACGCATCCAACGTGGGACTGAAAAACTCATTTTAAATTGGTTTTATTACAATTTGGCGCTCAACTTTAGGGGCTAAAAGTAGGGATTGATAGGCCAATAAAATAAAGATAATTAGCTCAATTTCCTATTTTAGCTGGCAGCTGTTAACAGGTCAGGAGAGTAATTAAAATGCACAGGAGGGCGACGTCAAAGAAAAGGGCGGCAGAAGCCGAGAAGGAGATAGACATGGAGGACAAGGAGGTGACTCCTGTGGAAGATGTGGAGATGATATTACCTCCAGTGGAACTAACTAAGCCAGCACTACAGGAGAAACAACCAGAAAAGCCCACACGAACAGAGAACGTGGCAATGCAAGAAATGTTCAGGCTAATGATGGAGAAAATGGATGAGAACAGTAAGGAAATGAAAGGGGATAACAAGAAAGCCAGGGAAGAGAATCAGAAGAGCATAAAATCAATAAATGAGAACAACAAATCGACAAAGGAAGAATTGAGTAACAAAATTGGAGATATCAATAAGAAGATGGAGGAAAATGGTAAGAAGGTGGAAAAGAAGATGGAGGAAAATTTTAAGAAGATGGAAGAGAAGATGGAGGAAAATTTTAAGAAATTGGGAGAGAAAATGGATGACATGACCAAAGAAATAATAAATAATACTAAACTGTGGAGGGAAGAATTAAAATATGATAGCAAACCGGAAACAGAAGAAATACCAAACGATAAAAAAATGGAACGATTAAGTAAGGAAATAGAAAATAAAGAAAACACAAGAGAATTATTACCTGAAAATAAACCTAACAGAAACAAAGAGAATAATAAGCACATGGAAATGAAGACAAAGGAAATGAGACAAATGC
The DNA here is from genome assembly GCA_034769895.1 of Magicicada septendecula. NCBI lineage: Eukaryota > Metazoa > Arthropoda > Insecta > Hemiptera > Cicadidae > Magicicada > Magicicada septendecula. The sequence goes on from CM068375.1 coordinate 348,141,680, forward strand.
ATCAAAGGAAACTAATAAAATGACGGTAAGAGTTGGAGATGATGAACAATGGTCTAATTAATGTACTTAATATCCCAATTACCGACGACAAAAAGAAATCATGAATTTCAAAGATTATAGGAGGAGGTCAAAAGAAATTTCAGAAATAACACAATAAAACAGTATGTAACAACTTAAAAAAGACTATAGATAAATGGAATACACCCGAAATAGAAATATATGATAAAATATCAGTGATATCATTAATCATGGATGTACCAGTGACATTTGGGTTTAGTAAACGATATGATAGAGTGATTCAAATAATCCTTGAAACAAGTGAAAAAATAACAGCAGAAAAAATCAAATACAAGGGAGAAGCGAGAGATGCCACAAGAACAGAAATAATTATGAAGACAATGGTAGTCCGGACAATAAGGGCAACTGAGTTTATGGACCATGGATAAACTAAATACCACACACCATCAAGAAAAAGGACGGATGTTATGATAACCGACTACAGCAAAAAACCATTTAAAAGAGAAGAAAAAATAATAGGAATAAAGAATAAAGAAAAAAAACCAAGCTGCCTTAAGGAAATAATAAAGAAATGAAAATAAACCCCTAAATTCCAAAATAAGTAAGACCATCTTACAGCATATTTTAGTAATGTTATTAAGAATAAAAAAAAATATATCAAAATCCTAAAAATAGTAAGAACAAGTTACAGAAATAATTGGAATGAGATAGTTTCAGAAAGAAAGAATAAAAATAAAATCTCCAAAGTCTAAAAATAATAAGGACAACTTGTGTCAATAAATTGAGTGAAATAATTTTTCAAAGAAAACAAAAATATATCCATGAAGATTATAAGCGTTATAAGAAGAAGGTACACCAGCCATTTATATGAACCAGTTCTGAAGGGAAGAATAAAAAACAATTATAACAACTCTGAAGGCTAAATAGTGACAACTCACAACAACTATGTAAATGAAATAATTATTGAAACAAAGATGTTACGGAACTTCTAAATGAAAAAGGGAATAAAAGACCAGATTGTTTATATGTTTTAAATATTATAATTTGATGAAACTCGCAATGAAAATAATTTTATAGAAGAATGAAGAGGAGAACCAATCAACCAAAACAAATAAGGATAAGGTATTAAGACCAGACATTATAAACAGGAATAATAATAATAATAATATTAGATTAACAACCACAATTATAGTGATAACTATAGAAAGAACTACTGTTATGCCATGAGCAATAGAATAATTGATTAAATAACAAATGAAAAACCAAAATATATATGCTACTCACAATGTAAACAAGAAGCAGGTTGTACAAACAACTAACAAAGTAAAAGGAATTCAAAAAGAGGATGAAATGAATATTATGCAATATACCTAGTGATGCATAATATAAATTGAGCTTTAAAATGTAAGAAGAACCAAATGGATAGAAGTATTCATTAATCTGAACAATTATGAAGTGATGAATCTAAAGATGTTTATTATTAGTCGAAATAGACTACTTTTTATAATTTGTATTTTAATGGCTGGATGTAGATATATTCCACCAGTTTATAATTGAGCAGAGATGATGATTCCTCTGAGCTCAAATAAGTGAAGTATGGCCAGCAGAGAATGTAGCCAAAATGTGCCACTCTGAACTGTTCCAGCTCACGTGATAGGGAATGTTAGGGAGTGAATACCCCAAGGATGAAGCACCAAGTAAGAAAAGAAAAATATATAATATTGATAATTATAATATAAATCAGATTAAAATGACTATCTAACAACAGTGAAATAGAAAATGAAAACAGAAAATATACATGTCAACTTAGAGCTCAACTATGCAGAAGCAGGTATATAAGTGGGTACAAAACCAAGAATATAATACATTTAAGTGTCAGAAGCAATTACCTCATCCATACTAAGCGTATGATCCGAACTAATCACTTTTACAGGAGGGGATATGTAGCATAACCGAAATTTTGCCTTATTTACAATTTAATACCATCTAGAAAATAAAAAGAAGAAGCAATCTGGAATGAGTAAAATAAACACAAATAAAATTAACATAAAATAAATAATTACTATAATAAATAAAATGCCTTAACAGTACGATAAAAACTCTTGATCCATAGAAATTAAACACACTCAATTCAAAACAATATTTGTTAAACCAGGTAGGATGATTATTATCCCAGTAACATCATCAGTATACCCAGTAAGATAAGGAGCAGTAAGGAAATACAACCATGGACGAATTAATTAAATAAAAATCTCAACGGGAAAAACCTATTTTAAGCCAGAACACTCTATCAGAATCAAACAAAATAAATAAATGAACATAAACTATAATTATTATATAAAAAAAAATTAGAAATCCATATGGCCAAAGTCAGAAAATACAATACCAGAAGACTGATTTAATGTAAATATAAGTATAAATAAAACAGTGTGTAATTAAGGGGAACGCCCCAAACCAGTTTTGAAAGGACAGCAAAAGACTGTAATTAGGTTAAGACCATAATTTGTTTAATTATAAGAAGCAATTTATTTGTTTAATTAGTATATTGGTATTCACTACCTACAATTTTGATATTAGGATATACTAAATGGTAGAGAATAAGTGTTTGTTGTATTTAAAGAATATTATTTTATGTCAGAATTTTGTTAAGGAAGGAAAGGCAATATATTAATTCAAATGTCATATAAATAGTGACTCAGAAAAGATAATAATAATAATAATGTGAAATAATTATAATATTGATAGTAAAACTGAAAATTGATAATCAAGCCAAATTCAACTTTGACCCTGTAATCACATCAGAGGAGATAAATTAGTGAAAACCTGGAGCAAATTAATATAAATTATTCCTATTAGCATGAAAATACTTTATTATAATTATCACAACAACCAGTAGTAGTAATTAAAAAAAAGTCAGGGGATAACATTGACTTAAATAGTGATTGTACAAGATAATGCCTAGACAGTAAACCAAGTATAAGTAAAATGTAAATAAATCAGTAAATGTTTAGTATAATAACAAGGTAGTAAAGGCAAATTATAATGATTTAATTAGTAATCTTATTTGAGGACAATAGTAACATAAAACGTACTGTAAACCATTTAATGGGTAATTATGTGAATCATGATAAGGCCTAGAAGTAAATTTCAAGGAATGTAATTTTTGAGTTTAATTCAAACCAAAATAGGTCATGTTTAATATTAATTTGTATAAAATCAAAGCAGGAATATAGTTATGTAATTAAAATTTCATAAAAATACTAAATAACTAAATTATAGCCAGTAAAATATAATAAAAAATGTCATTTATTTCCATAAAATCGAATCGGGAATAAGGCAAACAGCTGATTGTGAACAATGTGAAATGAGACCAAAATCGTACAGGATTTTCTATATGAAGGAACAAATTAAATTAGTTGATTGTTAAACTGCATGCTGAACGGACGTGTCAGAGTATCGAGAAGAAATCTGAAATAAATTTTAACTAACTAAAACCAAGATGTCATATGGAATTACGAAGGAATGAAGTATCTACAGTAAATCAATGAATCCAATTTAAATAATCGGTGGAATAATAAACCAAATTTAAAAACACTAAAACTAACTACCAGAACGAACGGCCATGATGGAATTATAAATCAAAACCTAATTTATGAACAGCGAATTGATGTGAAGAAACCACTCAACACTACACACGTATTACCGAACGAAATTACCGAACGAAATCCAGTGGAGGACGAAAACTAAACACAATAACTTGAAAATCTTCCAATAACTACATCACAGAAGACGAATTTATCAACTACTGCATTTTATTGAAGAAAAATCCAAGAGACAGATTATCAGCGTGGTACAACGCATGAAGGCAGCCATCTTTTAATTTCAACGAGAAGCAGCTCGACCAAGAAGAAGACTGCGTGACGTCAGAATAGTCTGCATGCGGTTCGAATTTCCATTTACTAATATATACTATATTTTTAATTATTATATGTTAATGAACAAGTTTTTCTCTAATTGTAAGTATTGAATTCTCTAACTTGCCTTTCCTGACATTTCAACAGTTAAAAGAATCCATGTTAACGAATAATTTAATTTGATATAACTTAACTCAAATGTATGAATCGACCTGAGATCCAGTCTCGACTCCGAGAGCAATAGTCGACGCAAGTCGAATAATCGCATTAATCATAATAAGTATAATTATTTGTTTTAACTTGGCGTTTTATTGAATAGTTAAGTAGCTAAATTAAAATACGTCAATTTTTAATTAACTAACAGGACTTCAGAAAGGAAAAAGACGAGCAGAAGAAGAAATAAAGACGCTGAATTGACAGCTACCTTCAATCGATTTGGCTACAACATAATCTATTTAACGCGGTGAAACAAATATTTCTTTACCAATTCATACATAATTATTATTTATTATTTTAATTAATTGAAAAATAATAAAATAAAATATAAACACTTAACACAATTAAATAAGTAAACTTAAATTAACATAAAAAATTTGTTTTATTACAAATTGACGCATCCAACGTGGGACTGAAAAACTCATTTTAAATTGGTTTTATTACAATTTGGCGCTCAACTTTAGGGGCTAAAAGTAGGGATTGATAGGCCAATAAAATAAAGATAATTAGCTCAATTTCCTATTTTAGCTGGCAGCTGTTAACAGGTCAGGAGAGTAATTAAAATGCACAGGAGGGCGACGTCAAAGAAAAGGGCGGCAGAAGCCGAGAAGGAGATAGACATGGAGGACAAGGAGGTGACTCCTGTGGAAGATGTGGAGATGATATTACCTCCAGTGGAACTAACTAAGCCAGCACTACAGGAGAAACAACCAGAAAAGCCCACACGAACAGAGAACGTGGCAATGCAAGAAATGTTCAGGCTAATGATGGAGAAAATGGATGAGAACAGTAAGGAAATGAAAGGGGATAACAAGAAAGCCAGGGAAGAGAATCAGAAGAGCATAAAATCAATAAATGAGAACAACAAATCGACAAAGGAAGAATTGAGTAACAAAATTGGAGATATCAATAAGAAGATGGAGGAAAATGGTAAGAAGGTGGAAAAGAAGATGGAGGAAAATTTTAAGAAGATGGAAGAGAAGATGGAGGAAAATTTTAAGAAATTGGGAGAGAAAATGGATGACATGACCAAAGAAATAATAAATAATACTAAACTGTGGAGGGAAGAATTAAAATATGATAGCAAACCGGAAACAGAAGAAATACCAAACGATAAAAAAATGGAACGATTAAGTAAGGAAATAGAAAATAAAGAAAACACAAGAGAATTATTACCTGAAAATAAACCTAACAGAAACAAAGAGAATAATAAGCACATGGAAATGAAGACAAAGGAAATGAGACAAATGCATCAAAGGAAACTAATAAAATGACGGTAAGAGTTGGAGATGATGAACAATGGTCTAATTAATGTACTTAATATCCCAATTACCGACGACAAAAAGAAATCATGAATTTCAAAGATTATAGGAGGAGGTCAAAAGAAATTTCAGAAATAACACAATAAAACAGTATGTAACAACTTAAAAAAGACTATAGATAAATGGAATACACCCGAAATAGAAATATATGATAAAATATCAGTGATATCATTAATCATGGATGTACCAGTGACATTTGGGTTTAGTAAACGATATGATAGAGTGATTCAAATAATCCTTGAAACAAGTGAAAAAATAACAGCAGAAAAAATCAAATACAAGGGAGAAGCGAGAGATGCCACAAGAACAGAAATAATTATGAAGACAATGGTAGTCCGGACAATAAGGGCAACTGAGTTTATGGACCATGGATAAACTAAATACCACACACCATCAAGAAAAAGGACGGATGTTATGATAACCGACTACAGCAAAAAACCATTTAAAAGAGAAGAAAAAATAATAGGAATAAAGAATAAAGAAAAAAAACCAAGCTGCCTTAAGGAAATAATAAAGAAATGAAAATAAACCCCTAAATTCCAAAATAAGTAAGACCATCTTACAGCATATTTTAGTAATGTTATTAAGAATAAAAAAAAATATATCAAAATCCTAAAAATAGTAAGAACAAGTTACAGAAATAATTGGAATGAGATAGTTTCAGAAAGAAAGAATAAAAATAAAATCTCCAAAGTCTAAAAATAATAAGGACAACTTGTGTCAATAAATTGAGTGAAATAATTTTTCAAAGAAAACAAAAATATATCCATGAAGATTATAAGCGTTATAAGAAGAAGGTACACCAGCCATTTATATGAACCAGTTCTGAAGGGAAGAATAAAAAACAATTATAACAACTCTGAAGGCTAAATAGTGACAACTCACAACAACTATGTAAATGAAATAATTATTGAAACAAAGATGTTACGGAACTTCTAAATGAAAAAGGGAATAAAAGACCAGATTGTTTATATGTTTTAAATATTATAATTTGATGAAACTCGCAATGAAAATAATTTTATAGAAGAATGAAGAGGAGAACCAATCAACCAAAACAAATAAGGATAAGGTATTAAGACCAGACATTATAAACAGGAATAATAATAATAATAATATTAGATTAACAACCACAATTATAGTGATAACTATAGAAAGAACTACTGTTATGCCATGAGCAATAGAATAATTGATTAAATAACAAATGAAAAACCAAAATATATATGCTACTCACAATGTAAACAAGAAGCAGGTTGTACAAACAACTAACAAAGTAAAAGGAATTCAAAAAGAGGATGAAATGAATATTATGCAATATACCTAGTGATGCATAATATAAATTGAGCTTTAAAATGTAAGAAGAACCAAATGGATAGAAGTATTCATTAATCTGAACAATTATGAAGTGATGAATCTAAAGATGTTTATTATTAGTCGAAATAGACTACTTTTTATAATTTGTATTTTAATGGCTGGATGTAGATATATTCCACCAGTTTATAATTGAGCAGAGATGATGATTCCTCTGAGCTCAAATAAGTGAAGTATGGCCAGCAGAGAATGTAGCCAAAATGTGCCACTCTGAACTGTTCCAGCTCACGTGATAGGGAATGTTAGGGAGTGAATACCCCAAGGATGAAGCACCAAGTAAGAAAAGAAAAATATATAATATTGATAATTATAATATAAATCAGATTAAAATGACTATCTAACAACAGTGAAATAGAAAATGAAAACAGAAAATATACATGTCAACTTAGAGCTCAACTATGCAGAAGCAGGTATATAAGTGGGTACAAAACCAAGAATATAATACATTTAAGTGTCAGAAGCAATTACCTCATCCATACTAAGCGTATGATCCGAACTAATCACTTTTACAGGAGGGCATATGTAGCATAACCGAAATTTTGCCTTATTTACAATTTAATACCATCTAGAAAATAAAAAGAAGAAGCAATCTGGAATGAGTAAAATAAACACAAATAAAATTAACATAAAATAAATAATTACTATAATAAATAAAATGCCTTAACAGTACGATAAAAACTCTTGATCCATAGAAATTAAACACACTCAATTCAAAACAATATTTGTTAAACCAGGTAGGATGATTATTATCCCAGTAACATCATCAGTATACCCAGTAAGATAAGGAGCAGTAAGGAAATACAACCATGGACGAATTAATTAAATAAAAATCTCAACGGGAAAAACCTATTTTAAAGCCAGAACACTCTATCAGAATCAAACAAAATAAATAAATGAACATAAACTATAATTATTATATAAAAAAAAATTAGAAATCCATATGGCCAAAGTCAGAAAATACAATACCAGAAGACTGATTTAATGTAAATATAAGTATAAATAAAACAGTGTGTAATTAAGGGGAACGCCCCAAACCAGTTTTGAAAGGACAGCAAAAGACTGTAATTAGGTTAAGACCATAATTTGTTTAATTATAAGAAGCAATTTATTTGTTTAATTAGTATATTGGTATTCACTACCTACAATGTTGATATTAGGATATACTAAATGGTAGAGAATAAGTGTTTGTTGTATTTAAAGAATATTATTTTATGTCAGAATTTTGTTAAGGAAGGAAAGGCAATATATTAATTCAAATGTCATATAAATAGTGACTCAGAAAAGATAATAATAATAATGTGAAATAATTATAATATTGATAGTAAAACTGAAAATTGATAATCAAGCCAAATTCAACTTTGACCCTGTAATCACATCAAAGGAGATAAATTAGTGAAAACCTGGAGCAAATTAATATAAATTATTCCTATTAGCATGAAAATACTTTATTATAATTATCACAACAACCAGTAGTAGTAATTAAAAAAAAGTCAGGGGATAACATTGACTTAAATAGTGATTGTACAAGATAATGCCTAGACAGTAAACCAAGTATAAGTAAAATGTAAATAAATCAGTAAATGTTTAGTATAATAACAAGGTAGTAAAGGCAAATTATAATGATTTAATTAGTAATCTTATTTGAGGACAATAGTAACATAAAACGTACTGTAAACCATTTAATGGGTAATTATGTGAATCATGATAAGGCCTAGAAGTAAATTTCAAGGAATGTAATTTTTGAGTTTAATTCAAACCAAAATAGGTCATGTTTAATATTAATTTGTATAAAATCAAAGCAGGAATATAGTTATGTAATTAAAATTTCATAAAAATACTAAATAACTAAATTATAGCCAGTAAAATATAATAAAAAATGTCATTTATTTCCATAAAATCGAATCGGGAATAAGGCAAACAGCTGATTGTGAACAATGTGAAATGAGACCAAAATCGTACAGGATTTTCTATATGAAGGAACAAATTAAATTAGTTGATTGTTAAACTGCATGCAGAACGGACGTGTCAGAGTATCGAGAAGAAATCTGAAATAAATTTTAACTAACTAAAACCAAGATGTCATATGGAATTACGAAGGAATGAAGTATCTACAGTAAATCAATGAATCCAATTTAAATAATCGGTGGAATAATAAACCAAATTTAAAAACACTAAAACTAACTACCAGAACGAACGGCCATGATGGAATTATAAATCAAAACCTAATTTATGAACAGCGAATTGATGTGAAGAAACCACTCAACACTACACACGTATTACCGAACGAAATTACCGAACGAAATCCAGTGGAGGACGAAAACTAAACACAATAACTTGAAAATCTTCCAATAACTACATCACAGAAGACGAATTTATCAACTACTGCATTTTATTGAAGAAAAATCCAAGAGACAGATTATCAGCGTGGTACAACGCATGAAGGCAGCCATCTTTTAATTTCAACGAGAAGCAGCTCGACCAAGAAGAAGACTGCGTGACGTCAGAATAGTCTGCATGCGGTTCGAATTTCCATTTACTAATATATACTATATTTTTAATTATTATATGTTAATGAACATGTTTTTCTCTAATTGTAAGTATTGAATTCTCTAACTTGCCTTTCCTGACTATTTCAACAGTTAAAAGAATCCATGTTAACGAATAATTTAATTTGATATAACTTAACTCAAATGTATGAATCGACCTGAGATCCAGTCTCGACTCCGAGAGCAATAGTCGACGCAAGTCGAATAATCGCATTAATCATAATAAGTATAATTATTTGTTTTAACTTGGCGTTTTATTGAATAGTTAAGTAGCTAAATTAAAATACGTCAATTTTTAATTAACTAACAGGACTTCAGAAATGAAAAAGACGAGCAGAAGAAGAAATAAAGACGCTGAATTGACAGCTACCTTCAATCGATTTGGCTACAACATAATCTATTTAACGCGGTGAAACAAATATTTCTTTACCAATTCATACATAATTACTATTTATTATTTTAATTAATTGAAAAATAATAAAATAAAATAAAAACACTTAACATAATTAAATAAATAAACTTAAATTAACAAAAAAATTTGTTTTATTACAAATTGACGCATCCAACGTGGGACTGAAAAATTCATTTTAAATTGGTTTTATTACAATATACAACGTCAAGTACGCGATCAACTTGAATATGGTAAATTCAATATGCATGGTCGCACAAGCATTGAACAATATACAATAGCTCAAATAGAAAGGGTGAAACACCTTGAACGTAAATTTTCAGAATACGAAATAATCTCCAAGTTGTCTTACCATTTTCCGAGAGATATCCAAGTAGCTTTATATACCCAAGGTATTAAAACAGTTGAAGAATTTTTAATACTAGTCACACAAGCAGAAAATATCAACGCAAGGTAGTAATACAAAGCACTATATTCAACCACATGGTAATTATAACTATAATTATTATAATGCTAATTATAAACCACAGCTGCACAACACTCACAACCGCTCTAATGATAAAATAAGCCAGGCGACGATAACAGAAACTGGTGAGAGAATTCAAGAGAAACGGAGAGGAACTGAACGGCGAGAGCGTAATATCTACGAGAGAAGGCATAGTGGGCCCGCGTCACATACAAAATTCCCAAAACCATACGACAAAATGGTAAGTACAATGAAAGGAAGCAGCAACAATTCAACGCAGCGAGGAACAATGGAAGCGAACAATAAGCCGTCAACATCTACGCAATGACAGAGCGGACGGAAACAGCGCTTTACAATAAACAATATTTATACGTGACGAGCTAATACGCACTGACCAGGATGTAGAGCAAGTTGAGAAACAAACACAATGTCCCATTGTCAATGTTCGAATTAATAATTGTGATATAAAAATGTTAGTGGACACAGGTAGTCAGATGTCAATTTTAAATTCTGCATTGGTACAGCGAAATAAGAAATATTTTTAAAATACGGCGATGTTACCCGTAAATAATATCAACATTACCACAGCACAAAAAAAGAGAAAGAGTTAGACAACAAGCGTATGTAACTATGTCTTATAAAGTGTTAGAAATAACATACCCCACGATTATTAAGAATAAATTAATATACGATGGTATTTTAGGAATGAATTTGTTGAATGTGCTAGATGCTAAGATAAATATTAATAAGAATAAGATAGAGTGTAATTATAAAGGCACTCAGTATGAGATAAATATGAATGAAGATAATGAGCAATCTAAGGTAAGTGAAATACCTATTGTTTTGTCCAAACCACCAATACATTATGGTCCAACTCGACATATGAATGATGCAGATGAAGGGATGACAACACAGGAAGAAGAGAAACTGCACTAATTAATAGAAGAGTACAGTGAAGTATTTAGTGAAGTACCGACACAGACGACAGTATACGAGCACTCTATAGTTGTGTCTGACCCTACGAAAGTCATCAGGAGAACGTATCCTATCCCAATGCGGTATGAGGAAGAGGTTGAACTGGAAATTCGTCGCATGATAGAAAATGGAGTCATAGAGTGATCGAACAGCAACTTCCTGAATCCTCTAGTGGTGGTGAAGAAGAAGAGTGGTGAGATACGTCTATGCCTTGACATGAGGGAGCTGAACAGCATTGAATTAAAAGAGTATGACTGTGCGCCTACTGCGGACGAGTTATTTTCCAAATGTCAAGGAGCGCGGTATCTGACGAAGCTGGATTTACGCTCAAGTTTCTGGCAGATTCCAATTCGTAAAGAGGACAGAAAGTACACAGCCTTCCTGTATAAAAGTAAATGCTACCAACACAGGGTGGTTCCCTTCGGACTAAGCACGAGTTTAGCTGCAATAGTAAAGTGTCTGGAAAGAGCATTAGGATCTGAGGTGGAATCGTACACCATAGTATTCGTAGACGATATTCTAGTAGTATCTAAAACACTAGACGAACATATAGAACATCTAAGCATGATATTCCACAAGTTTAGGCAAGCGAATATATCCCTTAACCTAGAAAAATGTGAATTTATCAAACCCTCTATTCAATTCCTAGGTCATATTATTTCTTCCTCTGGTATTCAACCCGATCCTACAAAAATATTCAGCATAACTAACTTTCCTATACCCAGAAATCTCAAAGGGTTAAGAGCATTCTTAGGACTAACAGGGTACTACAGAAGATTTTCACCATTGTATGCGAAGAATACGCAACCGTTACTGGAGCTGACGAAGAAAGGACAGAAGTTGAAATGGGACAAGAAACACCAAGATGCCTTCAATCAAGTGAAAACATTATTCATGGAAAATATTATGTTACATCATCCTCAACATGAAGGAAAATTCGTAATCTATTCTGATGCCAGTGACTACGCTGTAGGGAGTGTACTCTATCAACACGATACTACGGGAGAGCACCGAGTCATCGCATACGCCAGTAGAGTCTTCAAAGGAGCAGAAAGACACTACTCCACATCAGAAAAAGAAATCCTCGCAATAGTATACGCTCTGAAACAATTCAGATATTATATTTACGTACGCATTTCGAGATACAAACCGACCATCAAGCATTATCCTTTCTATTGAAATGCAAAGTAACAAATGCCCGATTATTAAGGTGAATTCTAGCCATCGGTGAATACTCGTTCACTATTAAATATTGTAAAGGTAAAGACAATATTGTAGCTGATACATTAAGTCGATACATCACAGACGAATGTGAAGAAGTCTACGAGGACAAGAATAAAGAAGTACAATTGCTATCAATTAAATTTAAAGCGAACAATGAGGTAAAACAAATGCTAAAAAATTTAGCACAACAACAAAGTTTGGGCGGTACCATAAGGGAGATGAAAGATCGAGAACAGCTACCGGATCACTATAAGGTACTGCACGGAACTCTTTTCAAGTTAGTAAGACAAGACTGGAAGTACTGACGAACGAAATGTTGCAGAAGTTAATCCAACCAGCACATGAGAGCTTAGCGCATGCTGCTGCTCTGTAATGCTACCTGAGTCTGCGAGAGGATTTTACTATTAATAATATGTTTCAAAAAATCAAGAAAGAGGTGAAGAAATGCTATGAGTGTCAAACGGCGAAAGGACCGAATTTACACACATACGTAGAAATGCAGAGCATCCAGAAAGAAAATAAGGGAGAGCTAATTGCAGTGGATTTTCTGGGACCACTACCACGATCAAGTCGAGGAGTGAAACACATATTGGTATGTATCGATGTGTTTTCCAAGGCAGTCCGGCTGTACCCAATTATGCGACCCACAACGAAGGTTGTTCTAAAGATACTACTGCAGAAATATATTCCAGCATTTGGCAAGATGATAAAGGTCTTGAGTGATCAGGGTGTACAATTCCAGAGTGAGAAATGGGAGAGAACTTTGAGAGAAAATGGAATACAACCTGTACTCACATCCATAAGACATCCTCAAGGAAACCTTGCAGAAAGGGTTAACAAGGAACTAGGTAAATATTTAAGGATATACTGCCATAATCAGCACAATAAATGGGCATAATATTTACCATTTCTCGAGAAATCCATCAACGAGAACTACAGTGAAGCAACCAGTTATACTCCAATAGAATTAGAAGATGATAAAAAACCGAACAGATTTTGGACGAAGTACATAAACAAACCCGACAACCAGAATGTATGTCCAGTAAGTGTACCTGTACCAGTAAGTGTGAAAATTGAGTACGCAAAGCAACGGATAATAGAAAGAGGTAACAAGAGAGTGGAGAGATTTAAAAGAACACACAAATTACAACAATTCAACATGGGAGAAGAGGTATTATTAAACACTAATCCAGTAGGAAAAAGAGTTGACAATACAGCTAAGAAATTTTTCAGGTTGTATGATGGACCATATACACTAGTACGACAAGTTGGTAAACAGACATTCATAGTGTATGACGGCGTGAGAAAAAAAGAAATGGGTAAATACCATGCTAGCTCTTTGAGAAAATTCCATTCATATATAAATGGGTCACTAGAACGAGTAAAGTGGAACAACGATTAAAGCGGATATACCGTAACACCACAGAGACTTTACCTACGAGGGAGGGGAAATATTGATCAGAAAACCTCCAAATAAGGGTAAAATTGAAAAATCGAAGACTCATTATTAGTCGCACATAAAATTAATAAATGTGTCGATAAATAAAAACAATACATATTATTTGTCTATAAAAAGTCAGAAAAAAAATATTTTAATTTGGTATTAAAAAATTTTTTTCACCAAGCAGGGAAATAATGTAACAGTACAAACATTAACGGTACCGTGCATTGCCAAAATAAATGAAATAAATAATAAAAATAAATAAATATAAATTAATAAACATGATTCAGATTGCATAAGCTGGATCGTAGTAAAAATAGGGATCGCAGAATTCATGCATGGACATGCATTTTCAACACACCTGTCGCTAGCATTGTGTACGCGCGTATTTTGTTGGTGTGTGTGAAACCTGTCCATTCCTGAATTGTAACCAACCCTTTTCAAGTAGAATAGTTATATGTTTATTTTAATTATAAGAAAACTATGTACGATAGGATAAAACAAAAGACACCAAAGTGTATAGAAATTATAGGTGAATAAAAAATCGTACAGATGTGATGAAAAGTGCAATTACTATACGTAAAAAATGAATAACTCTTTTTGTGAGTACCATAAAGAAGTGCAATTTACGTATAGTAATCGCATAAAAATTAGTGATCGATTGAGCATCGAGTGATGTGAAACAAACTTTGTAATTCGCGAAAATAGGCGAAAATTGTGACTTGAACCAGAGTGGGGTAAGTGACGCTCGACAGAATCTGACAGGTCAAATATTGTTCAGACAGGAATTTTTGCACGACCTGACTATAAATACCAGGTCGCGCTAATAAAGTTTCTTCTTCTCGATTCAACCATTGCCACAGGAGGCTATGTCAGTCGATGACGCCAATTCACGTCTATAGTGAGAGTCACAGAACAAACTAGATGTCCAACCAAAGCCGCAGAATACATACGATGAGGTCTATGGACACACCGGCAGCATATGATGTGAGACGAGACGACTATTAATCAGCACGAAGGACACGGAGAACACGATCAGAGGACCAGAAGGAGGACGTACAGATGAATAACCACGTCAAACGAGGTGATAAAAAACCATTGTAATTATAAACATTTGAAAGACACTAATTAAAGTTGGAATGAAAGACATTCAACCAATATTAAAATAAATAAATTATACATAAATGTAAAAGCAGAATAAAAATTAGAATAATATTTCTTGTATCAAATTTAGTAATTATTAATGTAAATGATAAGTGAAATATTTAAATTTTGAATTAACGTAATTACTAAAGTCTTTGATGATAAAGGAGAATGCATATGCAGTAGAAAGTTAAAACAAGGTAATATAAAAGAAATTTGAATAGAAGTAAATTCAGTTTTGAAGCTAATGGGTCAGCAATTGCAAAAAGATGAGCACACAATGAGTAAGCCGAGAGCAAAATAAATATTTTAAAGTAATTAAAATTAGATAATAAGATTTGTGTATAACTTGTGTATGTAATTTGTTAGCAATACGTTATGTACGAAAACTTCGTACAAACGATATAATAATGAGTCAATGTTTATTATGCGATATGAAATATTTTGTTTAATAAATAAATTATGGAACAATTTTAAACTTAAATAACGTATCATCTTCTTATTACGATCACACCCATGAAATCAATTCAATAAATTAAATTGAATATGTTATGTTATATAACACACACATTTCAATTACACTAAATTAATATCAATTTGTAGTGTTATAAAATTTTGACGTCCCAAGAACTTGGGACTCCTCAAACACAAACAAATTTGTATTTGCAACCTATATACACAAAGATGTACCGTTGTATAAATTGTCTCACAAAATCGTGGGGCTACACAATTTAAATTACATTTAAATTGGTAATTTGTGTTGTTATAGTATACTCATAATATTCAGTTCCTGCAGTATATCTGTGTTTCTTTTATTATCATGGAGAGTATACCCTGCCACGTGCCTGAGAAATCTCATTTCAGCCGCTTGGATGTGACTGGCCTGGCCTTTCGTTAAAGTCCAATTCTCAGACCCATAAAGAAGTGTGGGAAGAGCCATCACCTTGTAGAATTTTAGGCGTGTTCCTTTACTAGCTGACTTAAGGGTTCGCCTTATGGTCTCACACATGAGGTTGAACTTATGCAACTTATGCACCATGTCGTTGCTTGCATTATAAGACACATTGTAGCCCAGGTATTCAAAACTGCTAACTTGTTCCAGGACAGTACCATCTATAATAATTTTTACCCGTATGGGATCAGTTCTACAAAAAGTCATCACCTTAGTTTTAATTGTGGATATCTGCAATCCAGAGTCTTTGCAGATTCCATTTAACAAATGTATACCCATCTGCAATCTGTTTTCAGAGTCCGTGTATCTAATATAATGACTGTATTCTGATGTGAAAAGAGTGTATAGAATATTATGAATACCTTGATTTATAGACTCTACCTAACTGGAACAGATTTAAATGGAACATCAATATACCATAGAAGAATGGGAGATATACTACACATATAAAACAAACAACAAATAACATGATTTTTATAGAATACACATATACAAAATGGATAGAAGTCTTAGTCAAAGTCTCACTCCAGTATCTTCATAACATTCTTCCTAAATACATTAATATTCTGATTGAAACAGTTAACATCTTTACAGTCCAATAAATAATGCAATTAATAAATATTCCAATAAATAATGGAGTTAGGCAGGGATCTTGTGTTTCCCCAACCTTGTTTAATATATACATTGATGACATGTTCAGAGCATGAAGATCCAGAGTGACTTCGGGAATACAGCTTAACAAATCAATTTGTATGGATTCCCTGCTATATGCAGATGACATAGTTCTTATTCATGAAAATGGGGACGATTTACAAAGAGCTATGTTTCAATTACAAGAAGCGGCAATAGAGTACTCACTGACAATTTCAGTCAGAAAGACCAAAACCATGGCCTTTAATCCACTGAGGACTAAGATACTTATAAACAACAGCACTTTAGAACAAACGAGCCATTTTAAATATCTCGGCTGTGCAGAAATTTATGAATCTGAATATGATATAAAAGATACGATAAATAAATTTAGGAATATTTGTGGTGTGTGTAGAAATCTTAGAAATAAAACAAGACACAGCACAAGGATTAAATTTTGTAAGAAAATTGCAATACCCACATTGATTTATTATGCAAGTGAGGCATGGGTCATGACACAAAAGGAAAAATTCAGAGTGCTGAAATGCAGTTTCTTCGATATACTTTAAATTAAACATTGCAAGATAGAATAAGAAATAAAGATATCAGATCAGAACTCGGATTAAAGGACATAATTAAAATTTCAATTTACAGAAGACAATGGTGGGATCATCTGCAAAGGATGACAGAGGATCGATTGCTGAAAGTGGCACTGACCTATAAAGCCATTGGTAGAAGAGATGTGGGTCGTCTGAGGATGAGATGGGTATATAACCTAATCCTTGAAGAGGAGAAGAAGAAGACTGTAACAAATTGCGTTTGTCATTTTGATGGATATCACCAATGGAAGCAACACACTTTGCTGCAAGTATCTAATCAAGACATGCCTTCTGTGTCTTACATAAGGAACTCTGTAACTGCTCCCAGACACATCTACTTCAATAAAGCTATGAGTACACTTTTACATAAATAACACATTTTGTAATTCTCTTTTATTTTTAAGGATCATAATGCCCCAATGTTCACAATTGGCCTCATATGAAGAAAAATTCTGACTGATGTCACAATATTGTGTAACGGGGCAAAAGGGGTAAACAATTTTTAATCATTTTAAATAATAAACCAGTCTTTGTACTATTCGGTAACTGTCAGTGTCAGGTACGGCTTGGGAGTGGTGACAAAGAATGCGTGAGTCACTGTACCAGCGATTGGCTGGTGCTGAGTAATAGATCAGCCACGTGTTGGCAATGCAAACTGCTTTCCGGCACTCGCGAGATCTCGAGAAATATGCTCGAACGCTCGACAGCAAATGAGAGAACGAGTTACGATGAAGACATCATTTTGGTGGCCGCGTGGCGAGTTACGCACAAAGAACGGAGAGCGTCACCACGGCAGCTTAGCTACCTCAGTCGACTAGATCCACCCGGACCGCATGGTCATATAAAAAGGTGCTCGAGCAAATTAAAGTTGGCCGACTAAAATGTTATAGTGATTTTAATCTAAAACAACAGTGCAGCATAATGAATAATCAAAATATTATTAAATTTAAACAGTCCGATACCTATTTTGGGAGTGTGAAACAGGAAAAAGTGGAAAACAACAGATGGTGTAATAATGGATATTGAGTGCAGATAAGTACAATTTTAGCCAAAATTAAAAATAAAACAACTTCTTTTCATGAGCTTAATAAACAAACGGGGGGTATTCAGAAATGAAACAAGAGAAAGAGAGTGAGTGTGAGAGATCAATAATACATAAGAGAGAAGTACTGGTTTGTCGAGAATAAATAATTATAGATAATTTTGTATAAATCATTTTTGTATTTTTAACATTGAGTATTTTTGTATTTTTAACATTGAGTAGCTGGATAAACGAAAGTTATAAACAGAGTGAGAGAAAGAGTAATCATTGATGAGTAAAATAAATATGATTTGTTTTAATAGCATAATCATGTGTTAAGTAAATTATTACGCCAGTTTAACATAACCTGTCCCGTATGGAGAAGCTCGCCTAAAACAAACTTGGGTAAAGTGTTGAATCCTAAATTCTAAAAAGGGTGAAGTGTTACAAGGTTTCCACATTTTTTTAAAAATGTAGGTGGCGACCTGTAGTAATTTGGATCTTCTGTTCGAGTTAAGGTAAGTGAGAAGTGAAAAGACGTCCGAATCGGAGTAAGTAGACACGTGGGAAGCTAGGTAGGTTTGGTAAGTTTGGCAAAATGACTTATACCTTTACAATTTTAGATAAGAAAAAAACTCATTTTTGGACTGTTTCAGTCTTCAATAATAATATAACAATAATAACTACTATACACACATCAGTTTTGCTACTGAGACGCCTGAAGAGCGGAAGGTCTACTGAATGATAGTCCGTGCTTGTTGCTTGTGTTGGTGGGGTATTACTGTTCTGAAAACATTGTTCAGACGTTCAGAAGACATATTTAGTTGTAATTTTGTGTGCGTGTTAGATTGAACGTTCATACATTATATGTAAGTGTACTTTATTGAATATTTTGTTAACGTGTGTTTTTTTATTCGCTACAAGAATACCTTGTGAGAGACAGTCAAGTCACACCGAAACAGTGTTAAACGTATTTTAAATGTGTAGTATTACAGTGATGTGTGCAGTGGAATGGCATACGTCTCAACAATCCTTGTTCGGTAGCAAAGGTGAACTGCTGATAGTAGTAAGCTCATTAGAGCTTGCTCACTATTTTGAACAAAATATATTTATATTAGCTGAAATCAAATTAATAAATTATATATATTTAAAGCTTTAAAGCTATCAGTGAAGTTCTTTATATGTGTGATTCTCACAATTAGACAAGAAACGCTATGAAGAAGCGACATTGTCACCATGGCAAATAGAGGTTTTTCTGTACCTTGAAAAGTAAAACAAACAAAAAGTAAAAGAAAACTTATGAAAACCACAATTGCTCTACTACTTTTTAGTAAAATACCAATTGTAAAGCAGACAGTCACTATTACTTGTATTATTATTATGACTACAATAAACGCAAAAAAAATCCTGACCACTGCATTGTGTGTGTTTTTTTTTTTATTGGCCATTTAAGGGCCACATGGCAATTTCAATTCTTTATACTTTGTTCTTTTATTTTTCTCCAATATTCTTTCATCTTTTCACTGTGTCTCTTCTTCCTGTCTTCAGTCCACTTTGAACCTGCGTTTTTCTCTCTCCTAACCTGGACTCCTTCCATTTTTAACACTTTTGCCCGAAAAACTTCTCTTTCAATTGCTTCTTCTGTGTTTATATTATTTTTTCTAAATCCTTTTAGACTTCTTTAATCCAACTTGATGCATTGTGTTTTCTATTTTTTATTTAATTTTTGTATTAAACCATAATTCCTAAATGACAAATAATTTAGTCCCAGCTTTTAAGTTTATATTTTTCCATAGATATCTATAAACATATCTAATACTTTTCACAAATGTATATGCAACCCATAACAATCCAATGTAAAGAGTTTTGCAAGTCATAGCTTACAAACTTTTTGGAGGTATCCAAAATTTGCAAGGGCTGTTAACAGATATTAGTTTTATCAAAATATTACAGACACCAAGTTTGTATTTTGAAAAAGACTACACACAAATTAGCCCCTCACATACACGTTTTCTATTTTTTTTTTTTTATTTTGACTTCTATTTTTGGCCTGCAGTATTCCTATAATTAAAAATTGTTCAGTGCAAACATTATATTCAGAGCTGGGTTAAAATAACCTATAGCCTAATACCCAGCATGGATTTACAATTTATCAAAATTGTTATACCTTTTCTACATCCTGTTACCCTAAAATATTTCTAAACCAAATACTATATTCAGATTTTGGTTTCAGTTCTATTTGATTTGATATCCTTCATGGATTTTTGTGATTTTTCACAATTTTCGTATACTTTTTGGACTCTGGTGTCCGATAATTTTGAAATTTATAAACTTAAACACTATACTCAGATTTTGGTTAAAATTCTCTTTAATTTGATACCCCATACAGATTTTTGTGATTTTTTTCAAAATTTTGCCCCTAACCTTCCCCCCTGCCACCTATTTTTTGTGGATCAACCTCAAAACAATGTTGGGTAAGAGTATGGCGCGCCACATTTTATAAAAATCAGTTGATGCATTCTAAAGGTATCATGAGACATATGCCAAATAGACAAATAAATGCGAAATGGTGGAAAACTTGTTTTCCTTATTCGATGAATTTAGTAAGCTCCCTGAACTGCAAGACTCGCTCAGACTTTTACAATTTTTTCAAAATCTTGACTTCATTTTTTGATTGTAGTGCCCCAAAAGATAAAAATATTATTGGATTTTGTTGTCCATGATGTTGTCCGAGAACACTCGGAACTTGTGTTCCGAGTCAGTAGTGATATAGTGATATACTTATATTTTTTTAAATATTCAACACAAACACTACATTCTGATTTGGATTAATGCCATGGTGATATCTTCACTTTAGTCTGATGTTTGGTATGAATTTTTACAATTTTTTCAAATTTTAATATATTTTTCTTGGCACTGGTATCCATTTTTTTTTTTTTTTTTTTTTTAAACAACACTATATTCAGATTGTAGTTAAAATTTTTTTTAATATTGTTATGAGAAGCCTACCGAACAACCCAGAACATTCTCCACTCCCCCGTCCAGTGTGGCAGCTGTTGCATCATTCAAGTAGGTGATTCTAGTGAGTTCCAGGAACACTTGAGATAAGCAGTAACCCGCCAGCGTGCAGTTAAGGAGGGAAAGCTGTACTGGACATCAGTGCAGCGTATATAAAGCCATAGCAGCCGGGTTGTTCAGTTCAGTTATTGAGCGATTTTTGCTAGTGCGGATTGAGTGTTGTCAAAGCGAAGTAGTATTGTGTTAATAATTGTGTGAAACTCTATTAATAGACATTGTTATTGCATGTGGACAAATCTAACTGGAAATATTGTATGAGTTAATTATAAACTGTAAAACTGTGATAATTAAAGCTGGTGATTAGTGACTTAATTGGTGTCTTGTATTTTGTTTTCCACTGTACCATGCGACGACCAAGTAGACTGTCGTAACAATATGATAACCCACGTGGACATGTTACAAATTTTTTTTCAAAATTTTGACTCACATTTTTGCTCCTGCTACCTTATTTGTGTAGAGGACCGATCTGTAAAACAGTAAAGGTCTGTAAGTTAAAAGAATGGACATGCATTCCAAATTCTGTGAAAATCAGTTGAAGCATTCAAAAGTCATCCTGAGGCATAGCACAAACATTCGGAGACAGACAAAAAAATGGTCAAGTTAAAAATGAGACTTACTTTGCTCTTTCAATAATAATAACAACAGCAACTATTAGAAAAATGAGGAGGAGGAGGAGGAGGAGGAGGAGGAGGAGGAGGAGGAGGAGGAGGAGGAGGAGGAGGAGGAGGAGGAGGAGGAGGAGGAGGAGGAGGAGGAGGAGGAGGAGGAGGAGGAGGAGGAGGAGGAGGAGGAGGAGGAGGAGGAGGAGGAGGAGGAGGAGGAGGAGGAGGAGGAGGAGGAGGAGGAGGAGGAGGAGGAGGAGGAGGAGGAGGAGGAGGAGGAGGAGGAGGAGGAGGAGGAGGAGGAGGAGGAGGAGGAGGAGGAGGAGGAGGAGGAGGAGGAGGAGGAGGAGGAGGAGGAGGAGGAGGAGGAGGAGGAGGAGGAGGAGGAGGAGGAGGAGGAGGAGGAGGAGGAGGAGGAGGAGGAGGAGGAGGAGGAGGAGGAGGAGGAGGAGGAGGAGGAGGAGAAGAAGAAGAAGAAGAAGAAGAAGAAGAAGAAGAAGAAGAAGAAGAAGAAGAAGAAGAAGAATTTAGACAAACTAGAAATATTGGAGAGACGAATTATTAGGAAAATATTAGGCCCACGAAAAACTTCAGAAGGTTGGAAGTTAAGAAGTAATGATGAAATATATCAAAGTATAGAAAATATAACAGAAACAATGAGAAAAAGAAGACTATTATTTTTTGGACATTTGTATAGAATGGACGACAATAGGTTGACAAAGCAAATCTTCAGATATCTGTGGGGAAGAAGTCAACATCAAGTTGGATTAAAGAAGTCCAAAAGGATTTAGGAAAAAATAATATACACACAGAAGAAGCAATTGACAGAGAAGTTTTTCAGGCAAAAGTGTTGAAAATGGAGGGAGTCCAGGGTAGGAGAGATAAAAACACAGGTTCAAAGTGGACTGAAGACAGGAAGAAGAGACACAGTGAGAAGATCAAAGAATATGGAAAAAAGAAAAGAACAAAGAGTAAAGAATTGAAATTGGCACGTGGTCCTTAGATGGCCGATACAAAATAAAGAAGAAGAATAAAAAGAAAAAAAGATAATATTATGAAAGTTGTCCTAGTAAAATATATAAGTATGGGACAATTTTAATTAAAATTAATTAACTTTTTTTAATTTCTCTGAGAATCCAGTGCTCCATTCCATATAGAAATTGCTGCTGTGTTCTAAGGAAACACGTGTGCATCCTTGCATATTTATGCGTATATACAATGTAGGGTAGCTCATATTACTTCAGCATTAGACAAACTTTATCTTCATCTCTGATGTACACATTTTTTAAAAAACATTGAAAACTTTAAATACTTCATAACAAACATATTAAAATAAGGCTTGGTAAGTTTACAAGAGTTTTATTATTCATTGAAGTACTGTATATACTTTTGTTTATTTTTTAGCCTATTTTGCAAATTAAAGGCAAACATTATAGTATTATTACAGAAAGCCATAAATTATGTAGTCATTTAATGCAGTAATGAGCAAGAAAAACATTATTCATTTCTGCTGTTTGTGTCTTCTGTTCAAAATTTTTCTTTATGACCCAAGTTTCAGAACCATACAGTAGTGTAGGTATTGCCATTGTTTTATAAAATTTTATTTGGGTTTCTTTTCTACATTTATTGGGTTTCCACACATTCTTGTGAAATTCGTCACTTTATATTCTATATCTCTATCTTGATCATAAGTAATGTCATGTCCAAGATAGTTGAAATGTCTTACTTGTTATATGCATGTGTTGTCTAAGCATATTTTGGTCCGAACCGGTTCATCTCCTATAAAGGCCATTACTTTTGTCTTTGATTCAGATATGTTACAGTTATATTCTTTCTCTATTTTATGAAGATGTATATTGCTCGCTGGAGATTGTCTTCTGAAGTGGTGAATATAGCATAGTCATCCGCAAAGAGAATGGTTTTCAAGCTTTTATGTCAGTGAGTTTAAATACTGTCAGGAGATTGTTCTTCCCATTTTTTGAGATCATCTAGATAAAGGTTAAAAAGTAAAGGTGACATACAACAACCTTGTCTTACGCCTTGGTTTGTTTCAATCAGGATAGATTCTTCTCCGTCGTCTATGATTATCGCGGTGTGTTTCTAAATTCTTTTCACGTTGTTTTTCTATCACTTGTTGTATGGTAAATATGCAGTCTATGCAAGAGTGTCCTATCCTAAAATTATGTTGTCCTTCCTCTAAAAAAGTTTCTGCTATGTTTGGTAGCCTTGTTGTTATAATATGTGTGTATAATTTATAACACGAATTTAGGACTAATACTTCTGTAATTGTTGGTGTCTCTTCTGTCTCCCTTCTTAAAAAGGGAGATCACTTTCGACATTGTCAGTTCTTGTGGTATGCATGTCTGCTGCCAGCACATATTAAACAAATGTAGGATCCTTAAATGTAACAAATAAGTTCTGAGTTTATATTATCTGGGACAGTTGCTTTTCTATTTTTAAACCTTTTGATAGTGTCTTTTAATTCTTCCAATGTAATCTGGTCTACTGTAATGTTTTGTATTTCCATTCCCTCTTCTTCTTCATCTTTGATGTTGGAGTCATGGAGTCAAACCAAAGTTTCCTGTAATGTTCAATCCATTCTCCTTTCCCATTAATATTCAATCTAGATGCATCTTTTCTTCTTTGTTAAGATGTTTCATAATTTTATATGCTTGTTCTTGTCTACCATGTACGTCAATTTCAATATTAGAGATGTATTGTTCCCAGCTGTCAGTATGTGCATTGCATGTTGTTGTTTTTGCTATGTTCCTTTTTTATCTGTATAGCTGTACATTTTCTGGCGTCATATGTGAAAGCATATTGTAGCATGACAGATAATCCACTAAATCATAATTCCAATCTGATCATAATTCAAATAAATTATACTAACTAAAAAGAAAATTCAAATGAAAATAATTAAATGTCGAAGTAAAAAACCACCATAAAAGGAAAAAATAAAAGTTAATCATCATAATGCAACAAAAATGTATCAAGAGAAATAAATCCTACAAAAACTAAGATAAAATCAGGATAATACCCAGGTAGGATAGGAGCAGGTAAAGAAGATACCCCGAACAAACCAACGAACCATAAAACCAGATTACCTTGCAGAACCCAAGATGGAAGAATTGTGAAGAGAAGAAAATGTAGAATGGGAAGAACTACAAGATATACCCAAGGAAAACCTATTACAAAGAATAACAAACCCCAAAAAAGATTAAATGTCACCCATGAAAGTATAACAACCCAAAACCTCATATAAAAATGTAAAAATAGTTATAAACAAAAGTGTTTAGGGTAGTAAGTAGAAGTGCACCCACTAAAGTTATTGAGTAATGAAATAAACAAATCTTCATTGTCCCGTATCTTTAAGATTTTGGTCTTGGAGTATTGTAAAACTCAAGTGTAAATAAGAACCAAAAATATAAGTGAACCAGTGCAAGTTATTTCAATATACTAAATAAACTTCAAGTATAAGTGTAACTGATATTTCCACTATGTACAATTAAACAACTTTAATGTTTGCTATAAATACAAAAATAAAATGTTAGGAAGTATTCTTATGAAAACATTACTAATGTTTCAAAGAAGATGCCACTTTTTATCAAAAAACATTCTTAAAAATGTGAATGATAAAAGAGAGCAGGTGGGGAATAAATACAGTGACAAGGGGATTAAAATGTAATAATAATATATAAACAGAAAGGACTGTAAACAAATTAAATTTAGGAAAAATAAAATTAAAAGGCTGATTATGTTTGTGTAGCCTATGAACGCCATATTTCAAGGTGGGTTATAGAATAAGAATTATTATTATTATCAAAATGTTTATTATGTCTTACAGTGTTAATACAGACTAAAATGTATCAGTATGAATACCATACTATTTTATAAAATGTTTGTTATGTGTTATTAGTAATAATTGAAACTAAAATGTCTGACTTTAAGGACCAATAATTAATTTTAAATATTGTTTGTGTATTACGAGCATAAATACAATGCTACATGTTCCAGTAGTTATTTAAGGAGATTGTATTTAATATTATATTAACTTCAGAAAGTCAGAAGGGGTATAGACATAGTATTAGTCAAAAAACAGTATATGTAAAACCATAAAATCTAGGCCAGATAGGAAATTTCAATAACATTATATTGGAGTAATTAAGTTAAAATAAACCAAATAAACTGATGAGATTTATGTAAGGTGAATCAATCACCAAATACTATAACTAAAGGTATACTTTAAAGGAATAATATAGAAAGATGTATAAAATTATTCAAAAATTTGCAAATGTAATACCTAACAATTTCAGAGGGGAAATCAGAAATTCGTTAATTATGTTTAAAAGGATGATCAATTGATCAATTTACAAGAAATTGATGAAAGATAAACATTTATATCAATCTGAGATTTATTATAATCATAATTATAACACATAAGATGGCTAAATTTTGGACAAGGACAGGAAACAGAATATTGAGCCTACTTTTCCAAAATGACAGAAATATAGCAATTTTGATAAAAAACTTTATAAAGATGGATTATTGTATATCAAATTAAGCAGAAGGAGTTAAAGAAACCGATTATGTATTTGCTATTACATGAAATTAATTAATAACCAAAATATATTCTATGATATAATGTACTTTAATTGAATGCATCGGAAGTAGATAAAACTTGAACAATACTTTTCTAATATTAAATCGGCTAAGAGATTTCAGAAACGAAGGAAGTAAAACAGTTCTTAATTAAAATTCGAAGAGTACGGGTGAATTAAGCTCGCTAATACAGTATATACGGAACAATTAATGGCGGATAACAGTTAAAACATAGCCTACTATAAATTTTGAGATTTTGGACAGAACACTATTAAACAATAAATACAGTGAAAATTACCAACAACGAACATAGAAACAAGTGAATACACCACACAAACTAGTGAAATAACAATTTGAACCACTAACACTACTAATTTCCAGACAACTGAAACGAACTTTTACAGCACCATATCTTAAAAATAAAATGCACATTTTCTCGAGTGAACAACAGAACAGTGAACGAGTGATAATCCAACAACACCAGAAACATTATTCAATATTGCGGAGACGAGGAAGCAGCAGTGAAGGCATCTTTATTTAAAGAAAATCCAGCAACATCATTATCGTTTTACGTCGTCAACTAGGGGAGCGGTCATTTTGGAACTCCCAGCATGCATAGCGTCCACAAGGAATAAGATCTGTCGATACTGCATTGGTCTGAATTTTTACTTAATAAACATTATATATCATAACTAACTTTGTAATTATTAACTATTAAGATTTTATTGTAATGTTATACTTTCTAGCATCGCCCCTTCTCTGACTATATAACATAACCGTTTAAAGAACCTTGAAAATATTATATCAAATAACATATGTGTCAACACTCGATTCGCCCTGTGAAAGAGTCGAACAATATAACATAATCGATTTTTAATCGATCTTTTTTCAATAATTGTTAATAAAACATAGTAATTCAACATTTTGGTATTAAATTTATTTCTAAACAATAAATAGAGTTTAGTGAACAACATCAGCTGCAAGAAAGGCAGCCATTACTCCAGTGAAAGTAATATAGTAATATATTGGAGAAAGAAGAATAATCGCAAATCGATTAGTGAATGAGACAATCCAATTAACGGTGAATTTACTTACAGCAAACCACCAGTGATATAATTGACACAACTAACTTAAGGGAATTTAAAATTTCAACACGATCACATTACAAGAATTATTTATTAAATATTGAACATTAAAAACCAAACATACATTTTTTTTTTTAAATTTTAAAAAATTAAATAAAAATTTTTTTTATTTTTGTATACGAACAAAAAAATAATTATTTGTAACCACGTCTTGTTACAATATTATTATAAGCTTTAGTTTTTCTTTTAATGCTTTATCAGTGACTTCATTCCATACCTTTAATCCACTCCTTCTGAAGTTCTTCTTTCTCTTTCCTAGTAAGGACTAGGAAAGAAAATACTGTACAAAAAATAGACTGTATGTACATAGGGCACAATTTATCCCTTTTGGCATCTTTTTGGATACAAGAAATATATCTTAGGAAAAGGGAGTCTTCTTCTTACCCCATATGAAATGCATTCACCATTTGTCTAAGAGACTGCTTAAAGCTATATTAGGAGCATAACTAGCTAGGACCATATTACGATATTTTGCTGACTCTTGAAATTGAAACAACAAGATTGAAAAGATTGTGTTAGCCTTTACTGTGGAATCCTGTTATAATGACTGTTAAACACTGACTGAAAGAATAAACTGGAGCTCCTGAACACCAAAATATGATCATGAACTTCATTGTACATTAAAATGTTTATTTCAACAAAAGGATATTGTAAATAAAAACAGAAAATGCAAATAATCTCAATATATACTATTAAATATTCATTTAGATACACAAAATGTGGCAAAAATATCACACTGTTTTTGAAATAAAATAAAACAGTAATTAGAAAGCGTTAATTTTTTTAAATTTTCTTGTCATAAACACACATGTTTGCTACTATTTTGCCACTAGAAAAATTAAATATGACATCATACAAATTTGTATAAATCTGTATATGACCCAAATAAAATTTTATAAAATAATGGTAATACCTACACTACTGTATGGTTCTGAAACTTGGGTCATAAAGAAAAAAGATGAACAGAAGATACAAACAGCAGAAATGAAATTTCTGAGATCAGTTAAAAGGTGTAATAGACGAGGTCATATAAGAAATGAGGAGATAAGAAGTGATTTAGATATTTTTGCAGTAAATGAAAGGATTAAAGAATACAGAAGAAAATGGATTCAATACATAGATAGAATGGAAGAAAGTAGAATACCGAAGATAGCAAAAGATTACAACCCTAGAGGCAGAAGAAAAGTTGGTAGACCTAAGAAAAGGTGGACTGTGGAATAGAAACAGGCCGCTAAAGCCTAAAACTGTTAAGAAGAAGAAGAAGAAGAAGATGATGATGATGATGATGATGATGATGATGATGATGATGATGATGATGATGATGATGATGATGATGATGATGATGATGACAAATTTGTCCGTTTTGTATCGAGATGGTCTATAAAACTTCTCATCATAACCTAGAGTTTTTTTTTGATATGGTAATTAGCTCATGTTGGATTGCTTAATTCTGGTAATGAGTGTAGTTTGTCTATGTAAATTTTGGATTCCAGGTAATCACACAGGAAAAAATCACATACTGAAAGATCATGAGAATGAGGTGGCCACACAATATCTCCACAGAGGGGAATGAGATATCCTGAAAATATCTTCCATAGCACTTCCATCGAATCACACTGCATCTTGGTTTTTCACTCCACATCAGACTGTTGTTCATTCCATGTGAAGTGGATACTCGTAAAGCTGACTTAGATTTTGGTTTCATATCAGTAAATTCCAACATTTCAGACCTTCCATATTCCAACATCACGTCTGCAAAAATGCGATGATTTTTCCAGTCATTAAGGGCCAATTCAGGATCACCATCGTTTTTTAGGGATGGAAGTGTAAGTCCAAAAGCAGAATTATTCTATCAGTTTGGTCAGAGATGTTTAAAGTGAAGAAACGACAATGCACTGAACAATGAGGGTTAGCCTCAATGACCTGCCTTACTCCTTCAGTGTTTTCAAGGGTTTGTACGGATCATGCCCTTCTTGATGGTTTTTGTTTTGTTGCTGCTGCTGCTGCTGTCCTGTAAGTTTCTGCCCAGAATATCATGTTCTGAGTAAGCATCTGACAATGAAATCCAATATCAAAATGTGGTTGACATCTTCTCTGAGTTTAAAAACAGATTCTTTTTTAACAAAAACTTTTCTACAGTGAAAGTGTAGTGCGTCATGTCCTACAGCCCTATGGCAACTGAAATGGCAGCAAGTGAAGAGTCCATCACCCCACTCTCACATGACCCTTCCAAGTGACACAGTGACAAATGGAAACCATCGTCTATTTCTGCTGCACCTGGTATTAATATAAGTTTAATGCAAATATATTGCTACAATAATATTTAGATCTTTTTAGTGGATGGGTCTTGAATGATAACCCACACAATAACAAACCATGAAATCATGTTTGTTCATAGTTGCTCTAAAAAAAAAGTCAAGGCAGCATATATTTAAAAAAAATAAATAAAAAAAATTAATTCAAGGTAGCATATATTTAGTTAAAAACTATATAGTGCCAGATAAAATCAATTATTCTTATGTATTGACAATCAAAATAATACAAATGATAGTCTGTCTGAAACTTATAATAAAGGTAGAGGGTAATAATATAAAGTGTTGAGATTTATAATTATTTTTATTACTTAATATGAATCTTTAGCTCCTGTTATTCTATAACTTGATAGGCATATGTTTGAATATTTATACTGATTAAATATTTTGTTAATTTAATTGTCAGTGTTGACATCTATTATTAGTCACCATTTTAATATTTCAGATATCCATATTTGTCTTCTATGCTACAACCATATTCATCAGTTACATGGGTTCTTTTCAACATTTGAAGAATATCAATCTACCAATGAATAGAGCTGGATCATCAGCATCTTCTTAACAGTTTTAGGCTTTACCGGCCTGTTTCTATTCCACAGTCCACCTTTTCTTAGGTCTACCAACTTTTCTTCTGCCTCTAGGGTTGTAATCTTTTGCTATCTTCGGTATTCTACTTTCTTCCATTCTATCTATGTATTGAATCCATTTTCTTCTGTATTCTTTAATCCTTTCATTTACTGCAAAAATATCTAAATCACTTCTTATCTCCTCATTTCTTATATGACCTCGTCTATTACACCTTTTAACTGATCTCAGAAATTTCATTTCTGCTGTTTGTATCTTCTGTTCATCTTTTTTCTTTATGACCCAAGTTTCAGAACCATACAGTAGTGTAGGTATTACCTGTGGAATGAACTAAATGTAACATATACAAATTCGTGGTTCCCAAACCCACACGACGTAGAAAAAGTCATATGGGTTTTCGCAGATGTTCCCCACCTTTACAAGCTTTTACAAAACCATTTTCTAGATGACGGTCTGACACTCTCTGACCACAAACACATCACAAAGACGACCGTTGAAAAAATGTTGGCATTGGATAATGGTGAATTCAAATTGTGCCCTAAGCTCTCACATGTCCATCTCACCGTCAAAGGTAGGGAACGTCAGCGTGTGTTTTTGGCGACGCAGTTATTCTAAAACACAACAGCTGAAGCAATTCAATATTTATTTCCTGAAGAAGAACATGCTAAATTTTTTAAACTGATTAACGATTCTTTCGATACCGGTATTTTAAATTCAAGAAGATCTGTAGATAATAAACCTTTGGCTACCGGGTATGGCACTCACCACGAAGTACAAGAAGGCATACTTAAAAAAATGTATACTTGTTGTGAAACAATGCACGTAGGAAAATCTCGGAATTTGTTGCCATTTCAAAAAGGTTTCATGATGACCATCAACTCATTATTTGGCCTTCTTAGTCATATACAAAAAAAAAAATCTTAAATATATTTTAACTGCACGACTAAATCAAGACTGCCTGGAAAATCTTTTCTCCCAAATACGAGGCATTGGGCAGTTTTTTATTAACCCACCACTGACAGAAGTTAAACATCGACTTCGTTTGCTTTTGGTTGGTCAAAATACAAATAAAATACCTTTTTTGAAGGAAGCACCTGTTGTCCAAGATGATGATCAGGAAATTATGACTACTCATCTCTTGCAAGGTATCTTACCTGACATGACCAAGCAGCTATCTATGATTGAAGGGTCAACAGAAATGCAAGATTTCTCCTTGTCATTTAGTGCAGACGTTGACGTTCCTGCAATCAGTGATGGATCAGACTGCTCTACTGAGGGGTTCCGCTACCTAGCTGGCTACATTGCCTATCGTGGGAGAAAGCATGATCCTACAATGGGAACACCTTCAGAAAATGTATATCCCCCTCCCGTTGGTACTTCTGCTGGAGGCTGGATAGAGTTTTTATCTCAAGGAGGTCTTCTTGTTCCTTCAGAAGACTGGGTGCACAAGATTTCACAGTGTGAAATAATTTTTAGGGACATCAATGGGCCAGATAGTTTGTATAAAAGTAAAAATATTATAAAAAATATGACTACAAGAATTTTAAGGAAATTTCCTGAGATGCTAACAGAAGTTGTAAAAATATATGCGAGGATGAGAATGTTCATTCGCCTTCATTTCATGAATGGCCACATGAAAGCAGTGAAAGCAGCAGAAGCACAGAAGAGAAAATCACGCCAGTGGCACGCATTGTCCATAGTTAAACCCACACATTAATTAATATATTTCTACTTTTGTATTAATTAGGATGGTATTATAGGCATCATTGTTCTTTGCAGGAAGGCGGAACTTAGACAGCCGCTGTCTGGTTTGGACTTTGGACTGAGTAGAGGTCTGATAAGTAACTGGCCAGTGGACTCTGGGTTCCATCTATTAACAAACGGGTTCAATGTATAATTAGCCCACAATTTTTAAACTGCCTATATTCTGCAAAAATTAAAATTTTAAATTAATTTTGTACAGAATATAGCTAGTCCCAAGCCTAGATAAAGAGTGAGGGGAAGTTGTGGTTGAAAAAAATTCATGTGTGTGCGCGCGCACACATGAGCGCTACCAAATAATGATATATTTTCATCAAATTATAAAGAATACTATGACAAAAAAGGAGAAGTTACAAAGCCTATTGTACTGCAATTTGATTTCTAAAGTCTAACACGAGCTTTAAAAAATTATAAAAAAAGGGTGTAGAAAATAGGAACTAAAAATAGTACAAAGAGCATTTAATGGTCATTACTTTCAATTTTTTCAAACTGTGTCTATTGTATGCAGGCGAACGGAAACGTTCTAACAAATAAGTGTATAGTTTGATGAAACGAGTCACTTCTGTAATTAGTCTACTAAAATATGCTTCATTAGTATTCAGGCTTTGTTTATATCGGTCTAGACTGATCTAATTACTAAATTTAATTTTTAGCAAGGTGTTTCGGTATTATTTTTTCGACTATCAATCGGTTTATTAAAAATTATGTATAGGAAATCCGTACTGCTTCTTCAGTTGCTATACGATTAATATTAAAAGCGTACACATTTAAATTACAGAAACATTCGCTTCATATTATGTACTTCATTCAATAAAATAAGTTCCGTAAATAAGAATATAAATAACAAACAAACTGTAGTTAATAAAAAAATAACATATTTGTATTGAGAGGTATTTACCGCGCAGCTCTTTACTCGATGAATCGTTCTTAATGCAGTGATGGACAACAGTCGGATGTTGCCATGTTGACCATCTTTGTTGGTACAATTCGAAATACAGAGATAGTCAACTAGTCAACTTCTGGTAAATACTAAGTACAAAGGAAGGGAGTGTAGTGGTCCGTCTCTATAGAAAAGCCCGCCAATGAATTTTGTCCGAGCCTCGCTGTCTGCGTTGAGCACAGGCGTAGTTCCAAAAATATATTTTGCTATGAAAATAATTTAAAATAACTGTATGAAACAGATTTTAATTTAGTACATTTTTAAAGGCAAAAAATAAAGATCTGATGCTTAAAGCCTTTTATAGATTATATATTAACTAGTTATTTTCAAAAATTCGTGGGGGTTATGTGTAAGATGTACAAAAATAACGTAAATGTTTTTATATGGTTGTAATGGATTTACAAAATAAATGATTAGTTGGTACTAGAAGAAACCTACGTTTTAACAAAAATTTCCGTAATTAGTGTACAAAAAACGGCTGTACTTTTGAACCTGATACCATGCTGAATCATGATTCCCTATTACCATTCTCTTCCACTATAATTCTTACGCAGTTTCCATTATTTTGTAAGAAAGAAAGTTGATATGTTCAATGGCGATTTTCCTGTTCACCTTTTAAAAGCATAATTGTTATTTAGTTTCCTTTCTTGTTCTGAATTTATTGGACCAAAATTATAACCTAGTTCCCATTTACAGCACATTATTACCTTACAAAGACGAATTTAAGTAAATCTAATTTATAACGAAAGAAGTACATTAAAATCCTCACTTCAACCTAATGCAATAAAAACCAATGTGAAAGTTTCTATCAATATGCAAATGATTAATTATTAGTAATTGGTTATTGTGGAATTTTATGTTGGTCTAAGTTAATGAAAAAAAAATTGGAAGAACCACTTGAAACCGATATAAAATGACTAGCCTATATTGCATTAAAAGATGTCAAAGAGTATATTTTGCATAAAACTGATTACAGTAAGGACCTTTGTTTATGAATAGAAACAAATAGACTCCATACTTAGGCCTAGTTTGTAAGCCTACCATTAAAATTCACTAACTGATAGATATTATTTCATAATGTCTATTGTTATTAAAAAGATTGAAATAACAAATGTATAAACAAAGTTTTGTATATTCTGAATTCAAAAATTAAATATTTGACATTAATAGCCTTTTACAAAGTGTATAAAAACATGTTTTATGTGGTGTAATGATTTTATATAGCAACTTCTCAGGTTTGAATAAAAATAGACACTCACGACCCATAATAAAAAACATGTTTTCATACTCTTAACAAAAAAAAATCAGCAGCAACATATGTTTATTATGAGAAAATATGATTAAAAATTGTAACCTGCCATTACTTGCATGTGAAGAAAACTGGTATAACATTTGGAAACAAGAAATCTTCAATTCTCTTCCTATTTGTTTTATAATAAACTAAAGTTTCTACTGCAGGTTTAAGTCCATTGCCTATTTAATTTATTATAAATAATTATTCCTGTATTTTGTTAAGTGATATTTTATTAATACATCTGCTTCCTGCTCATGGCAATGTAACTAGAGTAGAAATGCCCCCCTGGCTCATATGTGCAAATAAGTTTTTTAAGTGTAGGACTAAACGTCTTTATGAGCACTTTGTATCATTGAAATTTAGTGAGAGTCTAATGAACAATTTGGCCTAACCTAACTTACTACATCTAAGAATAACTTAATAGTGTCAGTTACCTTTATTTTAACATTAACTACATCTTAATTAGTGCAATAGCAGTATTTTTGTGTCTCACATTACACTAACTCAAAGGAATTTCTCGTTACAGTTCAAACAAATGTCGAAATTGTGTATTTCTTTTCTTTCAATTCACTTTTTATGAAAACAAGCTTTACATTAATGCTTCTAGGCTTACTGGTATTCTATATTTTCAATCAAATATTCAATAACCAATAGTTAAAATTTCATGGAATTGTGAAATTAACAATCCTATGACTAATGTGTGGTTATCAATCTATATTTAATTTGTCTTAAATAGAAATAATTTGGTTCAATTAAATTTCTGAGTTCATTTGTTTTATTAATAATTTTAGTAATTTGTATTTTTGTTTATTGAATGATTCCTTATCAGTTTTTCATCTTTGTGCTGTCAGTTTTCATTTCAAAACATTTATTCTACAATCTATTCATCTGTAGCACTGTAAACACTATAGTCTTATAATTTTGGAGGTAGGTCTCCTTCTCTAGAAAGTTGTGTTTCAGAAACTGTCAAAGCAGTTCACTCTGTAACACTCTATAGACTTCAGTTAACTTTATTTTTGAAAAGTGCTCAAGTATGTATCATTTTATTTATGTATGCTTATGTTTTGCTCGAGTATTTCCATTTGCTTGAATATTTTCTACCAGAAAATGGATGAACATGGCTGATGAGATTAGTGACCAACCAGGACAGTGATTGTAACATGTCACACTATGACTATAGAAAAGACTACCAATATATGGTGTGTTTCTATATCCAGTTAACACTATTGTCAGCTGCTAAGAAAATAAGTTGAAATAACAAGTGCATGAAACAGGCTGTAATTTTTATATATTCTTAGAGACTTAATATGAGTAATCTACTAAAGTCATTTGTTAATGACTCATCAACAAAGACTAATCTCATGAGTCATTTGGCAATGGTTTTTATTAGAGCTCTTGAATTTTGCTTAGATTAGTCAAAGACCCAATAAGTTCTTTTTACGGTTCTCTAATTTCTTGGATTTCGTTGTCCATGATGAGTCCGTTAGTTAACTAAATATAATTACTTCTCCCTTTTTACAGTTCATCAATTTTCATTCTCACAGTCTTTTGAATTGTTCATAAAATTTCCATCTAGGAATCTAGGATTATACCCACCCATACACTTAACATGTAACACTTTATTAAGATACAGAATTATCCCTTGTAGACTCATCTTCCAATCCCTTGAAAAACTAAAAGTATCGTATGGCTCTGGAATAGGAAGTCAAAGAAAAACAGAATTCAGGTAGCAAGTTTCCATTATTTCATGAGGTATATCCTAGAAGCAAACTGTAGCTTCCAGTTATTGTTCCTGAGAAACCTTATTAAGGGGTTTATCAAAACAAACAATTACAAGCTCACACTTCTCAGCATTTGATAAAAAAGTTTTGAAAAGTGTATCTAACCTAAAAATATATAGTTGAGTTATTGGAAATGAAATATGAAGGCTTGGAGAATGTTTATTGATTAAAAATTATGTATGGTTTTAAAATGAAATAACTGCAAATAATAGTTATTTCAATCTTTGTTATTACGTTGCATGCAAAAATATTGTTTAAATATCAATAATAAACACCTCTAAATCTCAATTTATAATAATACCATTCATTTCCAGTTACTCCAACCTCTTAGGGGCAACTGTAAACATGCGTTTTCTTTATATGTTGAAATATTGTAACAACTGTAAACTAGTTGACATTGTACTATTTAGTGTTGTGTTCTTAATCCTAACTGCATGTTTACAATTACACCTTCTTCATCTATGTGAAAAGTGAATGAAAACAAGATACTTCAGCCACTAAGTTTATTACAAATCATAAAGAAATGTTGTTCTGTTACATAATACAACAAGTAATGCAATAAAGTTTTTATCATTTTCCAAACACAGAAACATTTACAGGGAATTCATAGAAAATTTGTCTGTTAATTTCTGGATTGGGCAAATCTGTCAATATTTGTTCAAAGCTTATTTTCATAATTTTCTTTTAATGTAACTTTGTAGAAATGTCCATCTTTGGATTGATATCCTGTGGCATAAATTTCTCCCTCACCATTATCTACTTTCTACACAACAAACATACTTGCAGTGAGTTTTATTTCTTGGTCCTCCAGCAAAAACAATGAGAACAAATTTTCGCGGTTGAATCTTTTGCCACTCTGGTATTTGATAGTTACTTCCATGGTAGTGTCTTTCAAAACACTTATTGCGAATTAATCTTTGTTATAATCAGAGTCATCGCAATAAATAGGATGTTGTTTAGAATTTTTATTACTGATTAAAATACAATCCTCTTCTTAGATTTGTTTTTCTGTTAAATTGTTTCTGCTAGATATTTCTTCTTGCTCTTTTACTTGACATTGTCTTCAGTTCTTAAAACTTCTCTGTATCTTCCTGATTTCAAGCAAGGTATCTTTATTTATTTTTGTATAGTGGGATCTTTAGACATCAAAGACTTTCGAGTTTTTCTGATTTCTGATGTAAATATTTCTACGAATCTAGTTGATGTTTCTGGAGTTGAATTTTGTTGTGGCATTTTTAATAAGTGTCTTCTCAATAATGTTACTTGGTGGAGTACTTATCTGAGAAGCAGACGTGACTCATCAGTAGAGTTGCTTGCAGATGAACTGAACATTTAATATGTATAATAGCCCTACTCTTCTTATACTCATTGCATTCTTTTGGACTGAAAGAAGATTCTGAAACTTTCTTCCTACTTGAAAAATTCCTGTTGTTAAAACCAGCTATGACTTTTTTACTAATCATACCTTCTCTCCACACTTAGCCTAATAGTGTAGAAAATTCACATTTTGTCAGTGGACAAACTTCTTGTCCTTCAGTCTGTTTTTTTTCCTCAGTCAAGCTTATCAATTTTTTCTCCCAAGAAATATTTTACTGAGTCAGAAACACATTTATGAATTGGTTGAATTTTATCAGTTATGTGAATTAGTGACAATTAAGCACTAACATAACAATACACCAGACTATTTATCATATGCAGAAAGAATTTTTTTCACATCTGTTCTACACTAACATAGGCCTAACAAAATATCTGGAAATCTTTTTACATAGGTTTTTGAATAATTTAATTAATTTTATCTTTCGTAGAACATGTTTTAAGAGTGGTGAACTCATAATAGTATCTAGATTTGGTAAATTCTGATATTTAATAGTACTAAACAGAAAAGAGTATTTGAGTAACAGCATTTACAATTACCCCAAAATCACATTTAGATTTACCACACTGGGCAATTTTTGTGGGGTAATTGTAAATGCAGTATAGCTTGAAACTTTTAAAAAATCTTTACAGAACATCACAAAAAGTTAATAAAGACGGTTAGATTTACATTTGTTGTTTTGGTGCAATTTCTGTCCAAAAATCAGTATACTTTCAAAGTCATACAAAACTGTTTCACAGAACATTTTAACATGAAAACTTTGGTTATAAATATTAACACATATGGTACAGTACCCTTATATTAGAAGCCCAGCAGCACTGCAGTTTTGAAGTGAACTTCAACAGATGATGTAATGACAATATTGATTGTCTGAAAACTAAAACCTGCCTACCATTTACAATTATCCCACCTAACCCTATAACACAATTCAACTTATCCTTGTGTGTTTCATACGTCCAGAGGTTTTATGTGATTAGAAACAGTTGTATATGAAACTTTTCTAATATGATTAAGAAAAGTTCAAATCAGCTGAATGTCTAAAGATGCAATAGTTATTTGCAGAATGCTGGGCTATTAAAACAATTCTGAAAGAATTATTGCTCTTAAAACATCATCCTTTATCAAGTAACTACTGAAATCTGCTTGTTTTCAACAGCAAGCTGAAGTTCCATTATGACCTGGTGACACTACAAAAATTTCAAAGGTTCACCTAGCCTTATTACACTAAACTGGGGTTGTTGATGGGAAGGATTAATGTTAAAATTACTTTGAGATGCCTGTGAAGGACCAATCATGTTGCTGATGACTTGAAAATAAAAAAAAATCCAACATCTTTCAAAAAGAACTAACCTTCCAAATGTAGCACTGCACCAGCAATGGTGTAGTATGGCTTACTTTATATAATTATTGGTGTATGGGTATAATTTTAATTTCAGTTATGAATTTGTATATGCAAAAAAGTTATTTATTTGTTCAGTTCAATTTTCTACTGCACCAATGCTCTGACACTGTGATAGTTGCCTTTTTTATACACAATTTGTTATGTTGGTAGATGGGAGCTTTAGAAACCATTTTCTGTTTCTTAACCTTGATGGTGATACCTATAATGTACACATTAAATTTTCTATTAAGGACAGTGCCAAGTTTGAACACCGACTAGGTTAATGAAATAAAACGCTTATTAGATGCATATATTTTTATTTACTTGTACTGCCCTGATATAATTCCAAAGGAACTTGTTCATGACGTGGCATCCACGATCTGGATAATCTTTTCCTGACTGGACTCTTTCTTACCAGAATAACTCGAAGAAAGCTAAAATTTGATTTAGCACTGAGATTATATGTGGTTTCTGGAGTACATTCTGTAAGATGTTTAGTCAGAAAACCTATTATACTGGTTATAAAATATCCTGTGGTTACTTGTACCCATGATTGGTGCAAATGAAAGTTGTACTTGAGTAATTTTTTTCATCAATTCAGTTACTGAGCATGTGTGAAGCAATTATCAACCTCCTAAGAATTAGTTTCTGAATAAACATTCACTTAAAAAAAATGTGATTCTTTTTGGGATAAAGTGAAATTATTCTCAAGCATTTCTTTTTACTTCATATTTATTTAAGTACTTACCAAATACATAAAAGAGATACAACAATTCCTTTATATTTTAAATTATATTTAAATGAGATACAAACCATCTCATCAATCTGCACATGTTAAAGTATAGTTATATATTAAAACTGTGACGGTACAATTCTGGTACGATAATAATTTTGTAAATCTATGGTCCTAAAAACCATAATTATTGTATTTTTATTCTATAACCATTTATTTTGTAATAATAATAATTTTATTTCATAATCCCTATAAAGTTTTGGTGAATAAACTATAGAATATTTTAAACAACGCACTTTGGAGTTAACAGGATTTCGGTCGAATTCGCTGGAAAGCTACAAATGTCGCAAAAACTGTTTGTCACAGATAAGCAGTAAACAACCAAGCCCACGATTACGTCAGACGCAAGGAATGCAAGACGCATTGTATGCGACTGGGTTGAGCTGCTGAACAATGAGCCAGTGACGTAGTTTTGCCCCACCTCTGCAATGTTTAACAAAGAAACTGTGTCATTTTCGCCTGGACCGTGAATTGGGCCGATCGGCACTTCACGCGGCCGGCGTATTCACTAAGCGTGTTTATGTAAATTTTACACCACCAAAAGTGGTTTAATAACTATTAATGAAATAATGGTAATGTTGGTGCTGTAACTGGGCTTGAGTGGGTGTCATCGGCCAAGTGAAACCGTGAAGAATCTGGCAACGGTCCGGACTTCTACGTGCAGCCATAAGTGTGATCCGAGGGGGGACACTACAATTCGGGAGTGTGTGCCCTAAGACGATGTAAATCTGATTTTGCACGTGTAAGGATTCGAGTAGTGCGATGACATCGACTCAAAACTGGAAGCTAAGTATCAGCTACAACCCTTACATCTCAAAGAAAGTAGAAAAATGACCAATTCAGTAAATTCATTTCAATAAAAAAAAATTCATTAAATAAAAAATGAGCTCATAAAACTAATAATTGTACCAGAGGATGAGAGAGAGAGAGAGAGAGCGTGAATAACAAATACTATTTAAAAAGTGCTGGGTTGTGCATGTAAATGCATATAGTGCATATCCTATACACATAAATGTTTAATGTTTCAGAGAGTTTAAAAAATATATAATGTAAAGTTAATAACTATGTATTTTGGAGGGCTTGTAAAAGGGAAATTTAACGTAATTTTGTCGCCACCTGGCGGAGAATAGATGTAATTAAATTTCATAAATAAACAGGGTAATATCATTTGGTAAACAATTTAACAAAGTATCATTATTTCAAATAACACTTTCCGCTACTCAAGAAGTTCGCTTAAACGAATTCCTACCCTTAAAGGTAAGAAAAATTCAGGTTTAGATTTACGTTTCTTGCATATCATGATGGCGCCCGACCTTTGAAATTATTGGCTAAATGCAAAGTGTAAAGATATTGTATTTTATTAAGTAATATAACATTTGGCTTCTGGAACAGGGACACTACGTAAAATTTTATTTTATGTGGGTAAGCCTACGAAGAGAGCGGAAAAGTTATTTGAAGTAATAGACATAATTTTAAATACGTAAACATAGCCTATCTTCCACGAGGTTATGTTATAAGGTTATATGCATGCGGGTAATATTAAAATAAGCAAAATGAATAATGAGACAGCTGCTTTAATGCAGTTATTATTAGCAAAACTTGATAATTTAGACAAAAAGTTAGATGAGCAAAAAAGCGATTCTGGTGTTCAATATACTAACTTGATGAACAAATTTGATGTAAGACTCGATAATTTTGATAAAATTCTTAACGAGCAGAAAAATGAAATCAGAAATAGTTTTGAAGTAAAGTGTGATGAATTAAAGATTGAAATTAAAAAACGTAACGATAATCTAGATAAACAATGTGACAAAGTAATTAAAAAGTTGGATGAGAGTTTAATTCAAATAAAAAATCAGAAGGTGAGTAACAATGATAATTTGAATAATGAGTTTACAGGTAGTAACAATGGTATAATTAAGAATATGATGTTAGAAAATGATAATGAGAATATTGGGAGTGATACTGAGGTGTTTGAGTGTGTTGAGTCAGAGAGAGAGCTGAGAGAAAGTACATTTGTAAAAGAGATGCAGGGGGTAGAATTTTCCTTTGATGTTGTGTTAGGGGGTGAAGTCAAGTCTTCACGTATTTTTAATAAGGACGAGAGTTCCTTAGATTTATATTTGGGAGACGATAGGTCTACAAATAGAGTTCCTTGGTGTTTTTGTGCACCTCACAGGTGGTGCAGTAATTATGAGTTAGTGACCCCTGCATATTTGGAGAGAGAGAGTGTAACTTGGTGTTATGGTGAGAAATATATTGAGAGAGAGAAAAAGAGAGTAATAGAGATTTTTAAAGTAAATAGAAAGCATAGAGAACTTGTAGAAAGGTTAGGAGTAGAGATGGTGGATGATTATAATGAATACTTACCTTGTAGTAAAATTGAGATAACAATAATAATAGATGATGAGAATATTGATAACAATTACTTACCTTGGGAAGTAACAGGTATAGTAGTAGAAAATTATGATGACTATATGACTAACAAGATTATGACATGATACTGAGGGAGACAGAACTATACCCGATCGTGACATGGCATATGATAAATTAATAGGGAGTACATCTATTAATGTAAACGAAATTGTGAATGAATATAAAAAGTTTCATAAATATTATAATGATTATAATAATATAATTTATTTACTAAACAATAAGATAAATAGATCTAAGATTAGAATGTTATTCAATGATGGAGGATAGATTGTTTTATCGTGTAATGAACATTTAATATATGTGAACAGTGGTTTTGAATTGGACTGCATATGGACTGATTTTGATTAATGATAAAATAATGAGTTTGGATTGTATATTTGTCATTGTATTAAGTGTATTAATGTCAATGTATTTATGTATTTTGAAGTTGTGTATTACAGGTAAATTTTATGTACACCATGTATTATGTATTGTTTTAATAATTAACAATTAACATGTTTTTATTTTGCTAAATAAGTGAAAAAAATAGTGAAAATTTTAAATAATTGAATAATAATTAAAGAGTAATTATTGAATTAATGTGGTACTAAAGAAAGTTGTACTAAATTTATAATTGCAGTAGTAATGAATAGGAAATTTCTAATGAATAATAAATGATTAAATATATATATATATTTGAATTTTAAGATGTATTGTTATGAGTAGGTGAGAGATAAATTTATAATACAATTGTCAATGATTACAGTAAGGTAAAGTGTTTAAAAAAGAGGATAGAGCCTGGGTATAGATAAAGGTATGTGAGGTAGTTAATTAAAGTAAATGGGAGTCAGATAGTTAAGAATTTTAAAGAAAATAATACAAAGAGAGTATTAGATATTTTAGGGACACAGTAGTTAGTGATTATTTGTAGAGGTGAGTAAAGTAAAGGTTAAACATATATTGTTGCTGATGTTATTTTGTAGAGGGGGTGAGGTGATAAGGAGTGACCAACGTATAGCGTTGTGGCAGGTAATAGCGTAGTTTAAGGGA
Source organism: Magicicada septendecula (assembly GCA_034769895.1). NCBI lineage: Eukaryota > Metazoa > Arthropoda > Insecta > Hemiptera > Cicadidae > Magicicada > Magicicada septendecula. The sequence continues at coordinate 348,185,035 of CM068375.1, forward strand.
GTGTTTGCCGATATTTTGGAAGGGCAAAAATTTATGAATGTATATAGCCAGGTAGGGAACACCCATCCCTGTACAAAGACGCGTGGTGCCATAGGATTTATCGTCAAAATGAAATTAGTGAAAGGTGTTTATAATTGAGAAATTGGTGTCATGATAGGTAAATTTGATTGTTAGTTAGAAGAAAGGTGAGTAAGATAATAAATGGTAGTGCCTATATAATAAGTAAAAGCATAGTGAATACAGGAGTCACCCAGACTAAAAAATGGTAAAATGTGAAAGGTTAGGTAGAAAATTCAGGGTAGAGAGGAAATAGGAAATGAAATAATAATAATGTAATATGAATATTAATAATAAATTTGGATTTTTTTTGGTGAAGAATTAAACAATAAATAATTGATGGCTAATTAATGAAAGTTTAGAATTATTAATTAATTAATTGAAATTGTAACTTTTATAATTTAAATGCAAACTTAAAGATGTAGGATGCGTAAATATTAATCAAGTTAAAATGTGAATTGGTTATTAACCATATTAATGTATCAATGTTAATTATGAATGTATTATTATGTATTATGTAATATGTATTATGTATTAGCATAGGAATTTGAACATGATGTATAGGAAATTGTGTGTGTGGAGGAGGAAGAGGGGTAAATATTATTAACAGCACCAGTTTAATTAACTGCTAATAATAATAATATTAATTTTAATAATAATAAGATTTTATTTTGTTTTATAAAATGTTTTTCTCCCTGTTTGAGTAATTAATTTAAAGGGAGATTTTGGTAATTATATCCATAAATTTGGGATTTATATATATTTATTATATCCATATATTTCATTTATATAAAACTTGTGTTTCTTCTATAATTATATTAATTATGAAAACAGAAAGGGTTAATTATTATATTTCGATGGGAATCGAAAAGATTTTTAAAAAATAAAGGATAGTCCATGAAGAGAATGGCACTTCTATATAATTCTTGTTGATTTGAAGCAAACCCAGTGCTTCTTAACGCAAACCAGAACATAGCTAAGGGGAAACAGATCAGTTAGGGATATAGCATATACCAAGCCACTATTTTGATATTTTTGATTTATTGTTTCAGTGTTTCGTGATGTTGTGACGGCGGTCCTGAGCTGGCCAGCGCGTCAGAGCAGGAGCGTTACACGCCTGATTGGCCTTATGGTGTTGGGATCTCGAAGGAGAAGTCCAGTAAGGTCATGCAGGTTCTGTCATCATCATCGGACCACGGGTGAATTATTGTATTTCTTTTCATATAAATTGTAAGGGGGTTGTGGCGATATATCTTGGCTGATCCCTTTAGGAAGTACGAGTGTGTCAATGAAAGTTTTTATGCTTCGGCATAAAATCTTTCATTGAGGGGGTTTTGTGACGGTACAATTCTGGTACGATAATAATTTTGTAAATCTATGGTCCTAAAAACCATAATTATTGTATTTTTATTCTATAACCATTTATTTTGTAATAATAATAATTTTATCATAATCCCTATAAAGTTTTGGTGAATAAACTATAGAATATTTTAAACAACGCACTTTGGAGTTAACAGGATTTCGGTCAAATTCGCTGGAAAGCTACAAATGTCGCAAAAACTGTTTGTCACAGATAAGCAGTAAACAACCAAGCCCACGATTATGTCAGACGCAAGGAATGCAAGACGCATTGTATGCGACTGGGCTGGGCTGCTGAACAATGAGCCAGTGACGTAGTTTTGCCCCACCTCTGCAATGTTTAACAAAGAAACTGTGTCATTTTCGCCTGGACCGTGAATTGGGCCGATCGGCACTTCACGCGGCCGGCGTATTCACTAAGCGTGTTTATGTAAATTTTACACCACCAAAAGTGGTTTAATAACTATTAATGAAATAATGGTAATGTTGGTGCTGTAACTGGGCTTGAGTGGGTGTCATCGGCCAAGTGAAACCGTGAAGAATCTGACAACGGTCCGGACTTCTACGTGCAGCCATAAGTATGATCCGAGGGGGGACACTACAATTCGGAGTGTGTGCCCTAAGATGATGTAAATCCGATTTTGCACGTGTAAGGATTCGAGTAGTGCGATGACATCGACTCAAAACTGGAAGCTAAGTATCAGCTACAACCCTTACATCTCAAAGAAAGTAAAAAAATGACCAATTCAGTAAATTCATTTCAATAAAAAAAAAATTCATTAAATAAAAAATGAGCTCATAAAACTAATAATTGTACCAGAGGATGAGAGAGAGAGAGAGAGAGAGAGAGCGTGAATAACAAATACTATTTAAAAAGTGCTGGGTTGTGCATGTAAATGCATATAGTGCATATCCTATACACATAAATGTTTAATGTTTCAGAGAGTTTAAAAAATATAAATATGTAAAGTTAATAACTATGTATTTTGGAGGGCTTGTAAAAGGGAAATTTAACGTAATTTTGTCGCCACCTGGCGGAGAATAGATGTAATTAAATTTCATAAAAAAACAGGGTAATATTATTTGGTAAACAATTTAACAAAGTATCATTATTTCAAATAACACTTTCCACTACTCAAGAAGTTCGCTTAAACGAATTCCTACCCTTAAAGGTAAGAAAAATTCAGGTTTAGATTTACGTTTCTTCCAAAACACAATATCTGATGTCTACAATTTTTTAGATAAGGAAGGAATATGCATTATGATTAATAAGGTTAGTCATATTAAAATGCTTACAATGTACATAACTGTTTATTTAAAAAATTATATACAGTAACAAAACAATAATTACATGAATTACAGACATGTTACATGGATAACTGCTAGAAAAAATAATACATGAACAATAATTACATGAATTATAGATATGTTACATGAATAATTGTTGGAAAAAACTGAGAATGAACAGAGTTAGAGTGGGGTCGAAAGATATATAGGATGGAGGACTACAGAGAGATACGAGACTTTGTCAAATAGGTTTGTAAAGAAAGAATTCAAATACAGAAATGAGAAGACTTAAGGGTACAGAACAAGTGAGTATTACTATCGCAAACATATCATTGTAGATACAGTAGAATCCCATTAAAACGCGCCAGCTTATTACAATATCTCTTGTAAGACACGCTTTTTGTCTGGTCCCTACACGTCTTTTTAATGTTAATAAATTGTAATTTGAGATATTGTAATGGTACAATAGGTCCGTGTAGGAATTTTTGGGTACATAACAAATATAATTTTATTGTAAATCCAATGTAATCGAATGTGTGAGGTGAAATTTTCCATATATGATACAACGCAGTTCGCCAGGACGAGTTGGCGTCAAGGTCAGTGGCGTACATGCCGATCGACAGCAAGTCAGACACAACAACGACCGGACACTCCTAAAAACGTCATCAAAAGCATACAAGACGTAACCGCTGCACAGTAAAACAGAGACATCATCGCCACAAAACAATAGAATCGATGATGCTGTAACCCTTCCACTTGGGGAATATACGGCATATTGTCTTTCTCAGTTACCTCGTACTACTTGTGCGAGCTGCACGCTACTTAACTTGCTGGCCAGCAATTGCCAGCAAATATATATATATATATATTTTGTGATGTTTTCAATTTGTTTCTTCTGCAAGTAATATACTACTTGCAGAAGAAACGAATTGGAAACATCACAAATTATATAATTACTGCAAGAAACATCGAGTTACTTATATAGAAAATGATATATATTATAACGTTACCAAATCCCATAGATTTGGGGTTATATGTAGAAGGTTTCAAAAATCAAATATAAAATGATTCTAAATCGATAGAACCATGTCTCGCGCTTTAGCGAGCATTCAAAACAATTGTAAAACAACGCCCAGCAGCTATGTCCGGTGGCGTTACGTAAGCACACACACACCGTTATAAATTAGGGACATGCCCTAACTTTAAATCATTAATATTTTGGAAACAAATAAATATAGACAAAAACCAAGATAGCCAAAATGTTTGCCAAAATATTAAGAATAGGGTGTGCAAATTTCAATAAATATAATTAAAGAGCTATTGAGATAATTCATTTTATTTAAATAACTTCCATAGTGAGTGAGCTAGGGAGTTCAGATTTGAATATGTTATAATTATAAAAATTACTAATCAAATGTATATGTTAGAATAAGCATAACTTGGCTTGCAGCCAAGCTAATCACAATACAATTTGCAACCGGACATCCGACCGACAGTTGGATCCGGTGTATTTCAGAATATTAAAAATAATAACAATTCTCGAACTGTGGGAATTATTTTTCGTTCTCACGGAATGAGGTGACTAAATTTCAAGTAGAAGGGAGAGTGTTTCAGCCAATCAGATCATTCTAAAAATTTTGAAGAACCGTTGGTTTCGGGCTGAACACAAACACTCTTCTGTTAGCACTCAACCTGTGAACACAGACACAGAGACTCTTCTGTAACGACTCGACGTGAAGAAGAACATTCACCATAGTCTTATGTGTCAATAAACAGATCAACTGTAACGACTGGACTGTGAAGGCGTCTACGTACGATACTCTTATTTGTCAACAAATAAGCGTACTGTGCAATATATCAAACTGTTGGCGTACGCATATAAGAGATCGACCGCATACTACGTGAAGTCACATCAAGAGTACAACAGAACGAGGCCGTCTAGAACGTGGTACGAGCTGAAGAACTGACGACGCAGAGCGACACCCGAGACGAGATACACACACACACGAGTGCAGAGTATCCGGACCGAGGGCCTGAAGCAGTTGCGGCAGTTAAACCACGGACGTTAAAACCATCAACAGTTGCTGAAGGAGCTGAGTTGGTGATCCCTGAACTTTTCGCCGGAATCCAGGACGCAGCGGAAATCATCACCACTAGCTGATTGGACCAGGACATCGAGGGACCCCAGAGGACATCATCGAGAACTTCAGTACCAGGAAAGTCAAAAATCATTTATACATTTTTTTAAAAAAAAGATCATTTTTCTTTTTCTGTAAAATCATTGTAAAGTTAACTTCATCCAGATGCCGATAAAACAGAGACTCTAAATTAATAAGAACCTCAATATTGTGATAATCTGTAGAACACGTATAAGTTAAGTAATAAGCAATAGATAACAAATAGACGTAGATAAAAAGTGCTATATAAATCTTAACATTGAATTACTTAGAAACTTATACTGCAGTATACGTGAAACATATCACAAGTAAATAAAAAGCACGATGAACAAGATTCACGGCTGATTTATTTCAGAGTATTTTAAAAGCATCTTGAAGTAGTAAAATCAATATTAAAGGATTGCAAACTCATTAATTAAATTATTTTATAAAAATTAACTTTGAAGTCAATAAGAATCAAAATTCGAATAAATTCATATGCATAAGCTTTTCCTCTGAAAGCTAATATTCATTCAGAAAACATTGAACAAATTACTAATTACTCTTTAGTATGTAAGAATTGCGTTAAATGTAAGTTTTTTTATTTTATGTGCTATTAGAATAATAAACCCCAATTTTATACCCAACACTGTTTCGTTATTGCTGTACTCCAAAATCTACCAACATCACAAAAATATTCGAAATGATTATAACTGTATTCTTTGTGCTTGTACTTTTGAATTAACCCACTTGCAAATTCAAAACACAAATTCCTACGGCCCTAGTCGGAAGAAGATGCAAGAACGCACAGCAGGTAGGTCAGTTCACACTAAAAGCATTTATGATATATGTATTGCATCATTTGTTATCGTTATTATATATATATATATATATTATATTGCAGTTTAAAAATGCAATCAAAGTGTAAAAGGAAAACTTTTTGCAACTAACAGTAAAATGTAAAGTAGAATCAGTGGGAGCAGTATAAACACAGAGACAGTTAATAATTCGGCAGAACACTGGCGGAGCAATGAGGGACGTCTGACTTGATCATCAATCATCTAAATTCAGGAAAGTAGACATTTTCAAGATTTCCATCACATACCCTTTAAATTTTGAGCTCAAATAAAAGTTGTTAAAAATGTACCGTTTGCAGTAGTGTGTGTGTGAGTGCGAGCATGGGTGCGTGCGTACCAGTACAGATATAAGAAGAATCACGAGGCACTGGTTTATGTTACGTGATGTAGAAGACGTAACAAAGTAAAATAGTAAACTGCAGTTTTTTTTTGAATTCATTTTATAGTAAACCAGGGTAACTTGAACATAAAAGTATATCATGTAATTGTGTCACAAGTAAGGCTGAAGCAGCAAAAATATCGCGCAGCCATTTTGTTTTTTTTATGTGTTTGGTAAAGGAACGAGACTCCATCTTGTTTTATTTTGTTTTGTATTTTCAAATGTCTCAAATTTCGACAATTAAAACACCATTTTTCAATAGTAATATCAGAATATGTTATTTCTAAAAACCATTCAGTCTCTAGCTCGCTTAACGAACCTGGACCCGAACAAGAAAATGTTATGTTGGCAACAACGCCACATGGTGAAATCCACATGTAAACCAAAATTAAGTGTTAGCGAGATCGTAAAAGGTAAGTCAATTTTAAGAAAGAAATGTGTTAAGTTACAATATAAATTTAATTACAATATACAAAGTTTATTATTTTTTAAGACTAAGAATTTATATTAAGTATGAAGGTCCAGAACTCCATGATAGCTGATAAAATTTCAACAAATCACGGAGCTTCTGTGACAAAAAGTTATTTTACATTACATTTTCTTACCAGTTATAACACTGTATATATACTTTCTATATTCATCTGAATTAAAATTCTCATCTGTTGCCTGGCCCAATAAAATTTTTTCTGCATACCAACAAACACACCGCAGCTTGAACTATCATTCTGGAAAACATGTTTAGGACAGTTCACTTGCCAATCCTCACGTGTTCCCCCCAAGATCTTAACTAACACTTGTCTCCAATTACAGATTCATTTTTCATATACGGGTTTTACAGATTCTGACACCGGGTCATAAAATGACAACTGTTTTTTAAGAACATCAGCTACTAAAAGGACCCAATGAGTACTGTCTGGATTTATGGTATAATTAATTTTGAATACCCATGCAACTCCATGTGGCACACAGACTCAAGTGCATAATCTAATGGAAATGTTAGGATCAATTAGGATTATCTACTGGACTACCTACTGGAAAGATAGGAAATTTGTTACATATCTTATTTAAAAAAACATTTATTGGTATCATTTATTGGTTTTATTGGTATTATCATAGACCCAACCAGTATGAAAATGTGGATCTGCTGAGGTCAGTGTATTCAGTTCGTTATTATTTATATATGTATCCAAAGATTTCAAATGAAGATCACTGATGCTGTATCCGCAAACATTGTAAAGGGTACGATGTATATCTTGTTCACTGGAAACAGGGTCAGTGAAACTTTTGCCACGTAGTAGCAAAGACTCCTTTATACAATTATACCGAGCAAAGTCTGTATTTGTAGTCTCTGTTTTCATAGGCTTCTTTTCTTTGGCAGTTTGATAAAATCTCTTTTGAGGAGAAATTTGGATGTTTGGTGGAACAAAATCATGTGCCATTGAAGGAGGTTTACCATGTACACAGTTTTGATCGTTGTTCAACATTTCACATTTTTGAACTAATAATTGTAAAGTGTTTTGCACATATGGCAGTAAAGATTGAGAATTTTTATTATACATGTTTTTCAATTTATCTGCCAATTGACACACCGACTGAATTAATATGTCTGTATTTGCTGTTGCATTATCTAGGTTAACTGAGTTACTATTTGTAGTTACCAACGTTTCATCTATAGCTAAATCTGTACAATCAGAACTTATACACGATGGTAAAGTTAGCTTATCGACAAGATAAGAATGAAGCTTGTGTATATGTTTGCACAATGAATTACTGTCAGCACATGAGCATGTATACATGTGTGAACACAAGCTGAAACATGTATATTCATTACATTTTATAAAACATAATTCTGGCATATAACATTTTCTAGCTAAACAATGGACTTTATAAAGGACTGTTGAGTCTGACTGACTCCTGACTTGCCAAACACTACAATTTCCATTATACTTTTTTAGCGTACCGTGTCACTTATTTTAAATAATTATATATTACCTTTTATCCACTCGAGTGATTTTAAAGTTAGTTTTAAATTAATATCAGTGTTATCTGAGGATGGGACTTTGTGCCCGAAACGCGTCATAACTAGACGAAACTTTGTGTCACTCGAGTGGATAAAAAGTAATATATAACTACAATTTCCAGTTTCAATTATATCAGAATCTGTTATTCGTATGCCTATTTTATGCCTTTTGTTAACTGCATTGGTATATCCTAATGGAGGCATCTGGGTCAATCTTTTATATTTTGTAGCATGATAGATAATGCCCATAGTTCTGAATGGAGAGAAAGATCATAAAATAAAATAAAAACATTTTAAATCCAAGAAAGCAACATTAAAAAATTAATTAAGAACCACCGTAAAGCACAATCATAGACTGAAGAAAGAGTTTCATTAAAAACAATATTACAATGAGTGATGAGTAATCAATATAAACTTCAAAACTAAAAAATAAAGTAAAGTAATACCCAGGTAGGATAGGAGTAAGTAAGGAAGAAACCCAAACAAGACAACATCCACAATAAGAAAAGGAAATACTTTTATAAGGAACAAGGAGAATAGGAGAAATTAATGAAGAAACCAGAACAAGACAGCATCCACAAGAAGAAGGAGTGCTCTTATAAGAAACCCAAAACAAAACCCCAAAAGAAAGTAATAAAAATAATAACAAATGAAAGTATAGCAAAATCATAATTTTAGAAACCATGTAAAATAAATATAAGCCAAAAGTGTATAAAGTAGAATTGAAAGTGAACCAATGTGAATTAATTATATAATGCAAAAAACAAACCTTCATTATCCTCTATGAGTAGATTTCTTGATTTTAAAAAGACTATAAAACTATTTAGAAATAAAATCTAAGAATGAAAGGGGATCAGTGCAAGTTTTTGTGTCATACTAAATAAACCTAGTGTGTCAATATTGAAGTTCATAAACTGAGTAAATTGTGAAAAGTATACAACTTTAAAGTGTTTATATTGTGTCCATGAATAATATTAAATATAGTATTATCATGACAGATAATACAAGTGTTTCTAAATAACTGCCACTCTTTATATACAACATTCATTAGAATGACAGTAAATAAAACAAGAGCAGGCCATATAAAAAGTGAAGTGACCAAGAGTCATTACCCAAAAAATCAAACAAAAAACAGCTAAAAACTGAAAATTCGGAGAGGGGAGTCACAAATTAATGTATAATATTTTAAAAGATAACCAATTAATCAAATTACAAGAAATTAATGGAAGATAAACCTTTTATAACAATCTGAGATTTAATACAATCATTAATATAACATGTAAAATGGCAAACATTTTTTGAGAAGAACAAGAAGTGAGTTTTAAAACTTACAATTTTCAAAATGAAGTAAATATAGCATTTTAGATAAAAAAAACTCAGTAAAACTATCTTCTTTGGTATCAAATCAAGCAGAATGAACTGAAGAAGAAGATTATGTATTTAGTAATTAATAAATTTAAATAATAGCAAAAATATATTCAGTAGTATAATGTAAAAATTTCACATGTACAGGATGTAAAATAATTTTGAAACAATGGATTGCTAATATTAAATTGGCCAAGATTTTAGGAGAAGACGAAGGAAGTTAGTTAGTTCATTATTAGACATTGTGAAGTACACTAGAACGAGCTCTTGCTAATATAATAACCTAATAGCTAAGACATCAATAGCGTACTTTCGACAAGCCTAGCCTACTGTGAAAAAACGCGAGTTTAGTAAAATCACGTTTAAACCTTAACTTCAGTGAAACGAATACATACAAACATTAAATTAACTTAAACCAGAACAGAACACCAGTGAATACACAATTTAAGCGATTAAAACAGTAATTCCACATAACGAGACGAACAGTGCAAATATCGACCTAATAGACTAAATTGAAAAATAACTTAACACAACACATTTTATCGAAGTGAACCACAACACTTAACCAGAAACACTCCACCAACATCAGAAGGAATAATCGCAGCTTCAGGAACGAGAAATCATTGGGAAAGCAGCCTTTATTGAAAGCAGAATCTGCGAGGTGCATTCGTCTTACATCTGAACTCGAAGTGGCCATCTTTTTCTTCCCACACTCCTAAGCGACACTGCCTATACAACTGAACGGTTCGAAAATTTCTTTACTCACTATTATATATTGAATGTTATGTATGTATTTTAATTTTTAAGCTGATATATTGTAATGTTATACTTTCAATACTTTGCCCTTTTTCTCTGACTATCTATAAAATAACTGTTTAAAGAACCCGATAATAAATAATTGTACGAACTATTGATATACCCTGAGAGAGCCGATTAATCAATCGTTAGTAAATCGATTATATTACCATTTGTTAATAAAATTCCTTATTTACTATAAAATTGAATATTGTTTATTCCTACATAATAACTAGTATAATATATCATATTGATTGAGCAATAACTACCAGAATTTCACCACTTAGAAGGAAGATAACCTACAAATAAATAAAGTTCACTAATCGATTGTTCTTGGAGACAATCCTATTAACTGGTGAAGGAATTTTAAATACAGAAAAGGATATAAATTGAGTAAAACAAATAATACAAAGTTCAAAACACCACAGAACATTTTAAAAAAATTAATATTAAATTAATTAAAAAATAAATAAATAAATAATAATAAACAAAAAAATTTTTTTTACAAACAAACAAAGACAAATTAACAAATTTATATAATTTAATTTGTTACAAATTAGCACTCACAATAGTGGGGCGTAAAACAAAACAAAGCAAACCCGAGCAGAAGTCTACGTTCTGTTACAATTTTAACACTAAGTGTATAGTTTTATTAACTCTGAAAATGATGTTAATCAAGTCATCTAATCGCCTATTTACATTTCTTTGGAGGTATTGAGTTTTAATTTTATTATGAAATGATTCTAAAAACATGTGTCGGTATATCCATGTGAAAAATTTCTGAAACACATTGCCCACTTCTCTTTTTTACACACATAAATTTCTTTAAAATAATCTAAAAAGCACTAGCGGACTCGGAGTATTTATTAAAAAAGGCTTCTAACATTTCATTAAAATTATTCATATTTTTTTCATGAGTTAAAATTAATAAAGAATCTAAAATTTCTGATGTCAGAGACTTGGATTTCACTTTGGTTTTAAGATTTTTCAACCAATTCCGTTTCACATGCCATAAACAAAGAAGATGTCTCACATTTTTCCCAAATGCAGTTTCAACCACATTGGCAATGGCTTCATCATCATCCGTCATGACACAGTTTACTTCCATATCTGGAAATTTGTCAACAATTTTTAAGACACGCCAGAGTCATTTCATCAAAATAATTTATTATAAAATGAGCAACAGGGAACCCAACACCATATACATCAGGAACAAGTAAATTTAATAAGTAAAATTTATACTGGTTGGTATTATAAGTTGCGTCTATACACAGTATTCTACCGCAACCTGCAACCATTTCTGCTGCTTGATAGCCTACTTTGTTTGAATCCATACAACAAAAAGTTCATAACTGTGTGGTAAATTATTTAAACTGGAGGGCCCATTTATGGTATCCATTCCTTGATGTTTATATGCTAAAACTGGGTTGTAACTTTCATTTTTTAATAAGTTAATTAAGATATTTACAGATTCTGCATCATTTTTTATCAAGTCGTTTTTTCATCTCCAGTTGATACCTCATTTTAATTATCTGAGATGTTGTTATATAATGTTCTTTTACTGCGGGTCTACAAAAATTATTAAATTTGCAAATATAATAGGAAAATTTAGAGCCACTCACTGAATGGGCTGAACCCATTTTTTTTACCATTGCAATGTGGTTGTCTTTACAAACAGCTTCCTTCCATGTGAGAAATGCTGCCACGTCCTTAAAAACAAATTCCTCCTTTGGAATAATTTGGCCATGCTCTTTCTTCAAATGTTCTATGACATGGAAATATGTTCTAAATTTCAATGTACAATCTGAATGGGAACACGACAGGGATAAACCAGACGAATCACAATGTTTTTTATGTTTTGAGAAGCTGAATCTATTACTGTATTGAATATTGCAATCAGAACATACCCTTGAGTATGTTATTTTAAGACACGAGACACCGTTTGTTTTGCACATGACAATATTAAATTATCTACTTTACGAGAATCATCATATTCAAGGGAACTGTTTAACGAAGATACACTTTCCTCAGCAGACCCACCATTTGTAAACAAATATGTGAGGTGTGATTTATGGTTTAGATTGTGCGATGGTGTTACATATGAAAAAGATTTATGTATCTGTGATGTGTGTGAAACTGAAGGTAATGTTACTGCTTTTGTGAATGATGGCCTTGTAATCATACTGTGTGATGTGTACGTATGTATATCTGCTATATTTGATGCCCCTGTGACTCTGGTATGTGATGTGGAAGGGTATGCGTGTGCCCTACTTGATGTCCCTGGCTGTGTGCTGTTATACGTGATGTGGAAGGGTATGTGTATGCCCTATTTGATGTCCCTGGCTGTGTGGCGTGTATACGTGATGTGGAAGTGTGTGCATATGATGTCCTTGTGTCTCTGGTATCTGATGTGGATGTCTGTGCGTGTTTCCCATCTGATGTCCGTGGTGGTATGGCATGCAAAGAATTAATTATGTGTGTCTGTTGTTTAACTGGATACGGAACGGAAATGATGTTCTGTTATGTGTGTCTGTAGTGCATGTCTGGTCTCTGTAGAAATTGGATAAATTTTTAGACCTATTTCTTGTACAGACATGAAAAACATTACCCATTAAACATTGAATCCCTCACTGTGTGATGTGTAAGCCATCCCTGGACAGCAACTCCATAAACGGATCTCTTAAATGTAACATAAAAGACTTCCAGTTGTCTATGAATAGTCCTCCATATCTACGAACACAAAAAAGTGGAATCACTGTGGCAGTCACAAAAAAGTAAAAATGCATTGCATTACTTAATTAACAACCTACTATGAGGGAATAAAATGCCAAAGTTATGAAAGTCAAGAGACATATTGAGCATAAAGAAGAAGTAAAATATTTATTAGACAATAAACAGAAGTCTTTTTGAAACTATATTATAAAGAAAATGCAACTAGTATTACTGTACGAATATTAACTGTAATTTTATATGAGTTATCAGATTTTTATGATCAGAATTTGGAATTTAATAAATTATTTCTAAAACTTATTTTAACTCTTATTCCACCATACAGGTAGGAGAACAAAATTCGTAACAGCAATGATGTGGATGCCCCATTAACACATCAAGTCTCTGCATTATGAAAAGAAACTTACATGTATAAGTTTTACCTGGTAGCCAAGCCTTGTATTAGCCGATTCAGCTTCTCTGTCTTTTCATTTATTATCTTTACTCTGTTCATTTCAGCATCTGAATATGGCCTATACCAATTTTTACTGCGAAACAATACACTTAACAAATGGAGTTGCACATGCTGGTTGCCTTTTAGAATTTCTTGGATAAGAGATTCATAATGTTGGATTTTTTGACCTGTTAAAAAGTTTTTAAGAATTATAAAAATAAACGAGTATAGTACCTATCGATAAAATATTGAAAAATAATGTGCATAACACCAAAGCAATCTTACAAATCTTTTTGATCAACCATAATCGTATAAAGTAGAGCACTAATAACTGAAATATTTTATTTACAAAATTCTATGTAACTTACCACAAATCAAATTATTTGTGCCCAAATGGATTACTACGTGATAAAAGAACTTGGTTGCTTCAACACTTCTTCAACACGCATTCCTGACACCGAAAACACTGTGACTTCAAAATCATTCTGGCACTGAGTAGTCAGATGTACATATTTTAACTGGGAGTCATCAATCATGAGGAGGCCTGGACGCACCATTGTGACTGCAAATGAAGAATACTTTATTAAAACAAACACATATATTATAACATTGCCAAATTCAGATCATATTTGATGACTATAAGTATGTAAGAAATAATAAATTATTTAATAATAAATAATTAAATAATAATAAATTTTTTTAATTGTTTAAAATAAACAATTTGGCGCCACCCGGGATTTATACACTCCTAGTGAACCTCAGGTAAGGACTACGATACCTGGTTATTCGTACGTTTGTGACGGACTCAAGCATCGTAAGTTACGTTACCAAGCGAGGACGGATTGGTAAGACACATTACACAAGTTACACTTCTACATTTTACAGAATTCATTAAGAACGACGAGTGAAGGTTTATCATAAATTGACGCATCCAACTTGTGGCATTATAACACGGGAGATACACAAAGAACTATGTTACAAATTGGCGACCAACTGGTGGGACTAGAAGAAAGGGAGATACGAAATTCTAGTGGCGATTGCGAAAGTATATCAAGATGCATACAAGAGGATTATCGAAAAAGTTGGCGAAGGACAAAGAGATGGAAGAAAATAGAGGGGAAGAAGAGGAAGGAACATCGATCGAAGAAGTGGAGACAACAATAACCACAACAGAACCAACCAAAGACAAAGAAAGGGAACCACAGGCGGGTGACAGGGAGGAAGCCAGAGGAGGCATGGATTTACAACAATTATGGGAGTTGATTAATGAAAATTTTAAGAAACAGAAGGAGAAATTCGACAGCATGAAAGAAGAAACGAACGAAAATTTTCAGAAGCAGAAAGAAGAATTGAGACAAACCATTAACAAAAATAACGAAACCCTCCAACAACAGCTGAAGGAAATCAATGAAAAAACTAAGGAAGAGATGAAGCAGCAGGTGATACAACAATTAAGGGAGTACCGAGAAGAAACCATACAACAGATCACCAAAACGAATGAGAAATTAGAGGAGACATTGGAGAGACTGGAGAAGACCAACAAAACTGTTTCCGAAGTCCGTGAGGAAGTAATCAATAAAATAAACAACCTCGAAGGAGAAAATAAAAGGAGAATTGAGGAATGTCATAAAGAAACAGCCAAAAGATGTGAACGGGTGAACCAGGACATGCATCAAGTCCGGGAAGAGAACCAGAAGGAGATAGCAGCTGTACGAACAGACCTGGGAGAAAGAATGGAAGGAGTGTACAGCAATCTAAATAAAATCGACAGCAAGGTGGACAAAAACAAACAAAGAATTGATGAGATGCACAGACGAGAAGAATCATTACGGGAAGAAGTGGACGCCTGGCATGACCGGTCATGTAACACTAACCATATCATTAACACTGACAATAGGGATACGATCAACTTCTGTAATTATAAGAGAAACCCAATTGAATACCTGAAAAGGGTGGAAGAGCTGATAGAAAAAAATCACGAGACCCGATGGACGACGGTGAGGGGAATGCTGGACGAGATGTTCAAAGAAACGTATGACAACTGGTGGACTGCCACAAGACCAGACGTCCAGAGCATCCAAGAATTCAAGACCCAATTCAAGGCGAAATACTGGTCTGAATCGACCCAGAACATGGTCCGCAACAACTTAAGTAACGGGAGGTATGAGAGTCAGAACGGACAATCTCTCACATCCTACTTCCTGGGAAAGATCTGCATGGCAAGAAATTTGGAACCCCGCATTCCGGAAGAGTGTCTTGTAATACAACTGTCTTACCATTATGACGACGCAATACAGAAAGCCCGGATGTACAGTCAGGTCAAGACCATTCAGGACATGGCTAGTCTGTTAGAGAGCCATGAGCACGAATGGCAATACCGAAAGAATAGATTCTGGAGCTTCAGAAATAGTAAGGTAAACGAAGGACCATCATCACCAAACCAACAGGGTGAT
The DNA here is from genome assembly GCA_034769895.1 of Magicicada septendecula. NCBI lineage: Eukaryota > Metazoa > Arthropoda > Insecta > Hemiptera > Cicadidae > Magicicada > Magicicada septendecula. The sequence goes on from CM068375.1 coordinate 348,200,926, forward strand.
AACAAGCCACCACAAAACAACCCTAATAATTATCAAGGGAATCAACGTGGTAATAATGCACCCAGAAACTTTAACCGAAATGGGAACAACAATAATAATTATAGGAACAACTACAGGGGTAACTACCCACAGAATGGTCCTAACAATTATTATCGCCCCGGAAACGGTAATAACAACAACCAAGGGTACCTACCGCAAGTGAATTACGTGAGAGGACAAACGCAGCGGAGTCCAGGAAGAAACTATTCCCAAGCCAATTACCGACGAGCGTACTTTAACCAGGTACCAGACACAAGAAGCCACACATTTGAGGAAAATACCGGGAATGATGGAGGTAACATGAACAACCGACAGGAGCCAGTAACGAACCAACAAATAAACACTAATGAAGTCAGGGACAATGAGGCCAGCCCTCATTTAAACGCCTAAGGTCAGTGAAAACTGTGAACAGCCCATCACTGGACCAATCTCTTGGGGAATGTAAGACGACAGACAAAAAGATCACTATAATACATACCAGGGAAGAAAAACACAGCTGCTGATATATTATCCCGTATCAACATCCAGCAACAAACTTTCGAGGGAGAGAAAGAACAGTTAGTTAAGGTGTATAACATAATCAAGGATAGAACAGACCTGGAAAAAATAAAGCTGGAAATAAGCAAACATCAAAATGTGGACCCAAAAATAATGAGTATCCGGGAGAGAATATTGAAAGAAGAAGAACCCATTGTACAGTATTATAAAGTACACAATAACCTGTTATTCATTAAAAACAACCCTAACATTGGAGAGTGGAAACTAGTAATCCCGTCTATTGTAGAAGAACAACTGATCTTGGACTACCACATTCAGTACGGCCATATGGGTGCCATGGAAGCAATAAAAGCATTAGAGGAACAAGTGCATATAAAGAATATTTATCGAAAGGTGAGCAAAACTATACAAAAATGCAATATTTGCCAAATGGTAAAGTGCAACAATTCGAAAAAAGAGGGTATGATGATACCAATAATATCGAGTCAAAAATTAGAAAGGGTGTTCCTTGATATTTGTGGTCCATTTCCTCGCAGTGGAGGAAGACACCGATTACGATTCATTGTAATCATATTCGATCACTTCACCAAATATACTAAGTTGTACTCCATTAACCGTGCTACTACCAAGGAAATTATTGAAATCATATTAACCAACTTTATACCAGAAGTAGGGAAACCTATGGCAATCATAACTGATCACGGGACTCAGTTTAAAGGAACTCTATGGAAAAGCAAACTCTGGGAACATGGTATTAAAAACTACAAAACATCCGTTTATCACCCCAGCAGTAACCCAGCTGAGAGAGTACTTAGAGAAGTGGGTCGAATCCTAAGGACCTACTGCCATGATAAACAAAAGGAATGGCACAATTACCTAAAATCCACTGAAGAATTTATAAACTTGGCTTACCACAACTTCATTGAAGCCACCCCATACACAATGATGTTCGAGCGGCCACCACCTAGAGAGATAAATGATCTGATTCAATTTCCCACAAACACTGAATATCAATTCGAAAGAAGGAAAGTTTACAACAGAATCGCAGAGAAGGTAGAGCAACAAAAGAATAAATATTCTAAGAACCATCAAAATACTATCAAATACCAGATAGGAGAAAGTGTGCTGATAAAAAACAGAGAATTACCCAGCTCAATAGAAGGCATTACAAAAACGTTACTATTATTATACGTGGGACCGTACACTATCACAAGAGACAAGGGCAATAACACTTACGAAATCACTAACCCCATCACTAAGAAAATAAAGGGGGTATACAATCAGGCATCAATTAAGAAATATTATGACAGCCAATCATGACTGAGAAAAAAAAACTTAAGGTGTAAAACCAACCAAATTACTTTGAATAAAAAGAGATAACAAGACAAATGAATAAGTTTACAAATAAATAATAAAGAAAAGGCGGAAGATGAATTTCAAAATTCAAAAAGTTATGTAAGGCCAACTTACACAAATATTTCGATAATATATTAGACCAATTATAAAATGGAGGAATAAAGTTACAAAGAATTCCTACAAAGTAAGATCAACTTACAATCAAATGAAGTTGACATATGAAGTATAATGTAAAAAATAATAATCAAGGAATAAGTTACAAAAAGTTCCTATAAAGTAAGAACCACAAACTTACTATAATATTTAAACAAAAAATTATAAAATGAAGGAATAAAGTTATAAAAAATTCCTACAAAATAAGATTAACTTACAATAATCTTTAGCCAACATACGAGGCAAAAAAGCAAAACATACTATTAAGGAATAAGCTACAAAAATTCCTAACTAGTAAGAAACACTAACTTACTATGATATTAAAAAAAAAAAGTCAACTTCCACAACTATTTAGAAAAAAAAAAGGGAAGTAAAATAAACAAACCAATGACCAAAAAACGAAATAGATAAAATAAACATTCTAAGAGTTATAATATGAAATGAGATGAAACAAAGAGTAATTAAAAATGAATAAAAATGTGAATTGTATCAATAACAACCAACGCTTCAAATATTATCAAATAGTATCAATAAAGAAAGATGAAAAATATATGACTTGAACTGAGCAATAATGAAATACAAAAGTAAAAGATTCCCAACAAATATTATGATTATTATTATTATTATGAGTCACGAGATGACTGTATTGAAGATTCATTAATTGAGATTGACTGTTGAATGAGTCCAGCAATCATTTAACTGAGCAGGGATGATGTTCCCCTGACCTCAGAAAAAGAGTAGTTTTGAACGACGGAGTTAGGTAAGCCAACAGAGCCCATCCGAATCAATTTCAGCTACAAAGTAGGGATAGTTAGGTAAAATACGATTTATAGGGAATAATTTATAATAAAAAAGCAATAAGCCAGTTCGTAATAAGAGAAAATAATGAAGAAAAGAATCAGAAGAAAGGAAGTGGAAGATACAGAATTAAACATAAAAATGAACGAGAAGCAGGAGAATTTAAGAAGAAAATGATACAATACAATTGATAATTTCATCAACCTTAGAATCACGTTTTATAAAATGATCAATTTTGGTGGAAGGGCATTATATAACATCGCCAAATTCAGATCATATTTGATGACTATAAGTATGTAAGAAATGCTAAAAAATAATATATTTTAATAAACAAATAATGAAGAAAATAAAAATATAAAATGTAATTAAGAAAGAAGGAGGAAGAATGATAAACTAAAAGTGATTGTTAAAGAAACTCACAGACTAGACTGACAGACAAACGACTTTGACCCAACCCCAGAGATTGGCCAGATAATGAACCAAAATAAAAGTAAGTGAGAAGTGAAGGAGAAGAAAAATGAGAACAAAGAGGGAACAAACCAACTATGAAGAAAATAAAATGAAACAAGTCGAGAAAACACAGACAAGGAATAGAGAATAGAGAAGGGAGAAATAATACAATCAAATATAATAAAGAAAATGAAACCGGTAAAGAACCAATATAAAAAATAAATGTTAGTATTGATTGAGTGACAATTGCAATTAGTCATTAATAAAACATGATAGCTAAAAATACACTAGCCAAAGAATTAGAAGTACATGTAAGTTAGTAATAGAGAAAGACCTGATATTAATAAGTATATATAATATGTGTAGAGAAAGAGAGAGATATTGAAATAGTGAGAAGTAAACGGAATTTAACATAGTGAAAGTGAAATTACCCTAAAGTGAAATGATAGAAAAAGGAACACTAAGTAAATTATAATAAACACAAGATAATTTAAAAGTGCAGGTGATGAGTAAATAAAAATATTGTCAATGATAGCAATAGGAAAAAGAGTGAAAGCTAAGATAAACACTTAGTAAAAATAACAAACACTAAAGGTTTAATAGTGAACAATAATATTTAAGAAAGTTGTTAAGAATAGTATTTAAAATAAACCATTAATTAAGTAGTAATGAACACTGAAGAGTGATATTAACTGTATAGATTAGAAAAGAATCTTATTATAGAGTTTAAAAGTATATAGTAGAATTTAAAGGTGAGAACCCCATAAAAATGTAATCAGATAGAGTTACCATGGAGTGAAGGCAAAGAGTATTTATATAATAAGAAGTTTAAAACACTCAATAAACACCCATGTTATAAGGGATGATTATTGAAGCAAGTTCAATAGAGGTGAGGTTGTTTATCCACAAAAAATAAATTAAAGGTAATGAATTGTGCACCAATATTAGATATTAAGTGTTAAATAATTGTTTAAACAAACTTATGAATAGGATATGGCTGGGGTAATTATACCAACCATAGACCTAAATGTTGTATTTTATGTGATGAAAAAATAGTAATTAATAGCCATATTGTTGACATTGGCGGAGTAAATAAGTAAGAAAGGAAAGCAATGTATGACTTAGAAAACGAGAAAACCAGTTAGTAAATAATTAGCAATACATGATGTATAAAATAGTAGTAACATACAAATAACACAAAAACAGAACCAAAACACATCAATAGGTAACAAAACCAGTTATAAGAACAAAATAAAGCTCTAGGCTAAAATGAGATGTAATGTATATGAAATAAGTAAAAATAAGTAATGGCTACTTAGGCTTGAGAAATGCCTAGCTGTCAAACACCAACAAATACAAATTGTATGAAAATAACCAAGTAATTAACAAATCCAAGGTGAATAATCAACCAAGGATAAATTGTAAATCGTATTAAAAGCAAAAATTAGAATAAGGATTTAAATTAAAAGAGAAATGTAATTAGGAAATATTAAAATAATTGTAAAATTATAAAACATGAAATAACCCAATCTTGTGGGATAGCAAAATAATCTTTGGAAGAAAATACAAATAACAGTGATAATAATTAATACTTAGGAAGGAAGATAACGGAATGAAAGCAATCAGAAGATATACAAGGATTTTGAAAAGAATTCAAATTTTGATAACAATGGATTTATGCCTTATTACCCAATCAGATTTTATTGAGTAACCATAGCAACCACCGTTAAGTACGGATTTACCGTTGAATATCGTTACTCGTAAAGTGACGCTCTTGGAAAACAGAAGCCAAAATTTGAACAACCAATTTTTTCATTTAAAATGTTATAAAAGTTAACCAAATTACCAAAATTTGAACGAGAAGGAGGCAGACTATGACTGAAACCAATTAACGGATGGCGAAGACCTTTTAATTCAAAACGAAGTGAATAAATTAATCCAAGTAAATTGAAAAAGATGCCAGAAGCCCGAATAATTGAAAATTGAATACAATTGCAGCTACAGTCCTTTGTACCAGACCAACTGGTTAACCCCAGTCTACGAAGTTGTTAAGTATCATATAAATTATCCAAATTCCCGAAAAAAACGCACTTTAAATATTTCTCACTATACTATGAAATATCACTAAACTGAATTTATTCTCTTTCAAAGATTAAATAAAAATACAAAGACACTGAAATTTTGTCAAATTATAAAATTAACCTATTGTTAGTTAACGAACCTTTAAAACACTTTTACTACACTGCAACAAACCAATTATAGCTACATGTTATAAGATTTAAGTAGAAATATTGTAAGGTTGTGTATTTTTATCATTGTAATTGCATCTAATCCTTTTATCGTAATCAAAAGAATCCAGACGATCGAACGAAAATATTTGTTTACTACTTCGGTAGAACGCCATTACGGTGTATGTGTTACGTTCAAAATCGATTTGTAAAAACCCAGAGAGAGATTGTCTCATAGATAAATGACCGGTGCAAAATAATATAACAAACCAAATATAACTTGTGTCAATGAAAAAGTAATAACCATTCATTAATAAATCAATACTGTGTATAACAAATGTGTTTTATTTTCAGTAGGAAAGTGTATTATTAATATTGTACATTATAGCGGACATCTATGAATTGGCGACTAGAGCTCAAGCAACGAATACAGCAAACTGCTGGCTTGATTGAAAAAATCGATAAGCGGCGGGACAAGTTTGAATTCTCCACACCGCCTGAGCGGAACCGCTGATAATAAATTTTTTTAATTGTTTAAAATAAACAATTTGACGCCACCCGGGATTTATACACTCCTAGTGAACCTCAGGTAAGGACTACGATACCTGGTTATTCGTACGTTCGCGACGGACTCAAGCATCGTAAGTTACGTTACCGAGCGAGGACGGATTGGTAAGACACATTACACAAGTTACACTCTGACACTTCTACATTTTACAGAATTCATTAAGAACGACGAGTGAAGGTTTATTACAATATTTACATCTGCCAATGGAAATTTAACCTTGATTTTGTTTGTTTATTCCTCTTTCTTAGGCTTCAGAATACTCAATTTTAACTTACTTTTATTATGCAATAGCACTTTGTTTTGACCTGCATTAAACAGTATCAGAGAAGTCAAGAAAACTCACAAACACCAAAAGAAATTGCGGCTCCATGTGAAAAAAATTGGTATTCATGTTTCATCTCCTTAATACTCATGAAACTTTTTAAACTAAATTTTAGTATTTTAAACATAAAATAATTTCAGTTTACTCAAAATAATTGTAAATGGCACAAACTTTGAACAAAGAATAATTAACCTAAACGAACACGTGGTTTCAAAGCAGATCAAGCCCCAAAATGCATGCTTTTATTTTAAAATTAATTTTTTGTCTTTTAAACATAACATACTTCTACACTTTACTCAGTCCTTGAAAATTTGTGGAACTGTCACAGGATTAATCTAGAACAATGAATAATTAACCGTAACAAAAACACGTGGTTTCAAACCCAATAGCACAAATGAAATACATCCCAAAATTCATAAAAATTTTATGCTAAATTGGTTTTTTTTTTTAACAGAAAACTTTTACCGTTCAGTCAAAATCATTGTAAATGGCACAAACGTAGAACAAAGAATAAATAACTTAAACGAACACGTGGTTTCAAAGCCGATCACGCCCCAAACTTCATGAAGCTTTTGTTTTACATTACGTTTTGGTCTTTTACTTCCATATTCCTTAAGGAATGGAAGTATGGTGATGGCAAAAAAAATCGTGTTCGAGATTATTGCAGATTCTAATTCTACTACACTCAAAACATGAAAAAAAGTCGTTTTCCGAAAAGTGTCTGTGTGTGTGTCTGTCTGTCTGTGTGTCTGTAGATATTTTTCTATGGCAAACGATAACTGCCGCAAATTCAAACAGAATCAAATAATTTTTTGCATACGTCCCTGAATTGTAGAGGACTCTAGGAATTGTGATTTTGGTGAAGATCGGTTAAGGGGAAGGGGTAGTTTACCTGCAACCTTTTACGTTTTAACAAGAGTAAAGTACTTGAAAATTCATTTAAACTTTTTCAAACAATGGTAATTGTTAAAAATAAAATAATTTTGTTGCCAGGCAATAAAATTATAGTTTTTTCATTTATGTATTTTTTCTCAGTTATGTACTGTTTACGTTTCCATTTTATTATTATGACTACCGCAATGAAAAGGCAGGGAAGACACACACACACACACACACACACACACACAATTCGCGTTATTTCTGTCCTCATTCATGTTTATTTTCTTACATTTGCACGGTTTTTAAATGGAAAGTGCCGAACGCATACCAACATAACGCATGCAAGCCGAAAAAGTGTCCAGCGTGGATAGCGATTTGCTTCCTGTGGATCGCTGGGCAGTGTAACTGCACGTGTTTACAGAGGAACGATTCATAGACAGACTTTTCGTCTTCAGGGAATGAACCCTCTGCAAGATGCTGAGGGTCCATGAGTGACTTCGGAGCGCTCCTTCTTTTCCGCGTGTTTGTTCTGTGAAACGTACACTGTAGATTCTCAGATTTATTCTAAGCAACGCTCAACAGGAAATGTTGAAAATTTTTGTCCACGGTGAACCCTCATACACACTGAACCTGCTCTGATGTTTTAATTACGGACATCATAATATTAAAACTTTGGAAACTTGAGCACTACTTAATGGAGATCAATCATTAACTTATACAAGCCATTAATTTTATGCATATTTTTTATATATATGTGTACAACGTTATCGGCAACAAAGAAGTAGTTTTTGTTAAAATTCCGTCCCGGGATATTTGGCCGTAGTCCAATGTTTTCTACAAAACCAGACGTTTCGGCAATGCCATCGACTTCCATCATCAGTGAAAATCGAGTGCGATAACGTGAGGTGGTATATGTTAGAGACCACAGTACTGTGGTTAAGGCTGAAGCAGTAAGTAGAAAGAAGTAGTTTCTATGGTAATATTTCATTTCGAAAATGATTTTAAATATAAATCTTAGAATATGGAACTCATGTATGGTTCTCCATACCGATATTTTAAACATAAAATACTTCTAAACTTTACTCAGTACCTGAAAACTGTTGGAAATGTCACAGGATTAATTTAGAACAATGAATTTTAACCTTAACAAAAACGCGTGGTTTCAATCACGACAGCACACATACATCCTAAAATTCATGAAACTTTTACTTTAAACAAACTGGGTTGGGGGGGGGGGTTAACATAAAAGACTTTTAAAACCATAAACATCAAAACCATTGTAAATTAAATAAACAAAAAAAACATTAACCTACACGAACACGTGGTTTCAAAGCTGATACCCATTTAGTATTTCTAAATGAACACATAATAATAATACTCACCAAATTCCTGAAAAATTATGTACAAGAGATGCCTGTAATAAAATTAACAATATAATTTAAATCCGTAAAAACACCTTTCCAAACTGATGCACACATGCACACGAACTCCGCCGTAACTTAGACTAGACTAATTTTTAAGCGATGTGTCGGTCTTGACCGAACGGATCATTAGATACGAATCCGCTAGGGGAATGAATGAACGATCGTTCAGAAAAAAAGAACGACCGTTCACTTCAGAACTCAGAACGGAACAGGGTCCGAGAGACCGAGACCGAAGATGATCCGACTAGAGTGGGGGAAGCTCTGAGTTTTGAAATGAACGGCCGGTGTTCTGTTCTGAAATGAACGGCCGGTCCGGACCTACCCCCACTCTAGTCGGCTCCTCTTCGGTCCGGATCCGGACAATCGGACCTCCTTCGTTCTTCCACTCTGTTTCAAACATCTCATCTTGCATCTACCGTCCGTTGAACACACCACACCACCACTTTTTGTTGAGTTCCTGAGTATCAATCTGCGTCTGGAATACATTTATTTCATTGTATTGTATGTGTATGCTGTCTGTATACATATCTTTCGTCTTCAAATAAAGGTACGTAGTGTTTTTCATAATATACATATTTTTTTTAAATGAATACATTAACATTAGTTATAATTTTTATTTAAATAAAGTAAAATAACTTTACGCTTAAATAAAGTAAATAAGTTTACACTTCATTTAAATAATTATTTTAATGTTTTTTATGTACAGTAAAACCTGTCTTTAGCGGTCACCCTTGGTTCACCGTAAAATGTGGCCGTTTAATAAAGGGATTGGCGGGGATAATAACAATATAGTATATTAAATATACATATTATCTACTATATCATTTTGTTAAGTACTTTCGGTTGTACTTACTATTTACAGTATGTTTACAATGAAATCCTGTATATCCAAACACATTGGTAAAGAGTATACTTTTGAAAATTAGTGTTTTAATGTAGTTTGTTTTGCGCTAGCAGTTTTCTTTTTAATTGTGAAATTTTTGACCAAACAGTAAAGTTTTTTATTGTGGTCCACAGCATTCTCCCCACATTCCTTATCGAGAGTAACCCAAATATCTTTGATCCGTCCAAGAGATTGTAACACTGTTACACTATTAAACTACCGTTATTGTTTAACTTCTGTTAAAGTGCACTACAAATTACGAGAACATCTCTTAAACACACGCGGATCGTTTACGCCAATTCAACGTTATAAAAACGTTATAAAGGTTTCAACAGTTCGGAACGTTCATGTATGATTGCTGATTACTGTTTCAAGGTTGTACAAACTACAGTAGTGTATTGTGTACAAGTAACATTTTGTAAAGGGTATCAATAGCCCATGTAACAAAAGTTTTCTTTTTGTGATTTTGTGAAACGTTTAGTAATTTGACACCATGAATTTTTTTCAGATTTTTTGGAATGGTGGTTCCTGGTAAAAAAACACGTTTTTTGACATTTTTAGCTATTTTTACCCATTTTTTGCAAACATTTACGTTACCTTGACACAAACCCTTTTTATTTAATATCGGTTAAAAGTTACTTAACAGAGTCATAAAACATCAATATTTTAGTTGAAAAACAACATAAGTTAAGAAAAAACGTACATAAATAATCATAATTTTTAAATCTTTTTAGCCGTCATATTAGATTATAAGCTCATATTAAATTGAAGAAGGAAACGACCTTTTTCAATCAAATATTTACATATAGAACATTGTTTTATGAAACTCTTCACCCCTCAACACATTATCAAACCACCCCAAAACAACCTCTAAATTTCGGAAAATCGGGTTTTTAATTATAACTTTTAAATGACTCGTGTTTGTGAAAGGAAAAAAATATGAGCGTAAAGTAGAGAAGATTTCAGATAAAAATGTTCTTATAGTTTTTTTGCAAAACTGAAAAGTTTTGTCTAAAATTTATTGAAGTGTAAGTAAATTTTTTCGCTGGGAGAGTGAGGGCGAAGCTAGATCGCACAAATTTCAGACGGCGCGGAACTAGTTATTCACTTGTAGTTTTATAACTAATTGTCAAATTGAAGAAAAGCAAAAGCTGTTGTTTAGAGATTAAATGTACTATGCACCTGTGTACCTGTTTATTTTAATAAACAATTTTTTCGTTGAAATATTATGTCCTATACATACATAATGAGTCCGAAAAGTCGTTTTAACCTTAAAGTAATAATATATAAAAATTTAATAGTTTTATCCACAAATTGAAGTGGTTTTAAGTTACTGATACTATATACATGAGATTGTAAAATCTCAGTCAAACTTTACTCTTACATTCTACACAGCTAACAGTTGTTTGAACAACTATTGCGTGGTTAGTAGAATGTAAAACTAAAAACGTATTTTTTAAATACAACTATTATATTAACGACTCTGAAGAAGCCTTTTAAAGGTGAAAACTGGTTCAGGTTGTAAGGTAAAACTTTATGTTTTTACTTATAAAATACTTTGTGTTCCGAGTCGTTAATATAATATTTGTATTTAGTTAAGTAACGGACACGTCATGGACAACGAAATCCACGTATTTTTTCTTAATTATATTCTCCAACCGCTGCACTGTCGTCAGCAGTGTAAATTAATCAAATGAAAATTCGAAATGTTGATAACTAGGCTACTATAGTTAGCACTATGAACTAATATCAAATTCTTAGTAAATTACATGCTACTGTGTAAAAAATGAAGAATCTAACATATTCCTTGAAATTAAAATTAAATAATGACTGTTAATGTGTTTGTAAATAACTGTGAGATTTAAATGTTAGTGGACACGGGTAGTCAACTATTTTAAACGCTGACTGGATGCAACGAAACAAAAATTATTTTAAAAATACGCCAATATTACCTATCACTAATACGAATATTACAACCGCTACAAATAAGTGAGAAAGAGTTAGACGACAAGTATACATAACAATTATATATGTTTCTGCTATTTTAAGATTAGCATAAGAACAAAATTTTCTTTGTTCCTGGCCAACGGCAGGTGTACAGTTTTCAAAGGTATATTTTAACGAAACCGGCTTCTCAGGTAGAACATAACGGCAACGGCTTTTCAGTCTCCTTACGGTTGATTCATAACGTAGGTATTGAATACCTTATTCCTAAAGTATTAAATCTTGAAATTTAAAATACAAGGCGTATGAAACAATAATGTGAAAAAAGCACGTTTTTGCAGTTACTTCTTTTATAATTTTTATTGAAAACGAAAATTTTGATTAAAATAATAATTGCATAAATTATTATTTTAAAAGTAGACACTTTAAGCTTTAAAATGCATGCTTCATATTTTTTAATTAGGATGAATTCTCATTGTTCTTCAGTTTGAATTTTACGCAGTATTTAAGAACATCAAGATTTCAAGATTTTTACAGTTGATGTTTTAAAAACAATAAATGATATCAAATTTTCAATTTTTGCAACCTCATGTATACAACACTATCAGTAACTTACAACACTTCAACTTGTGAATAAAACTATTAAATTTTCAAATATTATTACTTTAAGGTTAAGGTTACTTTACTTTTTCGGAGTCATTATGTATATATAGTACATAATATTTCAATGAAAAAACTTAGGCTTCAATAATTTTTCGAGAAAACTTCTCAGTTTTGTAAAAAAACTATAAGGACATTTTTATCTGCAGTAGTTTCGGAAACCAGAATGAACATTTCATTCCGGCAACCGTCAGAGTATCTGCGCCCGTGTACCGGTGCCTGCCGCGTAGAACGTTGTCTCGTCCCGTCTAAACAGAGGTGACTGTGACGGTCGGCCTGCACTGACAGGTAACCTATTCTTAGAAATCTGTATTGTCAAACTAGTGTTTTGCCTGCTGTAGACTACCGAATTCCAGATGACTAAACATCTCGGTGGCCGTTTAAAAAAGTGAAAGATCCCGTTAGGGGCTGACCGCTGGCCAAGGGAAGAGGTGACAGTTTAATGGAGGGGAAATTTACACTGATCTTACGAGAAATAAAATCCGTTTTTCAGAAAAGCGGCCGTTCATAGAGGTGACCGCTGAAAAAAGGTGGCTGTTAGGTCAGGCTTCACTATATAAACTATAATTTTTAGCTCTTACTAGCATTTTATTTTTTTAAACATAAATAAATTATAAATTATATATATTCAAAATATATTCTGTCACGCAGAATCTGGAGATGTCACGCCGACAAAGCGTTGTGTGGTACCATTTCAGCGAGAAGGAGACCAACAGAGCAGAATGCAAGTACTGCAAATCAATTATTAGCATTGTTGGAGGATCGACAGGAAATTTGAGCCGTCATTTGAAAAGAAGACACCCGACCGTTCCCTTGGAACGAACATCAAGACCTCGTTTGTCTGGGTGATCGGAATCTGAAGATACCCGGCCATCGACTTCTGTTTCTCCACGACCTCCTTCGACAAGCAGCTGTGAGGTAGGTGAAGTTTGTTCACTGACGGACCAACCATCTACAAACATTCGTACACCTATACCCACCCCTCCATTGATTTCATCTTCCCTTAAACTTTCTCAAGCCTCAGTTGACAGTTTTGTCCAGGTTGTAAAACCAGTTGCTTTAAGTAGAACTAAAGCTATAGATGCCCAACTTTTAAAAATGATTTGTAAGGAGTTTCAACCCTTCAGTTTGGTTGAAAATCCTGAATTCATAACATTTGTAAATATGCTTTGCCCAGGTTATTCTCTCCCGAGTCGGAAAACCCTTAGCAGAAGCCTTCTTCCTCAAACATACAATAATTTGGTAGAGGAAATTAAAATTAAATTAAAATCTGCCTATGCAGTGTCAATTACCACTGATGGGTGGACTTCAATAAATAACCAAAGTTTTTTGGCTATCACGGCCCACTACATAGATGCGAGTTCCTCGATATTATGTTCCAATTTGTTAGGGTGCATCGCATTTAATGAGACGCATACCGCGTCAAATTTAGGTGCCTTTTTGTTTCCGGAATGTAAAAGGTGGGAGATAGAACAAAAAATCACTGCACCGGTTACCGACAATGCCCCAACCATAGTCGCTGCTGTGAAATGTAATAACTGGAGGCATGTACCGTGCTTTGCGCATACGTTAAATTTGATCGTCAAAGCAGGCTTAAAACCTATAAACCCTATTGTAGATAAAGTTAAGGGAGTCGTACAATTTAAAAAAAAAAAAAGCCCCCATTCCCTTAATAAACTGCATGAAACCCAAAAGCAGTTAGGCTTCCCAGAGTTGAAGTTGAAGCAGGACGTCCCAACTCGGTGGAACTCGACGTATGATATGTTGCAAAGGGTATTTCAAAATAAAGATCCTTTGCTATCGACGTTAGCCGTTTTGGGAAATGATAGCTTCAAATTAAACAATGAGGAATGGGTGGTAATCGCCCAAGCTTTAAGTTTATTGAAAGTAAATAACACTAAAGTATTGACGACTCGGAACACTAAGTTTTTTATAAGTAAAAACGTGAAGTTTTACCTTACAGCCTAAACCGGCTTTCACCTTTAGAAGGCTTCATCAGAGGCTGCCATAGGTAGCGTTGTCCGTCTTGTTGTTGGCGACGGGATAGATATTCGAAAGATTGAAGCTGTGTGTGTGTGGTGAGATGTGTTCGAATAATGCGTGCGATTTGAATTGTGTCTGTTCGTTTAGGATGTCGTTTTTATTTGTTTTTGTGTGTTTGTATATTTCTAATTGTTCTAGAGTGTCTAGTTTTCGGCCTTTTGTGTGTACGTGTAGAATGTTCATGTTATTGTCGATGTTTTTATATGTGTGGTTTGCTTCAATGAGGTGGTTTGCAAAGGTAGATTCTGTAGTGGTGTGGAGTGCTTTTGTGTGTTCAATGTATCTCTGTTTGAAGCTACGTCCTGTCTGGCCTATGTAGAATTTATTCCAATCTGAGCAATTTAGCTTGTATACACCAGGTAGATCGAATTTGTTTTGCGCTTTGGGCATGCGTTTTGATAGTGTGTGTTCTGTTTTGTTGGTAGTTTTGTAAGCGATTCTGTATCCTGCTTTTTTGAATTTGTGGGCGATTTTTTCAGTTTGTTTGTTGATGTATGTTAGTGTTATGAATTTGTTGTTTTCTGTCTTTGTCTGTTGTTTGTTTTGTGTTTTGTGTAGGAGTTTACTGACTATTGTTCTGTCATAACCGTTAGATTCTGCTAGATATTTTATCGTGTTTAGTTCGTCTTTGTAGTCTATTTCATCTAAGGGGGTGTTGTTAAGTCTATGTATCATGGTTCTAAAAGCAGCTAGTTTGTGTTGTATTGGGTGATTGGAGGTGTTGTGTATTAGTGTGTCAGTTGTAGTTGGTTTTCTGTATATACTGAATTTGTGCCTGTGTTCTAGTTTTGTGATTGAGAGGTCTAAGAAGTTTATGCTATTGTTTGTGTTCGTATTCGGCAGTGAAGGTTATGTTTTTGTGTATTTTGTTTATGTGCGTTAGTAACTGTTTACGTTGTCTTTTGTTTCCCCTATTGTTTTATGATACACAAAAAACGTTGTGTTCCAAGTCGGCAGTGAATTAATTTTGTAACGAATATTGTAATTTTGTAGTGAATATTTAGTTAAGTAACGGACACGTCATGGACAACGAAATCCAAGAAAATAATTTTTAATTAGAATTTGAAAATTTAGTTTAGTTCTTTGTAGTAGCTTTTTAATTGTAATTATTTTTTTGTTTGTTTTATCAATAAATTGTTTTATTAAATTGTAATACGTTTGTTTCTTTTTCCTGTATCCCTTAAAAGTGTAATTAATTTTGTTACGGTCAATTTAATTATTAAACTAAAAAATTTGACTGTTACAAAAATTTATATTAAATATTTTAGAACCGCCAACTAATTAAAAAAATATTTTAATTTTGATTTAGGCTTTTTTTAACCAGTATAGGGGAAGGAACAGATAGAAATTAAAATTAAGGTTAAAAAATGTGTGTGTATACGTCTATATATGTAGTATTTCAATTTTTAAAAAATATTTTGTTTTAAAGAAAAACATATAGGCTATATGAAAAAATGAATATTCATACAAGGAAAAAATAGGAAAATATTTGAGCGTAATAGTTAATGTATTTAAAAAAAGTATTTTATAGAAGCATTATTTTGATGCAGTTTCATTAGTAAAATAAATTGTTAGGCGTTAGAAATGTTAATTTTTTCCCATTGTTAACAGGGTTAATTTAAAAGTAAAATAATTTATCTAATGGGCAAATTTGACAATAAAGTACCCTCTTATAAGGACTAAGACTAAGGAAACGTGAAGGGGGATGAAAAGGACCGGTGAACGGATCTAAAGGAACGGATCACCGCAGTGATCGGTCAAAAATGAACGGATCATTAAAAACACCGACATCGTCCATAAATAAAACACAGAAATAGCAACATCCGGTAGCAAGTTCATTTGTTTACCGCGTGTGGTCTGTTTAAGCGCTAGTTGTCGGTTGTCCATCACTGCAATAAGAAACAACGGTTACTCGATGGGGACGTCATTTCAACAGCCAGTAGCAATTCGTTTCGGTTCGGGCCCAACCTTATATTAGAGTAACCTTGGGCAAAACTAACCATTGTTCCTTTTAGTTAGGTTGACAAAAAACACAAACATTTTGACTGGAGGATAAGAAAGGTTCATCGTCCATGACTGATAAAATCCATCCATCATTTAACAATTTATTTGTTAAAGTACCACACTTACTGTTTTAAACAAATGATTTAGTCCAAAATTAGGGACCTCCTCATGCATGACATTAATTTAGATTTCGCGGACCTTTTACAGGTCCACCAACGTAATTCAATAAAAATACTTTTCCAAGAATATGAATCGATCGTTTTAATGAAGGTAAAGTGAACTACATGTAACTAAAATAAAAACATTTTACAGAAATATATTATTATGTCTCATTAAGTCTAATTATTAAATGAAAGGTCTGACACATGTAACGTGTATCATGGACGATTACAAAAGTCATGTACAATAATTCTATTAAATTGTCTAAGTGCCTCTTGTTATAATAAGTGCAGTAACAAGCTGTAATTTTTAATAATTAAAATACCAATTATAAGTACTGTGAAATATAGAATGCAAAAATTCAGTGTATAGTGTTAAGTATAATCAAATAATTTACGCACCCTCGTTTTTATTTATTCATTGTATTAAAGTTATAGTTTTTTTAGTCAAATCATAAATAATGTTTTGTACAAGTATTTAAACAAAAATTTTATTATTCTATAACTTTATATTTTTTTAAGGATCTATTAAATTCAAGTAGTTTAGGCAGAGAAGAAGAAGAGTAGCAGCCATCTTTAAATAATAGTCTCGTGTTCTTGTTTCTGTGAAAGAGTTTAAAATGTTTGGGCCGGGTTCAGCTCCAATTTTAGTGTTAAGTATGTTTTTAACCATCTATGTAAATGGAAAATGGTATTTTTCATTCATTTCGTGTAAACTAATTACATTTGTTGTGTCACAGGTCAAAATACAAAGCGCGATACGGGAAAAAAAGTTCAGATGGAAAACATCGCTGCCGGAAAGGTATATTATCTGTTTAATGAATTAAACGTCGTGTTTAATAATTTTAAGCTAAAACACAAATAATGTGATGCCATTATTATAACTTTGTTGTTCCTTAATTCGGA
This sequence comes from Magicicada septendecula, assembly GCA_034769895.1. Taxonomy (NCBI): domain Eukaryota; kingdom Metazoa; phylum Arthropoda; class Insecta; order Hemiptera; family Cicadidae; genus Magicicada; species Magicicada septendecula. The sequence goes on from CM068375.1 coordinate 348,218,239, forward strand.
ATATGATGGTAACAATAATTTGGATCTAACAATTTCACGTAATCATGTGCATGCTGTCAACCCACATGATAAAGCGATTATATACGATGTTTTGAACATAACTAAAAACAAGATGTTGTGTTTATCTGAGTTCAGTAAGTACCTTTGCAACAAGAACGTGTATGAGGTATTTATTAATTTTATTTTGCATGTAGTATATACTCAAACAAAACAATTCCTAACCTATAAAAGAATAAAAATTGCTGGAATGTACCGCTCGACAGGTAATGAAATTCGAATGTTAAAGGAATTATGTAATATATAGTAAAAATTCAAAAATTTTATAACCCTCCGCCCACATTCTTCCTAACAGGTAAAAAAATGAGTATCATTTATTGTTTTATCGATATATAGGCTACATCGATGCTCATTGAAGTTTTATGTTTCAAGTTAATTTTCTTTCACTTAGGGCAGTAAAAGATGTTCGTTCACTACACAATACTAAGCCCTCATTTTGAATTATCGCTCCTGTGTCTACAATTTGTGAGCAGTGTCATCTAATTACCATTTCACCAATGCCAAATTAATAACTGTAATATGTGGATGTGTGTAATGCTACTTTTATTATAAACTTTATTTGACCATAAAATACAAACTAGGCGATGTAAGTTACAAAGAAAAACTTTGGCGTGGTTGTTTACATGTGTGAAAGGATGAAACCTACCAACTTTCATCAAAATCTGTGGTGATGGGTGATAGAATACTTTTTTTATGGTTGAATTGTCATGAAATGGCCCTTGGAGTATTTTGTTAACATTTAGTACTACACACTTTTAGTATTGTATAACATAACATTTTAATCACTGTAAGATAGATAAGTTGCATATTAAGTCCGTTATGATGATAAGTTTGTATGAATAGGACATTTCATCTGTATGATTAAAGCTGTCCGGGCTGTTTGGACGTGGTCCATGGTTTATTTCCAAACCAAACGTTTCGGCAGCTCCAATGGCTGCCATCATCAGTGGAATAATAAAAATCCTGAACATAGGGTGTTCACGTACAGGCCCACAGTACTGTTGTATAGGCTGAAGATGTCCCGCCAGGCTGAAGAACGGCGGGACATCTTCAGCCTATACCACAGTACTGTGGGCCTGTTCGTGAATACCCTACGTTCAGGATTTTTATTATTCCACTGATGATGGCAGCCATTGGAGCTGCTGAAACGTTTGGTTTGGAAACAAACCATGGACCACGGCCAAACAGCCCGGATAGCTTTAATCATACAACTGACACCGGCCATGAAAGCCTGAGGACATTGTTAGGACATTTCATCATTTGACAGTACACTTACAAACAGCCTACTGTGTTTCAGACATTTATTTTAGGATTTTGTTTCAGCATACTGTTGTTTTCCCCCAAAACATATAATTCGATTCACAAGTAGGAAGGATACTAATTTGAAAGGTTTTTTTTCACAGTAAGTAATCATAAGTTAAAATGTTTCTTCTAAGGCAGGCAGAAAAATGTTTTAAATTTAATATTAGTCATAGTAAAGCCTATTAACGAAATGCACAACAAATATATCTTAATATAGATTATTAAAACTGTCACTTGTGAAACTTACTTTGTTTCCTCCCGTACGCGTTTCTGCGTGATGTGCGCCTTCATCAGCGGTGTGAGACAGACTGCCAGTAACTTGTAACGGTTTTATTTGGTAGGTTGAGTGGGGGTGGTGTGTGATGGAAGGGGATTGGCGCGGGGATCCGAAACGCGTACAGGAGGAAACAAAGTAAGTTTCACAAGTGAAAGTTTTAATAATCTAGCCTATATTAATTTAGTGCTGTGAAAAAATAAGATGAACTATCAAAACAAATATGTCTAGTCTGCATCTTTCTTTAACATAATATTGTTCCTGTGTGACTTGTAGTGATTATAAATAAATAACATGTATCACTTACAAAATGTAGGCCTGTTTAGGGAGCTGAAATTGTGTAATATGTCGAAGCCTTGATTTTTAACATATGTCATATATATAGGCCTACTTTGTACTTATTTTGTAAAAATTGTTTATACCATTACACAGGAGTGCAGAATATGTCCGAACACACGAACATGGTTTGAGGGAAATTTGGGCTGCCTGGGGAAATTTTTATCAGTGACGAAAAATAGAAATCACAACGAAAATATCAACTGATGTTGTATTCACATGATTTTTACAATTATTAACTAGAATAATTATTCTTTAAAATAAGTTTTGAGAAGAAACATACATCCTAATGAGAACATTGAATCAGCAGATTTTTTATTAGCCCTACAATAATTTAAGTATGTTCTCAAAATGAAATATGACAAATTTTTATCTTAATAATTACATATTTAGTAGTGTTTTTAGCATGTGTCTTAAGCCTAACAGATATATTTTATTTCAATGCTCTCTTCAGTGATCATCTTCCCTTGCAGCCATCACGTACAGCCAATATTAGCCTATTGTGTTTGTTGAGTTGTGATTGTTAATGTATTTCTTGTTCATAAGATAATTTTTTGAGTAAATTAAGTGTCTGCAACCTGTATTTTTATTACTTCTCTTTTTATCATACATCACATACAATAGATTGGTTGGTAAATAATAAACCCTCACGTTAGTTTTGGGGAAATTTCCTGCCAATCAAATTGTGTTTGGGGGAAATTTCAGGGGTCTGAACATTTTCTGCACCCCTGCCATTACACAGTTTCATCTTTTATTCAAGATCAGAGTATAAAGAAAATTTGTCTTAAAAAGTAGTACTTATTTATTGATCTGGTAAGTACATTAAACATTATGATGCTGAATCCAGTAATATAAACTAACACTGAAGTACATGTTCAGTCCGTGTATAGAATATAATAATAAATTACGTATTATTAAAATAGGATTTAACCTCTTGGATTTCGTTGTCCATGACGTGTCCGTTACTTAACTAAATATAATTATTACACTACGACTCGGAACACAAAACTTTTTATGGGTAAATACGTAAAAGTTTTACCTTATAACCTGAAACCGATTTTCACTTTTAAAAAGTGAACCTCTGAAGAAGCTTTTTAAAAGTGAAAACTGGTTCAGGTTATAAGGTAAAACTTTTATGTTTTTACCCATAAAAAGTTTTGTGTTCCGAGTCGTAGTGTAATATTTAGGATTTAACCGTTTATTCCAGGCCATTGCTGATGTGATTCGGACATGTCTTGGACCACAAGCCATGTTGAAAATGTTGATGGATCCAATGGGTGGAATTGTTATGACAAACGATGGAAATGCTATCCTTCGTGAGATCACAGTTCAGCACCCGGCAGGCAAATCAATGATAGAAATTGCAAGGACTCAGGATGAAGAGGTTTGAAATAAACATAATTTCTTCTCAACTTATATAATTTTGTAACAAATGCTCTGTTTGACTTTCAGTTTCCTTTTAAATTCTTCTCATTTAAATTTCTTAAATGAAAATGGATAAATCCAGTCACTTGTTAGTCATATTTTTAAATTCAATCTCTTTTGCCCCCCCCCCCCAATTTTTAATACTTGTAACAGGTAAACGCTGTTTTAATTTTGATATAATTGTAGATTAATTAATAGAGAGTTTCAGTTAACAGTTATATTCTGTTGTTAATCATTTATATGAAGTAACTTATTTTTTTTCAAATATTATGGAAATTAAGAGTTTATAATTATATTAGGAAATTGATACATTATTAAACAAACTGATATTTGATAAACCTAAGGGATTTGGTTATTTAATTCAATTATTTACTAAATAGCTCCTTCGAGCGCCATCTTGTTACCAACTGTAATAAGAAAATTACCAAGGTTCGTTTCAGCGAACTAGGAGAACAGAAGGTGGTTGCTGAAATAATAACAATCATTTATGTTCATCAATAATTAAACGTTATTATTACTTTATTATTATTCATATTTCATGTTAATAAAATCATACAGACAAAATTTGTTCGTGAATAATAGTTGTTGATTACCTTGAATCTCTTTTAATTTATAGTATTTAATACATTTTTGAGAATTATAACGGGAACGCAAACCAGCCTTCTTATTACGATAAACTATAATAATACCATATTCTCACATACACACACAACACACACAAAGCTACTTTAGAGATCTCATTTTTAAATATTTTATACTTTCTTCAACATTTATTTCCCCATTTTATTTAATTTTTTAAATAAAAGAAAAAACCAGCATTTTTAATTATTATTTTGAATGTCTACTTTCCTGTTTACGAGTAGAAGTTCGACTCCTGGGGTGTCTCCTCATGGCGTGCACTGTTTTACTGTTTTATAATTCGCACTATCACATTTTACTGCCGAACTGTTAATTTTGGATGTGTATTGGCCGGAAAACTGTTTGTATTTTAGATGTACATATAAAGATTCACATTTTTTATTGTATGCGGGCCCGCACTTACGTTTCGAAACTTTGTATCGGTGTTGCTCGCGCGAGCATGGAATTTTGACTGGGGAGATTTACAGGCGCTATTTTTTTGAAGCGGCTGTTGTAGTATGTTCAAATGTCTTTGTTTTCCAGTTTGTATCCTTGCGCCAGTGGACTGTTTTTGGCTTGTTGACAAAACTGGTGACACACATCGTTATATAATTTGCTGACGCAACGCATCGCCTGATGTCTGGTTGTGTACCGTGTTTACGTTTTTCGTGTTCGTCATTGTCCTTGAACTGAGTTTGGTACAGTTGCCGGTTATTAAAACTGTTTATAGGAATATTGTTGAATCATATGGTCTTCACCGTCTCAAACAATGCTGCCATCGTCTCGATCGCTCCAAATAATAAATTTACCGTTCTGTCATAACATTTTTCTATCACTTGACAAGTTATTTATTATTAAAAAATACAAATCCTGTTATTACCCCAGGTATGCCCAAAAATGCCCCGCTACAATACCCCCTCAATGAGATATTTTATGCCGAAGCATAAAAAATCTCATTGACACACTCATACTTGCTAGAGGGATCAGCCAGGATATGTCGCCACAACCCCCTGTACGGTTTACAAACAAGAATAATCAACTCACCCTTGGTCCGGTGACTGTGACTGCATCTGCATGACAATACTGGACTTCTCTCTCGAGATCCCAACACCGTAGAGTCAGACAGATACTCAACGCCCCTGCCCTGACGCGCAGGCCAGCTCAGGTCCGCCGCCACAGCATCACCAAACACTGAAACAACAAATCAAAATATTAAATAGTGGCCTTATACAACACCATATCCCCAACTGATCTATTCCCCCCTAGCGGTGCTGGTTTGCGCTAAGAAGCACTGGTTTTGTTTTTACTCACTTATTACTAACATGTATATATCAGAATACCTAACATAACTTAACATAAGAAAACACAGTACATTAATAATTCATTTTAAAATAAACAACTTACAATTAAAATGTTACACACTTTACATCATTAAATTGACATATAAAATCAAAAAATTACTTTTAAACTTGATTTACTCTTATTAATTCGTTTCTCAAAATTACAAAAATTATTTATTTTATTTTTTTTTTTTTTTTTTTTTTTTTTTTTTTTTTTTTTTTTTTTAAATTATGGCCATCATTATTCCATTTCATTACTCTGGGTGATTCTATGTTATTCATTATTTCATTATAATTTACTTCATCCATTTGGCTTTTACTCATAATCTTACCCCTTTTATTACTCTAATGCTCCCTTACAAAATCTTTAACTAGTATGACACCCCTCTTTCAAAATTTTACTAACCCTTCTCTACCTCTAACTACTTACTACTTTAACTCCAATCGCCACCCTCTACTCTTATATAAAAAAAATACTCTCTAACCCTTTGTACATAGGATACGTGTTTCCTTCCCAAAACTCATTCCCTTATGTTGGTCCCTGGACTCACCCTAGGTAACCCTTTCCGGCGCCAATCGGTCCCTATCCCGTCCCAACCCTTGTTGCGGACTCCCCAAATACACTACCACTACTACAAAATTGCCATCCCCAAAAAATCTCACTCTCATAACTTCACTACAACTACAACAAATTAACATCAACAAATAAACAATATATCGCTCAAAACTCTACATAAAATCTCCATAACTACTGTGTCTCCACTTATTTCTCAAAATTCTATAACATACATTAACTCAAAACAACATTGCATCATTTTCATTTCCATTATTACTTTAACTTTTACTTCGATTTGGACAAATCTATGTCCCACAAAATTCAACTTGAATTGACTCAAACATTTTATTCAACTAATTACTATCACCCATTTCTATCTTTTACAACCCATTGAAAATTTTACTTATTACAACTATTTTTCATTTTATTTTAAAATCTGTAAACACATTGAAAACATATTATTATATTTTTATAATACTTATTCCTAACATACTAAATGCAAACAACACAATAAGACACAATAACACAATATAAGAAGTATTTAGTGCATCCAATTTTTAAATTCAAACAAAATTATTGAGTAGCAAATCATCATTATTAATTAAAATATATCAAATTTTTAATACGTTATCCCCTTGGATAACCTCCCAGCCACACACACTATTATAATACATTACCTAACATACTACACAAATATACATTGAACCAACAATTCTCTTTTAACTAATTTATCTAAAATTTATAAACATTATTATGTAAACTTTTTCATTAACTGTTTTTATTTATCAGAATTTATCACAAAATTCCACAAAATAAACCATTTAACATTTATTTATTTATTCATGATTATTAAATTAAAATCTCATCACACAATTTAAATTCCTTATAAAATTCAAACACATAATATTCAATCAGAATATCTAAACATCTCAACTTATTTAATTCATTTGATTATTAAAATAACATATTTCAATTATTATCAACATTCTACAAATCATTAACTATTGTCTTCATTATTATTTTATTATTTAATTAGAATGCAAAAATATGAATAATATTATTATTATTAACACAACATTTTCTAACACATATACACATTACTTTTCTAACATTTCACAATACACACAAATGAATTTAATATTATTTACAAAATATGCGTCAAAACTGTTCAAGTTTATCTCACTTCAGATGTCCAAATCAGCAAGGTCATTACCAAAAATTTACAATATTTAAAAATGTCCCAACACTGATCTTTTAGCTCACCCTCCATCGTCATATATATATCTAGTGTATTTGTAACATTCATCATTTTTATCAACACACAAATTATTATAATGGTTACTATCATAATAATCTATCAACTCTATTTCATCCATTGTACCACTATAAATCTTGTCACCATAGGTTAGGATTGTCCCGTCTATATCAGGGTTATTTGTTAATGTCAGGTCAATTTTCTCATCTTTGTATTCCTCAACTACTACGTCAGGTAAGTCATTATAGTCAGGTAAGATATTATCAAAATTATTTTCTGTCTCTCTTTCAACAGGTACGTATTTCACATGATTCATCATCACCCCTTTTATTAATTTTCTCAATTCATCATACTTTCTTTCTAACTTATATATTTCTATTTCATTCTCAACATATAACTCTCTTTCTTCATAGCACCACATCACACTCTCACAATTATTACGGACAGAGGGTACAACATTATACAACATTACTTCATTTAACAATAAGGGTCTCTTACCCTGAAAAAACAACATTAAATCATCATCATCATTATAAACAATAAGGGGAAAATTTGCCCTCTGTCCCCATTCAATTACTACATTATTCTTCCACTCTCTCTCTATTTCATAAACACTCATTAACATTTCATTATCGCATTCTAAAACTTCATCAGTACTCTTTGTTATTATATTTTCATCATTATTCTTCACCCCCACTATACTCTCAAAATTGTCTACTATTTTGTCATTTTTACATTTTGTCTTACTTAAAACATTGTTACCTAATTTCTCGAACTTCTGTTCTAACTTATTTAAACTGTTTCTTATTATTTCGTTAGTGCTTTCTAAATGTTTATTCATTTCTTGTATTTCATGTTTCAACTCCTCAAAACTATTCTTTTGAATATCGAACTTTTCATTGATTTCGTTTTTTTGTTCATTAAACAGCAATTTCATCATCTTGATTAAATCATTATCTTCAGCCGTTTTATTCGCGACTGGTGTTGAGTGAACACCTTCATGCATGATTTGAGATTCAGTTATGCTTATCTGGCTTTCAACTACACTGTCAGTGACGCTGACAGTTTCATGATTGTCTGCCATTTTTCTTAAAAAAAATTTTTTATATATATATCTTCATATAATCTTATTATACGTAACATATACTTATTGAAAAATATTCTACTCACCAATATCAAACATAACCTTTAACGTCCATCTTACGTATATACGTAAATACAAACTCCAAACAACCATTCTGTTCTCCCCGTAGGCTTAAATTTATATAATTATATTATATAAATCGTCCCTACGTTCGGAAGCCACTGATACATTATTAAACAAACTGATATTTGATAAACCTAAGGGATTTGGTTATTTAATTCAATTATTTACTAAATAGCTCCTTCGAGCGCCATCTTGTTACCAACTGTAATAAGAAAATTACCAAGGTTCGTTTCAGCGAACTAGGAGAACAGAAGGTGGTTGCTGAAATAATAACAATCATTTATGTTCATCAATAATTAAACGTTATTATTACTTTATTATTATTCATATTTCATGTTAATAAAATCATACAGACAAAATTTGTTCGTGAATAATAGTTGTTGATTACCTTGAATCTCTTTTAATTTATAGTATTTAATACATTTTTGAGAATTATAACGGGAACGCAAACCAGCCTTCTTATTACGATAAACTATAATAATACCATATTCTCACATACACACACAACACACACAAAGCTACTTTAGAGATCTCATTTTTAAATATTTTATACTTTCTTCAACATTTATTTCCCCATTTTATTTAATTTTTTAAATAAAAGAAAAAACCAGCATTTTTAATTATTATTTTGAATGTCTACTTTCCTGTTTACGAGTAGAAGTTCGACTCCTGGGGTGTCTCCTCATGGCGTGCACTGTTTTACTGTTTTATAATTCGCACTATCACATTTTACTGCCGAACTGTTAATTTTGGATGTGTATTGGCCGGAAAACTGTTTGTATTTTAGATGTACATATAAAGATTCACATTTTTTATTGTATGCGGGCCCGCACTTACGTTTCGAAACTTTGTATCGGTGTTGCTCGCGCGAGCATGGAATTTTGACTGGGGAGATTTACAGGCGCTATTTTTTTGAAGCGGCTGTTGTAGTATGTTCAAATGTCTTTGTTTTCCAGTTTGTATCCTTGCGCCAGTGGACTGTTTTTGGCTTGTTACAAAACTGGTGACACACATCGTTATATAATTTGCTGACGCAACGCATCGCCTGATGTCTGGTTGTGTACCGTGTTTACGTTTTTCGTGTTCGTCATTGTCCTTGAACTGAGTTTGGTACAGTTGCCGGTTATTAAAACTGTTTATAGGAATATTGTTGAATCATATGGTCTTCACCGTCTCAAACAATGCTGCCATCGTCTCGATCGCTCCAAATAATAAATTTACCGTTCTGTCATAACATTTTTCTATCACTTGACAAGTTATTTATTATTAAAAAATACAAATCCTGTTATTACCCCAGGTATGCCCAAAAATGCCCCGCTACAAAATATAATACTGTGATATTACTGTCACTGAAACTCATATTCCTGTATAGTAAAGTTGAAAGTGCAGTTCTGTAATTCGTAAAGGCAGCTAGTCACAATAATAGAGACAAACTCAGATGGTCATAGTTTGTATAATGCACTGCTCATAATTTATTCTAATTTCTTATCTGATATAGAAAAATACGAGGAGTGTTACTGTTGCAAGTACTGTGTTAGTATTCGTCAGTTTGGGACCTGTAAACAGTTGTAATGTGGTACCTAGGTCTTGTATTAAATGGTATATTTCATATCTGTTTTATTTTGTTCAATGTAAGTCGTGTATTTAGTAATTGTTTAATTGTAATTCTGATATAACGTTTGGATCTATTCCAAAGTGAATTGCAGAACATTAAATATAGTCTAAAATAATTGAAGACTTTTATATTACAGTGTGTTTTTTTCTATAAAATATGATTTCAAATAAAAATTATGCTTGTTGTAATATATTCCCATTTTACTGTGAAGCAATATGAAGGCCATTCTGAAATATCCATAAATCAGAATTTTTCTATTCCTTAACACTTTCAACGCCATATTATTGAAAAATTTTTTCATGCAATTTTTAGCAATATTTCAAAAAATTGTAACAAATTTATCTTTGAACAAAATAATACTTAACATTATATCAAATTAAAACTGTTTCTATGCAGATTTTATATATACACTTTGTATTCTGATCACATGTATATAATTTCAACAAATAAGTCTTTATTTTCTATTGTAGTGTATTTATTATTCATATCCTAAAGGTGCCATACATATGATTTGCAATAAAGTTTTAATTACTCACATTCTTAAACACGATCCAAAGAGTTCTCGAGAAACTTTGGACAGCAACGTACGTACGTATCACGTTCATTAATCAATGTCTACGAATTCGTTTTTGTAAATAGTGGCTGTTTTGCGATATTGTGACCGCAGGTGCACTATATATGACCTGACGATGGTCTATGACCGAAATCGATTGTGTTTAAGAATGTGAGTAATTAAAACTTGATTGCAAATCATATGTACGGTACCTTTAGGCTATAAACAATAAATATATACAATAGAAAATTGATATTATAGGTGCCATTAGTAAACAATGTGTGTGTGTGTGTGTGTGTGTGTGTGTGTGTGTGTGTGTGTGTGTGTGTGTGTGTGTGTGTGTGTGTGTGTGTGTGTGTGTGTGTGTGTGTGTGTGTGTGTGTGTGTGTGTGTGATAAATACATCACATTATCATTTAATAAGTCTTTCTCTTACTCTTTCATCATGAAAAATTGTTTTTCAGTTTTCATTATTTAAACTTATAGTGAGTCTGTTTACACTTCATTAGCTAATTAAGTTATCAGGGTGTCTATGACCCGGAAAACCCGGGAATTTTCAGGGAATTAAGAATTTGTGGAATATTCAGGGAAAAATCAGGGAATTTCTTCGTTAATCAGGGATTTTCCTCTTGGGCTACTCTCCGTAAACGTAGTAGCGATACTTTCGAATTTCGCGGGACGTAATCGATCGCTACTCGATTCCCATAGTCAGCCAATGAACACTCGTTCCCAGCGCGGGACTGAAGTATGCTATTTGATTGGTTCCCAGCGCGGATTGGTATTTGACCCAACCTTGCGCGGGTTGTCTGTTCAGTATTGTCAACTTAGCGGGTTTCCCGCTCAATCTTGCAGATTTAAGTTTTTGTTTAGCGGGGACGTTTTGGAAATTTAACAATGAAAGTGTAGGGATTTAATGGATTTTCGACCTTCCACAGCGGGAAGAACATTGTTATTTATATTGTGAATATAGAGTTTTATCGGAATTTCAACTATTTTCGCAACGTTGAAAAGTTTTGAGTGTTGGCTACACTTTCGTGATTTCGCACCGTAATAGTGTTTACATCTCTTCATTTGTTGTTTACCGGTGCTTACTGTATGTGTTGCGTTCACGCTTGAGTGTGTTATTGTGATTTGAAATTCTTGAAATCTGTTGCATTGTGCGCGAAATCTAAAGCAGAAGCTTTTCAATTAATTGCGTGCTCTTAATTCTTTAGTGGTGCGGATTAAAATGCTTTTAGTGTGATGTGCGTTTGTTGTTAAAAACACGTGGGCATCCAAATTCGTGACTGTGCAAAGTCGTTTGAAAATTGCGTTTTATTATGGCGTGCAAAACTCATTTTCAGTCAGAGCGGTTGAATGACCCAAAGTTTAAATCATGGCTAGAAGCAGTGAAAGACAGCCCTTTTCGGGTGAGTTGTAGGTTATGTCGGTATTCGTTTTCATTAAGCAATATGGGCAGGCGTGCAGTTAGTAGCCATGCTGAGGGCTCCAAACATAAAATTGCTGCAAAAAATTCTGGTGCTATTACTAATTATTTTAGTTCACCTGTGGATGCTAAGCCGCAGTTTAATAACCCTGAGCCTAGCACTTCTCAGCCTGTTGCAACCGACGATGGAAACGATTCTTCATTGCTTCGAAGAAATTCAAGAGTGAATGATTTTTTGATTAAAGAAGACTCCACTAGGGCTGAAATTTTGTGGTGTATTCAGGTAGTGATGAATGAGGTCTGCTGCCAGGGATGTTGGTGTTTTTAAACGGATGTTTTCCGATAGTGAAATTGCAACCAAGATTCAGCTCCAAAAAGACAAAATGGGGTATGTAATTGTTCATGGAATTGCTCCATACTTCAAAACCAGATTATTTCACGAGATTGAGCTAGCGGATGTTATAACAGTTGGTTTTGACGAATCGCTGAATAAAGTTTCTCAGATGCAACAGATGGACATTGATATCCGCTATTGGGACAATTCCAAGGATGAAGTAGTAGTACGCTACTGGTCCTCTGCTTTTCTTGGTCACACAACAGCAAGTGATTTACTTGCAGCATTCAACAAGGAGATTCCGCCCCATTTTATGAAGAAGGTAATTAATATATCAATGGATGGCCCTAATGTAAATTTTAAGTTTTTAAGAGATTTCAAGGCTTCCATCAAGGAAATTGAAGGCCCTGTTTTGCTTGAGGTGGGAAGTTGCGGCTTGCATACAATGCATTGTGCCTATAAAGCTGGATTTCAAGAAACGGGATGGATGTTGGTGAAATTTCTGAGGGCTTTGTTCAATCTTTTTAAAAATGTTCCAGCTAGACGCGCAGACTACAGACGCCTAACGAATAGTAGCATCTTTCCACTGAAATTTTCAGTGGTCCGGTGGCTAGAGTGCACAAATGTAGCTCAACGAGCAATAGAGATTCTCCCGAATGTGAAAGTGTATGTGAGAGGAATTGAACAAGGGAATTCTGCACCCTCTTGTATGAGCTTTGGTGAAGTGAAGAAAGCATTACAGGATTCTTTGCTTGCACCAAAACTTGCGTTCTTCAGAACAGTGGCATCGGATCTGGAACCTTTTATGACAGAATTCCAATGCAATCGCCCTATGATACCATTTCTGTATTCTGCATTGTGTGGGGCTCTGAGGATTATCATGGACAGCTTTGTCAAGAAGGAAGTATTGGAGGAAGCCAGCAATCCTTCTTGCATCAATGTAACTCAAAATGAAAATCTGTTACCAGTGAAACACGTGAAGGTGGGATATGCCACGATGGCAGAGCTGAGAAGGTAAAGAAACTGAAGGAATTGGATGTGATGACATTCAAAAGAGATTGTAGAGAGTGTCTCGTAAAAATCTGTCAGAAACTGGTGACTCGCTCGCCTCTTTCGTATAAATTTACAAAAGCTGTCTCCTGCTTTGACCCGCAATTAGTTAGTTCATCAAAATCATTGGCAGAGAGCAGATTACAAACCTTGCTCTCCATTTTAGTGGAAAATAAATGGATCAATGGTCCTACTGCTGATCAAGCTGCGAGAGAATTCTCAAACTTTGTGTCCCAACCCAGTGCCTCTGATAGACTAAAATCATTCGATAGATTGTCAGATCGTGCAGACCACTTTTGGAGAGATTTTTTTGGAAGGTCCAGTCCAGAATTGAGGATTCTAAAAGTCATGAAAATGGTTCTTGCCATTTCCCATGGTAATTCCAGTTTAGAACGAGGTTTCTCTGTTAATAAGGAAGATTGATAACATGGCCAACGAGACCCTGGTAGCAAGGCGATTGGTGTATGACTCTGTGAACACAATAGTGGGCCCCAATGTACAGGATCTCGTGATCGATAAGAGTTTGATACATTCCATGAAAAATGCAAGAAGTCGCTATATGGAAGAAATTTCCAGAAAGAAAGCCGAAGATGAGGAAAGGCAGCTAAAGCTCAAAAAGAAAAGGCAGGTTGAACTGCAGATCATGGAGTTGGAAGCCAAGAGAGCAAAACTTAGGGAAGAAAAGGATAAGGAGCTGGAACTGCTTGAAGAAAACATCAAGAAGTTGGCTGAAGAATCGAACAAGTAAATGGAAGCAGACTTCTGTTGCAATTTTACATAAGTGTAAATAAGTGCTTGGTGTTTAATTAAAACAAACATTGTGTTATTATTTCTATTTTGTGAGGCACAGTGCTGTGTGGTGCGTGCAATTTAAAGAAATTTGAAAACTTTAAAAACACTGTTCTTGAATTATTAAGGCATGGGGAAGGTGATGATAAGAATTTATTTCAGCCAAATGGCCATAAGCTTACGTACACAAATATGTTTGATTTGATCTAACATTCTCTATACTCAATCAGTGGTTTACTTCTTTCACGGCACATGCTAAAATAAAAACGATCGCATAAAGTCCGGTACAAAACATATACACTGTGAAGTTACGATACTATTTAAAATGTATAAAATACAATTTATATATTTTACCTACCTGTAAAGGTTCTTTTTTGGGTCCAGAAATCCGATCGCACGAACCTCAGACGCAAACATGTGTTTCATAGGTTATCGAAATAACTGATTCGACACATTGTTATGAAGAGAATTTAAAATTTAATTTAGTTTAGCATTATTTCAAATTGTTACAAGTTTTACTGCATATGACATATTTCGTCAGAAATGATTTTTGGCTTGTTACATGACCACCACTATTATTCTAACTTATACTACAGCTTACCTTAATTGTTTACACACACACACTCAAGACTGCCCAGCCTGCAATTTTTTCATGCACCCAAACACACACAAAATTTATTTGACCCTTAACATTTTTTATAATAATAAAATTCCCCCACGCCGGCCACGCGGTCTTCGCGCACACTCATTGTTCGGTCATATTTCTTTTTGGTGTCCGATAAAAGTCTCTGGATATGTTCCGCACTTTTACCTGACCTTGGTCAGACAGATCTTTGTGGTTATATCACTTTATTACTGGAAAAATAAAAAAATTTTGTAGAGAGCCGACTTGGCTTCGTGCCGGCCGACACGTATAGAGTAACTGGGAAGCGTCCTTTGCCGAGCGGGAGGAACTTCGTATTCACTGCCAACAGATTTTCGTCGCCGTTCAAGCTGAATTGCTGTGGTTTATTCACTCTATGCATGGCACATAGTGTGTTTTTTGTGTGGTAACCGTGGACGATCTTTGTTAAGCACTGGTTGACGTCACAAAAGAGGGCAGTCCTTAACGGCATTTCCTGTGGATCGGCTAAGGAGACGATGAATAAAATCGAAGACATCTTGGTTTTCGGATGAAGGCGTCATTCCGAGCGCGTACTTGTACTGCTCGTGAGTGCGTGGTCACACTTATGCAAAGTTCTGAGAAATTTTAGGGTGGTGCAGATTCCTTGACTGGTTACACAACACAAATTGCGCCTCGCCTGCTTTGTTTCAACACTGTTTCTTACCACGTGTTATGTTCCAATGGAAATAACGTTGTCGGAGAATAAAACTTTCGCAATATTTTTATAAAATCCCGCAAAAATGAAATAAATGACAATTACCCAATTTAGACACGTTACAACACACTGGTACTTCGTTCATGGAATCCTTTTGTATGCTTGCCTTGTGATGGAAGCCGTGTACAGCCAATCTGGTGAGAGCGCTGAGCTTACAATTATTTGGTCCTGTCCAGTTGCAATCTAGCGTAGCATCTGTGGAATAGAAGTCTGAGTAAATCATCACTTGCTTCTCTGGATTTGAGTAGTTCCTGCTCTGAATGGATAGATGGGGAAGATGTATCATTTTATTTTTTTAATAGCTTTTAATATTGTCAATCGATCTTCATCTATTATTGTTCATCTTCAAGGCAAATAACCGGTATTAATAAATATTCATGCCTTCTCATAAAATCGCTTACATATACTCCCGGCCACAGGCCACTTGTTCATGTTACTTTTGTCATTCTGAAAAATATGATTGTGAGAAATTGCCATGACATTAGTGAAAGGCCCCTCTCATATGAATACATATTTTAAAATAAATGCAGTTTTGAGTGTTGATTCCTCTTGTAGCATATATGATGAGTGAAATGGAACACATTGGCACAGTTTGACCTTTGGTGGGAAAAAATTTAAAATGCTTTTAAGCGAAGCCCTGAATATCCAATAAATACGGTACCTAAATAACCTACTCTGCTCTGTTTTCAAATCTTCCATTCGTCTTGTCTTGGAACACTTTACTGCACAATGTAGCGGTCAATAGCTGTAACAAAAGCTGAAAATGTTGAGCTTTTTTTCTTTAATCCATCTTTTACAGGGTGCACTCAGTTTGGTGACATTCTCCATGGTTAGAAATAGGAGGGATTTGGGGGGGAATTTGTCCTTAGCATACTGACGCAGAATTTGCCTGGTGTTGAAAACAGAAAACCATCTTCGGGTTGGCCGAGGCAGGATTCGAACCTGCTACAACCTGCACGCTACAAGTCACACCTTAGCGTACTGAGCTAAATGTGTTCGGTGCAGTTGACCTTTAGTTGCTCACGACTACAATGTGGCTGATCGTGTGGTCATCAGGAGTCCACTCAAGTTCTTTGTTTTGTAAATGCATTGTATTTTGGTCACTTATGTTACTCAGGGAATTTTCTTACTTATCCTGGAAAAATCAGGGAATTCTTTTATGATGAGTTGGTAGACACCCTGGTTATTCTCTATCAATAGATAATGAAAAACTGTCAAATTATGAACAGTTTTCATCAGTTGACACTATTATAGCATATTCCCGTTTAAACACAGTACCACCTAGATTGTAACTGGCCCTACTGTATTTTGGGGAAATAATCAATTTAAATTGTATTTTTATTCAGAGTCATATATAAGAAACTAGTAAAGTTTTATGAAGGTTTGCAACTACGCAATATCGAGTGGACAGAAATTGCGTCAAGGTCGAGAGTATACGCACAGAAACAACTACATTATTTTGTCATACTAATGTGTCAATAAGCTGCACCCATCTATATGTCATCCAAAAGTATGCAACTACGTAATATGCGCTTGTAAACAAGTAAGGCGTGGATCTCTACACAAAGAAACTGGTGACGCAGCTCCCCCCACCTCAGAATTGAAGCGTTGCAGATCGTTCCCAGTCACGAATCATCAGTTACGCCGGCCGGCTGTATATCGAAATTTTATAAAAACTAAGTCTCGGACGTTCGCCTGTACAATGCAAAAGTGAAGTATTTTATATAAAACCAAGTAACAGTTCAACGTAAACACAGAGTTTAGTAAAGTTTTAACATCTATTAGTGCGGGTTCAGCAACGGATTGATCTGGAGGACTGATTCCAGCTAAGTGACAAATGGGGGGTACAAAAAATATTAAATAAGGCTCAATACAAAAATTTTCAGAAATAACTAATAAAAATGAGCTCAATTTGGGGAAAATTAAAAGAAAATTGTACCAAGAATGCAAGCGTGAGTGAATGAGAGAATGTCTAACTACATTTAATAAGTGCTGGGTTGTGAGTAATTCTAATTATGATATCATAAAAATATAATTGAATATGTTATTTTGGAGGGCTATTGAAATGTTTAAGGGGAATTTTAACTTAAATAGTGAAACTGCGTCTCATGGTGTATAGCAGCGTGCTTGTTTGCATGGTAGAGTCACAGGTTTTGTACGTAATATGACAATAAAAGGTAATGTCATTGGTAAACATTTCAAGCAAGAGTAAATTATTTCAGATAACACATTCCGCTACTTCTAGTTCGCTTAACCGAACTCTGCCCGAAAAGGTGAGCAAATTTGATTTTCTTGTATTGGCAATAAGATGGCGCCTGAACAAAATATTGGTAAAAGATATTGATATTCCATATTAATAAAAGATAATTAAATAATTAATATAACAAGATGGATATCAATATCAGCCCAACCAGTATCAATGTCACTGTCAACAATTTCCTCCCCTTTGGAGTTTTCGTCCATACACAAGAAAACCAGTATAACTACTAGATTGTGAAAGAATAAAAATAAAACATATATAAAACAATACTCGTAACCCACTTAGGTTATGTATATGAAATTATATTTGGATTCTTCAGGTTTCTAGGTACATTCTTATCCATGCCATAAGTTTTGGAATACAAGTGATACGAATTTTCATCATGTATTGAGACATCAGGTACAGAATCACGCATATTTGACATTTTCTTTACGCTAGAAACACCACGCACCTACCACATGCAACAGCTGAACCTGAACACTGATTACTTCGGTGGTTTGTTGGAGACATCTGCTGATAAAATATTATATTGTGATAATATTCAATATAGCTTCTTGTGCAAGTAGTGTATTTTGTTTTTGTTGTTTCAACACCTGACGCACGTTTCACTGAAAAATATCAGCATCATCAGAGGTTTGTAAGTAAATCAATAACAATTGAAATAATTTTATGTTAATATAGAAACTTAACAAATAATGATATTTGTTTTGATTTTAATGTAAAATAACTGATAATCGATTTAAGTCGATTAGTTAACGATCGGTTTAATGTTTATGTACTTAATCAGCTGTTTTGTCGGTTATGTTGGAAATATTTAATGTTTATATTTTATTTATTTTAATACATTTTTATTTTTAACTGGATCATCTTGTTTTGTTTTTATTTGAGTTTGTTATTTAATTAATTAATTATTGTTATTTTGTTTGCAAATATTAAGATTTTCCCAAACATTCATTTTTCGACCTTTTTGTACGTTTTTAATTCATTTTATATTTTCAATGCCTGGAAATTGGTGGTAACTGTTTAGACAGTGTGTGGTTAAATTAGATTTATAAATATTTGGTTTTTAAAATGCATTCCAGTGTTGAAGGAATCTATCAAGTAGTTTTTTCTTTCTTTGGCCTACGTATGTATTTAAAATTATAAATTTATTAAAATAAATAAAATATAAACATTAAATATTTCCAATATAACCGACAAAACAGCTATTAAGTAAATAAACATTAAAACAATCGTTAACTAATTGGCTTAAATCGATTATCAGTTATTTTACACTAAAATCAAAACAAATTTGATTATTCATTAGTGTCTATATTAACATACAATTATTTCAATTGTTACTGATTTACTTGCAAACCTCTGATGATGTGACATTTTTCAGTGAAACGTGTGTCAGGTGTAGAAACAACAAAAACACAATACACTACTTGCAGAAGAAACTATATTGAATATTATCACAGTACAGTAGAACTTGGCTAATTCGAAGCTGAAGGGACCAGTAAAAAATTCGAATTATCCAAAAATTGGAATTAGGAAAATTTTTGATAACGGTAGAAAAATCAAATCAAAAACCGAAATTCAGTAAAGCAATATGTTATTTTATTAAACAGTTTCCTTAGACATATGTATTACAAACGTATAAACATGTTTCAGTACAAAATATAGCATTCACAGTTTTTTAAAAAAGCTAGAAACTTTTGATTGCATTTTGCAGTTAATACACTGAGTTGTAGTAAACTCTTCAAGTTTATTAAGTGCTTGGGAAATAGCGTCACTTACGTTCTGCTGTCCTTCAACAAACCGTCTCAAGTCTTGAATGTAATTTGATGCCTGTGAAGCCGTTGGAATCGGTATCTCTGGAAGTTCTAGCTGGTCCCCTTCTTCATCTAAAGATGTACCATCATTTCTTTTGTTCATAACATCAGCCACGATCTCCGCATCTGTCTGTTCACAGCACACCGCCAAGTCTTCATCCATGTTTACAAACTCTTCGTAACGAATGCCTGCGTCATGTCCAACATCTTCCCAGTTATCCATAGTGGGTACGACTTCTCTAGCAGCTGTATTCTCCTCTTCACCTTCAATGTGGCAGAAACCACCTTTACGAAAACAATTAGCAATTGTTTTTTGCGTAACTTGGTTCCAAGCACTGTTGCACATGCGGGCAGCTTGAAGGATGTTAATCTTGATATTTTCGTGCTCATCTAAATAAGCACCTGACAGAATGTTTTGGACCACAAGCCGTCTGTAAAAATGCTTAAAATTTTTTATTACACCTTGGTCCATAGGTTGAACTACTGAAGTCATGTTTGGAGGGAAAACACAACCTTTACATTTTCCATCACAGGAATAGTGTTGTGCGCTGTACAGTTGTCAATAAACAAGACATTCTTCTGTTTTGATTCCGAAATTTCCTGTTGATTTTCAAAAGCCATCTTTCGAAAATTTCACCTGTCATCCAAGCTTTATTGTTTGATTCATATTCAACTGGTTTCGTTTTTACATTTTTGAAACAACGTGGGTTGGCTGACTTCCCTATCATTAGCAAAGGCAGTTTTTCCGAGCCATCCATGTTTGCTCCGATTAAAAGTGTTATGCGCTCCTTGCTGTGTTTGCCGCCACTACAACTTTCTCCTTTAAAAGCAAGTGTTTTGTCGGGGGTGCATTTGAAGAATAAGCCCGTCTCGTCTACGAAAAATGTCTTTAGCGTCTCTATCAGAAATCATTTGCAACAAATCGTCTTTCCATGAATTTGCAGCTTCAACGTCAACAGATCCACTTTCCCCACAAACAGTTTTGAAAGACATGCCATTCCTTTCTTTAAAACCATCGAGCCAACCAGTGCTGGCCTTAAAATCATTTTTCCCTAAGCTAGATGCGAATTCCTCAGCTTTGGCTCTGACGTGGGGCCCACTGACTGGAATTTTTTTGTCCCTTGCTTGCTTAAACCACTTCACTACACATTCATCCACGTCAGGATTTTCTGGTCCTCGCGCTCTTTTCCTATCTTTGTCGCTGGCTTTACACACACTATTCAAAATCTTCTCTTTATTTTTTAGATACGTTGACAGCGTATTTGGCGGTATCCCGAATTCCTTGGCAATTTCAGATTTCTTTTTTTGTCCCTTTTCCACTTCCCGTATAACGGCAACTTTTTCGGCAAATTTCAATGATTTGTATTGGGTCCGTGTTGGTTTTGAAAGGACCATGATGAACACACAACACAATAAAACTGCACAATAAGTGTCACTAAAACACACCAGTCTGTATATACAGTACTGTATAAAGAAAGGAATGGTCTCTCACTTCAGGACACAGCTCGCACAGTAGAAACTCAAAAAGACTTAACACTTCCACGAATGCAGGCAGACTGAACTGAAAGCAACAGTGAGGGTGGCTGACTGACGAGGCGTGGAACAAGTGACAAGGCGTGGAACAAGTGACAATGGCGGACGGTACCGTTACACGAGCCAGTCATGTGTCATCGCCAGATACTGACGGCAATTCCACGAATTTGACACAAAAGACAAGGGTCTGTTCACAAAGGGCGATGCCTGCTTGTCTGTTTCCAGTCGTGTCTCTATTGTTACGTGGTCTAGCCCATACAGCAGGCGATTTTTTGTAGTTAGAGCAAAATTTTTATTTCGAATTAACCAAAAAAAGTTCGAATTACAGACGATGTTTTTGCATGGTTTTACATAGGATATTCAAGGGACCACGGTAAAAGTTCGAATTATCCACGAATTCGAATTATGCACGTTAGAATTAGCCAAGTTCTGCTGTATTATATAATTGGTGCAAGAAACTTTGAATTACATATATAGAAAATGATGATAAAATATTGAACTAAATTATACCAGCAGGCTATATAACAAATGAAGTAGCCTCATGTTATAGACTTGGATAGGACAGCATATGGGCAAATACGATTAAACACATGAAAACCAAATGCTTATATGGCATACAAGCGTGGTCCATTGCGGCATTTAGCACTGCCCATATTATACACAGGCATGGTGTTAAAAGTGTCAAACTTTAAATCATTCATATTTATTCCTTTTCTTTCAGATTTTACATGGCAGGTATATCTATAGCGGACAGAATGGTATTCATTGTGTAGACTATACGATTGTTTAGTAATTATGAAACTGAAAGGTAAATAAAATGTTTTTATATTTGATGATATAAATTGGCTGATTCATTACCAGCATACGTGATTTAGGTTGGAGATGGCACAACGTCTGTGATTGTTTTGGCCGGTGAAATGTTGGCTGTTGCAGAACAATTTATTACTCAACAAATCCACCCGACTGTAATCATTAAAGCGTACAGACAAGCTTTGGAGGATATGGTCGACCTCCTGCATAACAAATTCAGGTAAACATTTTAGTATTCTAATTACGAAAGTTGTGTTAGTGGTTATAATCACAAACAGAATTATCACTGTTACACACCACTATAGAAAAATTATTCCGATTAGCACTGTCAAGCTTCTCAGCTCATCGTCAGATCGGAAATAACAACAACAGAATAAAATAAACTCTTCACACCCCCACCCGCCTCACTGTCCACACACACAACAACAGAATAAAATAAACTCTTCACACCCCCACCCGCCTCACTGTCCACAGTGTGTGGACAGTGGGGCGGATAGGGGTGTGAAGAGTTTATTTTATTCTGTTGTTATTTCCGATCTGATGATTAGCTGAGAAGCTTGAAAGCGCTCATCGGAATAATTTTTTTGTAGTGGTCTGCAACAGTGATAATTCTATTTTAGTATTCGATACACTTTGTGATTAATTTTTCACAAAGCATTGAGGTTCATATCTGTACCTGAGTGCTAAACTATCGTTAGTAACATTTTCATAATTTTACAGGAAAGCTGTTTGAAAGTTGTGCAAAAGTACCTAACTCAACTACTGAATCAAATTTAAATAGATTTGATGATTCTTATTATAATACGTATACCCTAAAGTAATACTTTTAATTGATATTTTTATCAAAAATTTTTGTCACTGTTAATGATGTGTTTATCTCAGATAATTTCACCCACGTTTTTGTACCATCAAACTATGTAACAATCCGGATAAGGTAAATCAAGAAAAATACATTACAGATGATTTCCATATTAGCTATTTGTGTTAGAACTTTTTACTTCCATGTTCCATAAGGAAATGGAGTATGGTCATGGCGAAAAAATCGTGTTCGAGATAATGGCAGATTCTGATTGTACTACCCTCAAAACATGAAAAAGTCATTTTTCGAAAAGTGTCTGTGTGTGTATAGAATTGTTCTATGGCAAACTATAACTGCCGCAAATTCAAACAGAATCAAATAATTGTTTGCTTACAGTTCTGAATTGTAGAGGACTCGAGGCCTATTGATTTTGGTGAAGATCGGTTGAGGGGAAGGTAGTTTACCTGCAGCCTTTTACGTTTTAACAAGAGTAAAGTGCTTAATTACTTCCATGTTCCTTAAGGAAATGGAAGTATGGTGATGGCAAAAAAAAATCGTGTTCGAGATTATTGCAGATTCTGATTGTACTACACTCAAAACATGAAAAAAAGTCGTTTTTCGAAGTGTGTGTGTGTGTGTGTGTGTGTGTGTGTGTGTGTGTGTGTGTGTGTGTGTGTGTGTGTGTGTGTGTGTGTGTGTGTGTGTGTGTGTGTGTGTGTGTGTGTTCTATGGCAAACGATAACAGCCGCAAATTCAAACAGAATCAAATAATTTTTTGCGTACAGTCCTGATTTGTAGAGTACTCACGACCTATTGTTTTTGGTGAAGATCGGTTGAGGGAAAGGGGTAGTTTACCTGCAATGGTTTTTTTTTATCAAGGGTAATTTTTTCCTATGGCAAACGATAACAGCCGCAAATTCAAACAGAATCAAATAATTTTTTTGCATTCAGCCCTGATTTGTAGAGTACTCAAGACCTACTGTTTTTGGTGAAGATCGGTTAAGGGAATAGGGTAGTTTACCTGCAACATTTTATGTTTTACAAGGGTAATTTTTTCTATGACGAACGATAACTGCTGTAAATTAAAACATAATCAACTACTCTTTTGCATACCTTTTTGAATTATACAGAACTCAAGGTATATTGATTTTGTTGAAGATCGGTTAAGGGAATGGGGTAGTTTACCTGCAACGTTTTATTATTTTAACTAGGGTATTTTCTTTGGCAAACGATAAGAGCCGCAAATTCAAACAGAATCAAATAATTTTGTGCATACAGCCCTGAACTGTAGAGGACTGAAGGTGTATTGATTTTGGTGAAGATCGGTTTAGAGAAAGGGGTAGTTTACCTGCAACTTTTTATGTTTTAACAAGGGTAATTTTTTCTATGACGAATGATAACTGCCATAAATTCAAAGAAAATCAAATATTTTTTTGCATACGTTCCTAAATTGTAGATAACTCAAGGCCTGTTGATTTTGGTGAAGATCGGTAAAGGAAAAGGGGTAGTTTACCTGAAAGATGTTATGTTGTAACAAGAGAAATGTTTTCATGACGAACGATAACTGCCGCAAATTGAAACAGAATCAAATATTTTTTTGCATGCATCCCTGCATTGTAGATTGTAGAGGACTGAAGGTCTATTGATTTTGATGCAGATCGGTTTAGAGAAAGGGGTAGTTTACCTGCAACGTTTTATGTTTTAACAAGAGTAAAGTACTTAATTTTGATAAATAAAGTATTTTGATAAGAAGATCATAATAATCCATCATAATGAAATATCTATAAATGAAGAGGTTAGGTGAACAGGGTGGGGGTAATTTTCTATAAATGAAAATTATAATTGAAGGACGAGGGGAGAATTTTTTATGTGTACTACGTTATCGGCAACAAAGAAGTAGATCTTTGTTAAAATTCCTTCCCGGGCTGTTTAGCCGTAGTCCAATGTTTTCTGCAAAACCAGACTTTTCGGCAGTGCCATCGACTTCCATCTCAGTGAAAATCGAGTGCAAAAATGTGAGGTGGTATACGTTAGTGACCACAGTACTGTGGTTTAAGGCTGAAGCAATAAGTAGAAAGAAGTAGTTTCTATGGAAATATTTCATTTCGAATATGATTTTAAATATAAATCTTAGAACATGGAAGTCATGTATGGTTCTCCATACCGATATTTTTGATAAATAAAGTATCCTTAAAAGAAGGTCATAATAATCCACTGTAGAAAGGTAGATGAAATAGCTATAAATGAAATGGGTAGTTGAAGGGGAAGGGGGTAATTTTCTATAAATTAAAATTGTAGTTAATGAGGGAGGAGATAATTTTTACTTCCATGTTCCTTAAGGAAATGGAAGTATGGTGATGGCAAAAAAAAAATGTGTTCGAGATTATTGCAGTTTCTGATTGTACTACACTCAAAACATGAAAAAAAAGTCATTTTTCGAAAAGTGTCTGTGTGTGTGTGTGTGTGTCTGTCTCTCTGTGTGTCTGTAGATTTTTTTCTATGGCAAACGATAACAGCCGCAAATTCAAACAAAATCAAATAATTTATTGCAAGCAGCCCTGATTTGTAGAGTACTCAAGACCTATTGTTTTTGGTGAAGATCGGTTAAGGGAAAGGGGTAGTTTACCTGCAACTTTTTTTTTAATCAAGGGTAATTATTTTCTATGGCAAACGATAACAGCCGCAAATTCAAACAAAATCAAATAATTTTTTGCATGCAGCCCTGATTTGTAGAGTACTCAACACCTATTGTTTTTGGTGAAGATCGGTTAAGGGAAAGGGGTAGTTTACCAGCAACGTTTTTAGGGTATTTTCTGTGGCAAACGATAACAGCCCCAAATTCAAACAGAATCAAATGATTATTTGCATATAGGCCTGAATTGTAGAGTTCTCAAGACCTTTTGTTTTTGGTGAAGATCGGTTAAGGGAAAGGGGTAGTTTACCTGCAACATTTTATGTTTTAAAAGGGTATTTTCTATGGCAAACGATAACAGCCGCAAATTCAAACAGAATCAAATAAGTTTTTGCATTCAGCCCTGATTTGTAGAGTACTCAAGACCTATTGTTTTTGGTGAAGATCGGTTAAGGGAAAGGGGTAGTTTACCTCCAACGTTTTTTGTTTTAACATGGGTATTTTCTGTGGCAAACGATAACAGCCGCAAATTCAAACAGAATCAAATAAGTTTTTGCATTCAGCCCTGATTTGTAGAGTACTCAAGACCTATTGTTTTTGGTGAAGATCGGTTAAGGGAAAGGGGTAGTTTACCTCCGTTTTTTGTTTTAACATGGGTATTTTCTGTGGCAAACGATAACAGCCGCAAATTCAAACAGAATCAAATGATTATTTGCATATAGGCCTGAATTGTAGAGTTCACAAGACCTATTGTTTTTGTTGAAGATCGGGTTAGGGAAAGGGGTAGTTCACCTGCAACGTTTTATGTTTTAACATGGGTAATCTTTACTATGACGAATGATAACTGCCATAAATTCAATCAGAATCAAATAATGTTTTGCATACCTTCCTGAGCTATAGAAAGCTCAATGTTTGTTGATTTTGGTGAAGATTGGTTAAGGGAAAGGGGTAGTTTATCTGCAAAATTTTATGTTTTAACAATGGTAATTTTTTATATGACGAACGATTACTGCCGCAAATTCAAACAGAATTAACTACTCTTTTGCATACCTTCTTGAATTACACAGAACTCAAGGTTTGTTTATTTTGATGAAGATCGGTTAAGGGAAAGGGGTAGTTTACCTGCAATGTTTTATATTTTAACAAGGGTAATTTTTTCTATGACGAACGATAACTGCCATAAATTCAAAGAGAATCAAATAATGTTTTGCATACAGCCCTGATTTGTAGAGTTCTCAAGACTTATCGTTTTTCGTGAAGATTTGTTAAGTGAAAGGGGTAGTTTACCACCAACGTTTTATGTTTTAACAAGGGTATTTTCTATGGCAAACGATAAGAGCCGCAAATTCAAACAGAATTAAATACTTTTTTGCATACAGCCCTGAATTGTATAGTACTCAAGAACTGTTGTGTTTGGTGAAGAACGGTTAAGGGAAAGGCAGCGTTTTTTTTTATCAAGGGTAATTTGTTTCTATGGCAAAGATAACAGCCGCAAATTTGTGACAGTACATAAAGACCTATTACAATAATAAGGGGATTAAGGGATCTCATATTGTCTTTATTATAATTATGAATGTCAACCAGGGCTTTACCCATGGGTTTTACCCATGTCCCAATAAATACGCATATTCAACAAGAGAGGAGTGAATTCAAGGTCACCGGTGGACGAACGAAGTCTAATATGTATAATGGCGGTGTATGTGAACACGAACTATAAATATGAACTTTCATTGGTCCACAAAGCTATGTCGTCATTATTAAACACTGATGACATAACACCAAGTACGTACAAACCAGGGCGGTGGCCGTAAAACAAGAGACCGGTGACGTCATGTACACTACCACTTACACAGCAATTACGTCTAACTCGTTCTCAGTCTGCATTAACAATTCAGAGCACATACACGCTCAATTGTGTAGTGGGCAGTTTTTTGCCACAATAATGTAAAATTTTGTTAAAAATGTAGTCACAAAGCAATTGGTATCAGTGGACAGTAAATGTAGTAATAATAATAAATTCGGTGCACTCAGAAAAGGACAGAAACTAAAGTTCGGCCGAACACCCGTCAGCCAGCATGGGAGTCTTCTGAGGAGCGTCTTCACCACATCAGTTTCAGGAAAGCCCTTTTAAATCTTTTCTAAATTATATAAAGTAAAAAATGAGCTCAAAGTATAATTAATATCAAAATGTAATCAATGTCAAGGTATGAAAGGTTTGGGTGAGTGTGTGAGAGTGAAAGTGGGCCGGCTTTCAATAACCAGTATCTGGAGTGTTGGTTTGCGTTGAAACCTATATTAATTATTAATGTCAAAGAAACAAGAAATTTGAAAATCGAACTGCAGTAAAACGTTTGTTTAAAGAATTATTTTACAAAGAAAACAAAGCTATGTGGAAATGAAAACATGGCAAGAAGGCGGAAGTCATGAAGCCGCCATCTTGGTAATTGTCGATTGAGTAATGACTCTCAATATCTGTAATAAGTAAACATTGAGATTTAAATAAAGCCTAATCTGTTTATCATATGTTGTGTGAATGGTCATTTCGAGAAACCTGACTACCTCTGTCTTTTCGCTTAACGAAACTCTGGACCCGAAGAACCAAATTTATGTTAATAAGCCTAACACATGTTTACACCGGATGTATGGTGGATATTAATTGAGTACAATAAAATACATAAAAATAATTATCAAATATATTCTGAAAGTAGAGTAAGTTAACAAATTCAAACAGAATCAAATAATGTTTTGTATACAGCCCTGAATTGTAGAGTTCTCAAGACCTGTTGGTGTTGGTGAAGATCGGATAAGGGAAAGGGGTAGTTTACCTGCAACATTTTATGTTTTAACAAGGGTAATTTTTTCGATGACGAATGATAACTGCCGTAAATTCAAACAGAATCAACTACTTTTTTGCATACATTTTTGAATTACAGAGAACTCAAGAGGTCTGTTGATTTTGTTGAAGATTGGTTAAGGGAAAGGGGTAATTTACCAGCAACGTTTTATGTTTTAACAAGGGTAACTTTTTTTTTTGATGAACGATAACTGCCACAAATTCAAACAGAATCAAATATTTTTTTGCTTGCACCCCCGAATTGTAGAGGACTGAAGGCCTGTTGATTTTGGTGAAGATCGGTTAAGAGAAAGGGGTTGTTTACCTGCAACGTTTTATGTTTTAACAAGAGTAAAGTACTTAATTTTGATAAACAAAGTATCCTGATAAGAAGCTCATAATAATCCACTGTAGAAACGTAGATGAAATATCTATAAATGAAGAGGCTAGTTGAACGGGGTGGGGGTAATTTTCTATTAATGAAAATTATAGTTGAAGAGGGAGGGGAGAATTTTTTATGTGTACTACGTTATCGCCAACAAAGAAGTAGATCTTTGTTAAAATTCCTTCCCGGGCTGTTTAGCCGTAGTCCAATGTTTTCTGCAAAACCAGATGTTTCGGCAATGCCATCGACTGCCATCATCAGTGAAAATCGATTGCGAAAACGTGAGGTGGTATACGTTAGTGACCACGGTACTGTGGTTAAGGCTGAAGCAATAGAAAGACGTAGTTTCTATGGAAATATTTCATTTCGAATATGATTTTAAATACAAATCTTAGAACATGGAAGTCATGTATGGATCTCCATACCGATATTTTATAAATTTTATATATGTACTACGTTATTGACAACAAAGAAGTAGTTTCTATGGAAACATTTTATTTCACTTTGACAAAATTCTAATTGTAAATTGCCCTATTTCTTAATGTAAAGCAAAAATACATGTTGTTTTCATTGGTAGTTAGGTA
This sequence comes from Magicicada septendecula, assembly GCA_034769895.1. Lineage (NCBI taxonomy): Eukaryota > Metazoa > Arthropoda > Insecta > Hemiptera > Cicadidae > Magicicada > Magicicada septendecula. The sequence continues at coordinate 348,247,404 of CM068375.1, forward strand.
ATAATGGTTTTGAGTTTTTAGTTTACTGCTAAAATAAATAAAAGCTGTGGTTGAGAAAACATAACATTAAACGTGTAATACAATGCGTATAACAGAGTAACACTTAAAATAAAGAACCTAACGTTTACAAATATTTATGGTTAATGAAAAAACAAAACAACGCTGTATTAAGGAATGACAACATATGCTCTACAAATTGTACATGATGGATGTTTGTTTTTTGTTAGTCACAAAACGAGTACTTGTCGGAAAACAAATGTTACTAAAAAAATGAGTTCTGCCACAAAAAAGTGACATGTAGGCCTATAATAATAGGCAGGGGTTGACCCTTGGGCAACTCCCGCCTTACTTGGGTTGGGTTTTTCATGGTTTTAGAAAAAAAATAGTTTTACATTACACACGTATTGGTTTCCATGTATAATTTCAGTTTTCATGTTAACCTAACATAATCAATTTTTGGTGTCACAGCCATGACCTGGTGATAAATTACTACTACAGTCATTTTCCATTAAAATGACAAACGAAATCAGTTGCAATCACCAGCCAACTATTTTGCAACATATAAAATTAAAATTTGTATAATTCTTTCACTACATAAAATTGTGTGCGATATTCACTACATCATATCAAAGCCCAAAAATCGCATTATCGAAATAACTGCGGGTATGCATAAAGGCAGTACCAAATGATTTTATATATAATCTGAGAACATGGAAGTCATGTATGGTTCTCCATACCGATATTTTTATTTACATTCAAAATAATATTTAGTCAAAATATAAAAAATATTTTTAAAATGTGACAATTGTAAAATATGAAATTCAGGAAAATTTTCCGTTATATTGTTTGAATGAGGGATAGTTTTATAAAACTTGTGAAAGCATGACGATACCCATTTTAAACCTGACATCGTAATTTATAAACTTCGACATAAATTAAGTCACAAAGACAGTAACATTGGCAGCACTGTATAGTACTATAAAGCAGTGTAACTGTGTTCCAGGTTATAATATAATAAAAATTTTTATTCTGGACGACAGATCGTAAATTACTGATGTCTCAACTAAATACCTTGAGGTTGCCGTTAATAGAGTAAACTAACAAGTTTTTGTATTGTATTTTCAGCATCGCATTAGATCGTAGCAACAAACAGAAATTAGCAGAAGTGATAAAAGCATGTGTTGGGACTAAGTTTATAAGTAAGTGGTCAGATTTAGCATGCAAAATCGCTATTGAAGCTGTGGAAACTGTTATGCTGGAAGAAAATGGCCGTCGTGAAATAGACATTAAACGCTATGCACGTGTTGAAAAGGTATATTGTATTGTTGGACTATTTAGTTATTCCTTGTAGTTAAAAAAAGTCATTATTATGTAACATAATATGAACGTTAATTATGTGTGTTGGGATTTTGTTTGATATTGTTGCCGATTGACATTCTATTCAGTATGTATACTTTCGCATTTCCATAAGATAATGCACAAGAATACCTATGCTCTCCATATGGACACTTTTATTTTATACCTGACATAATTCTCTTCTGTAGGTGTGATTTCTATGGCATTCAATTATATTAAAAACTTTGTCACAAAGGGGAATTTCAAAATTTACATAAATGTATGAATATTGATATAAACAGACTTACACCTTATATTTTCAGCAAGTTTAAACAAGCATGGAGGGAAATTAATAATGCAGTAAAGACTTTTAGTCCATTTCCCTCACACCAAAAACCCAAATTTAGTATCATAGCTAGTTGATGCTGGTTTGAGTTTGAAGTAATCCAGTTTTCAAAAAAAAAAAAGTTTTAATTCAGTTGTAACTAATAAATCACTTTTGTGTGTTCTAATGTTGTCAGAGATGCATAACATGCACATAGGTATAGATGTGTTTTAAGAAAATATTCTACAAAGCAGTGGTAAAGTTAAAAAAAAAAATTAGAAATAGATGATTTATTTGGAATTATTATCTAATGAAGTGGTCATTATTCATCTAGGGTAACATGGAATTCTCGTAATCATTTATGTGAAGCACATTCTTTAATCGAAGTGAGACGTACATATTGGGAAGTCAGATGAGGGTCTCTTAAACAAGCAGACTGTTCTATAAGGGAAAATGCAAGAACTGGGATACATACTGAAAGGAAAACAGTTTTAGAGGTATTATAGAAAGCAACAAAAAAAGAAGTTATTACAACAAAGAGAATACAGGAACATGTCATACCTTACAGGACAACCATAATAACTCTGTCATAAAATTTTCTACCGTCAGATCTGAGGAAAGAGTTGACAAATAAGGCATAGGAAAATGTGTCTTGAAAGACGTAAAGAATGAATGAGGTACATCCAATGAAGTGAAGTTAGGGTTATATAAAATTGAAAGAGTAGCAAAAGAACCGAGTGATTTAACTACTCACTACACTATAACCAAGAACAATGACAAAGTTTAACTTTTAGGTCACAGAGATTGTAAAAATAAGTTAATCTTAGAAGTAACAAAATACTGTAAGAAATTATTTCTGCCAGTTAAATTTATTTTTATGTACATATTAGTGAATAAGTAGTAAAATCTTAAATCACATAATTTTTTCATTTTTATAGATTCCTGGAGGAAGTATAGAGGATTCATATGTTTTGCGCGGCGTCATGGTAAACAAAGATGTCACTCATCCTAAAATGCGTCGACACATAAAAAATCCAAGGATCATCCTACTTGACTGTTCTTTAGAATATAAGAAAGGAGAAAGCCAGGTAAGCATTGTCTGTTTGAAAACTGTTTATTTGAGCTTAGGAATGTAATTGTATGTAAAATCTTTACTTATAGGACACATAAGATTAATCTTTATATATTAATTGCTGGCAAGTTTAAAGCTACATAACGTGGGCTGTATGGTGCAAAAAACTCAAATCTCAAATCATAAAGGTTACAGTTAAGTAGTCATTTAGTTGAGTTTAGTTTATATATTATAAAATTTCTGTAAGAAGCTTTTATGTTAGGTGCTGCGTGCAATCTTTTAAGCTGAGTAAAACCTTTTTCAGAATCAAAGTGTAATAGAGATTTATAAAAAAAATGTGAAACTATTTTCTGTACAGATGAAATAAATAATAGTTCAGTAAATATTTGCCTGTTTTTTAATAAAGAAAAATTAAACCCTTATCTTATTCTTGCTTAAGCTAATTTTTTCCCATATGATTTATTTTCTTAAATTTCTAGATATTCAGTGACTGATTCAATTGCATAGCTTTACAATAATATTGGCAGTCATACGAAGTAATATTATTATTTTTTTTCTAAATATATTTAAAACCGTAGGAAAACCAGCTCTAAAAATATAATTTGTAGTTGTGTATTGTTTTCAGAATTTTTTTTTAATTTCACTGTTTCATACATTTGTCAGTTACAGAGTGTACGTCACTTTGAAAATAAGGTTTTTATTAATGTGAAATTAATCCCACAAAGATTTGTTTCAGTGAATTATATTGTTCTCCTTTCTCCTCACTCTTTTTTCTATTTTGTGATGAGCGTGAGCAGAAACAAACACATTCAAGGCATACATACAGAAGTTTTCTATTTAAAATTGTAGTTGTTTTTTTTTTTAAGGAGATTTGGCTTGTTTTAATACTGACCAAACTGGTTTATTTGTAGACTAATGTAGAAATAATGAATGAAGCAGACTTCACAAAGATCTTACAACTGGAAGAAGAATATATTGAACGTGTCTGTGCCGATATAATAGCCTTAAAGCCAGATGTAGTTTTCACTGAAAAGGGCATTTCAGATTTGGCACAACACTATCTGTTAAAGGTAATAAAATAGTAATTAAATTTGAATTGTGTTTTAGTAAATTGAAAAGTTTATTTCAAAACTGCATTGGTTTCAATTAAGGCACAGTTGACAAGTGATTTTGTTTTAAGGTAGTAACTATTTCAAAGTACTGTCAGTGACTAATAGTAATAGCATACTATTAGTAAAGTAATTATTGGTTTTTGTCACTGTAAATAAATAAAATCACTAGTCATACACATGATTTCGGATATCTGTTTTTGGTGGCTTATTGATTTATATTGTTACAATATAATTGTCTCCCTGTGCCTACCCATGTGCGTGTAATGGTCCCTAGCTACTGAGCCACTCTATTGGTCATCCATCCAGGTTTCTGTACTCATGCATGTGGTGGTTGACTGTGGAAATAGAGCCACAAAGCTGTAACCACATGAGTATGCATATTTTTGTAAAAATAAAGTTATTGTTCAAATGAAAATATATTCAAATACAGATGTCATTGAGCTCCTTCATTGCCTTAGGTTGTCAACATACTCATCAAACAACAGCACATTCAAATATCTGTCTTGTGATATCTTAATACCCTGATTCATTAGATATTTCCATTTCCTTATTAGATCGTCGATATAAATGTTAAAAAGAGTATGTGATATATTGCGCCCGTGTCTTCTAACACCTTGATTGTCAGATATTTATTGAGATATCCTACAATTATTTTTAACAGCTATTCTTGTTTCATTATATAGGCCTTGTATAGTTCTTATAAGTTGTTGTGGGTATCTCCATCCTACTATTTGCCACAGCAAATTTCTGTCTACTCTGTCAAAGGCCTTCTCAAAGTCAATGAAAGTGACATATACATTTCTTTATTGAACTCTCGATGCGTCTCAATTATTTGTTTAATAATAAAAGCATTGTCTGTACAAGATCTGCTCTTCCTGAAACCATTCTGTTCTTGCATATATTTTATAAACATTTATATTGATATATGCTCAAAGTTTTCTTTGCATATATTATTAGTAATAATAATAAAAACTTTTTAAGAAGAATATATATAATATGTGCAGTATAATTCAATTTTTTATTAAAAAATGAATAAAATAATTTTTGTTTTAATTAAGTTGATTGTGTAATTACCGAATCTTGTTTGGTGTTACTCTCAGGTGGTGGACCTGAAGTCAACGTTAATGTAATGAGGTACACTACGATAAAAGAAATGACTATAGTGCTGCACTGTGGTGGCAACCCTGAAGTAAACATCAAACATTTTGTCATCAGATCTGATCAGACGCCAAATAAATTAATTATATCTGATGATGCTAGTTATATTACTATCGAAACATTAATAATAATAATGGCTCCCATGTGTACCACTGAAGCAACTTATGAGTCAGGCAGGGTAGGCTGCCTTATGCGAGCCGTATGGCATACAAGGAAGGCAGTGTGGCCAACACTACGCTTCAGCCGCCCATTATTATCCCCAGGATGTTATCCCAGGTACTCATTTTCAACAGGCTGAGTGACCTGGGGGCTGAAAACACACCTTGACTTTATGATGTGGGCCCGGTTATTACATTACTAATTTACAAAATAAAAATATATTCTTGTTACAAGTTTTTTATTATTAATAATTTTATAAACAGTATCAACCAACCCTATAGTTATTACAGTCATTCTGCTTTCTTTTCTGAAAATAGACACTACTGAAGCCGGTAGCTAATCTTGCGGGACCTGTTGTCTTTTCCAATACATTATTATAGAAATGTAATAATTGAAGTTTAAGCAAGATACTCCCATACTTAAACAATTCTGTGTTCAATCCATCCTGTCTTCTTGCTTTCCGATTTTTAGTTCTTCCAAGGGCTTCTTCAGCTCGTTTATTGTTTATTAAGTGTCCCTTATAGGTAACAAAGTTACTGGTTTCTATATTACTATGGTCTCTTGGTTTCACATCATCATTATACCATACAGCTTTATAATGATCTATCCATTTATGTTCAGGAATGATGTTTAAATTCACTGATCATTTTCATTTTACTAATGCCTTTTAGCATTTTATAGGCTACAAGTGGTCTTCCTTGTACATTATGTTCAGTAAACTGACCTGTAAATATGTCCTGTAAACTGACTCCATATTCTTCGTGTATCTGTTTCACTAAACTCTTGGCTTTGTTTCTTTTTTCTTTATAGATATCTCCAATTTCTTCTGTATTTAGTTGTAATTATATGTGGTACACCCTTTTCTTCTGTTGCTTTAGCAATGTCATCATTCCATAGTCTTAAGACCCCTTCTACTGTGTATCTTCTTCTTTTTACCTATTACGTCTTGCAGCTTCTTCTACATAACATCTTAAGCTCCATTCGGTTTCTGTGTTCTTATCTGTTTCCACTTGTTATAACTACTGATTTAAACAATTTTGATAAAAGGTTTTAGTACTGTCATCCTGCAGTGGATGTATTTTAAATACCACCTCAGTCAACTTGATGCGAGGTTTCTTTTTCTTCCATCAACCAAACTTGACAAACTTAGCAATCAGGAGACAATTATCTGAATATCTGTCTGCATCTCTGTACACATGGACATCTTGAATTTGCCGGCTAATCTTATTTTCCAGAATCTAATTAATTATACTCCTACTCCCTGTAGAGCTCTAGGTATACTTATTAATATCTTTTTCCCCCTAAAAAAAATGTTAGTGTATTTCAGATCATTGCTAGTAGTAAATCTTATGAGGGAGTCTACATTACTACTTCTATGTTGTTCTCCAAATACTCCTACTTCCCCTGACACTGCATTATTTCCAACTCGAACATTAAAATCTCCACTTACATTGAGGGAGTCTGTTCTGTTCTAATTATAAATTTGTATCCTCTGGAGTGAGCATAAACTGCTACCACTGTTAGATAGTTGCGGCAGGTCTTGAATCGTAAAGTTAGTGTTGTCTTGCTGACATGTGTAGCTTTCCATCGTCAACTTCCATTCTTGATCTATCAGTATTGCTACTCCACTGTGTGCTCTCTTGTGGTGGTCTTAAAAAATTTATAAAATTTGTTATTTTATCATGATATTGAGTAAATTGCTATATAGTAAAAACTTTATAAAATTTTCTTATTTTTTGTACTATATTCTTCTTAGAGTTAAAAAGCTTACTTTTTACAAAGTTATTGACTTTTATATTTATACTTTTTTTCAGGCTAATATATCTGCACTCCGTCGTTTGAGAAAGTCTGATAATAATCGTATTGCACGTGCTTGTGGTGCTACTATTGTTAATCGCACTGAAGAACTTAAAGAAGAGGATGTTGGTACTGGTGCAGGGCTGTTTGAAATCAAGAAGGCAAGTGTGTGTGCGTGTGCGCACGCGTGCTGCAGAATAAAAGGAGAAAGATAGTAAATAATTATTGTAAATGCTGGTATTGTAGTAATCCCTTTTTACACAAAAAAGGATAATTTTTAAATGCAAATTTATGTACTGCCTTTGTGTTAATGGTCATTCATAGTATCCAAACATTTGTCATTAAACTATGGTCATACCATTTCAGGTTCGGTGTCGATCTGTATCTGTCGTATACCGCTCCATTCAGATCTATAATTTTAATTTTACAGTTATGAATTCGTGTTCCTCTCCATATGTTATCAGTAGCCTGACTGGTTTGATGTGGTTATACAGCTTCCGAGCTGATCCAGTCCCTTCGTTTCCTTATACGACACTCTTCATATTCGTAGCAGTTTACACCAGGTACTCCAGTTTGTCTGCTTAAGAATATCATGTACTGTGTGTGTGTGTGTGTGTGTGTGTGTGTGTGTGTGTGTGTGTGTGTGTGTGTGTGTGTGTGTGTGTGTGTGTGTGTGTGTGTGTGTGTGTGTGTGTGTGTGTGTGTGTGTGTGTGTGTGTGTGTGTGTGTGTGTGTGTGTGATTTTTGTAGTTTGTGGTCTGTTTGATTGGTCAGTTAACCATAATTAACATTCTGTTATATTTACTGATGTATTCTTCTCAATCCCCTTCCTATAAAACATAGTAGGTAACATTTTGGTGTTGCTGACGAAAGATGTTGATTCTTGTTCCTCAAAACATTTGTAGAACTGTGGAAATCAGCTTCATGGAATTGTTTAACATCAAGAAGCTAAATGAGTAATTGATGTCAACATCTGGACCAAAGGTTTGAGTTGAGGCCAGGCTCTACTGAATGCTGTTCTGTGGGAAGACCTTTGGTCTAGCTTACCCGTCCACCAGCTGTGTACACTGTATAGTCACCTTCCACTAGTTGCAAGTACGGAGAGTCTGTGTGTTCTTTGTGTAATTTTAGTACTCAGTTTCAGCTTTGGAACAAAGTTATGTTAATTCCCATATACAGTGGAACCTCAATATAACCCCCCTGTGATAAAACACGGCCCTTGATGTAATGCTCATTTTTCACGGTCCCTGCAAATTAAATAGTTAAACTTGAGAGCGTTATATAAAGCGACCCTTGATATAAAACGCTTTTTGGCCTGTCTGCAGAAGAGCGTTATATCAAGGTTTCACTGTATATGTTTCAAATGATAATGGTGTCAAGACATAAATCAGTTTAATATTGCAAATAAGAAACATCTTTTTCATTATTTTGAAATGTGACTTCAGAATTTATTAATTTTACTTCCATATTCCTTAAGGAATGGAAGTATGGTGATGGCAAAAAAAATCGTGTTCGAGATTATTGCAGATTCTGATTCTACTACACTCAAAACATGAAAAAAAGTCGTTTTCCGAAAAGTGTCTGTGTGTGTGTGTGTGTGTGTGTCTGTAGATTTTTTTTCTATGGCAAACGATAACTGCCGCAAATTCAAACAGAATCAAATAATTTTTTGCATACAGCCCTGATTTGTAGAGTACTCATGACCTATTGTTTTTGGTGAAGATCGGTTGAGGGAAAGGGGTAGTTTACCTGCAACGGTTTTTTTTTAATCAAGGGAAATTTTTTTTTTTTTGGCAAACGATAACAGCCGCAAATTCAAACAGAATCAAATAATTTTTTGCATACAGCCGTGATTTGTAGAGTACTCAAGACCTATTGTTTTTGGTGAAGATCGGTTAAGGGGAAGGGGTAGTTTACCTGCAACGTTTTTTTATCAAGCGTATTTTCTATGACGAACGGTAACTGCCGCATATTCAAACAGAATCAAATAATTTTGTGCATACATCACTGAATTGTAGAGGACTCAAGGCCTTTTGATTTTGGTGAAGATCGGTTAAGGGGAAGGGGTAGTTTACCTGCAACCTTTTACGTTTTAACAAGAGTAAAGTACATGAAAATTCATTTAAACTTTTTCAAACAATGGTAATTGTTAAAATAAAATAATTTTGTTGCCAGGCAATAAAATTATAATTTTTTCATTTTAATGTAAATCTGTACATAGTATAAAGTAAAGTCGGTGCGTTTTCTCTCTGTGTTTGAAATCGCTAATCTCAGGAAGTACTGAACGGATTTTATTCAAGTTTTCGCCAATAGATAGAGTGTCTATCGAGGAACATTTATGTGTATAATTAATACATATATGTTGTACATTAGCTTAGCTATCACGGTTTATGTCAAGTAAGTGGTATAGTTTACATCTTATATATAAAAATGAATGTTTCTTTGTTTGTCCCGTATGCGTTCCTATACCATTCATCCGATTGCGATGAAACTTCGGTGAGTTGTTGAGCGCACGTCCGCGAAGGTTTCTTCCACATCTCCTCCTAAACCACTGTACCGATTTCAACCAAACTTGGCACAAATATTTTACGCAAAGGGAGAACCAACATAGGACAAGTGTTTTTTTCGATACGATCCTTTGGGGTCTTCCACGTCTCCACCTAAACCATTGGACCGATTTCAACCAAACTTGGCACAAATATTTTACGCAACGGGAGAACCAACATAGGACAGGTGTTTTTTTCGATACGATCCTCTGGTGGGGGGGTCCTTTGCGGTCTTAAAAAACTATTAGATCTGGTTACTATGGCAACCCAATAGAATAGATTCTGTTCTAAATATATTATCGCATTAAATTGAAGACCACGCGAACGAAGTTGTGGGCAACAGCTATTTATTTTTAAGAAGCCTACTTTAATTAAATTTTATTAATTAAACTAACATTTTCATTACGTACAACGTGAAACTCCGTAGCGAAGCACGGGTATTCTGCTAGTCATGTATAAGAGAAAATATATCGTGCGTGGCAGGCAAGCATATCTCAGTTATGTACGGTTTACGTTTCCATTTTATTATTATCACTACCGCAATAAAAAGGCAGGGAAGACACACACACAATTCGCGTTATTTCTGGCCTCATTCATGTTTATTTTCTTACATTTGCACGGTTTTTAAATGGAAAGTGCCGAACCCATACCAACATAACGCATGCAAGCCGAAAAAGTGTCCAGCGTGGATAGCGATTTGCTTCCTGTGGATCGCTGGGCAGTGTAACTGCAAGTGTTTACAGAGGAACGATTCATAGACAGACTTTTCGTCTTAGGGAGTGAACCCTCTGCAAGATGCTGAGGGTCCATCAGTGACTTCGGAGCGCTCCTTCTTTTCCGCGTGTTTGTTCTGTGAAACGTACACTGTAGATTCGCAGATTTATTCTAAGCAACGCTCAATAGGAAATGTTGAAAATTTTTGTCCACGGTGAACCCTCATACACACTAAACCTGCTCTGATGTTTTAATTACGGACATCATAATATTAAAACTTTTGAAACTTGAGCACTACTTAATGGAGATCAATCATTAACTTATACAAGCCATTAATTTTATGCATATTTTTTATATATATGTGGACAACGTTATCGGCAACAAAGAAGTAGTTTTTGTTAAACATCCTTCCCAGGATATTTGGCCGTAGTCCAATGTTTTCTACAAAACCAGACGTTTTGGCAATGCCATTGACTTCCATCATCAGTGAAAATCTAGTGCGATAACGTGAGGTGGTATACGTTAGTGACCACAGTACTGTGGTTAAGGCTGAAGCAGTAAGTAGAAAGAAGTAGTTTCTATGGTAATATTTCATTTCGAAAATGATTTTAAATATAAATCTTAGAATATGGAAGTCATGTATGGTTCTCCATACCGATATTTTACTTCCATATTCTTTAAGGAATGGAAGTATGGTGATGGCAAAAAAAATCGTGTTCGAGATTATTGCAGATTCTGATTCTACTACACTCAAAACATGAAAAAAAAGTCGTTTTCCGAAAAGTGTCTGTGTGTCTGTCTGTAGATTTTTTTTCTATGGCAAACGATAACTGCCGCAAATTCAAACAGAATCAAATAATTTTTTGCATACAGCCCTGATTTGTAGAGTACTCACGACCTATTGTTTTTGGTGAAGATCGGTTGAGGGAAAGGGGTAGTTTACCTGCAACGGTTTTTTTTTATCAAGGGAAATTTTTTTTTGGCAAACGATAACAGCCCCAAATTCAAACAGAATCAAATAATGTTTCGCATACAGCCCTGAATTGTAGAGTTCTCAAGACCTATTGTTTTTGGTGAAGATCGGTTAAGGGAAAGGGGTAGTTTACCTGTAACGTTTTATGTTTTAACAAGGGTATTTCCTATGGCAAACGATAACAGCCGCAAATTTAAACAGAATCAAAAGATTATTTGCATACAGCCCTAAATTGTAGAGTTCTCAAGACCTATTGTTTTTGGTGAAGGTCAGTTAAGGGAAAGGGGTAGTTTACCTACAACGTTTTTTTAACAAGGGTATTTTCTATGGCAAACGATAACAGCCGGAAATTCAAACAGAATCAAATAATATTTTGCATACGTCCCTGAATTGTAGAGGTCTCAAGGACTTTCGATTTTGGTGAAGATCGGTTAAGGGGAAGGGGTAGTTTACCTGCAACCTTTTACGTTTTAACAAGAGTAAAGTACTTAAAAATTTATTTAAACTTTTTGAAACAATGGTAATTGTTAAAAATAAAATAATTTTGTTGCCAGGCAATAAAATTATAATTTTTTCATTTATGTATTTTTTTCTCAGTTATGTACTGTTTACGTTTCCATTTTATTATTATGACTACCGCAATGAAAAGGCAGGGAAGACACACGCGCTCGCGCACGCGCACACACACACACACAATTAGCGTTATTTCTGGCCTCATTCATGTTTATTTTCTTACATTTGCACGGTTTTTAAATGGAAAGTGCCGAACCTATACCAACATAACAAATGCAAGCCGAAAAGTGTCCAGCACCACAGTACTGTGGTTAAGGCTGAAGCAGTAAGTAGAAAGAAGTAGTTTCTATGGTAATATTTCATTTCGAAAATGATTTTAAATATAAATCTTAGAATATGGAAGTCTTGTATGGTTCTCCATACCAATATTTTATTTTTTTTTTAATGTAAAATCTTTTTCATTGTATATATTAAATATTAAATACAATTATGATTTTCCTGATTTTTTACACTGATTTCACATCAGATTTTACTTCCATGTTCCATAAGGAAATGGAAGTATGGTCATGGCGAAAAAAATCGTGTTCGAGACAACGGCAGATTCTGATTGTACTTACCATCATAACATGAAAAAAAGTCATTTTTACTTCCATATTCCTTAAGGAAATGGAAGTATGGTGACGGCAAAAAAAATCGTGTTCGAGATTATTGCAGATTCTGATTGTACTACACTCAAACCATGAAAAAAAGTCGTTTTCCGAAAAGTGTCTGCGTGTGTGTGTGTGTCTGTCTGTGTGTAAATTTTTTTTCTATGGCAAACGATAACTGCCGCAAATTCAAACAGAATCAAATAATTTTTTGCATACAGCCCTGATTTGTAGAGTACTCACGACCTATTGTTTTTGGTGAAGATCGGTTGAGGGAAAGGGGTAGTTTACCTGCAACGGTTTTTTTTGATCAAGGGAAATTTTTTTTTTTGGCAAACGATAACTGCCGCAAATTCAAACAGAATCAAATAATGTTTCGCATACAGCCCTGAATTGTAGAGTTCTCAAGACCTATTGTTTTTGGTGAAGATCGGTTAAGGGAAAGGGGTAGTTTACCTGTAACGTTTTGTTTTAACAGGGGTATTTCCTATGGCAAACGATAACAGCCGCAAATTGAAACAGAATCAAAAGATTATTTGCATACAGCCCTAAATTGCAGAGTGCTCAAGACCTATTGTTTTTGGTGAAGATCGGTTAAGGGAAAGGGGCAGTTTACCTGCAACGTTTGTTTAACAAGGGTATTTTCTATGGCAAACGATAACAGCCACAAATTCAAACAGAATCAAATAATGTTTTGCATACAGCCGTGATTTGTAGAGTACTCAAGACCTATTGTTTTTGGTGAAGATCGGTTGAGGGGAAGGGGTAGTTTACCTGCAACGTTTTTTATCAAGCGTATTTTCTATGGCAAACGATAACTGCCGCAAATTCAAACAGAATCAAATAATGTTTTGCATACATCACTGAATTGTAGAGGACTCAAGGCCTTTTGATTTTGGTGAAGATCGGTTAAGGGGAAGGGGTAGTGTACCTGCAACCTTTTACGTTTTAACAAGAGTAAAGTACTTGAAAATTCATTTAAACTTTTTCAAACAATGGTAATTGTTAAAAATAAAATAATTTTGTTGCCAGGCAATAAAATTATAATTTTTTCATTTTAATGTAAATCTGTACATAGTATAAAGTAAAGTCGGTCCGTTTTCTCTCTGTGTTTGAAATCGCTAATCTCAGGAAGTACTGAACGGATTTTATTCAAGTTTTTGCCAATAGCTAGAGTGTCTATCGATGAACATTTATGTGTATAATTAATACATATATGTTGTACATTAGCTTAGCTATCACGGTTTATGTCAAGTAAGTGGTATAGTTTACATCTTATATATAAAATATCGGTATGGAGAACCATACATGACTTCCATATTCTAAGATTTATAATTAAAATAATTTTCGAAATGAAATATTACCATAGAAACTACTTCTTTCTACTTACTGCTTCAGCCTTAACCACAGTACTGTGGTCACTAACATATACCACCTCACGTTATCGCACTCGATTTTCACTGATGATGGAAGTTGATGGCATTGCCGAAACGTCTGGTTTTGTAGAAAACATTGGACTACGGCCAAATATCCTGGGAAGGAATTTTAACAAAAACTACTTCTTTGTTGCCGATAACGTTGTACACATATATATAAAAAATATGCATAAAATTAATGGCTTGTATAAGTTAATGATTGATCTCCATTAAGTAGTGCTCAAGTTTCCAAAGTTTTAATATTATGAAGTCCGTAATTAAAACATCAGAGCAGGTTTAGTGTGTATGAGGGTACACCGTGGACAAAAATTTTCAACATTTCCTATTGAGCGTTGCTTAGAATAAATCTGCGAATCTACAGTGTACGTTTCACAGAACAAACACGCGGAAAAGATGGAGCGCTCCGAAGTCACTGATGGACCCTCAGCATCTTGCAGAGGGTTCACTCCCTAAGACGAAAAGTCTGTCTATGAATCGTTCCTCTGTAAACACTTGCAGTTACACTGCCCAGCGATCCACAGGAAGCAAATCGCTATCCACGCTGGACACTTTTTCGGCTTGCATGCGTTATGTTGGTATGGGTTCAGCACTTTCCATTTAAAAAGCGTGCAAATGTAAGAAAATAAACATGAATGAGGCCAGAAATAACGCGAATTTTGTGTGTGTGTGTGTGTGTGTGTGTGTGTGTGTGTGTGTGTGTGTGTGTGTGTGTGTGTGTGTGTGTGTGTGTGTGTGTGTGTGTGTGTGTGTGTTCCCTGCCTTTTTACTGCAGTAGTCATAATAATAAAATGGAATAAAATGAAAACGTAAACAGTACATAACTGAAATATGCTTGCCTGCCAAAGCACGATATATTTTCTAATATATACATAATTTACATTAAAATGAAAAAATTATAATTTTATTGCCTGGCAACAAAATTATTTTATTTTCAACAATTACCATTGTTTGAAAAAGTTTAAATGAATTTTCAAGTACTTTACTCTTGTTAAAACGTAAAAGGTTGCAGGTAAACTACCCCTTCCCCTTAACCGATCTTCACAAAAATCAAAAGGCCTTGAGTCCTCTACAATTCAATGACGTGTGCAAAAAATTATTTGATTCTGTTTGAATTTGCGGCAGTTATCGTTTGCCATAGAAAATACGCTTGATAAAAAACGTTGCAGGTAAACTACCCCTTCCCCTCAACCGATCTTCACCAAAAACAATAGGTCTTGAGTACTCTACAAATCACGGCTGTATGCAAAACATTATTTGATTCTGTTTGAATTTGTGGCTGTTATCGTTTGCCATAGAAAATACGCTTGATAAAAAACGTTGCAGGTAAACTACCCCTTCCCCTCAACCGATCTTCACCAAAAACAATAGGTCTTGAGAACTATACAATTTAGAGCTGTATGCAAATAATCTTTTGATTCTGTTTGAATTTGCGGCTGTTATCGTTTGCCATAGGAAATACCCTTGTTAAAACATAAAACGTTACAGGTAAACTACCCCTTTCCTTAACCGATCTTCACCAAAAACAATAGGTCTTGAGTACTCTACAAATCACGGCTGTATGCAAAACATTATTTGATTCTGTTTGAATTTGCGACTGTTATGGTTTGCCATAGAAAATACCCTTGTTAAACAAACGTTGCAGGTAAACTACCCCTTTCCCTTAACCGATCTTCACCAAAAACAATAGGTCTTGAGAACTATACAATTTAGAGCTGTATGCAAATAATCTTTTGATTCTGTTTGAATTTGCGGCTGTTATCGTTTGCCATAGGAAATACCCTTGTTAAAACATAAAACGTTACAGGTAAACTACCCCTTTCCTTAACCGATCTTCACCAAAAACAATAGGTCTTGAGAAGTCTACAATTCAGGGCTGTATGCGAAACATTATTTGATTCTGTTTGAATTTGCGGCTGTTATCGTTTGCCAAAAAAAAAAATTTTCCCTTGATAAAAAAAACCGTTGCTGGTAAACTACCCCTTTCCCTCAACCGATCTTCACCAAAAACAATAGGTCATGAGTACTCTACAAATCAGGGCTGTGTGCAAAAAATTATTTGATTCTGTTTGAATTTGCGGCAGTTATCGTTTGCCATAGAAAAAAAATCTACACACACACAGACACTTTTCGGAGAACGACTTTTTTCATGTTTTGAGTGTAGTACAATCAGAATCTGCAATAATCTCGAACACGATTTTTTTTGCCATCACCATACTTCCATTTCCTTAAGGAATATGGAAGTAAAATGAATGTTTCTTTGTTTGTCCCGTATGCGTTCCTATACCATTCATCCGATTGCGATGAAACTTCGGTGAGTTGTTGTGCGCATGTCCGCGAAGGTTTCTTCCACATCTCCTCCTAAACCACTGTACCGATTTCAACCAAACTTGGCACAAATATTTTACGCAACGGGAGAACCAACATAGGATAGGCGTTTTTTCGATGGGGTCCTTTTGGGGGTTCTTTGGGGTCTTCCACATCGCCTCCTAAACCACTGGACCGATTTCAACCAAACTTGGCACAAATATTTTACGCAAAGGGAGAACCAACATAGGGCAAGTGTTTTTTTCGATACGATCCTTTGGGGTCTTCCACATCTCCACCTAAACCATTGGACCGATTTCAACCAAACTTGGCACAAATATTTTACGCAACGGGAGAACCAACATAGGACAGGTGTTTTTTCGATACGATCCTCTGGGGGGTCCTTTGCGGTTTTAAAAAACTATTAGATCTGGTTACAATGGCAACCCAATAGAATAGATTCTGTTCTAAATATATTATTGCATTAAATTGAAGACCACGCGAACGAAGTTGTGGGCAACAGCTATTTATTTTTAAGAAGCCTACTTTAATTAAACTTTATTAATTAAATTAACATTTTCATTACGTACAACGTGAAACTCCGTAGCGAAGCACGGGTATTCTGCTAGTCATGTATAAGAGAAAATATATCGTGCGTGGCAGGCAAGCATATCTCAGTTATGTACTGTTTACGTTTCCATTTTATTATTATCACTACCACAATAAAAAGGCAGGGAAGACACACACACACACAATTTGCGTTATTTCTGGCCTCATTCATGTTTATTTTCTTACATTTGCACGGTTTTTAAATGGAAAGTGCCGAACCCATACCAACATAACGCATGCAAGCCGAAAAAGTGTCCAGCATGGATAGCGATTTGCTTCCTGTGGATCGCTGGGCAGTGTAACTGCACGTGTTTACAGAGGAACGATTCATAGACAGACTTTTCGTCTTTAGGGAATGAACCCTCTGCAAGATGCTGAGGGTCCATGAGTGACTTCGGAGCGCTCCATCTTTTCCGCGTGTTTGTTCTGTGAAACGTACACTGTAGATTCGCAGATTTGTTCTAAGCAACGCTCAATAGGAAATGTTGAAAATTTTTGTCCACGGTGAACCCTCATACACACTAAACCTGCTCTGATGTTTTAATTACGGACATCATAATATTAAAACTTTGGAAACTTGAGCACTACTTAATGGAGATCAATCATTAACTTATACAAGCCATTAATTTTATGCATATTTTTTACATATATATGTGTACAACGTTAACGGCAACAAAGAAGTAGTTTTTGTTAAAATTCCTTCCCGGGATATTTGGCCGTAGTCCAATGTTTTCTACAAAACCAGACGTTTCGGCAATGCCATTGACTTCCATCATCAGTGAAAATCAAGTGCGATAACGTGAGGTGGTATATGTTAGTGACCACAGTACTGTGGTTAAGGCTGAAGCAGTAAGTAGAAAGAAGTAGTTTCTATGGTAATATTTCATTTCGAAAATGATTTTAAAAATAAATCTTAGAATATGGAAGTCATGTATGGTTCTCCATACCGATATTTTGATAAGTGTCTGTGTGTAGAATTTTTTCTATGGCAAACGATAACAGCTGCAAATTCAAACAAAATCAAATAATTTTTTGCATACAGCCCTAAATTGTAGAGGACTCAAGGCCTATTGTTTTTGGTGAAGATCGGTTAAGGGAAAGGGATAGTTTACCTGCAACGTTTTACGTTTTAACAAGAGTAATGTGCTTAATTTTGATAAATAAAGTATCCTGAAAAGAAGGTCATAATAATCCACTGTAGAAAGGTAGATGAAATATCTATAAATGAAAATGGTAGTTGATGATGGAGGAAGTAAATTTGTGTACTACGTTATTGACAACAAAGAAGTAGTTTCTATGGAAACATTTCATTTCACTTTAACAGATTCTATATTTTTCATTTTAATTTAAATCACGTACGAGTGAAAATATATCGTTCTTGGCAGGCAAGTATATCTCAATTATGTAATCTTTACTTTTCCAAAGTTTTATTATTGTGATTACCGCAATAAATAGGCCGGCAGGACGGACACACACATACAACATCGCATTATTTCTGGCCTCACTCATGTTTATTTTCTTATGTTTGCACACTTTTTAAATGGAAAGTGCCGAAACCCACACCAACACAACGTGTGCAAGCCGAAAAGATGGACATCGATTTGCTTCCTGTGGATCGCTGGGCAGTGTTGTTGTATTAAAACAATTAATATAATCTGTGTACTTATTTCTATTATGATATGAGAATTATATACTACGAGGGGTAACCCAAAAATAAGGTCTCCATATTTTTTAAAAATAGAAAAAAAAATTTATTATCAAAACTTTTTACATGGTTGTGAGTGAAGCATACGAACACACTATTTTTCAACATAATCGCCGTTACGTTCAATGGATTTTTCGAGCCGCTGTGGCAGTTTTAGTATGCCAGTGTCATAGAAACTCGCCGCCATGTCATTGAGATAGCGTTTGACCTCGTCTTTCACCTCGTCATCGTCGTCGAATCGCATTCCACCCAAATGTTCTTTCAAATGTGTAAACAAATGATAGTCACAAGGTGCCAAGTCCGGACTATAGGGGGGGGGTGATTATGTCCCATCCAAATTGGTTCAGAAGATCGGCGGTTGCGCGGACGACATGAGGGCGAGCATTGTCGTGAAGAATGGACACGCCCTTGGTGAGCATTCCTCTTCTCCGGTTCTGAATCATCCGTTTGAGTGTCTCACAATATGCGTCTGCGTTTATTGTGGTCCCAGTAGGCATGAAATCGATCAACAATACACCTTTCCGATCCCAAAACACAGTCGCCATGATCTTGCCGGTAGACTGTGTTTGTTTGAATTTTCGCCGCCTTGGCGAAGTTGGATGCCGCCACTCAAGTGATTGTCTTTTGGATTCAGGTGTGAAGTGGTGAACCCACGTTTCGTCACCTGTGACAATGGAATTCAAAAATTCGTCTCTTTCGTCTGCATAGCGCTCAAGAAATTCGCGGGCAGCTTCGACGCGTTGCCATTTGTGGTCGTCTGTGAGCATTCGCGGAACCCACCTTGCGCACACCTTCCGATATTTCAACTTTTCAGTCACAATCCTCTGAATGGTGGATTTCGAAACGTCAGGAAGTAAACAAGAGAGCTCGTGGATAGTGACCCTCTGATCTTCACGCACGACTTCGTCAAGTTTCCTGATCGTCTCGTCTGACACTGACGGTCTCCCGCTTCTTTCATCATCATGAATTTCTGTACGACCAGCTTTAAACTCTCTACACCACTTGCAGACGTTTTTGACACCTTTTGCGTTAAAAAATCAAATGACTTCGCGAAGTCCGCACTTGGCGGGAACAGCGATTGGGAGCTCCATTCTTAACGGCTGCCAAGCCAAGACTAATCGACCGAGCGAGCTCAGCGACCGCTTGTTTGAAAGAAGGGAGATGGCCGCACACAGCAGTGCTGCCAACTGCCGCCCAAAATATTTCCCTGCGGCTCTAGTCCTTTGGAGACCTTACTTTTGGGTTACCCCTAGTAATATGTGCATGTGTGTATGTATGAAAAATATATAAATATTTTTCTCCTTTGGAAAATTGTTTGCCCCTCCTTGAAAATATTTTGACCCCCCTGATGGCTAGTTATTTACTAGATTGTGTGGAATATAGCGTTATGACATGGATCAGAATGGTGGGTGTTAAACAGGAGACACGAACGTATTCAGGAAGAAATGTTTTGCTGAGAAATTTATAATTATACGGGTGAAACAGAATAGTCATTCAGGAAATCAGAAGACAAATGGAAAGAAAGAAATCAAGACTCGATTTTAAAAAAGAAAAATGACAGGACTAGAAAAATAACTGTCAATACTAGTATAGTATTGACAGGAAAGACTTTGATAACACT
This sequence comes from Magicicada septendecula, assembly GCA_034769895.1. NCBI lineage: Eukaryota > Metazoa > Arthropoda > Insecta > Hemiptera > Cicadidae > Magicicada > Magicicada septendecula. Next base: position 348,267,430 of record CM068375.1, read on the forward strand.
ATAGACATCCCTCTGCCCCTCACAGCGATGGTACAATTTCATTATAGGAATCAGATCGCAGCTACCTTTAGCTAGCTCTTCGTTTGACCTACAGACATTTTATCCAAAAGTACAGTCCTTCCTCATGAAGGTTGAGGATAGTCTTAATCCACCTGACATGGTGGTACCATTTTAGCTGATACATAATTTCTTCAGAACTCAAGCATCCACTTATTTAATTAATATTGAAATGATTTTAAATACAAATTTTAGGAAATGGAAGTCATGTATGGTTCTCCATACCGATTTTTTTCTTAATACCACATGGTTGCTGAGATTGCTTGTTTATTATGGTGTTAACACAGTACAAAAATAAATAACAAAAGTGTGACTTTACACTTTTAATTAATAAAATTTGGATAACAAAATCTCTAAAATTTGTCAACTTCCAAAATTCTTACCTTCACAAGGGTCCAGGGTCCTATATGCGAACTTGTGACCTGTAAGAGTGGTTATTGGGTTTCGTTACGCAATAAATCTCTACTCTCATTTATCACATTTAAACAACTTTGTTTATTAAAATAACTTTAACATATTTTGTTTCTTTTTAGGTTCTTTACAAAAAGGTTGTTTCTTCCTATCTCTTATACATTTCCCAAACATTGTTTACCTTACTTATAGAATAAACAACTGTTCTAAATAATTTTTTACTTCCTTACTCTTTGCTTTCTTTCTCAAAATTACGGACTCTTATTCACCTTTCAAAACAAAACAAATATTAATGAACTTAATTATTAAAATAGCTATATTTTTATTATATAAGACGATCCAGTTTCTCTCTCTCTCTCTCTCTCTCTCTCTCTCTCTCTCTCTCTCTCTCTCTCTCTCTCTCTCTCTCTCTCTCTCTCTCTCTCCGTCTCTCCCTCCCTCCCTAAATGAGCTACCATTCTGTTTACCAACTTTTGCATTATCCGACCGTTACCCACTCCCATCCAAGTCGGTAAGAGAGAGGCCACTGTATTAGAAATAGCCTACTTAGTAAACAAGAATTAATGTTGCTGTGTTATATTTCTTATTAATTGATTTCTTCTGCTAGTGTATGTTATCTTATGCAAATTTCACAAGTTTTTTCTCCATCATTAGAGATGATAAATTGTAAGATATTAGAATAGACTTTTTTCATGATTCAGGAAAAACTGTGTAACGCACGTGTAAGACAGAATACAATATGCTTGCAGAAGACATCGATTAATTCTTATTGTTACAAATAAAAAGTGTATAAAGCATTACTTTTTTAGTAGAAAGGAATCTATAAATTTCTAATAAATTTTTGTGAGTTAAACTTGTATGAGAAACACAAATAATTTACCATATTATTTTCTGTTAATTATGTAATACAGTTAACATATTAATAATTGCATCATTTCTGTTTCAGCTTGGTGACGAGTATTTTTGCTATATAACAGAGTGTAAGGACCCTAAAGCATGTACAATATTACTGAGAGGGGCTAGTAAAGATGTTCTCAATGAAACTGAACGTAATCTGCAGGATGCGTTACACGTTGCAAGAAATATTCTTTTGGAACCAAAATTAGTTCCTGGTGGTGGTGCAATTGAGATGGCCGTATCACATGTAATGTTCAAACATTTTCACTAATTTATTTATCAGTTGCATTTTAGTGAATTAGTAATTAAATTATATATTTGTTTATTAACATATTCTGTAGAAACAATTTATTTTATTAATTTAAAGAATTTGTTTATCAGACAGTAAATCTGTAATTTGAGAGTTGACAGAACTTGATCCACATACTGCCTTGAATACACCAGTTTTCATTTAAAGTTAATTTATCACAAACATATTGTTACGACGGTCTACTGATCGTCGTATGGTACAGTGGAAAACAAAATATAAGACACCAATTAAGTCACTAATCACCAGCTTTAATTATCACAAATAACAGTTTATAACCAGCTCGTACAATAATTTCAGTGAGATTTGTACACACGCAATAACAGTAAGTGTCCACACACTTATTAAAACAATAATTCTTTACTTCGACAAACACTCGATCCGAGCTAGCAAAAATCGCTCACGTAACTGAACTGACAACCCGGCTGCTATGGCTTTATATAGGCCGTGCTGAGGTCCAGTACAGCTTTCCCTCCTTACTACACACCAGCGGCTAATGCGTATCTCATCCTAGAACCACCTACTTGAATTGAATGATGCAACACCTGCCACACTGGATGGGGGGAGTGGAGAATGTTCTACGCGGTTCAATGCCATACTCATGACAATATATTTAAAAATTTGAAGAGAAACTATAAAATAAGTCAAGACCCAATAAAGGGTGTACAGGCGACAGGTGATGCTCATTGTATGTAGTGAAATTTAACTTATATATAATTTGAATTAAACTGTATTTATAAACACAGTAAACCTAATGTGTATTTAATTTGGCAACTGAACAAATTAAATCAAATAGTAAAAATTATTTTCTTAAGTCAGTTTCCTCCACTTTTTCTGATTTTCTCAGTGGCTAATGACCATGTAGTGTCCGTGTTCAATACAGTTTGTGAAATATAGTGCTGGTTGAAACATTCATTTTTTGTTATAACTACAACCATTACTACCTCCATTACTTTTTCACAGTTGTTATTATTGTACCCCACATTGTGATTTTATTGAAACTGTAAACAATTAAATAACATTAATTAAAGCACGTGATTTTAGATAGAAATAGATTGAAGTACAATCACAGTTTTTATAACGAAAAAGTACTATCTGCTTTTTAGTAGTTTCCTTTGACTTAAAAAAGGTAAAAATTTTATAATTTATTGTTAGTGTGAAAAGTTAATTTCAAGTTAGCTATTTGTCACATGGTTTTATACGTGTGTGAAATTTTTGTTGACAGGCATTAACAGAAAAAGGTAAGAGTGTGGAAGGTGTAGGTCAGTGGCCTTATCGTGCTGTCGCTCAGGCTCTTGAAATTATCCCAGCCACACTGGCACAGAACTGTGGAGCAAATACCATCCGAACACTGACTGCTTTACGTGCTAAGCACGCTACAGGTACGTTTTCGTGATTGATGTTTTCAGTTATTGAGATATGTGAATGTAAGTACATAGAAAATAATTCTGCTGGTATCAGGTCAGTCAGTCAGACACAAATGTTGATTTGATGTTGAAAATTGATGGTTTGTTGGTAGAGTAGTTTGGCACTATTATATTTAAAATATTTTCCATACTGGAGTCACGGCTAGCCATAAGAAAAAAGAAACATTATTGGGACAGTAATAATAATATTATTGGAAAGAAGAAGTGTCTAGTTCCTTTTTCAGTCATCAAGTTAAATGGTTCAAAGACAAAATTGTACTAACTCACTAAAAAGGTAACTTACCCTTTCAAAATCCAATACTGATGTTTCCAATACAATTCCTTTAAGAATATTCACCACATCAGATAATGGCATAGTAAATGGATAATTTCATCCCAGTTGATAATAAAGATATAAGAATATGGGTACTCACAAGAAACAAGAAAACCCCATAGGGAGATTAATATAGATATTTCAGTAATGGTTCCAAAATTCAAATCTGTGAGATGTCTGTTGGGGTTATTCACCAAAGTCAGTAGACCTTTGACTATAACTTAAAACTCAATACAAGTAGACCTACATAGATGTGTCAGCCATGTGTTCTCTTTAGTGGAAGGAAGAAATCCTCAAAGACAAAAAGCCCAAGTCCCCACTCATATTTTTAAAGGCAGTATGTGAGAAACCACTTCACTATCTCACAGAAAAACAACAGAAATGCTAAATTATCAAAACAATCCCCTTACAAAAGCTATCTAATTCCAAGAACGAACTCATTGAGCACAGGTTAGCAAGGGGAGGCGACAAATAAGGACTTCAACACATGTTCATGTTCATGATTTTTACTTTTAATAATATAAATTCTCATGTTAGTCATTCAGTTATTCTTATTTGACAACTGTACATCTGTTTTGAGAAACAAATAAAACAATATTTTTAAATGGTTATATGTGATATTTATTTATTTGATTTCAAATAATATTAAATAATCAAATTAATTGCGTTAACCAAAATCAGGTTAAATCAGATCAATCAATTAAAAATTGAATAAAATTATAGTAAAACAAGTTAATTCAAATCAAATTCACCAGCACTTTTTATCTTTTGGTTCATATGTATTCTTTGCAATATTAACCACACACACACACCACACTTTACAGTTTTTATTTATCACAACATTTTACTTATTTAGGCCTTGTTTCTTAAAATTATGTGCATACATTTTTTTTTTATAACTTATTTATTTCACTACTCAGCCCTTCGCCTACCTTGTTTGAAGATATACATACTCAGGCCATTCGAGGTTATGGTATAGAAATGTTCTCTTTGTTGTCTGCACAGATGGTATTCAGATTTCCCCCATCAACATATGATCACAGGAAATTTGTTGGCAGTTGACATCATGGATGACACCCAAGTGGCGTGACTCTATGACTTTGATTGCACCACAATTTGCTTTACAGAGATTTTGAAAGTATTCCTCACCAGAAGTTGTATTTATTTATGATTTTAAAATGACTTAATCACTCCAAAACAGCCAACACTGATAATAATGATTCATGTGCTACTACGCAGTTGCCAAATTTTCTTTTATTAGTTTTGGTCTTTCAGATTCACACACTGAAAAAAATTAAAAACATTTATAATATCAAAAAATTACATTGTTCTGAGTTCACAGACACAACCTTTTTTTTTTAAGTACTGCATAGTTTGGATGTAGCAGTCAATACTTTCAAACGTACTTTTTAGCTGATTAATTTTCCGTTACAATTAAATTCATATGACATTCAGTTTGTAAACACTATTCTTCGCCCCCCCCCACACACACACACACACACACACACACACAAGCATTTCAATCACAATTTTGAGTTCTACATATAAAAACAGCATAGTCGGCTGGAGATGTGCTTAGTTCAACGGTAGGCGACTGACTGGGCCAAACTCTTTGTTCCGGATCATGATTATAAGTACGCCAGTGCCTGCCTTGACTTTTACATCAGAGATGTTCAGCTGCTTACCCGCACATATAAAACTTTCACTTTTTATCAATCCCTACTGACATTTTGCTAAACAAATTTTTTACATACATTTTAGCGATTTTTCTGTATATACACTAAACAAAAAATTTTTACTGTACCTGTCTTTAATATTTATACTACCAGTTCGCGTAACCTCAAATTACATACTGGATTTCGATACATTATAGTGGGTCATTTTATCCAACATAGCACAGAGACAAATTTTCATGTGTGTGAAACAGAACATCGGACCGTGCTTTTCGAATACCATTCTGTACCTTTACAAGATGCTGGTATCATAAAGTTGTAACAGAGTGTACATTTCATAAAACACAAACCCACAAAAACAGAATATGCATTAAACATTAAAATGATGTTGATTGCCTTACTACCAAAATGAATAATGTTGGCTTTTTGTGATATTTGTCTAATATTGATGGACAGTCAATTTATCAACACAGTTTGAAGGTAGATATTGTCGAGTTATGTATAAGGTCTTAAGCACGTACCTAAACATGTCATCATATATGAGGATAGTTCAGAAACCATCTGATCATTTTATGGTACATCCCATATGTAATGAATGATGTTAGCGAGATTCATTGGCAGTCTAGCAGACACCAGTGTGAGATTCTTATTTCTTGCATAGTAATGGTGCATTTTATAAAAATTAGTAGTCATAGTGTGAGGTCACAGTGTCTGATATATGTTTTTTGTACATACAAAAAAAGAAATTCATTTGCAAATTACTAAGATATGTAGCAAAAATATATTAGCGACAGCAAAGATTAGTAATTGTGTCGGGAATTTAGGCAGTAGCTGTATGTATGTTCATCATAAAGATAGTAACCAATCCTAAGGTGTCAGTGATGAACTCATGTTATATACAGAGTGCATCAGCTAAATCTGGACAAAACAATCCTTTTTTGTTCATCACTTAAGTGATCCTGAGTCCTCCCATTTGCTGCGATCACTGCCTAGATCCTGTCTCTAAAGCACAGGCTTGCTCTCTTCAATTGCTCCTTGTCATAATTCCAAGGGTTCCTGGACTTGTTACTCACCCTTTCAAAAACACCCCCGAACATAATAATCTAGGGGGTTTAAATCTGGATTATTGGAATGCCACAGTTTCTTTGAACCAAAATGTGTCCATGTTATTGGAATGGAAAGCCAGTTTTGCTGCGTGTGTCCTGGAAGCCACAGTTTCCATCTATTGCTTCACTGCAGTCTTCAGAATCCAGAGGTAAACCTCCTTCATGACCTTTTTAAAGAAATGTGGTGGCCTGACATCAGCTTGGCCCTCACTGGGGACAACGCTTAGTACATGAGTTACTAAGTTACTGAGTACATTAGTACAAACTTTGGGGAATCATAAGGAATGGGGATATCCTTGGGATCATGGGCAAGCCAACGGTGGTTTTTCCAGTTCACTTTTGCATCGACAGTAATAATCTTCTTGTCCTGATGATACAAATCTGATGCAACCCATGGCTTCATGCTTCAACAAAAAAAGAAGCAAATTGCAGCAGGTAACTCTCTTCACCATGGCAGCCTCAGAGAGCATTTGTCATACCTTGAGCACATAAGATGTGTATCTCAGGCCCTTTTCAGCGATTCAGTGCAAGGTGGTCTCACTCACATCACCCCAAGTGTGGTAAGACAATTCATGAAGCAATGTACCCGGGTCTTCCAAAGTTAGCTCTTTGGATGACAGGCAGAGTCCTTAATGTCTTCTACTCTCGAATGACTTTGCCTTGCTGGGTTAGCAGAGCCTTCGTCGAACTTCTCCACTCTGCATACTTTTCCACGATATAAACAGTAAATCTCAGGTACCCAAAAGAACTGAATAATTTTGATCGGGGAACACCCACCATGAAGATTGTTACCACTCTTTTTTATTATATTCTTCGCTTGGTCATTTTGAGGTTATGTACATCTTACCATATACATCTGCCAGATCCGAGCCCCTACAATTAACTACTCCTGAAGCAAAAATTACCGGGAAATACAAATTTAATTTTTCCCAGATTTAGCTGATGCACCTCATACAATATTTTAATGAAAAATTGTGTAAAATAAGTAGTTCTACAATAATTGAATTTTTTTCATAAATTTTACAAATCGTTCTTTATGAAGTAATAATGGAAAAACCTCTTTACCATAAAATCTCTACTGAATGTTCACTGAGGCCCATAGAAACCAAATAACATCATTGGCAAGGAATGTTTGGGTCATTATTGAACACCATTTGTGAGATGTACTTCAAGCCAAAATCTGAGCAAGATTGTGCACTCCTGATGACGATATTGACAATGAGTTTTGTAATTTAAATTTATTTATTTTTTGTATCACATAACTATCTAGGATAAGTGTTGTGTAGAAGCTATAAATTGTAGCTCTGAGCAACAAGACTAGCTCCATTTTATGAGGGTGGCCACACCCAGTAGTGTAACTGTGGTATGGGGTTAGGGGATTAATAACATCTCCCCCCCCCCCACTCGAGCTATTAGACATTTCAGCAAAATACTATAATCACTCAATGTAAGCTTATTTCTGAGCTAGTTGTGTGTATGTATGTATATTATATGTTAGTGTAGCCCAGTTATTGTGAATAAATTTAAGAAGAATTAAATGTGTGTGTGTGTGCGCGCGCGCGCTTATAGAAGTCTGTAGTTTATAGTATTTCATGTATTACACTACACTGTCATATTTATTAACTACTTTCATTGTTTTCTTCCTTTTGTTCCTGTTTGTCTCTTTTACTAAACAAAGTAACAAATTCTAGCTATATGTTGAACGGTATTTCAGAATCTGTCAATCATTGACAGCCTTATAAAGCCAAAACGATGTTTCTTTTACTAAAATCAGCAAGCTTCTTCAGGCTAACTTAAAATGATAATACTGTGATTATTACACTGCGATAGAGTATCTCTAGCTTATAGCGCAGCAGTAGATATAAGTTTAGTTAGCCTGAAGACTGTTGCAGATTTCAGCAGCCAAAATGTTGTGTTATCAGTATGAACATAGTTCCATGATTCGATAACCCATCGTTGCCTACTTTTAAACAACATAACTTTAAAATAAAAAAGTATATAAAGTATGTATCTCTGAACAAAGACTGATAGTGCCTTTCCCTATAGTCGATTCAGTTATCACTTTATCTTGTAGTTTTATTTAAATTTCATTGTTTATTCAATCGTATGTCAATTATTATATAGGTGCTCACACATGGGGAATTAATGGTGAGACAGGACAGCTAGCAGACATGACGGAGTTATGTATTTGGGAACCTCTATCAGTGAAGCTTCAGACATACAAAACTGCTGTGGAAGTAAGTGTTAAAGGATATTAGTGTCATTTAGCAATCTAATTAAAGGTCTGTGTTTCCAAACATCGTGTGGGGAGAGGGGTTCTAAGCAAGAAGTAACTCTTTTCCCTTACTACAGCTGTATCCAGACTTAAATTAGTACATTTAATTGACTCTTTAAAAAATTATAATTAATACTTCAGAGTCTGCACTTTTTGTGTGTCTTTTTCCTGCTTGCATTTGCTATTTCCTCTTCCTCTCTTTTCAAAATGTCTTAGGAAAGTAATTTCAAGAAATAGCTGTAAGCATTCTTATGAAATAAAGGCTTGAAATATAATTATGAATTCTTTGTAATTATGTTGCACTTGCCCTCTTAACATTTCCAGAAATGTATATTGAATATCCATGTTGTATGTTGTAGAAAAAAATACTGTAATTTTTAATCTCAGTTGCTTGTTAGCCCTCTCTTTAAGTTTAATATATCTGTTGATGTCAGCTACAGTAAAGAAATGAAAAAAGTTTCTTTTATTATTTTGTTTTCCAGTAGCCCAGTTGATCTGCATTATCCATATTCACTTTATTAAAAGTATAATCAGTAATCAGATGCAATTGGATGCCATAAACTGGTCCACCTTTAGATCCCATTTTGACAGCAGTTGCTGTCAACATCTCTTATAATCTTAATAGCATTAGCATGCGAGTAAGTATGTGTTTACCAGAAAAAAAGCTCATGTTTTCTGTAACTTTTTGTTTTGAAAACAGATAGTACCTTTTACCGACAGTGGCTACTCACTGTGTGGCCAAAAGAGTTTTCATTCATCATAGAAAATTTGTAAGAAGATTGGTATAAAAATGGTCTATACATAAGGAGTAACCCTTGAAATAAATGCTGCATTGTATTTGAAATACACCATGGATAGCGTTGTTTTGGTTACCGAAAAGTCCTGTGCAAACAACTGACATAACAGGACTTAACTGATAGCTGCAGCACACAGTGTGTAGTTTTGTGCCATATTCATTTTGCCTGTTTGTAACTTTATGAGATAAAAAGAAGATGAAACAATTTACCCTATTATTACTTTATTGGTACTTACCCCTTCATATTCAGAAGATCCCAAAAGCCCCGAGTCGCCACCACATTTTTATGGAGGAAATGTGGAAACCATTACACTCCCCGAAGAAACAATTTAGTAAATAAAACAACTTAATCAAAATCCAGGGCCGTCTAGACCAGGGGTTCCCAACCCGCAGAAGTCTGCGGACCACTCAGCCTGAAATTGAATCATGTACGGACCACCCCCACCCCCCACCATACCCCCTATCAGTTGTAACCCTTCCTCATAACCAAACTCAAACGTGATTAAGTAAAACATTTTTTTAGTACTCATTATTTATTATTACTATTAATTAGTGTACAGTACAACTTAATTACAAATTATTTAATAAATAAAAATTACTTTTTTATAATGTATAGCCTACTACATATTATAAAAAGTCTCAATTACAAATTTATGTTGAAACAACAATTTTGTTTGAAAAGGACGTTGAAAAAAATTTTACCTCAATGTTTTTCTCAGTGTGACTTTTGTGCACGAATTTGTTTGACAAGCTGAGGAATTCTAGGAGTTAGGCTCTTGCTTAGAGCTAATCTCAAATCACTGCTTGTACCTAGCTGATTTCTTTGTTTGTTTTTAATCAACAATAAAGTCAAGAATCCCTGCTCACACAAAAATGTCGAAAACACCATGAGATACCGCAAAGCTGCTTGCCGAATGTTTGGGTAAGATATGGCTTTTTTACACCACAACTCTTCTAGGTTTACACCAGATTCAAACGAGTCCTTGAAGTTACTGTCATTTTGAAGTTCAATAACCTCCTCTTGAATATTATCAGGGAGATCCTTAGGCTTGACAATGAAAGGATTTCGAATCAGTTTTTTTATAGCTCGAGTCCCACTGCTACCATATTCAGGGAAATAACGAGCAAATTCATCCTTGAGAGTGCTTAAGTGACTGAGTACATTATGTTGTACCTTGTCTGTACATTTTGTATCATATTCTAATAATAATTATTTTAAAGATATTTTAATTCAACGGCTGATAGTCATCAGCACGGATATATTCACCCCATCTCGTTCAACGCAGATCACTTTCAAAATCCCCATTTATTGGCAACTTATTTATATGTGCTGTCGGACCCTCCCGCGGACCACTCCCGAGGCTCTCGCGGACCACCGGTTGGGAACCACTGGTCTAGACGAACGTATTGACACAGAGATAAGGTTATGGGTAGAGTGGCGTAATAATTAAATTGACACATTATTATGACAAAATCTTACGGTTTTATTTCAATAAAATAAAAATGTATTGGTTTCATTGCAACCTTGTATAAAACTATTTACTACCCAATAATACCTAATATTATGCTAAATACGCAAATCAGTACTTTATACCCCTTCCCCTTTGTCTCCCCCCCCCTCTCTCTCTCTCTCTCTCTCTCTCTCCCATTTTGTTTTTTGTAACTTTAAATTGGTTCTGATTTAACTTGGTTTCAATTTTAGACTTATCTTATTTAAAGTCAATTTTGAACTTATCTGGCTTATTTAGAAGAGTTTCCTGTTGGTTACACCATTTGTTGCGAGACACTTTTCTGAGAAAACACCAAAATGAACGTTTTGAAACTTTTATATCTTATTCACATTTTGATTGTTTATTAATTGAGAAGTTTGTTACTGCTCCATCACATTTTTTTTAACATAATTTTTGGTAGGCCAACCTCGACTGCATAAAACTTTATATATAATACTTGTCACCAAAATTTTGTCCCATTAAATGTTTTCATTGTAAATGTGAAACATGAAAACATGAGGTGTGACAGAACAGATAATTTTGTCACACAGAGCAGTGAGACTTGTGTGTGGTTGAAAATTTTCATACAATTCTTGTTAAAAAAAAAATCAAAAGTGTGTGTGTGTAGTCAAGTGAAGTATGTAAAATGATTTCTTGAAAACCATGCTCATTGAATGCCAATTCTGAAGTGTAGACTTCCATTAAAACTGAGTTTTTTGTTGGGCTACAGATTTCTTCTGAAAATACGTGATACTTCTCCAGTATTTCTGAGAAGAAATGTGTGCTAGTTATAAGTGCACTGTCTTATTTTTTGTTCAGGTGATTCAGATGTCTTATTTCTTACCATTCAGATGGTTCAGAATGGTAACACATCATATAATCATATGACTTTTGTATATTAGACATATGTGTACTTGTGTACACATAGTAGGCACTTGTGTATTCACCAGAAACAGTGGTAGAGTTTTGTGTTCTGAAGAAAACTTTCAAGATTCTGGTGACTTTTACCTCATTGTAACTTCACAAATTAACAGAATTGATAGAAAAATAATTAAAGATAGAAAAATAATTTTTTCTGTAGTTAAGAAAAACAACTTCGTCAGCATGATAATCATAACCATTATTGTAACCAGTGGCTCTTCTCTATTCATTTATATTTTTCTGATTTTTTCCAACTGCACTCACTTTTTTCATACCCTCCATAGTAACCCAGTTTCATATGATGATCTGATTATGTATCACTACACATATAAACATATACACCAAGAGCTGGCAATGAATTAAAATGCTTACAATATTTCAGTATACTTGATACTTTCTATAGAAATTCAGCGGAGTGGGTAGTCTGGCGACTTGCTATTGGTTCTCTTGCCGCCCTCACGACCTCAAAGGATTTAAAAGGAAACATAATATGAATTGACAAAAATGACAGGAGAAATATCTATTAGTGTGAAAAGAATATCTAATTAGTTTTTCACAAAAAAAATAAGGTAAAAAAATTAAAAATCGATAATACTCTTGATACACTCTGCCAACCTTTCACATGATCTGGCTGGATGTTGGAACCGGAATATTTGTCTGGCTACTTGCAACAAGTTATAAAAATATATTTCAAAAAAAAAGTATAAAAATGAGCTTTACTGATATAACGCTAATAATACATTCATTTCAGCAATTTAAAATTGTCTGTCAGTAACTTGGAACTGAAAAAAATGTGTGGCAGTTGTATTTTTTAATTTATTATATTATCAAATTCAGCATATCAAAAAACCAGACATACTGCTATAGCGTTTTATTTATTTATTTTTTAACACTTTGAGGCCTTGAGGGCGGCAGAGGAACCGATAGCAAGTCGCCAGACTCCCCACCCCATTTATACCAAGTCAATATGAATTTCTATACATAGTATCAAGCGTACTGAAATACCAAAGTATTTTTGTCGCCAGCTCTCGCTCTGTTATATTAAATGTACAACACAAGTAATAATGTACTTATTTTATGTTTTATAGACTGCTATTTTGCTATTACGTATCGATGACATTGTGTCCGGATCAAAGAAAAAGGATAAGGAACAGGCTCAGTCAGCGCAGCCTACAGAGGAGTCAATGAAGGAATAAGACAACTAAACAATAGTGATTCCAAATATAATGTGCACCAGCGGTGGGGCACAGTCAAACTAAGCTTATCCACAGTTTATTGTTCAAACAAGAAAAGTATTTTAGTTCAACTAATTAACTACTACGCTTATTGTTCTTTTTTTGTAACTTTCTAGTTTATTACATTATTAATTTATGCTTTATGCCACTCTATAGGCATTGTAACTTTTTCCTTGGTTCACTTTTATAAAAAATTATTCTCACTTGAAAATAGAGTATTGTTTATTAATAAGATTTGATATGTACTGGTATTTACAAGAATAATAATTGTCAGGAATAATATTAAAGTGCCTAATTATCTTTTACTAACTTATTTTTTGTCACCTATTCCAGTACCTAGTAAGAAATTATTTTTAAGTTTGAAAAATAAGTACAGAGAAAACAATATATGTGATTCTGTCATGATAGCAAGCTGGAAGGAGTAGGTGTGGCTAGTACATCAGTTTTGGGGATTGTAGATGAAACAGTAAAAGCACTCACTTGGCTGAAATCAGTGCTTATAACTAATGATAAGAAAGGAAAAATTCAAAGAAGCCTTGTCCTTGCTAACAGAACCTGTTTTGAGTTTCAAAGGAAATTTAGCTCCAAACTTCCATGAAGAGTAAGAAAAGCTTTCTTTACAAAATATTGTTGCAGTGCTGTTGTATGCTCCTGATATGGGTTCTGAGAAGAATCAGTGAAAGTGTGCTGGCTGGCAGCATTTGAGAGAAGATGTTAAGAAGATACAATTCAGTAAATTTGGTAAGTGTTAAGAGGAAAAGAAGCAATGAAAAGCTAGACACTTTATTGCAGGACATGACCATAGTTCAGAACATAAATATGGGCTGGCCATGTTGTAAGGATAAAGCCTCCAACCCTGTATACATCTCTTCTTTTATAACCCAGATGGCAAAAGGAAGCTCATATGGCAAGATGGCGTGTGCAGCAACCATCAACTGTCTTTTTTGGAGAACTGCTATTTGCTTCGTACTGTTTCGGATTTGATAATGGTAATGGCCTCACCCAGTACAAAGGAAACAGCGGTTACATGCACCCAAAAAGGAGATAAAGAAACAGTACTAATCTCACCTCATAATTTGGGTTCTAGGAATATTTGTAATATATAATTTATGTATGGAACAAGAAATATGGTTATTATTAATAAATAATTAACTTATTAAATAATAATATGTAATAATTAATTACATATGGTTATTAACTGATTAATAAAGCATTTCCAGACCAATATTCGCAAGACATTTTTTCTTATTTTTAGCATTATATTCCCAAAATACTGTTCTTTACTCCAGAAACAACACCATGAACAACAATATATTTTTAACATAGCTTAATTGCTTTTCAGAGTTTTTAAAGACAACCATCTATATTTCAGTTTTTAAATCGATTATATTCCTACTTCAAACAGTATCTCAAAACAAAATTCCCCAAAGTTATACTTAGCAAAAAGTGGTACATAGTTTGCTTTTTAGGACATTTTCTTTCTTAAAAAGTAGTACCACGTGAAAAAAAATTTACATTCAAAATTTGCTTTCAACAGGGGCGGTTCATTCTTAGGGCACTAAGGCCCCCCCCCAGATTAAATCATCATTAAACAACCCATTATTACTACTTGTGGAAAGTCATTACATATTTATTTTGCCAAACATTATGCCACTGACTTGTTATAATATTATTATATACACACCACCAAAATCAGTAAAACTGATTACTGAGTTACTGATTTTGGTGGTGTGTATATAATAACATTACATATTTCTTTAATACTTCGGACAAGAAAATATTTTTGTATTACATAATAGCAGAAATGTTTTCGGAACAGCATGCATTACGGCGCTCTGACAATCGCGGCCATTTCTCAATTCCCCCACTCTATCCAAAGTTGAACGAAGTTGTAAGCTTAAATACGGAATTTAGACGGTCGCTCGTTGCGCCGGCTTCCGCACCACGTTTAGCAGAACGTGGCGTGATTCACTCAGTACAACTAATCGCAGACTATTGATAATAATATGAGATTTGCTCTTTTTAGTGTTTATAGTTCCTCTGGCGTGGTTAATTGAGTGCGGGCATTTGTTTAGGTTTAGGTTTTGAGTTTGTGTGTTTTTTTTAATAACTTCACGAATAATTTAGGGAAATACTGTAGTGTCGAATTATTAGGTTTTGTTTTAACATTTAATCCAACATTGTAACATTCAGTGCAGGCCCTTAAAGCAATAACTTTTGCAAGATCAAAAAATTGAACTAAAGTCATTAGGTAGGCCAACTCCTGAATTCTGCATGATGCAAACAGAAAATAAGAAAAGTGGGAATCGTGTTTTCAGATGGCAACTGCTTTTAAAAGATGCATACCAAAAAAAATGACGATCTGGGTGGCTGCGACGTTCAGAAATCTTTGTTCTGTTTTCCATGTATTTTATTGTCTCCCAGAGACAATGGTGATCCAATAATGTTGGATGCAGCACTAGAATAGGGGATGCAAAAGAAGTACATGACATCATTATAATTCACGTAAAAGATAGATTTACTTAAACGGGTCACCTAGAAGCAGCTTCATTGATATCCATTGACTTATTTCAACTTTTTTCTACAAATTTTCCAGAAGAAAAATTCAAGCTAGTGATTCGGCATTAACACTCTCGATACCTTTGAAAGAAAAATATTACGAAGAATCCTGGGACCAGTTAATGACGTACATGGCTGGAGAAAAAGATATAATTTTGAATTGTATCAAGTGTATAAAGAACCACCAAAACTACAGCGTCTAAGGTGGGCTGGTCATGTAGCCAGGATGGGAGAAGAAAGGATACCACAAAAACTATTGTATACCAGAATCCATGGAAAAAGACCAAGGAGAAGATGAGGATGCAAGAGAAATATTGAAAGTGCGTTCCTGGAGGAGGATGGCTGCTGACAGAGGAGAATTGGAGGAAAAATTGAAGGAGGCCAGGGCCCAACAAGGGCTGTAGTGCCATAGGAGAGAGGAGAGATTCGGCATTAACCTTTCTTACAAGAAAACAAACTCCGGAGTGACTTGGAACTATTATACAGACGGCATGATTATAATATTAAAGGTGCAATAAAACTTCTTAACTTTATAGAAGAAAACAATCTTATGTCAGTTTTCAAAGAAGTGTTGACACTTCTGAAAATTGTCATAACTACCCCCATGACAACTGCCGAACCTGAGCGCTGCTTTTCGACTCTGAAAAGACTAAAGACTTTCTTGAGAAATACAATGAAAAACGATAGACTGAATGCCCTTGCAATGTTATCTATCAACAAGGAACTTGTTAAAGATATGAAGGACTTTGATGCTAGAAAGTTCGTTAATTTAAAGGAAAGGCGAATGGATTTTGTATATAAATAAATGGTCTTTTTAAAGTGTAGGTATCATAAAAAAAATATAATGTAAATATAGTATATTGCTTTTTTTGTGGAAACAGCATAGACATTTTTGTGGACACTTTCGACAGTTTGTGGTTATGTTTATTAATAAAGCTATGGTGTTATGCTAATTACAATGTGAATTAATTAGTTAGATCAAGTATCAATTTTAATTACCAATTAGCATAATAGACAAGAGACTCTTTAGTAAATTAATCATGTTCTTTTGTTACACATGAAAATTGTACAATTATAAATATTCGTGTAATTGTGTTCTATGTAAAACTTTAACATGCAGGTTTTAGTAATAATGAACGCATTTGTTTAACTGTACTTAAATGACTAATTTATTATTCATTAAGTCAATTTATATTCATAACACATACACAAAGTTTTGCTGTACCTGTAAATACATCAAATAACATATCATTAAACAAGTTCTAGCTTATATGATAGCTGAAAAGAACACACATACATAAATCATGATATACAATAAATCCAAATAATAATTAATTAATGCGTTCATTAATTCCAGATAGTTTCGCTTACTTGTTCATTATTTATAACTTTAAATTTATTCTTTTATCAAATTTATTTAAAACTCCCAGGGTGGGAATCTTTGAAAGAGTCAGAAACACGCTTCATTTATAGAGTAGTGTGGATGTGATGTTGTTTTCAATGTCAGTTTGTATAGATCAGTTTGCTTTATAATGTGTGATCATTCTAAAATGAGTGGTGTATGTTCACGCTCGCAAAGTTAATGTCGATGTCCGTTCATCACAGACATTCACTTGACTTTGTGTTGATGTCTATGCGTTTCTACTACTTGGTTGATTAGTTTGTTCAAGTATTTAAATGTTCTGTTACATTTAGTGTAATTCATTAACACTGGCTAAATGTAATTCTTTCTAAGTTGTACAGTACACTAATAATGTTTCGTGTATGTGCCGAGATTACATGATAGTTCGCTTGAGTCGCTCGAATTGTTCACTCGGAAATTCCTAATAATGTTAATGCTTAACTAAGTTCATTAATTCATACATTTTATACTGTTGTGTTCGAGTATTACTTCCGGTTGCACTTTGACTCTTACAGTTTGAAATTACTAAGTCCGAATATTATAACACTGAGTTTTCACTAAGACTGATAAATTTTACAAGACTGAGCACAGTAATACTGAGCAAAATATATGTCAAAAAATGTAATAAGACTGAGTCCTTCATAGCACTGAGAAAATTTAAAATACTGAGCAAACTTAAAATGCGACTGAGAGAATTAAAAAATATGACAGACTCCTCCGTGTTAGACAGTCAGTTTTTATCAACTCGTCCCTACCAAAATTTTGTCTTGAGCCTGTCCACGCCTTTTCTTACGTACTATAGGTCAGCTCGATATTTTCTTAGAATATTTTATCCCACTTCTTCAGGGTTTTTGTGGTTTCTGTTCGATGATTCGCTTTGACTCCTGGTTACCATAGAAACTCTCCTCTCCACCGGTGTCTTCGCAAGCCGCTGTACCCTGATAGGTTGTTAGACATCCCCAGATTTCTTCGTTCAGACGATCTCTTTCGCAGAATTTCTGGTCGTTGCGCGCCTGTCAATCACCCTTTTGTTTGGGACTTACCCAATGTTCTAACTTTCCCCATCTGTTTCCTTGGTCATCTTGAGGTATTGTTCTATCTTACACACCTTTTTTGTAGCTATTAATAATTTCTGACGTGTTGGTTGGTGAAGCCACCCCGACTTTCTAATTGTAAACGTCACCTCCCGCTGTGCAGCATCCTCGAGTCTTTTCAACTAGTTATTTCTTTCATTGTCTCTGTAAAGTGCAGCACCCTCAACTCTTTTGTGACATCCTGTTGTTTTTGCAGTACCATCGCATTCTGACGTAACCCGAGCGGACGTTCGCCTTAGTTATCCGTAAACGTGTGAGTGACCTAGCATGGCATTGTGTAGTTTGTTGTGGGATAATAATTTTTAGCCAAGCTTCTGTCATCTTGAACTGTCATATTTATTGTTGCGTGGAGTCTAACATCTTTCTATTGTCTGCTAGCGACGCTAGTTTGACATCTTCACATTAAGCCTTATTTATTGCTTTAACTTGAAGTCGTTGACACAACTGCGTGTGAACAAAATCGGTCGAGAAGAAAATTTGAAATTTTCAAATTTTTCGCTCGTTATAAAGCTGCCGACTCTCTACAAGAGATCACAATATTTGAGGTGAGATCAAATTTTTAAATAATCGTTGCATGCTGCACGTGTTGCTATTCTTATTTTATTAATGAATTATGTGATCAAATATTGGCGACATTTCCATTGTACGTTAACTTCAATATTGATAAATAATTAAGAAGCCTAAAGGCCACGCCGTCCAGCCTCTTAAGTCACGAGCCGCTACTGGCTTTCAAACAAGAGTTTGTAATTTCATTGTAATACAGTAAGTATGTAATTTCATATGACTCAAATCTTAAGTTATAAGCAAGTTCAATTAGCTTTTTCCTCCATGATAGCAACAACACTAATAAAAAGTAAATACAAATGCCAAGCTAGGCAGGATTTCCTAGCTGCAGTTTATTCACGTGAACCTGTACAGCCCAACAGTACAAACACAATAACATCTCATACCAGACAAGGACCTTGTAACAGCAAAATGTTGCAGGCCAAAAAAATACATGGTATGGGCCAGTTTGTATCTAGTGAATATGAGAAAGTCAGCAATAACTCTTAAATGAATTATTTTTTACAATACAGTCATACACAGCAAGTAGAGCACTTGATACATGTATAGCTGTAATATTACAGGCAAAACAATTTTTTTAACAAATAAACTAATGGGTCAAAATCTTCACATCCATCTCCTGATTGTTTTAAACAATTTTTTAACATAACTATATTATTACCATACTTGCAGGCTACACAGTATAATTATTTTTGTATTGTAATTATGTAGGGCAGGGGTCTCCAAACTACGGTGGGCCGGATCCGGCCTACTTACTTACTAGCCAACGCCCACCCTTGGCTGTTGGGCCATTAGGCGGCGCACTGACTAGTAGAGACATGAGACCCTTGCCGTATCATCTTCGTCTTGGACTTGCGTGTCTGAGAGCAAGGCTGGACATGTAATTAGGTGATCCGCATTCATGGAAGCGTATCCACAGAGAACACACTCAGGAGACGACAACACGCTGATGCGGTGCAGGTGGGAGGCCAGGTAGTCATGACCGGTTGTAGTTCTAAAAACAGCAACACTAGTTGCTCAGGGTAGAGTTCTGTTGATGGGGCCGTCCGTAATCAATGTTGCCCATCTTTTTCCCACACAGGCACTTAATTGTTTTTCTTTTAGCCATAGGCTTATTGAGCAGTTTATTCTTGCTTTCGCAGATGCATATGACCTGGGGGTCTCCGGCTGAGGCAGTGCTGCGCCCATTTTGGCAAGGATGTCGGCTTTTTCATTTCCCATGATGTTGACATGGCTGGGTACCCATTGCAGTTCAATCTGCCAGCGTAATTGTACAAGGTTCTGCAGTTCTCGCCTACACTCAATTGTCAGGGAGCAGTTTGTCACCATTTGAGGTCACGTTTTGAATCGCTACAGTTGAGTCTATGAGGAAGACGGCTTTGTTAGGTGGTGAGATCTTGGCAAGCTCAATAGATGCTGCTTTTATGGCTGCTACCTCTCCGTCATAGTTGCTTAGGCGGCCTCCTACAGCGAGGTGGCCTTCAAATGGAGAGCTGTAGAAACCAGCCCCTGTAGATGGTATAGAGGATCTGTCTGTGTAGATTCGTATCCACTGCTCAGCGGGAAAACGTTTTTGTACAGTGTGTAAGGCTGCTTGACGAAGCTCGGCTTCATTCGACTGTTTTTGTCTTATTATGGTCGACGAGATTCAGGTTAGCATTTGGGAGTTGGCTAAAGAATTCACGGTGACGTATAAATGGTGTGCTGCCTCATTTGGTTCAATGTCATATTTGCGTTGGAGTTCTTCATAGATCGCAATCAGGCATTTCTGAGTTTTCTGCCGCTGTTTTATAGTTATTCCACCGTTGTTGGTAGGCTCTTTTACATCTCTCCCAGGATATGAGGCACAGCTTTTCCCGTCTTACTTGGATAGGTTCGACTTGCAGTTGTGACTCCATGGCAAGTATAGGAGTTGATTTCGGCGCACCAGTTATCGTTCTAAGGGGCGCATTTTGGACCAAGTGCAGTTTTTATTGTCTTGATTATTTCATAAACTTAAAAATAAATAAGTTTACAACACACACACACATATATATAATATCTTTTTGGCCCGTCTGACTTTCAAGATTTTTCAATTTGGCCCTTAAGTGAAAACGTTTTCTGTGTCATCTGCATGAGGAGACCTTACAGCACATATTGGTGGATTGCCGGACGGACATCCCAGGAGTGCCAAGACTGAGGGGATTTGGTATGGACGCAATACTGAACGACAACTCATATTGGGCGGTGGCAGAGAGGATCTACAGGAGACATCATGTCATCGGAGAACAATCCGGAAACACGTAATACGAAGAAGAAGTGAAAAAGTTTTGAGATCCCTGATGTAGGGTATCAAATGCTTGAAAAATAAAAAATTTTGAACATTTAAAATTGTGGTAATGGTTTAAGTACTGTACTTGGAAATTTCAGGTGTTCTTTAACAAATTGTATAAGACTATGGATGTATTAGGCCTCTCTTATAGAGGATTTTGTAGAACAGAGAGGCCGAATAGGTTTTTTTTTTACTATCCAATGTTCATATGATAGAACAACTGCTGCCTTGGATTTAAGCTCGCAAGAGACACGGCCACTAATAAAGAGGTGTGATAAGGTTGCTCTTTTTAATATTTATGCCTTTTTATATTTGTGATAATATATACACAAGTTATCATGTCTATCAATCCATAAAAAATAATGGCACATTTTAAAATTCAATAACTTTTTGTATTTGATAATGAAAGTTACACTAAATATACATCATTTCTAACAGCAAATTTGTTACCTACCATATGAAAAATGTAGGCTGCAATGTCCTATACTGATGCCCTCTTGCAGATGATGCACACAATTCTGCATATATTTTGAAGAATATCAGGTGTGATGTTGATTTCAAGTTAGATTTTCTATTTTTAAGTTCATTTATAGTGTAGGTCTGGTGGAAATCCCAACAGAACAAAGTTATTTGCTGAGAGATCTGGTGAACAAGCTAAACAGAAGATTATGGTGACCTGCAAGTAGGTAACTAAAAGAAACCAGTTTTCCCTAGCAATTGGCTTCTAGCTCCATCTAACCGTAAACCATGACCGTAATAGTTCTAAATTTCTCCAAATCGAGACTATACATTCTCTAATTCTCACTGTTACAGTTTCTGATTGTCCGTCATAAAAAAAATATGGTTAACAATTTGAAACAAAGAGGTCATGCACCAACTGTGACCTCGATTGAATGAAGTGGAGCAGTCTTTGATGGGTTTTTATAGTTCATTGTCAATAATTGTGCTTGTTTATATCACCATTAACATAGTAGTGAACTTTTATAGAGATGTCAGAAGCACATCATTAAGTTCAATAAACTTCCTGAACAAAATCTAAACAGCCTGTCACTCAATTCTTGTGTGGTTGCAATAGCTGGTGCGTATAGTTTTAAATTATGTAAAATATAAAAAACACTAGGCCCTGATAACGCAGGTCAACATGAAGAATTTTTCCCACTGTAATTTAGTCAATTCTTATTAATTTTGATGTAAGAAAAATGATTCTGACATACGTCTCTCAGCTCTCATTCTCATGAAAAACAGGAGTTTCCTTTATATTTAACTCCCAATTTTGCTAAAAAATTGTGAGTTACAAAAATTACAACCAGAATAATCACTGTTGCACACCACTATATAAAAATTATTCCAATTAGCGCTTTCAAGCTTCACAGCTCATCATCAGATCGGAAATGAACAAACCGACGTGATAACAAACCCTTCACCCCCACCCCACACCACAAGCTATAATTCAAATGTCCCTTCCCAACCTCTGAGCCCTGTCCCCTCCATCTGGACAGTTACATATTTTTTTAGTAAATTCCTTGTGTGTGTGTACATTCCTTTTAAACCTAACCGTCTTTCTCATTCACACATGTGGGCCAGTCACACACCCTTATTTTAAAACATCCAATTAGTCCTATGCAATTTAATTCTTAATTTTATCTATCTGTCCTCGTCATTTACTTCTTAATTATGTTATAAAATATTTCTTCATTATCAAATTTAATTTTAGTATTAATTAAATTGTCTAACCCTTTTTCTCTTTCTTTCAATATTTCTAACTCCTCCCTAAGCTTCTTTTCAACTGTGTTATTTACTACTTTTACAATTTCGTAGTCTTCCAAAGGATTAACAAAGGTTTTCTTCTATGAACTGTCTTCCAGATAATGAAGGATTTGTTTTCACGTCTGTTGTTCATTTCCGATCTGACAATGAGCTGTGAAGCTTGAAAGCACTAATCGGAATAATTTTTATATAGTGGTGTGCAACAGTGATAATTCTGTTTGTGATTTTAACCACTAACACAACTTTCTTCATTAAACGATAACAATAAGGTAAGTAAAGTTTTTAAATATTTTAAGTTAAAAGTCAAATTGAAGAAGGTTTTAAGTAAAATATGGTTCAATAAACAATGTCTGGATAATAATGTCATCCCAAAATACGCGCAAGTTAAAATTAAAAATAAGAAATAAAAGAAAGTAAAAGTAGCTAAGAAAGTAAAAGAACAAAGCGAGAAGTTGTGGATAAAATTAGAAATAAGGTCACTTTATGGCTTAATCAATAAATATAATAGGGCATTATAGTTAAGAATATACTCGTATGTAGAGTTAGAAGAAATATTATATAATTTTGGTTAGGGTTACGTAGAAAAGAAATTGGAAAATAAAAATAAAAAAATGGTAGATTTGCTCATAAAACAAAATCATCCAAACTCAACAGTAGCAAAACACATAAAACTACAGTCTTGTGAATAGGGTCCAATACAACAACATTTAACAGTACCTATTGAAAACATGCAATGACAAAATAAAATCAAATATATATGAACAATACTGAATATACAAACATATAAAAGATGATGGCCATGAAAATCTATTAAACGTTATGACAGACTTCAAAAATCATATCACTTTTGAAATATTACGACAAAATCAACATTCAGTAATCAGCTGATATAATATGTAAACATGAACACTCTATAACAGAATCAGTTCTTAGGAAGCTTTAGACAACAATATATGTATCAAAATTAACAATGTCTACAAATTCGTTTTTATAAATAATAGTGTTTTATAATATTGTGAACACAAATGTGCTATATAACCTGACGATGGTCTGTGACCGAAATAGATCGCTTTAAGAATATAAATAATAACATTATATGGTACCTTTACGCTATATAAAAATAATACAAAAAATAAAAAATTAAATTAGATTATTGTTGTTTTCAGATTTGTTTATATTACAGATGAATAGATTCATAAGTTCATTAAGAGTTAGTGAAATTCCAAGGTAAGAGAACTTTCAGCTGTTATCATTCTTGTCTAAAATGGAGGAACGATCTCTAAAGAATTATTTTTTGAGGGGCAGCCATTAAAATTGTGCCTAGGGGCAGAATATTTCAAAAGCCGGCCCTAGTTGGAGTAGTGTACATTGTGAAAAATAAAATCCTGGATTCACCAATTTATGCAACAGGTTCTGTCACTGTAGACTTGATAACGGATAATGAACATAAAGCATTAAGTAATTTATGATTACACTGTAGTCAGCGTTCCATGCTACATTCATCTGTTTTTTGTCCAAAAGTTGTCAGACACCCTAATAAGAGATTACTAGTACAAATAATTCAGAACTTTTTCGCTAATCATGTGTTATAGACTAGTAACAAATACTACTGCTACTACTACTACTACTACTAATAATAATAATAATATCATTTATAAATTAATACTAATGGCTCCTTGTTTCACCAATAAAGTAATGTAGGAATCAGCCAGGACAGACTACCATATGTGATTCATTCAATTGTGGCTGGAGGCAGTGTGTCCATCACTATGCTTCAACCACCTATTATTACTATGTGACATTACCCTAGGTACGGTGCTCAATTAACACATTGAATTGACCTGGGCGCTGGATAATGCACCTAGACTAGTACACAGGTGTTACATATGGAATGTTCTGGGAGGAAAGGGAAGTATTTCACAAGGTGATTCTAGAGCTAAAAAAAGATAACTAAATATCACTATTGTATTGACGACTCGGAACACTAAGTTTTTTATAAGTAAAATCGTAAAGATTTACCTTACAGCCTAAACCGGCTTTCACCTTTAAAAGGCTTCTTCAGAGGCTCTGAAGAAGCCTTTTAAAGGTGAAAGCCGGTCTAGGCTGTAAGGTAAATCTTTACGATTTTACTTATAAAAAACTTAGTGTTCCGAGTCGTCAATACAATAGTGATATTTAGTTAAGTAACGGACACGTCATGGACAAAGAAATCCAAGAATAAAAAAAGATAAATGTAAACATAGGTCTATAAATGCTTTATTTTCTAGATACGACCTATTGAAAATGTTACTCCTGTTTCTGTTCCAAAGGTAAAATAATGGAAGATGAAAATTAAAGGCACACAAATTTTGAGACTAAACAACTAGTTCTATATGTTGTTTGACTTGAAATACACAAAAAGTGGGGTTTTAGAGCTACATTACTTAGTTTGCAGGAAAATTACTGAAACTGAAAAAATTGGAGTCAGAAAACATCTTTTTTAGAGTCAGTGTACGATAACTTTGTCAAGTTGCTAATACAAAGAAAAATTTCAAATAAAATTTGTAGAGAACATATTTATGGAAATATTGATATAAACAAGCTCAGTTAAAAACAAATACAAGTTTACTTTATAAACAAACAAACTTTGACTTTAATTAAAAATAAAATGTGGCAGTCAATGTTGCTAATAAAAGGAAGAAAAATCAAAGTTGTCAGCATTAAAGTAAGTAAATATTATAGTGAATTAGCTAAATATAATTAATTCACTACCGACTCAGAACACAAAGTTTTTTATGGGTAAAAACGTAAAAGTTTAACCTTAGAGCCTGAACCAGTTTTCGCTTTTAAAAAGCTTAAAAAGTTTTCGACCTTTGGGTCAACACTCAACACAGCTGAACAGTATGAAATATACAAACACCACACAACACAACCAAACAACATACTAAATGACCAATTACAATATAAATCACATACACTTTTCGACACAATTATACAAAAAACAAACAATAATTTGGATCCCCGCCCCAATCCCCTTCCTCCACACACCACCCCCACAATACCTTCCAAGCAACAACCGTTACTAAGTACTGGCAGTCTGTTTCTAAGCCGACGAAGGCGAACACGACGCCGAAACGCGTTCGACGAAAAAGACAAGTAAGTTTCACAAGAGAAAGTTTCAATATTATATAAAGTGTAGTGCTGTGAAAGAAGATGATGAACAAACAAGACAACTATATTATTCATATTTCATTATAAGACATTATATTCGTTTATTAGAATACTCGAGGGATTAGAGGTTCCATTACATAAATTCCATTACTGTATCACTTCTGATGCTTTATCAATTCATTTAACATATTTTTCTTCACAGGTCATTGGTTATTATAACTTGACATATTTGCTGTATTACCATAAGCTTCGTTGTTTTTCATCAATACTATTTTGGATGTTGGTTTTGTTATTATACATATTTTTATTATCACATTTATTTTCATCACCATATAATTATGCAGTTATATTCATAAATTCATCATCACCTTATACTGTAGTTTTCTGTACTTCCTTATTTTCATCATAATTTATTCGTAACATTGCTTATATAATATTTTGTGACATTTCTATGTTGGTTAGTTCCTTTTAATTATTCATTTAATTAATTGTTTTATTTATCATCATTATCTCCTTGTTAGTCTTTTAATCATTATCTCTTTTTATTTATTATACATTTTATATTAATTGGATTGTTCATGATATTGTCTAGTCTTCGTCTGTTCCCGTAATTATTTTATTTTCTTCCATAGTTTGTTTAATATATTTTATTTAGGTTCACATAATTCTTCTTCTCTGGTTTGCTTCATTTGGTTATCTATAACATCCGTCCTTCTTCTTCAATGGTTGATGGTTACTTGGTTTAACCGTGGTCGATTATCCTTGTCGCTCGGTTTCCTTGGATTATTTTGGTGTCCAGATTGATTTCTGTACTGGTGAAGTATCTACTTATCATACGGCTCTTCCACTTGGCTGCTACAAAATCTTCATTTACTTCACGGTCTTCCATCATGGTTAATTCTTCTTTAATTAACAGGTATTGTAACTCTTCTAACATAAAATAGTCACTGGTATTTAGTACTATTTCAATCACTTCGTCATCTGGATTACTCACCAAATATTTTAATGGTCTATTACTAATTGAGAATATCATTGATATTGTCTGATACATTTCAATTGTTGGCATATTTATTTTAAATATATCTTTATTTAAGTTTTTATTCACTATTTTATTGTGATTTACTTTTAATATTTTTATTAAGTTCTTTCTATAATTTTTAAACTTAATTAATTCTCTCTGTTCATTAATAGGGAGGTTAAATATGTTAACTAACCCACCTTTAATCATCTCCATTCCTTCTCGCGTATTTAATATTTTCTTAGGACGTATTTTTCCTATTTTCTTTGTCTTCGGAATAAATTGGTTCCTTACCCCTTTAGTGTTGACTTCTTTGTGTTGAATATTCTCTTCATTTCTGTTGTGTTTATTCTCAGATAACAATGTATTTGTGTCTTCTTTATTTTCTGTTTGTTTACCATTATCTTCTATCTTCAGACTTGATTCATGGTTTCATTATTTAGTACTTCTTCTAACCTCGGTTTGCCATCATTTTTTATTTCTTCCCTCCATTTCCTGTTATCTTCTAACATCTCTTTCATCATCCTTATCATGGTTTCTTGGAATTTTTCCTTTGTTAGCGTGGGTTTCTCAGGTTGGTTTTTTACTGTATCATCAGCTGTAATCTCCACTTCAGGCGTTTTCGTATTATGGGTTTCTTTTAATTTTTTATTTAATGGTTCTGTGTTTTTATCGATATTTTCTATGATATTAATGGTTTATTATCATTTATTATTTCTTCGGTATCTTTATTATTCACTTCCGTTATATCATTATTATTATTTATTTTCTTGTGGGGGTTTCCATGTTTATATTCACGGTTTCACTGTGTTCACTTGAAAGTTCACATGATTTAATATTATCATTTTCTTTTATCGGTTCACTCACTGGTTTAGTATTTATTATTTCTTCCTCTTCTTTATTATTATCATTGACAACCTGGTCTTGAGTATTTCTATTTACCTCTTCTTGTAGTGGTTCTGTAGACTTCTTGCTATCGTCCATCTTCTTGTTCATCTCATTTATTCTTTCTTCTCGCACCTCATTTAATTCTTTCCTCCATTCACAAATGTCTTCCCTGGATTGTTCGAACATAACTCTTATCCATGCTCTTAACTCAGCATTTTCCGTTTGTATCGGTTTCTCTGGGTGTCTGATTAATTGTCTCCATTGTTCATACTCCTCCTGTGTATATTTCTCTGTCACATGTGTGTATACTCCCGTTCTTTCATTTTTCATTTGTGTTTCATTCTTGTACCATCTCTTCCAATCATCAATAGTCATTTTCTCCACCTTCTTATTGTTAATGTCGTGGGTTGTCCCGATAGCCTCTTCTTTATTATACTTTATGTCTAGCTTCCATATTTCATCATAAATTTGTCTCAATGACATTTTGTCGTTCGGTGTCAACATTATAGTTGCACGACCCATCTGTGCTCGTTCGTGGTCAGTGGTATTTTCATAAATATAATCCATATCTTTGCTGAATTTTTTAAATAACATGGTCATCCATTCTGAGTAGCTGAATCGTCTCTCTGGTTCTGGCATCTTCTCGTCTGGTTGTAGCATCGCTCTTCTTGGTATGGTCGTCTTACTGTAATTGCCGGGCTAAATTAGGATAATTGAAATAAAATATAATATTCTCCTATTTATTTAAAGCCGCACTAGTTGGTCGCCAATTTAATACGAAATTTATATTTTCCACTACTATTGTTTTAATCTGTACGTATCTTTTATTTTAAAAGCCACACGTTGCTGGCGTTAATTTAATACGAAAAGTAAAAGTTCTCTTTGTTCTTATTTAATTTATTAATTTCACTTGTCACACGTTCACTCTGAGTTTAAATTAACACTGGTTTGTTAAATATTTTTGTTAATTAATAATTAATTATTTAATTGGTTGAAATTAATTATCTTGTTTAAATAATTATTGTGTATTCCTTTTGAGTAATTATTTGGTTGTAATCCTCGTATGTTCTGAATGTAAACAGTTTTGTAGACCTCTTGACGTTCGTTCGCACTCCCGATGAATAATGTCGTCTGTGTATGTTAGTGTATAGTTTAGACAAAGTTATTTATATAATTAAAACCTTCACGTACCTTTGATGTTGTACTAGAAGTTCAGTCGGTCTCAGTTGATTAATAAACTGTCAAGTTTTTCTATAAAACAGTATAATAGTGCTGTTAGTGTTTAAGTGAGCACTTATGAATTTTACCTGGGCGCCATATGGAATTTCGTGAGAAATATTCCATAAAAAGAATTCTTTTGAATAATCGAATGATTAATTTTGATTGATTATAAGTTATTAATTGATTGAGTGGTTGAATCAATATCAGGAATTAATTTCCTTTTTATCTGTTTAATAGATTTTAACTGTTGGCGGTTAACTTGTCTGAATTGTAGCCAACTTTACTGGTTGCTTGCCTTGAAATCACAACTCATTAACTAGTAAAAAAGAAGTAATCACTTATTTAAATAATTACTGACACTATTTGTTAATTCACAATTCAGTGGTTTATTGTTCACTCTATGTTTGGTTTAATTAAATACATTCAGTTTAATACAACACACGGATTACAAATCATCTGGCTTTCAATTTTCTTAACTCAGTCTGTTTGCTATGACGACTCTAACCCTAATCGAATGATTATTTATAAATATTAGCTATCTCAAGGGTGACTTCTTTTAATTTACAGAATAAAACGCCACTGCTCCACTTTACAATGCTATTACAAAACACTAGATAATTAGGTTAGACACCTTTAGTTATTGAAATTAATTAACAAAAAGTTCGTTTAATCTGGACAAATTTTAGGTTAGTTAGGATAACGTTATTACATGAAATCTTATATCGGAATATTATAATTCCTCTAAATAAAGTTAAAACAGTGCTTAGTACTTAGTGTATTATTGTTTCTTGCGTCAGTATACAGGTGTATTATATTATACTGCTAACAGCTTACTCATAAACAATGTAAATATGTGCACGGTACTCCCTGATTAATAATCTCAATGATTATTTATTAACACTCCTCACGATCTGGTACACTGACCGTGGTTACACTTCACTTATTTCGCACATGAACGATAATATTTTCTTCTTGAATGACTATTTAATTGGTTATGTATGATACTTAACCTCGTTCTCTAACACGCACTTCTAGTAAAAGTATCACTACTGATATTGATGAACTGTTATTTAATTACACTTCTTACTTCTGGTTGATTATAAAATTTTGATGAGAATTTGGCCTGCATTAGTTGTTGTTGATTGAGTGGGAAGAGACAAAATGCCTCTTTGTTTACAATTGCGTTCGTATATATACTTTTCTCCGATAGCAGCTAGGCAGTGTTTCCTCGTCTCTAAAGTCGTTCGCAATTGGTAGAAAATGATGTCATGATGACGTAATTCTATTTATAACCATTACATAATTGCATTGGGAGTGTCTGATTTCAATGTTACTAGTATTTGTTGTATTTATTCGAAATTCACCAAATTAATGATGCTAACGTTAATATCTCAGTTATTACAATTACAATTCAGGTTCTACTATTAGCATTGTAAAGTTTGTTTATTTCTCTTTATTTTGACATGTCTTGGTGACAGTTTGGTCATAGTTTTCATTAATAATTCTTTATTCCAAACTAGATAATGCATGGTTTACAGGCGTCGTCTGCTAAATGTTGCAGATCAGACTATTAACTTTTTTCGTATTCTTCGTTTAATTATTCTTAATTTCTAATTTGAACATGATTATTTAAATGAAAAGAACACATTATTATACTTAAATGCTGTATCCAGCTGAACAATATTAATTATTAGTATACATTTGTTGATTTTTTATCATAAACTTCCATATTTAACTATTCTTACTTCAATATGTCTTTCTTATTTCTTATTCTTATAACATCACTCAAGTAGTGGTGCTTTACATTCTTTTTGTTATTATCATTATTTTACTTCCTTATGCTTATTGGGGTCTCTACCTGATTCTTACTTTTATGACTTAATTGTGTCATTTTTGGCTTGTTATCATTCCTTTACAATGTTTTGTTCCTTGACTAATATTACTTTTCTTTACATATTTTATCTACTTATAATGTTACCTGAATACATTCAGTGGTTACATTGATTGTTATCTTTAATTCATTATAACTTATATTATTGGTTTTCTTATTATCTTTTATTGTTTATGACTAATCATAGTATCATTCTTTATATTTGGCCTTTTAAATTAGTACTTTGATATGGATCAGCTAATGTGCTGTTTCTATTTACAATAGATGATACAAATATCATTCATGTCATCTCTTATCTTACTTATTTTATTTGACTTTATTCTTTAAAGGTTTTATTAAGCTCACTTAACAGTTTATTTGGGAAACTTGTCTTGTCAATTCGTCTTTGTCATTCTGTTTGTTTATGTTGTAGTGTCATATTATGCAGATAGTGGATTTATCACTGTTCACTTGAATTTCTTCTCTCCTTTCATTCTTTATTGGTTTTATTATATTTACTGTTATATTCTTCCTGGTTACTCATTTATAGTTATTTTAGTATCGTTCACCCTTCTGGTGTTCATTATTATTATGGAACGTTTTGTGACGTTACAAGGTAAATAAGGATTTCCCCCTCCCAAAAAAATTCTGACATGCAAGTAGCACCATAATCCCCCGCTCTAGGTGCCCCTGAAATCTAATGCTCTATAGGGCATTAGGAAATGAGCACTTCAAAATTTTAGTTAATCAGCACTTCAAAATTCTACAGCTACAATCTACAGAAGATAAAGATAAATTAAAATGTAACCAAATGTGAACTATTTAATTCAAACCAAATTTAAAACTTGATGAAGTTGGGAGTAACAGACTTTCAAATTTATATTTAATATAATTTATATTTACATAATATTTAAGAACTTAACCTCTTGAAAAGGAAGCTTTCCTTTTTATATAATGATTAAGGTTTGATATGTAATGATTAAATATTATTATTTTACAAAAATATTTTATTTATAATTGTTCAGAATTATTCTTTTTATTATAAATCTTATTAATAAATACAGGTATTTTTTATTTTTTACAAGAATATATTCAAAATATCCCAGTTACAAGAAAATATTATTTTTTATTAATGTAACAATAATAAGAACATGACATATCTAATAATGTTAGAATAATATGACAATAATGTTTCTGCAACATTTTTTGTATTTGTGAGCTGCTCTGTTTATCTAAACTGTCTCAACCTGTTGGTCTTAAAAATTAAACTAAATTTTGTAAGTAATATTTTAGCCACTCTTGTTGGATACCAGAGTAAGGGAATTGAAATTGAGTGATGGTTCTGCTATCTTTAAGTACAGCCTGACAACTTTGAAAAAGCCATCACCGATTTCAGTACGCACAGAGTGGAGAAGTAATGCTGCTCCCTCTCCCAGTTTCTCTGTCTCACTGTCCCCCTTCCCTTCCTAATCAACGGCATGTTGTATAGTTCACACATAATGTTCGGCGAGTAAATGACCCACTCCACACAGTTGCTTTGAGTCCTGTGACTTTCTGCTACAAATGTCCTAAGTGTCAAAAATGTTTGTTCTGCACAGGTCGTTTTCAATGTTCTATAACTATATTCCTACTTACCTGCCTCCCTTTGTAACTATGTTCCAGTAAAAAAGTAAAACTGGAACTCCCAGTGCTTGAAAATTTAATAGCACAGGGCCAGAAGAAAACATGAAGCAAGGGAGTCAACCATGAGCCAGAAGTCTTTAAGTCAGAAGGCACCATAAGGTCTGCAAACTTAAAGTAATCATATGTAAAAATAAGATTTATTAATGGAAAATCATATTATCACTGTTCAATATCATACTATTACCTTGATAATTATGTAATTTTAAATAATTAAATATCTAACGTATGTAACTGACATCACATACTGCTTTTAGTGTTTCATTTATATAAATCAGTGTTGCCAGGTCAGCCAAACCTCTTTTAATCATATAGCCACTTTAGCATAAAAATCCCCACTGTCACAAATATGTATGCTTTATGCAAAGTGTAATATTTCAGAGTACAGTATCTGAGTGTATTATAAATGTTTAAATACTATTACAAGAATAATGTAAACATTACAAACTTTGTGCCGAGATCTTTTGCTTTTGCTATCTTTTCTTACACTTAGCTCATTATAGCCTAATATATTTACCCACCTTTTCAATTATTTAATTGATAAAAATAATTTAATTATATTAGTTAAGTAACATGGACAATGAAATCCAAGAATAATTTTAAACCAGTCCCACCTATTTTTAGTTTATATACATACAGTTTCTATTAATATATATAAACTTTCACGTATGAACTTACTATTCGTTATCACTTCCCCAAACGTTTCAAGGTGATGTGCCTCTTCCTCAGTGGGAGTAAATACTGGATGTCGTTTTACAGAATAACCGTTATGGACTATAGGTGTGTGTGGTGGGGGTTGATGGTGGGAAGGGTATGGCGCTGAGGTTCAAATTGTGTGTTTGGATCAGTGTATCGAATAGTGTATGCGATTTATAAATGTAGAGCGCCAATTTATAAATCGCATACATTATTCGATACACTGATCCAAACACACAATTTGAACCTCAGTGCCATTCCCTTCCCACCATCAACCCCACCACACACACCTATAGTCCATAACGGTTATTCTGTAAAACGACATCCAGTATTTACTCCCACTGAGGAAGAGGCACATCACCTTGAAACGTTTGGGGAAGTGATAACGAATAGTAAGTTCATACGTGAAAGTTTATATATATTAATAAATTAATAAAGTGAACGAAGAGGATGAATCAACAAAATAATTACAGTTTCTATGTTTGTCCATTATAATATCAAAACAAGATTTACTTTGTTTACTCAAATATTATTTTGTGCATAATAGGCTAGTTGGTGTTTCAGTGCCTAATTTACTCATGATTTTGTTTTTATTAAGGTTAAGAGCACTAAACTTTCTCTGTACAAACCCACTATATGGTAAAGTAAATAGATATGCCACAAAAGCACTCAGAATAGGAAAGCACTCCTTTCTTAGTGTTTTTCCTTCTCTCCAAAAGCTTAATAAACTTTCATCAGCACTTGGGCAAATATTTGTATTCCTAGGGGTAGGGGGGTTCCATTCTCCAGTTAGTTCTACAAAGTTTATTTCAATGCTTTTGTCTAAAGACTACAGATGTTGAATTTTTTTATATCAACGCCTTTAATTTTGTTTATATCAAGAAATTCTAAATGTTTGAGCCTTTACATAGTCATGGTTGAACGGCATTCACCACATAGAATTTTGAGACTTTAAATTTCACCACTGAGGGGAACATTCCCATACCTACGATCTCTGAGATAAATAGAAAGGCAAAGTGAATAAATAATGTAGAAAATAAAAGTGTAGACTTAAATTAATTGAACAGAACGTTTGTAAGGTGACAAGCTTTACACTTGCCATGTGTAGTAGCCATAAGTAATGAATTTTATTATGCAAAGGTATCTTTAAACTCTTTAATTTCCTGGAGCCCTTTAAATGGTTCTCAGAGTGCACCTGTGCCCTTGTATGTAAGTGATTTTGACTGCAAAAGAAAAATTACTTTTAGGAATTTAAATTAATAATCATAAAAACGTTCTTTCAGTTGACCTTATTATCAGTTTAAAAAAAGGTGTACAACATTTGTGCCTATAAACAAAACAACATTTGTTCAGTTACAAAATAATTCCTTACAAATTCATTTATAAATTTTACCAAAAGAATGTATATTCAATTACGTAGATTTTTAAAACTGTTAACTGTGAATTTTAAACCTTTCTGCCTATTCGACCATACTCAAGACACATAGAACATCTGTCTATTCAACCCTCCAAAACTTATTGCGCGGGTTTAGCCAAGTTGGAACACCTGGCCATTTAGTTCCAATTTTCACCGTTTTCACGCTAGCGTTTATCAACTTGAGAGGGATATAATATAACAAAATTTAATTTTTTTGGTTGTTATCATTATTGTTTTGCGGTATAATTGGATATGCTGAACACTTATAAACTTACTTAAGCGGGCGTGGTTGATTTACTGTATGTTACATTTATTAAAACTTTTAATTGTTCTTATTTTTCTATTCAGACTTGTTTAATAACCCGCCATTTTGTTTAGCTTGCGAGTGTTTATGGAGAATGCAGAAGATTCAGGTAAACAATGTTAATATTTAAAATAGCTATGAGATTTTGGAAAGTGCTTTTAATTTTTCTGTGCTGAGGTTAGTGAATTGTGGAAGAACCAGTGTGTCAGTGCCACGTTTAAATGGTTAAAATTATTTTAAAAAAGTGTTTACAAAATAATCTTGAGACAGTTGTGATTAATGGTGTATTAGTGTACAGAACTGACCTTAATCATTTGTTTGTATTATAATTTGTTGATAACGTGAAGAATAAATGTATAGCGGTTTTAAAACGTCGTAATGGAGTTGTTATATGCGAATTTGGTATTTACAAAATTCACCAAAGAGTATGTTTAAATTCTATCAATAGACGAAACCTTATATTGCTGGATACACATGTAAATGGTTGATCTGTTCTGTGAAATCGTCTGTCATTTTATATGTAGTTTATTATATATGTACAGTGTCATTTCTGTTAATTTGTTATAGACAGTTTTATTGAATAAAATAACTGATTTACGTTATGTAAACGAAAAACTGCAAAAGAAACGTTTATTTTTTAGTTGTAGACATGAAATGGATTCTTGTAAAAAGCACAGAAAGTCATGCTCATATCGCTTATCGTACCTTACATACATGTATAACAAACAAAACATTATTTAATATTATAAAAAGACGGCGAGATAATTACTTGATAAAGTTAGCTTTAATGTTTTACTTCAAAAATACATTTCTTGGTTATGATGCGTTGTGTGCTAACAGTAGAGAATATTAGATATTTCATATTATTTAATATTATTGTACAGGTACTAATTACAATAAATAAACGAAAAATAAGAGTGTGACCGAACTTCATGCTATTTTTCTGAACATGTTTACAATAAATTGTCAATGAAAAAGTTTGTTATTACTTATATAATTTCATGAAGATGACAGTTTACATGTTTGTGACATTGTACATAATTAGTACAGATTTCAGAGTCTTCCATTTAAAGGTTAGGTACATTATTTCTTCCAGTATTGAATGCTCAAGGGCAGTTGTGAACTGTGATTATCTTAAGTTAATTTTTAATTCAGCAACAATAATAATTACATTTTTTATGAGGATTTAGTTATAAATAAATAGTTTAGTATATTCAGTTATAATTTTTGCAATAAATTCATTGTTTCAGATGAGGCAAGCGAGCTAAAATGGTTTTGCATCTCTCCATTAAGCATAAAATAAGAAGAATTATCTGAAAATTCTGTTATTAATTCTTCACACCAAGAGAACAAACATTCTATAAGTCTGGATGATGAAAAGTGAGTTTTATATGTGTATTTTAAATAGAGTAACCTGTATTGTTGACAACAATGAGTATAGAATGAGACTATATGATTGTGTACGTGATGTATTTACTTCCAATTAAAATTAAAGGAATAATAAAAACCAAGGCTTTTTGTATATTTATTTCTATAAATGTCTAAATCGATTGTAAAACAACTACTCATTTAGTGTGAAGTATTTATATAGTTGAAGCATTTGTTTTTTTAGAGTATAGTAAATTATCTGAAGTTTGTTGGTACAGAAAGTTTGATTAACAGAAATATAGATGTAATATGTATTGTTAGTCATAGTACTTGCGAGTTAGCCACTGTTGGTGCCATTACAGACAAATGTTACAGATTGTAAAAAAACTTTCCATATGGGAAAGATTTGTTCACTAGTATTATAACCTTTTATTTTTATATGTTTAACAGCAATTAAACAACTTTTTTTTTGCATTGTAAATATAATTTATTGAACACAGGCATATTTTTATGTTTTTAGGTTAGTATGATTACTATAATTTTCCACAAAAACTTGAAATAATGCACAACAAAAATAGTGTCGTTTCAATATCTGGCCCCTAGAAGCTGTGAAATATGCAACATCTGGGTTTTTGCATTTTCTGTGTGTACTGTGGGCTTAACAAGTAGTGTTCACAGTAAATTTGTAGTGTATTTTTATGTAAATTCTGCAAAAGAAATTGTATCATAAGATGTACGGTTACAATATTATTATTTTGTAGGATACATTAGGTTGTTAGAGTTGATGTTCACTGACATTAACTAACACTTTGATATTAATAGTTACTTTTTTATGGGGTTATAAAAAAGGTTTTTAAATAATAAAACAGTGAAGTGGTTATAGTATAAAATACAAAATATAGGGTAGTGTCTATAACATACAGTTTAATATACATGCAATGTATAGTATAATATACATGTATTATACATATAGTATAATGTATTGAGCCCTAAACGGTATAATATAATAATATGGTATGTGGCTAATCACATAAATTTCTGACTGATTAATAAAAAAAAAAATTACAAAGGAAAATATGTATAAAAAAAAAAAAATGGAAGGTTAGGTAAGATTAGTTTGTATTTACGGAATATTTCCGATTATAGTACCAAGCCACGTATTTGATAATCAAATAAGTAATGTATATCGTACCGTCTGTGACTTACAGCAAAATGTATTT
Source organism: Magicicada septendecula (assembly GCA_034769895.1). Classification (NCBI taxonomy): domain Eukaryota; kingdom Metazoa; phylum Arthropoda; class Insecta; order Hemiptera; family Cicadidae; genus Magicicada; species Magicicada septendecula. The sequence goes on from CM068375.1 coordinate 348,304,867, forward strand.
TCACGTTAAAATGTACATGTTTCGGGACCTTGTCCCATCATCAGAATTTAAAATCGTCTTCTTATCCCATCGTGCGATGGTATAGCTGTCGAATATTTCCAAAAATATTAAATCCACATTATAAATAAAACAAAACAATAATACACTATACAAATAGCGCGCACAACGGTTTCAAGGTGTACACCGTACGGCGACAAACCGCGCACTGGTTCATATCTAACTCGTATCATAGCAGATACCGCAAAGCAGTGTCATACAGGATGTTTGATCTAAAATGCAGCAGATCATTCAAAACATGTGGCTTGGTATCGGCATTATTGTATGCTTTATATATTTCGAATTCTTCGAGGGCGTTCATATAACGCCCTTTATTGCAAATGTGAAGGGATTTTAGGTTAGTATTATAGCCAGTATAGTTGTGATTCTCCGCGATAAGATGGTTAGCAAATTTAGATCTGATGTTTTCTAGGTTGTGAAAGTATGTAGGTGGCTTATGTTCAGCGAATCTTTTTAGAAAATTTCGGCCCATTTGGCCCACATAGAAGGCATCACAATCATCACATACCAATTTATAAATCCCTGTTTTAGTTTCAAGGGCTGTTGGTTCATGAACACGAAGATTATTTAAAATGTTGTTGTAGTTTTATAAGTGATAATAATATTATTAGTCTTATTTAAAATTGAAGTCAGAATTCTAGGCATAAAGGCCGTGTATGGCGTTGAGATGTATTTATATGTATTGACCACAGGTGCCCTACGTATGTTAGTGTTTTTTCGTTTCTTATGTCTTTTGAGGATACTATTTATTATTGTTTCTTTGTAAATAGACCGGTTACACAAATATTTGAACAGTATTAATAGTAATATACAGTTTACGCTGGAGAACGAGGACAATGGGAAATTAAATTTTCTGGATTTGACTGTCACTAGGAACAATAATAAATTGCAGTTTAATATTTACATGAAACCTACAGCAACTGATACAGTTATGCATGCCACATCTTATCATCCATTGTCCCAAAAAATGGCCGCTTTCCACAGGATGATTAACCACCTTCTGTCATTGCCCCTCAGTAATGAGGACTACTATGATGAACTGAATACCATTAAACACATTGCAATCACAAAAGGTTACAAAGAAACAATAATAAATAGTATCCTCAAAAGACATAAGAAACGAAAAAACACTGACATACGTAGGGCACCTGTGGTCAATACATATAAATACATCTCAACGCCATACACGGCCTTTATGCCTAGAATTCTGACTTCAATTTTAAATAAGACTAATAATATTATTATCACTTATAAAACTACAAACAACATTTTAAATAATCTTCGTGTTCGTGAACCAACAGCCCTTGAAACTAAAACAGGGATTTATAAATTGGTATGTGATGATTGTGATGCCTTCTATGTGGGCCAAATGGGCCGAAATTTTCTAAAAAGATTCGCTGAACATAAGCCACCTACATACTTTCACAACCTAGAAAACATCAGATCTAAATTTGCTAAGCATCTTATCGCGGAGAATCACAACTATACTGGCTTTAATACTAACCTAAAATCCCTTCACATTTGCAATAAAGGGCGTTATATGAACGCCCTCGAAGAATTCGAAATATATAAAGCATACAATAATGCCGATACCAAGCCACATGTTTTGAATGATCTGCTGCATTTTAAATCAAACATCCTGTATGACACTGCTTTGCGGTATCTGCTTGTGATGGTACAATCATGGTACATTTTGTGATTACTTTAAATATGGTAAATAAAACCATAACTATTGTATTTTTCTATTTTGGTCATAATCAAACCAACCTTAAATAACCGGTATGAAGATATAGTGAGTGGAGTGTATAATAATATTTGTCAGGATTTGAACCAATTCATAGCAAAAACTGTGAAGCATCACAAAAAACAGTATGCAGTTTGTGGCGATAAGAGTGCCGAACCTTAATTACGTCAGCGGCTGAGAATGTGTTTACATCAACAACACGAGGCTGTCAACAGCTTAACAATGGAAGTGTGACGTAGGTTCACCCCACCTCAGCAAAATCTAACAAAGACTCTTGGTCATTTCAACTGCAGCAGTGATCAACGCCAGCCGGCAACCCATTCACTCACTAGTGAATTTTACCTTTTTAGCCACTGTACGTGGTTAATAAACAGTATAAATATCAAAACATGTGTTAAAGAACGTTAGAAAGTTCGGCTTCGTGTAGGCGTCATCGGCCGATGAATCGTCCCATGGAGATCGGCGTATAGAATCGGTCCGAAGGGTTACGTAGGTCGACATGACGGTGCGCCGTAAAACGCCGTAAAATTTTACTGATTGTGCTAATCGGGACGATACTAGCAGTGCGAGGAGGCCTACACGAAATGGGTGAGAACGTTCCATCAACACCTTAATATCCTTATTTTATTTCCAAGTTTCCTTCATGTAAAATGACCAAATCACAAATCATATAAATTCAAATATTCAAAATTTCAATTACATAAAATGAGCTCCTAAAATAATAAAATTTGTACCATGAGAGAGAGAGAGAGAGAGAGAGAGAGAGAGAGAGAGAGAGAGAGAGAGAGAGATTGCGTGTGTGTTGAGTAATTTCTAAGTGCTGGGTTGGGCACAACTACATATATTACTATTTTATAATTACTAAAGATATGTAAGGATATAGTCACGTAAGTACATACTATTAGATAATCACATATTTACTTGCATTATGCTTTTGGAGGGGTTAGAGTTTGTTTCACATTTGCAAAACTATTATGTAAGAGGTAGATAAAATAAAAAGGGTATTTCATTGGTAAAATTTATAAACAGATGTTTTATTATTTCAAGCAACTTCCGTTCATCATAACTTCGCGTAACGAATTCCTGGCCTATAACATATGTAACAAAGATGGCGCCCGAATTTTGTAAACATAATCATAAGTGTAACATACAATATATCGTATACATAAAATCAACCGAATCGTAAGATCACATGCTATGATACGAGTTAGATATGAACCAGTGCGCGGTCTGTCGCCGGACGGTGTACACCTTGAAACCGTTGTGCGCGCTATTTGTATAGTGTATTATTGTTTTGTTTTATTTATAATGTGGATTTAATATTTTTGGAAATATTCGACAGCTATGCCATCGCACGATGGGATAAGAAGACGATTTTAAATTCTGATGATGGGACAAGGTCCCGAAACATGTAAATTTTAACGTGAAAATACATTTTGCTGTAAGTCACAGACGGTAAGATATACATTACTTATTTGAAGATTAGTTTGGGTAGTTATTCTGATTTTTAGGCTGGTTTACAGAAAAACTACAGTTTATGCAAAACAGATTTGTACAAAAGCATGGTATTCAAATTTTTACTGAAGTTTTGTATTAAAAAATTAGTTAATCAAGTTTGGTATACATTTCTGAGCTGTTTTCAGGAAGAAACAATATGCACAAAAAATTGAAATATGGTAAAATCCAGAATGGTAAAATATTGAGGGGGGGGGAGAATGATTTTAGATAACTAAAAATTTTGGATAATACTGGTGTACTACGTCATAAGCAATAAAAGGTTAATTTATTAAAACATTTTTATCCAGAAAACTGTTTAGTATCATACCATGATTAAAAATAATAATGATAAAATTCTAATAAGTTTTTTTGGAAAATCTTGAAATTTTCTTTTGAGTTTGGTTTTTCTTGTGGTTTCATCATGCCTACATTTATTTTCACTTATTTATTAGGAATGTCCTATCTGTAAAGGCATCCTCACCAATTTCTCTGTTGTCATTTGTATGTTTTGCAGCACTAGTACATGCTTTGCTTATATGTCAACTGCTGTTCCTAACTTAAGATGTTTGTTAGCATGTATACATATATACATTCTTGCATGTGAATCAGTAGATAATGAAAGAGAGACTGTAAGTTTCTATTTTCACTGTTTCGCATAAGAAACCATTCATGAACAATGTACTGTAATTATCTATAAGAAATGCAGTTCAGTTTTCCATAATGACAATAAATAAAATAGCTTGATTGTTTCTTTTGTTGAGGTATAGGTTTAGTGGAAGTTATTTATCCGATTATATTGTCCATGGTGTACTTACGCTGAGTGTCACAAAACATATTTTTTTTTGACTGTACACAAGTAGCTTACTGTGTGTGTTTGTGTATGTGCGCGCGAGTGCACGCAGGGGTATGTGTATGTTCATGCATGTATCTTTTATAATGTGGCATGCCATTGTTACATATAAGCAGTTTTGTCCATTTCATTTCATTCTTAATGGGTGTCACCTATGGATGTGATTTCAAGTTTCTAGGTCAGATGCTCAAGGGTTGTAACTGAATTTACATATTTAGTTAATTATAATGTACACAATAGTACATGTAACACATGTACAGATGTGCAGATATAGATATTGTAATACCCTGTATTAACCCTCTTTTAGCTATGGTTGAGTAAACTCGATGTTTGTAAATCAAGAAGCTACTGTTGCTGCGGCTGAACATACTCGTTTATAAATTTGTGCTGTTATTGCTGTTACCGTATGAACTCGATTGGTCTGATTGGTGCTGGATTCTGTTCTTTACTATCGTGTACTATGTTGAAAATTTGGTTCAGTATCGTTTCAGTGTTGTGCCTTGTTTTAAGGAATACCATTCGCCATTCGATAAGAAATGATTAAAATTACATTATTTAAATAAAATTATAAATACATTTATTAATCAGATTAAACAATACAATTTTTTTTAGTGTGCGAATAAGTAAAAGATTTAAAATATGGTGTAAATACAGAGTAGTGAAATTGTATATTTAATATTTCATGTGAAAAATGAACTAAATGTGAAGAATGCACACATTTATAAATGTGTTTATAAATGTGATTGATAAACACAGAACATTATGGATTCATTGTTCATTAGTAAGAATTTATAACTGGTGGGTTACAAATGTTATAAGTTAATGAAAATGTATACTATTAATTAATAGTATAGTTACAGAATAGATGTAAATACAAAATTTTCTCACCACTGGGGTGTAGGGTAGTCTGGTTATGTTACTAGCAGCAAAAGGGTTAATAAGTATTGTTTCCACCATGTAGAAACATTTTTTTGGGCCCATACAGTAAAGAAGGAATTGCCAGCACTTTGTAAAATTTTATCAGCACTTCTCTACTAGTTTCTTAATCTATCATCTCACAATGCCACATATTTGTTGACATACATTTTATCTTATTGTGGATGTCCTTGTCTTCCTCATAAGAGATATCTCAAGTCAAACGTGATGTTCTATTAACTACACAACCTTCATTAGCTTCATAAGAAGATCATAGGCTTTTTCCTATGATATTCTCAGGTTATATTCTGCATTTGGCATGATTGTGTATTGCTTTTTGTAGAGCCTACTCTATACTTTCTATTATAACTTGATCCTTTACACATAACAATATGTTCTGTTAAACTGAGGCTCCCACTCGTACACCTAGAGTTGAACTGTCTTTTGAAATCCATATAAGATGACTCATGAAAATATTAAATAAGGTAAGATACACACTTAATCCCTATTTTACTTCTTGGTGTATGTAGAATTTTACAGTTAATTCTTTTCCAATGTCTATGACAATTTAGGTGTGGTGTGCGCGCACACGTGCGGGCGCACGGTTTTTCTTTGTTTGCATATATGCGTGTACATATTTCATACAAGAATATTTTTATTCTTATTTGTACCTTATTTAACAGTGTTGGAATAGTTTTTCTATACTGTCACCTTCAAATATTATCATACATTATTTCAGACTTAACATCTGAAGATGACAATGTGGAAAAATTTTCGGAACACGGTAATACAAAATACAAATAAATATAAAAACATATTCATCCGTGTAAAATATTATTTATTGTTAACACTCATTAATTAACAAGAATAATTGTGAGTAATTTTATAAAGATATGTGTACGGTTTCTATTATATGTGAGTGGTTTATTACATGTATGTAATGCATATCCTTTTTTTTTACATTACTTTCCACAGCTAGTTTCTGTTGATACTTTCAAAGGCCTTCTTAAAATCTATGAAGACCAGATGTACTCAGTATTAAATTTCCCAAATTTTTATATTATTCGTGTTTCTAATAAATATTAAACAAATTTATTTGCTTAATTGAATTTCTTTATAATAAAATTGTGCCGAATCTTTAGAAATATTACTTCGTTTAGTGGTCTGAAAAGTTTTAGGCTTCGATCATAGGCGATGCTATCCACATAATTTTATTTTTGTAAGTTGGTACATCTGTCATAACAGTATGTGTAAAACTGTAAATAGTTTCTTTAACAGAGTTAATTGAAGCAGATCCGCTGTGTATATTCATTAAAATGGATAACAAAGAATACAGTGCAATAATAATTATTGTGTAAAAGCCTGCATATAAGTGTGAAAAACTATGTTGCTTTCAGTTACGTAACCAATAGCCAGACAAAGTAGCTTCTGAATTTTATGTAGCATTCGTAATATCAGTGCCATGTTAGATTTTTATAAACAAATTTTTAAAACAGTAATTTTATCTTAAACTTTCCAAAAGCAGTTGTGGTAGATATCCACAGTCAGTGACGCATATAATGTTTTATAGTAAATGGAAACTGTCACTGTTGTGGTTTGGTGTAACGACTTGTGTACTTATGCCCTGATGATCATAATAAATTTTGTTACAATTCTGACATAAAAAAAATGTTTTAAAATTGTGTATAGGTAATGACCAAACTTCAGCAAACCTTTTTATCATTTAGTAATTGGAAATATTTACAGAATATAAAATTTTAAGTAAATGCAAAATCAGTAACTGGTTTCTTAGCGGGAAGTTATACAGTTATTAAAAATGGTTTAAATTATATTATTTAAAAGGAAACATGCATTGAATTTATAATGATATTGTGAATTTATTTCAAATTAAGCGAAGTCGTTTTAGTGTTATAATACACATAAACTTTATCAATACAGGGAACACCAAGGGACCTAACGGAAAATATAATTTACAAAATATAAAGTGAAGGGCAAATCACTAACCCCAGTTTGTGATGAGATAATATATGTCAGTTGATTGTTCAAAAAAGTGATGTTGATGAGATAATACGTGGCTGTGATTTTTCCAACATTATTTTGTTTTCTGACGTAATATTCCGACATGGTTTATGTGTAATGATGATCCCACACGTTGCTGCTGTGGTGTGCTGTATTTCAAGTTAATCATTCCTTATGCTTTATACAATTGAGTGCCATCTCGCATCAGATATTATGTACGAAACCAGACCATGTGGATTGTTCCAGTTTCTGTCTATTAGATGTGCATTAGTGTATTAGTTTATTTTATGTGTTTTTAACACTATGTCTGGAAAATAGTGTTAATAAAGAGGTATAGAGAGAAAAATTATTCTTTTTTTTTGCATTGAGTGGAACCCATGACGTCAAAAATTCAATATTTGAAAATTAATATAAATTATGAGTTTTCTATTGTTAACACCATATTTATATTGTTTAGTATTATTTGTACAATAACAATATAGAATACATACATTTAAAGAAAATAGAATCGGACATTTTCAGATCAACTTGTGGTCAATAAATGAACCGTAAAGGGGTCAATCAGACTAACGACATTCTAATTATTTTACTTTTACTGAATGTGGAGCTTTGAAGTGTATATATAATATATGTTACAAATCAGGTTCTGTTGGCTAAGGGTACTGGTGTGCAATGTGAAAGAGAAATAAGAGTGTCTAATTGGCGTAATTTCTTCAATGATGTGAACCCCATAAAGGGGTGAAGATCTGCTGCAAAGCAAGTTAATGGTTGTCGGTATCAAATATTGGAAACAATGTTGTAGGACAGAATGTAATCAAGATCACCACAGTCAGTACTTATTGTCACATTTATTTTGTAAAATTGAAGGGCTAAAGTGTAACATTATAGTGGAAAGTACAAAAAATTAACAATATAGTAACAAGATAGAGGAAAGGGTTTTAAAATTTGTTAAATGTGTAGAGCGAATAGATGGGAAAACATTCCAGTGGAACTGTTGGTGAAAAACAGTCTAAAGACCAGAAGGATATGATAAAATTCAAGTTAGTCATTAAATATATCAACTAGAGTTCCTGGCATATTCTGATAATAGTTGACACATACTGATTATTTGTACTATGGTGAAATTATGTACATAATAGTATAGGTATATGGCAGGAACTGAGTATTATGAATATACTTGAGAGGATCGCCCAGTATCGGCTGAATTGGTGGGACATCAATCTTTACCGAATGGATGACAGCTGCATCCCCAAACAACTATGGAACCGAGGGGACGGAGATGTGTGGAACGTCCGAGGAAGCGCTGGAGTGACCAGGTCTAATCTTTGCTTATTTGAGACCGGAACATACCGTCTTAGGTTTAATCCTTGAAGATGATGATGAATTGTATAGGTTACAGTATTCTATACACCTATAGTTATAGTTATACACCTATTATCTATACTTTTGAAAGTTCAAGTGTGTATGAATGGCATAAGTTTTTCAGTGACAAAGAGGTGCAAGACTTCGTGTGCAGTTGGCTACTTTGGCCACGAACCCGTAGCCAACACATTTTTATGATGGAGGAATTAAAAAATTTCCAGTGGGATGGAAAAAATTTATAGATAATGTGGGAAGCTATATAGAAAAACAGTGTGGTACTTATTTTCACATATATTAATCCAGTAATAAGTTTCTCAAAAAGTCTCGTTTATATTTGATCAACCCTCGTATAACTACTTTAAAGATAATATTTTACAACACAATGGATGGAAATGATAAAACAAAACAAGTAGGACCAGAAAGTGTGAATGAAACTAATTGTAAAGCTATATCAGTTTTTGTTATTAATTTAATTTCAGTCAGGACAGCCAATAATTTTACTTGTGAGTTACCACTGATTAGCATGTTTATGTGGTTTATATACTACTCAAAGTTGAAATTAATTCGTCACATGTCAGTGATTCAAAGTGGAATTTATAAAATAAACCTATGTGGTACAGTAATAAAATTTGACATAATCTATAAGACTACAAAATAAGTTATTATGTATATGGATAGTATTTATTACATAATTTATTATGCTTATCTCCTTAGTAAACAGTTCACAACTAACACAAATTGTGATACGTTCAGGGTTCTGCTAGTCATTTTATTATATCTGACAAATTTTAGAAATTTCAGTAGTCTCCCTACATTTATATATTTAATTATACAAAAAAAGTTTTTAAACAGACATCTTTAAAGATTCTTATCTAATATCTAAACATAATGCAGTGAAATCTTATTTAGTATTATGGTACTTTGTGTATATATAACTGTGAGGAGTCGGGCGTTTATAGTGTAACAATTTATAATCAAGCTCTGTGTACAACTTATGAGAAGGCAGTATTTATAGCATGATGATTTAAAGTAAAGTTACTGGGTTTACATGGGTTTGTTATAGATAGTGTCAATTGAGCATGAATATTTATTACTAGAAAAGACTGAACAAATTGTTTCTTTTGTTTTTGTCAGGAACGACGTGTCTGAAGTTTTATCACACAGGTAATATATTCACAGGGCAAAACAGACATGCATTGATAGTGCTAATGTAATTTAAGCATAATACAACAAAAGTAACAACATATTTTGGAATTGTCGACTTTGTAATTTACAGCCTAATTGTGTATATGTCCATTGCAGTAGTTGTGCAATGTGTATGTTATGACTTATACTATGTAGCCATTAAAAAAATTGTGCTCACCAGTAAAACAGACACAAGGAGAGTGTACCTTGAAAGAAATTTATGAAAGTGCGTACGTCTTGATAGAAATTTAGTATGGCAGACATGTAAATATAATATGAAGGAAGCAATTTGGACTGCAGCTCAGTAAAATATACTAGCTTGCGTAGAGACTGTCACAACTCTCATTAGAAAAATTTATACTTAAAAATGTATGTTGGGTAACACTGCAGACTTACCAGATTCACTGTTTTCATAACACACAGAAGAATAAAGAATAAACAACACTTGTCACAAATGGAGAAATACACGTGTATGGTGTCGTTGAAATGTTTTTTTTTTCAAACCATTGGTTTTTATTTTATGTTTTAGTGTTTTGAAAACACAGAATGTGATAAGTTTGCTCACTTTCAATAAAATAATTTTCTTTGTCATGTTATTTGAATTAGCAGTCTCTGTAATTTCAACTTTGTCATGTTTACTTGTCATGTTCCGGTCAAGGCCTTTCAGTGTTCCCACCATTTTCAAGTCCTAAACCACGACCTAGGTGGTTTTGTCTGGAACATGACAAGTAGCAGTTCAGCAAGTAAACACGACAAAGTTGAAATAATTTTTTTGTGCAAGGTGATCCATGGGAATCTGATGATTAGTAAAAAAGAAATAAGTAGTATCGAATGTATTTTATTTACTTTTGTTTTATTATGTAATTTCAGCAAATTTGATGCAGCTTACAGGTATAAGTTCATTTTTTAAACAAGACCTCTCTCAGATGTCCTCCATGATTTTGTATGCACCTGTATAGAGGTATTGAGTTTGTTAATGTCAGTAGGTTTATTAAGAAACACTCTAGACTTGAGGTATCCCCAGAGAAAATAGTGACATACTGACATATCTGGAAAGCATGTGACCTGGAAACATCTCTCTAACTACCGTCATGAATGCTCTTGCAGCGTGAGCTGTTGCTGCATCCTGCTGGAACCACACAGCATTCAAGTCAATCCCATGATGGTGCAGTTCAGGAGTAAGGAATTCCTGAAACATCACTGTGTACTGTGCAGAACCATATGGACTGTCACCATATGTCCTTCCTCTTCAAAGAAATAAGGGCCTTTGATCCTAAAATATGCTACAGCACACCAGACAGTTACACGTGGATTGTGAAGAGAATGAATAGAATTTATGTATAGCTGCTGAGGATTTGTATCAGACCAGTAACAAAAATTTTGTTTGTTCAATGTACCTGTTAAATGAAGTGGTTCGTTGCTGTGACCATTTCATCATTTAACAAGTTGAGAAAATTTGCACTAAATACCACTCAATTTGCTTTGTCATGGTTGTTTAACTTTTGTACCACTTACATTTTATACGGATGAAAGTTAAAATCTTTGTGTAGAATTCTTACGACACTGCTGCGGGATAAACATAGGGCTGCTGCATGCCTGCCTGAGGGCTTCTTAACATCACCTGCCTGACTCTGAATCTTCTCATGGTGTGCACTGGACCTGGTGGTTTCTTATTCATTGCATAGTTCAGAAATTATTTATCTATAAATTTATTGTATTCCAACTAGATGGGGACAGCACCATGATGCTGGAACATTAAAGTGATGGCAGAATAATCGCTGCATAATCACAACTGAATCACCATTTTTTAAATAAGTTCCCACAATGAGTGCACGGTGTGTAGCAGTCACTGCTTCGTTGTAACTGAAATGATGTCATGTATGCAAGGCCACAGCCAGTCCAATTCCTGCTTGTTAGCCAGGGTTGCTAATCTATGTCACTTTAAAAACTGTCAGATTCCTGTGGACCACCTTGTATAAGGAACATGTAGTAATCACAGTTGAGTCAGCACATCAGAACCAAATATTGTGAGCCATTGTAAATGCACCAAAGTACCTACAGTACTGTGTCATCCAAAGAGTATGTAACCGTTAAATTCCATTTAAGAGAAACAACTATTATTTTTTGTGACTTACCTTCAATGTCATGCCAAGGTCGTCTAGACGAACTCTGTAGGTACAGAATTAGGTTATCTGTTTTTTGTGGCGCAGTAACTACATTAACGCATGATTATAATAAGAAACATCTTATTTTATTATATCAATAAGATACAAAATTATTGAACAATGATTATCAAACAATGCATTAAACAAAACTTATTACACAAAATTATAAGAATGCAAACCAGTACCTTGTAATAGGTTATTCCTTATACTCTCACTATCTCTCTATTTATTTATTGAGATCTCATTCTTTTATAAATACATGAATTGAAATTGAATTTGAATTTTGGCCAAGTTATGTTTTCTCGTTACTTATCTGAAATGTGCTCTCGTCGTCACTTCACCACTTGTTGTACAACACTTTTTTCTTTTGATAAAACGATTAAATGTACTGTCCAAAATGTTTAAATACCGATCCTTGATGATATTCGATTACTTTAAAAAGCCTTTGAAAGTTTATTTACGTTTTAAACACAATTTTGTGGGTAGATCTACCGTAATACCCCGCGGGCACTCAGCACGGGCGTGCTGTTCAGTGGTCGTCTCGAGACTGACTTATTTTGCTGGCGTCCTCGCCCAAGATTTTCATTTGGTGACATCTTAAAACCAGTTCATTCCATTCCCCGCCATCCGTCTCATTCTTGTTGCTGAAAAGTTCCGCTGTACTTTGTATCACCTTTTCAACTTGATAAAACATATTTTCGTCAGCAACATTCCTGGTGAACATTCCTAGTGAGTCACTCGTCACAAATAAACTCACTAGTTCCTTCAAAACCTTATATAAGGTTATAAAATTCTCTCCCACTCAATTCTCCACTCACCACCAACTACGCTCTACTATAATAAACATTTTGGGAAATTATTGCACAATATTTTGTTATAAATTTTGCCCCGTTACAAATATTATATATTTCTTCAGGTATAGGAGAAACGTTTAACAATTGTCCTGAATAAGCTGGTTTAATATTGACGAAACAATAGCTGAATATCTAAAATGGCTAAATATTGATTCAATAGGTAGAACTTTGATTCTGGTGGTCAGATTCCATATAAATATTCTTCATTATGTGAGTGATTGTTCTAAGGGAATTTTATGTCAGCAGATGTTCATATGCTGTACATTTCGTGTGATATCTTTAGTGTATGATGTAAAACATTTGGTATTGTGCTGCATATTGTAACGTTATTTTAATAATAAAAAGCGTATTTAAGAATTATGTACACATTTTAACTAACATTAGGGTGTTTTGCAAGACTGGAAGAAATATAAACATTTTTTAATATCTCCTCCTAAGTGTTTAGTATAATTTCTGTATCTGTGTGATATGGACGAAGAGAGGTGCATGTAGGATTTCATTCTAGGAGAGGGTTAGATCACTGCAAATAAACCTACAAAACTTAAAAGAGAAAGAACTTGTTATTTAAAATTTATTTTGTTGTGATCAAGACTGTAAGTGGGAAAAGTAGGGTTACATTAATAGATATCTAAACATTAACAAAGTCATGAAACAATAAAGATTACATCTTATACTATAATATAGGAGAGGCGGCTGATAGGTAATGCACAGTCGCATGTAACTCGCAAATATAAAGGGGTAGTCAAATGAAACAAATATGAAATAAAAGTACATTTTAATTGCTACAAAACTTACATTTATTTTTCCACGTAGTCACCACTTACAGTTGTCTCGTCAGTGGTAACACATTTCTCCTAACAGTGAACCATTTGTCTCATCCTATCAATGAAGAATGCCGGTGGTCTTTCCTTCATCCACAACGTCACTGTGTCTTTCAGTTCATCATCTGTGGTGAAATGAATACTCTTAAACCTCTCTTTAAATGCGAAAAAAGTGAAAATCGCAGGGCACCAAATCTGGTGAGTATGGAGGGTGTGGAATGGGTTCAGATATCGAGTTCGCAAGAGCGTCGGCGGTTGGACGCGATGTGTGCGTGGCACCCACTGCGAACAGATTTTACGGTAGCCCAGTTCTGCAAGTCCTACTCATTCTTTCAATATGCCTATCTGGGTGGCGATGTGTTATGTGATGCGACGGTCATTTTGAATCAGTTCATTCACCTCCATTTGGTTCTTCTCATCAGTCAGAGAAACTGATCGACCACTGCGAGGTTCATCCTCAATATTCGCTTTACCAGCTTCTGATGCACGAAATTTTATTGCCCACCTACTCACGGTACTTCGATCAACAGTTTCATCACCATAAATGGCTTTTAGATGACGATAAATGTTACTAGCGTTCACTTTTTCAGCTGTTAAAAATTCAATCACTGCACGTTGCTTTAGACGCGTTGACATAGCTGGCATATTTGACTCCATAACAATGGCAACTGACAGAAAACAAGAAGGAGTTGGTAAACAAGATTTAGGACGTTTGTAATGCAAGAATGTCGCTACAAGATGGCAGCACGCGTCGTGCTGTACATTGTTTTGTTTTCCCATTATATGTGACTGTGCAGTACTTATCAGCTGCCCCTTGTAAATAAAATAAAATGATACTGGAAAGTCAGCAAGAATTTTCTCCCATTTTCTGCATATGCTAATAACTATCACTGTTTACACTACTGTTAAATGTTCTGTACTACAATATTTGCAGTATATGTAATTAAATTGGTCTACTTATTTTGCACTGGAATGAATACAAAATTTTCATAAAATAAAGATTACAGGCCCTCAGAAACAAACATTCTAAAATCATTCCAATTTTGTCATGCGTACATGCTGACCTGCTACCTGTCATGCTCCAGACAAGGCCTTTCAGTGTCTCCACCATTATCAAGTCCTAGGTTTGATTGTAGGTTCCATGTTGTGGTTTAGGACTTGGTAATGTTGGAGACACTGAAAGGCCTCGTCCGGAGCATGACAAGTAGCAGTTCAGCAAGTAAGCATGACAAAGTTGGAATTACAGAGATTGCTAATTCAAATAACAAGATGAAAAATTCTATAATACCTGGATTTTGTTGTCCATGACATGTCCGTTGATTAACTAATTATAAATATATCACTACTGACTCGCATCACTAATTTTTTATTGGTAAAAGTTTAAATTTTTTACCATTGACAAATTAGTGATCCTATTCAGTAGTGATATATTTATAATTAATTCTATAATCATGCTATGGGGTACACAAATTCGTGGTTGGCCACACATTTTTTTGAAGTTAACACACACATCTGTTCACGAGTAGAGCCATGAAACATTTGTAAACAGTGTACTGACTGCCATGTTGGTTGTAGATCTATGTTTGTTTGGAATAACGAACATATTATAAGATTTTGTTGATTTATTTTCTAAATGGTAATAAAGCATTAAATAAAAAAATACAGAAAATGATTGAAAGATTGAAAAACTGTAATAGGCACATCTGTATAAAATTGGAAAAATAATTTAATATAAGGAATTTCTCAACTTCCTGTAGAATAAATTACTGCACTATAAACATGTAAACCAAGTTGGATACAGTGCAGGCTGGTTAAAATTCAAGGGCGATCTTCCTACTCGCTGAGAGGTCACAAACTTCAAATACGGGGATACAAATTTGAATATTCCACAACCACCAGACATCTAGTACACAAAATGATTTTGAACTTGCGAAACATGTATACCATACCACAAAAGTGTTTATAATATCAGGAAAAAAATATTAAATTTCTTATGCAAGTAAACAAATTATTTAATTTGGCTTTTAGGACTGCATATTTTCTGGCACATTTGTTTTCAATTGTTGACATTTCCTGTTTCATCATTAAAATATTAAAAACTGGTGGGCTGTTGGGCTATGGTCGATTGCTTGTAATTAATTACTAGACATTTCAATCACACATACCAACATCACAAGCAATTGATCACGGCCCAACATTCTGGTTTTTAAAATGTTTTTAATAATATAGACCTCTGGCTGAGATAACATATGAAATCAATTTCCCATTTCTTTATCCCTTTTCATCTCTTTTCAGAGGGATGGTTTAACCTCCAAAACCTTCACTGTGCCTCTGCATAAGTATTATGTGTATTCATTCTGATACTTTTAAAAAGCTAAGGGAGATTCATAAGTGGATTGTATTGCTTTAACTTATGCTAGTTGACTGGAAATAAAACGGGAAGGATGGGAAGTAAATAGGCGATTGAAAAAAGTGTAACATGCATAAGAACTGTGTATGCGAATTGGAAACATTACGTTGGAGAGCGAGAACTAAATCAGTAAAAATCCTGATACGATACCATGCAGAGTGGAAAATATACTGTAGAGGAAGTTATCATTTACATAGATAATTTAATTTTCAATAAAATAATTCATTTTTATGTTGACAGGTATACACATAAAGATACCTTAAATGAACTACATTAGTTACAAAAAATTCATAACATTTGATTTTAACAAATACAATATATGTGAGTAAAGAGCTCAAATTAAGACTTTATTGTTATCGAGAGTAATGTTAAATCAATAGGAATTCTGTGCTGCATTTATGGAATTAATACCAGAATATTATGGACCAGAGTATTTTGTCATTGTAGAGAGAACTTTCATTGTATGTCCATGTCGTTGTATGGGGGATTCACTGTTTGTTGTAGAATGGACAATATTCAGGATGCACAATGTCTGAACTTGAAAAGTTGGAGACTGTGAGAATGATTCAAGAATCATGAATTGGTTGGAAGTTCCAATTGATTGAAATTTTTTTCATTACAGTGTACAAAAACTTAATTGAATCTCCTATAATTTGTATCACCTCTTCTTACTACCAAGCTTTGGATTCCACTGGTTCATATCCTGTTTCTGATAACCTTTCACAATTTTAGTTTATTTGTGACTCCTTGCATGTTTGCTCCCCGAATTTGTTGTCATTATTTTTAGGACAGTTTTAATCACGTTATCATACCAACTATATTGACTGTTTGATTTATGTGTCACTGACTCCCATTGTTTCATAAACTCTGTCTTTTTATTCTTTTGGTCTGGATATTGCTGCACTACATCTACAACAATTAATTTCTAGAGTTTCAGGGTTAACTGTTTGTATTATCTGGAATGGAGTCACAAGACTTTCTGTTTTTAACTGTCTTTATCTAAAAACATAATTAACCCTTTCAGTGCCATGGGCCGATGCATCGCCCCACTCGTCTCTGCCAGTGGAAGAAAGTGGTAAGCCCCGAAAATGATGTACTAGTAATATTTTAGAGTTCCATGAATTCACTGGACCAAAACACATACCCTCCAATATTCAAAACTCCATCGACCTTTTCAATCTGTTTTTTACTAATTATTTGGTCACTAATATTACAAAATTGTATATAGATATGTTCAGAATAGAATAGGCTTTGTGAATTTAGTGTTTATCAGCTCCAAAAGCAGTGGTTTAGTACAGATTTTCGATATGAAAGGCAAGACTTTTTATTTTGTGTGTAATAAAATATGCGTTAACATTTTTTAAAATAACTTTCTAAATTATAAATGAAGAAATAACATCGGCACATGGAATATACATATCTATTTTAGACAAGTTAAAAATTTTACCTCTTTATCTTTAATATTAAATTTTTTATTGAATTTTTAGTGAGCACATGTTGTTCACTAAGTCAGCTTGACACTTTGGACAACCCCACACAAAAGCTGTTGGCACTGAAAGGGTTAATGATTATTGTTATACGTAACAGTGTTCTTTATATTGAGAGTAAAACTATTGTGTTTGTGCAGGTATGTTTGTGTGGTGCTATAATGCCTAGTACGTAGCAGACTGTATGGATTTGTACAGTATGCCCCAGCTTGATAAGACTTCAGCTACATTTGCAGATCATATTCAGTATGTTGACAGCCAACTTTCTTCACGAGCTGATGTTAATAAGGTAAGTAAGTTATCTGTTGTAACTTTTTTTTTTTACAAATTATACTGATCCTTTTGTATAGGCTGTTTTGTAGAATTTTACCCCACTGTTAGAGCTTATTCTACAGGTTAAAATACAGAAAAGAAAATATATATGAATATGTTTAGAAACGCTTTTGTTTTCAAGATGTGATCAGTCAAAGATTTTCTAACTTTTTTGCTCTCAAATGAAAGAAAAAGTGTGATACCAAATTCTGTTGGGTCTAAGAACTTGTCTTCAATACTTAACCAAAAAATTTTTGAAAAGCCCCAAAAATATGAGTCGTATAATACTTTTATTTTTTTGATTTGGCATAAATTTACTTTGCTACATTGCCAATAAATAAATCTTCAAAACAGAATTTGTAGAATTATGAGATTATGAGAAAATTTAATTATAATATAAGTTATATAATAATTATATTAGAGTATAATTATATTTAATTATGAGACAATTTTTGTAAATAATGACAATAGAAAACGTGCTTATGCCAACAGACATAAGAAATTTAACTTTTATATAAAACAAAACATCCAGTTGAACCAGTAATCTAGTCCAGCGATTTCCAACTGGTGACCTGCAGGCTGCAAGTGACCCACAACACCTTTTTAGCCTGCAGCACCATAAGGGCCATGACCTTATCTTGGAAAACCAATTAAATAATTTTAGTGTTTACTTTAATAAGTAAACAAATAATAAAATATTGTTTAAACTGAGATTGATCTTCTAGGAGAAACTTAACAAAAAATTGTTTCACTAATAAACATACAGTAGAATTCACGTTATTTGTTTATATTCTTAACTTCTCTTTTACTTTCACCATATTAAAAGATTCAGTCTACTTCCTTCCATCCCTTGGCTAGACAAAACAAACGTGTTTGACCTATGTTTCATCCTTGATTCGAAACCAGTTGCATCTGTTATTCAGATGTACGTTTAAAAGTTTTCAGCTCTATGTTGGTATTCCTGCTTCAGCGGTTGCAACTGAGATTGGCCTCAGTTTTCACTTAGAAGATTTATGTAAATATGCTCTGTTTAATATCTCATACATCTTTATTATACTGACAAAGATTCATCATTTAAGATAATATGTTAAATGCGTAAATTGCCTCTTTTTACTTATTTGCAATTAAATACTGTCTTTTTAAAATATTTCTGTTACTTGTTGAAAATTGATTTCTTAGATGTGCCATGCCACTAGGTTCCTCAGTTTAAGTGCGGCGCTCAGGCGCCATTGAGTTGAAAACCACTCATCTGTTCCATTATTTGTGTATTTACAATTGCATTTTGTTCCATTACAATATAAAGCATACAAGAAATTTTAAAACATATGCTCCTGCCCCTGAATCTTGCAAGAGAATAGTAATAGTTTTTGTCCTATATCACTTTTATACTCATGTCATATTTCTGTAGAGGATCAAAACTTGTAATCGTTTTTTTTCAAAGTGCAAGCAGTTTGATTTGTTGCAATATTCACATGTTCTCTAATTCTGTGTTTTGAGTCACGAGTCTGCATGCTGAAAATTTTTGTCTACAGGCTAGTGCTGTGTAAGTTGGGTGATATTCTTGCCTTGTGCCTGCATAAATACATTCACAGGGTCGGATTTTCTGCCTTCTGAAGTAAACGTGTTAATCTCTAGTTCGACTGGTAAATTTTACCATTTCACCTGTATATAGGTGAACGGATATATAGGGTGTATTTTTGTGAGTGGGGAGGGGGGTCCCACCCTTATGTTGTTAATTTACAATTTTTCCTCTTATTTTTCTTCTTCTTCTTCTTCACGGCTTTGACTGTTTAGTTTGTTCTGGCTCCAAACTGGTCAGACCATCTCTTCTTGGGTCTTCCCAGGCTTCTCTTCCCTTTCGGCTGACACAAAAAGGCTACCTTGGGGAGTCTGTCACTCCCCATTCTGCTAATGAGTTGTTTTCAACTTTCTCTATACTTATTGATGATTCCATTTACTTCTTCAACTTTCAGTTCCTCTTATCTTATTGTTTTTTTCATATCTAATTTTGTGTACCCAGCTGTGGAACACAAAATTCCTTTTTCTTTGCCTGGTTATCATCCTTAATATCCATCCAGCATTAGTTTCCCTTTGGAGCTTGCAAGTAATGTAAGTGTCCCCTGGATATGTACCAATATTTCACAAGGCAAGATGAGTGAGGGACTGCCATCTTAAAACTTCTCAATAGAGCTCCTGTTCTAACCCCAGGCAGAGGCCTGCCTCTTCCGCTATTGTTCAAATACAAACTGTTAAGGACTTCGTCCTTGTTACCATGGACATGGGGTCACTATTATAATCCCCTAGTGACAAAGGAATCGACAGCCGCCCAATATGAGATATACGTTCCTCGTATATTGCCACCTTTAGGAACGGTTTCCCATTCCAAGGACACGAGAGTGCCCTGTACCTCTACCCGCTCAAAAGACGCCGTTGGCACTTGGTAGAGAGGGACAGCTTATACTGGCTGACACTCGGTCTCCAGAGCCACGTTTGCCACCATAAGGTGCCCATCCCCCACTACAAGGAGATGCAGTTGGAAGTTTCCCTTGTTAAGGTATGTGACCCAATGGGGATATCCCATCCTTTCCAGTATTTTGGGGACAATTTTTTCTTTGTGGGTCATAATAGTACTGTTACTGGTAAAATATTGAAGGACGCTATTACTGGTATTTTATTTAAGGGTATCAGAATAAAGTTTATGCAGAAAGAATGTTTATTAGATACCCTTAAAAATAACCATAGTAATCCAAAGAATTTGTTAGATTCTAAACAGTCGTGTGATGACAATGTTTAGTACTTTCATTTTATATTTGCTACATGTGATTTATACATTGAATCTACATTAGGTTAATATAATAGAGTTGTAGGTATGTGTTGTACAAAAAACAAACAATTTATACATTGAATCTACATTAGGTTAATATAATAGAGTTTTAGGTATGTGTTGTACAAAAAAACAAACAGTTAAAATAAAAAAGAATATAAACTGAAAATCCATTTTGTTCATGAAAATATGAATGTTAATTTATTCACAGTATGGTACCGTGTCTGGGGATATCTTGACCAGTTCTGCATGGAGTGCTGTCATTCATAGGCCTGCCGAAGACTCAGAACCGGACGAGCTGCCTTCCACTGTTGATATGGATGCTATTAAGGTGTTTACTAATATCTTTTTTATTAGCATTATTTGAATAGGGAACAAAATTGGCTTATGTAGAAGTGTATTGGTATCTGTTTTATATCACGAACCCACACTGGTGGAGAACTGTGAGATGGAAAAAGTAGTTTGGAAATTAATTAAAAGGGAAACAAGTTGCTTATAAACAGTAGATTAAAAATTATTTTGCAACGTTTAATTTTTTTTCTTTATTGTTAAAAAATTGTCTGTTTGGGAGGTCAGAGTCTTGTCTTGTTCTTATAAAGACATACATATTTGTCTACACAAAATAGAATATTAAATTAATATTTAGTGAGTTATTGATTTTTACACTAAGTGTTAAAAAAATTATTGATTTTTATATTAGTGTGTGTACCTTTTGATTTCTTTAATAATAAAAGCAGTGAAGGATAATGTTCACCCATTCTGAATACAAAAATATATCAACCCATCATTATTTTTCACCATGCTATTATTAAAGTACACTCTTTACATTGTATACATTTAAAACTAAGGTTTCTTCTTGACTGTACAGCCCAAGAATTTTAGTTCGAATAAATATTACGTGGTTATATACGTTAGTATAGTTGTCTGTATTATAACTGTTAAAACAAACGCGATTGATTTTCTCAGCTTGTTACTTTTTTTGTAGGCCACAAGATTACTGTTAAGGAAATAAAACATTTTTCAACAAGCCACACACAATTTTGTTAAGCTATTTAGGGCCTATTAAAAGTTTTTTGAGTGTAAATACTTCAAATACACACTTGAAAGTACTTTAAATACTTGAGTGTAGGGCTTGATGTTTGTTTACTTCTTATACTTACATTGTAACTTCATTTTTGTGAGTACAACAGTCGAGATTATTCATATTCTGAATTGTGCATTTCAAATGTGGTAATTTTAACCAATAAATTTTGACAACTGAACCCACCTTTGTGGTAGCAGTGTATGCTTTGATGATGAGGTGCTTTTGAACCCTGGTGATGTCACCCTTATGTATTGCTTTTAGTCAGCAATTTCTGTGGGATGTCATTCATCTGTGAGAGATTCTCTGCGCGCGCGCGCACACACACACACACACACACACACACACAATAGTTATCATAGTTACAGACGCTTGATTTAAAGAAAGTGGCAAATGAAGAAGCATTTCTTTGGCCATGAAATTGAAATGAGATGTTGAATGTTTCACAAGTCTATTTTAAAATGTATTTGAATTTTAGTAGAAGTTTTTTGTTATTAATTATGGCAACACTTCCTCTCGTCTTTTGTCTATGCAATAGTTTTTAGTTTGGACAATAGTTATATATATTTACAATACAGAAATATTTGATACAGCCGAAATACCGTATTATACAATATAATTTAAATAAATATGAATGAAAAGTGTTTTATTTATGACAGTAAAGTCTTGCTAATTCAGAATTTCCAGTAATCCAAATCAAGTTTCTAAAACTTTCTTTGTTAACAAAAACATTTGGGATTGTTTTAATTGATTTGAATAGTTCCATTTTGTGTGCTGTGAACATAGCTACTGCTTTTTACTTTTCAAATATTTTTACTGTATTGAGAAACGTTTGGTACCATACTGCCACATATTTTTATGCCACGTAAGTATAGTAAAATTGAAAGTTAAGGGCATATGCGCAGAAACCAATTTATGGATGGATGAGTCCACTTTGAAATTGTGAATGGCGGGAGGATAGCGGAGAATCAGCTGGTAGGCAAGTGAAGGTGTTGCCAATTTGCGTGTGATGTTTTAGTTACCCGTACATTGTTAGTTACTGTGTTATATGCTATCTCAGTCTTGCATTTGTTATTATTATTTCAATTTATTATTAATTGTATCGTTGTTTTACAGTCACTCATTTTTATTAATTATTTAATTTTTCAGTTAATTTGTATTGGTAGTTTTTATTCTGTAATTACGTATTATTGTAATTATTTGTGTTATCCAGGAACAAGATTTGTTAAAATGGATACTTCTCCTTCAACTAGCAAAGACAGGAAAGTTATTCATAGTCAAGCACGGGAAGTAATAATAAACAGTTTTTTGTTGTCCAGGATTAAAAAGATTCTTGCAATTAAATTAATACAAAGAACGGGTTCCTTTATGTAATGATAAACTGTAGAGATAGTCAAGTGTAATTAAGGAGTGGAAGTGTACAGTTTGCAAATTCCATTGCGATAAGAATGGTCAGAAAGGCTGTAGTTTTTTACATCTCAGCAGTACACAATGACTGAACCTAACAATACTCAGATATGTTTATAAACATTCTGATATGTAACAGCAACAAATTCCGATACGTGAGAACAGTACATATCATTTGCTTGATTTATGTAGTAATACAATTACAATATTATTATTATTATTATTTGATTTACGTCGGAAACAATAAACATATAATTCTTTTTTTAAGCCAGCTGTGTGACTAGGCACACACACACACACACACACACACAGATTCGTGGTGACACATTTACAAACAAACCTTAACAGTCGCGAGTTGTTGTTGCTATTAGAAATGATATTCATATGTTGGCTGCACCGTCGCTGATAGCAACAATTCTCTTCTCACATCTCACAGCGACTCCCACCACATCGCCTTTCCCCTCTGACCGTAAGTGTTTCCCGCATTTCCATACCCGTAACTTTCAATTTTGCTATACGTATCATTTGAAAATGTATAAAGGAAGTGGATTTAAAGTTGAACTCTGACGCGAGTAACAATTTTATGCAATTAACCTCACAGATAATAAGTTTACAAAATTAAAGATTGAAAATTTTGATCATTTAGCAGCTTATTTGAATAAAAATTTAAATACAGTGTGTACCTATTTGTACTTAACTAAAAATGAACTTTTTTCATGTGAAAAACTTACTATTTTATTGGACGCGTTTCGGCTTAGTATCCGCCTTCTTCAGCTTTGGTAACAGATCTGTTACCAAAGCTGAAGAAGGCGGATACTAAGCCGAAACGCGTCCAATAAAATAGTAAGTTTTTCACATGAAAAAAGTTCATTTTTAGTTAAGTGTTAGTGCTGTGAAAGAAGAGATGAATAATCAAGACAACTGTACCTATTTGTATCTATATTGGTAGCTATTTTTTGTGCCATTTTCAGTTAATCTGGAATTTCGTCAGTCTGGTCTGGGTCTGGTCCCATCAGGTCTGGGTTAATGGAGCTCTACTGTATTAAGTAATAAAACAATAATTTTAATAAATTTAAATTATGTTTTTCATAATCATATGCCACGAAGAGTTACCAACCCCTTCCGTAGACTGTATAAGCTCCCAAATGTTGAAGTCATAATTCATGATTTAATCTTGCCACATGAAGAAAAACGTCCAGGAAAAATTACAAATTCAGAACAATGATATTCTTTATCGGACCTATGATAAGTTATAACAAACACAATAGGTAAACATGATAAGAGGGTATACTGTATACTGAGACTTTTTATGTTTTGAGACATAAAACCTCTCGGGGTGGGGGGTGGGGGGTCCTTACCTGAACCCTACCTAAACCTGAGTCCTTACCTAAACCAGTTAAACTGGTTTTTCCTGGATCTTCTGTGGGAAACTTAGCAAGTGCGATGTCTTTTGTCTGATGCAAGACTCCTTAAGCGTGCGAAATTGCATTTTGAGCACATATGCTTGTTAGAAACTGGGCATTCTCCCATTTTGCATTTTCACGGACAAAAATTCCCTGTGGTCCGATGTTCTGTTTCACATGCACACAAAAATCTGTCTTTGTTCTATGTTGTATAAAATGTCCCATTACAATACAGTTATTGAAATTAGGTGTTTAGTGTTAGGTGATAGCTACTAGAATTTGGTTGGGAATGAACAATCTTTATTTGTGCTTGGAGTGACAAAACACTTTTCTAAATAACAAAAAAATAACAATGCACAGCTATGATCTTACTGCACTATTACATATATATGTGATGGTTTCTCATGTTGACATTTGTCACTTTTCTTTTTTTTTTATCTGTATTGTCAGTTGTTAGTTCATATTTTTAAACTGAGAACCTTTGACTGGAAAGACAGGCAGGCATAGTGTTAAGTGACTACGCCTCTAGATTATGTATAGTACGTGACGTCAGCTAGTTGTTTTTTGTAATTGTGTGTGTTTTTGTGTTTTGCTATAATTCACTATTACAGCGTCTGGATTGTAAAAAAGGTCCTTTGAGTATAGTGTTACGACGGTCTCATGGATTACTGTATTGTACAGTAGAAACAAAATACAGACACCAGAGAAGTCACTAATTACCAGCTTTAATTAGTTACAGATAACAATTTGAAATCAACAAGGAACTCTAATACAATAATTCAAGTTAAATTTGTCCACACACAATAATAATGTCACCTTATTACAATACCGCATTAATTAACACAGTAATCACTTTCCACTAATCCGCAACAATCACTTGATCCGCACTATACAATATCACCAGGTGTAACTAAACTTCTAAGCTGGCCGTAGACCCTTATCAGAAGTTCCAGAATAATTTTCTATTCTTTTGACAGCATTCTGGTATAATTTTTGTAGTCACAAGTGCTTGAACAGTTTGGAAGCTTCTTGAGTGCATGGCCTTGACCAAGACATTGGACCTGGTCAGCTAGAAATATGTAGAATTACACCTTTGAGAAGTCGAGAGTGTTATGTAATTGTCATACTTACTTACTTCTTACTTCTTGGTACGTGCGTCCAATTCATCCGCAATCGATGGCACGATGCACCTCGTACACTTGAGCAGCCAGAACCAGTAGTTTTTTATCTCTCAAAATTGTTTTCATTTTTGTGTCTTGGTCCAATTTTTGTGTATGTAATTGTCATAGCAATAGTATAATTAAATTTGTTATAAGAATCAGTTTATAATTCTGCAGTTTCCTTTGTGAAATTGCCCTGACTTTTGGGTCACAATTTTTTTATATAGAGCACTTATTTTCAAGATTTTGGCAGCAGTATCTGGCGTATGTGCTGCTGCATATTGTGTTTAAATGCATTCTTATATACAATTTATTTGAGTTTTTTTTTCTGTAATAGTTCACTACCAGTTTTTGTAACGTGTTTTCTGTCAGGTTGGATTTTCATAGAATTGAGTTTTTCGTTAGAACGTGTGCTTGGAGAAATTTTGATTTGTATTATTTTGTAAATTTTAATGTGCATAGAATATAATGCTGTTATTTACAATCGTACATACATACCCCCCCCCCACTCTTAGTATTAAAGTTTTTATGTTTTAAAAAATATGAAAACAAATTATGCTCTTTGTAAAGGAACCTGCTACTCCGTTGCCAGCACCACTTACACCTGGGGTGGCAAAGGATGAAGCTGACAAAGAGGATGAAGAGGATGGGGAAGGAAGCAGAGAAAGCGATGATGATGACTCGAGTTCGACAGATTCTGAAGCTGATTCCAGTTCAGAAAGTGGACATGAGTCTAATACAGATAGTGAGGTACTGTACTACACATATTGTTGATCTTTTACATATGCACATAAATATAGTCTTTTCTGTGTTCGTTTAACCCTTTCAGTGCACCAACAGCTTTTGTGTGGCGTTGTCCTAAAGTGCCAAGCTCACTGAAAAATATGTGGTCACTCAAAATTGAATAAAAAATTTAATATTAAAGATAAAGAGGTGAAATTTTTAACTCGCCTAAAATAGATATGGATGTTCCATAAGCCAGTGTTATTTCTTCATTTATAATTTAGAAAGTTATTTAAAAACATTTCTATCCATATTTTATTACATACAAAATAAAAAGTTTTGCCTTTCATATTGAAAAGCTGTACTAAGCCGCTGCTTCTGGTGCTGATAAACACTAAATTCACAAAGTCTGCCCTCTTTTTAACATATCTATATACAATTTTGTAATGTTAGTGACCAAATAATTAGTATAAAACAGATTGAAAAAGTCTATGGGGTTTTGAACATGGAGGGTACGTGTTTTGGTCCAGTGAATTCACGGAACTCTAAAATATTACTACTACATCATTTTTGGGGCTTACCACTTTCTTCCACTGGCAGGGATGACTGGGCCGATGCGATTGGCCCGTGGTACTGAAAGGGTTAAATATTGTTCATCATTAGCTTTATCATATTTTCTAAAATAATGGTTTTCCTGGTTATGTTTAAAATAACATTTTTTCAAATCTGTAGTTTTTGCCATAATAAATTGTGATGTTTGTCCTTATACACAATTTTATGGAACATGATTTGTCCCATGGATTCGCAGAGGCAGAAATTAATTTTGATTATAGTTGTAAAGACACTTTAAAAGTTGCATGAGTACCATTGGACAAATACATATAGTTCAGGGTTAGTAAAATACAAACTGAGGAGTTAACGGAGTTGAGCCAATAGGGTAGTGACAAGTAGACTTGATTATGCATTGACCACCCTTGAAGGCGGATTCACGGGTATATATACGGGTTCCAGCGGGATATTTGTTTGTCATGATTTTAGGACTTGAAAAAGGTGGAAACACTGAAAGGCCTCGCCTGCAACATGACAAGAAGCAGTTCAGCAAGTAAGCACGACAAAATTGGATTTACAGAGACTGATAATTCAAATACCAAGGTGAACAGTAAAATACAACTTATCAGAAGTTTAGTTAAGAAAGTTGTGTTAGTGGTTATAATCACAAACAGAATTATCACTGTTGGACACCACTATAGAAAAATTATTCCGATTAGCGCTTTCAAGCTTCTCAGCTCATCAGAATAATTTTTCTATAGTGGTGTGCAACAGTGATAATTCTGTTAGTAAAATACAAGTTTGTAATATTGTGGCCTACATATTATATACAACATAAATTAATTTTTGTTTGTTCAATATTGTCCTTTCTATGAATGTTTTCTGCAAGCAACACTTCACATTAAAAGTGTGGAAAATTGTTTGTAACTGAATTTCCTGTAAATTTCCTTCATGGCTAAATGTTGGTCACTCTATGCTGAAGGAACTGGAAGTCAGTTGAGAATGATCAACGGAAAAGTAAACTTCTGTTTAAACATATTTAAAGCGGTCCAGGTCACTGTATGATAATTATATATAATTTATAATTTATGCTCAACGTCACTGGACGGAAATTACAAGGTAAATTATAAATTATATATAAACTTATGTAACACAAAGGTAGTAGGTAGCTCTTTTCTGTACTTCTGCTACTGCATGGGATTGACAGGACAGTTAAATTACCACTATAATACGAGGTTGAACCAGTGTAAACGAGACAGGGTTGAACATATATAAACAAGACCTTTTTGAGAAACGTTTTATTAGATTAAAATATGTGAAAATAAGTACAAGAGTATTTTCCTTCATGGCTATTATCTACAGTTTTTTCCACAACATTGGCAGTTGTCCAATTCCTTTATAATATAAATTTTAATGTGTTTGTAGCCAGTTGCGCACGTGTTAGGTTATATCAGTCAATTTCAAGTGACATTATTCTGTTCGAAAATTAATTTTTTCATATTATATGTAGCATGTATGATTCACTGTGTAGTTTCTAGTCGCTATTTGTTAATTTCGTTCCAGACTTTTTCGTGTAGATCATCTTTGAACATAACTTTCGGTGGGCATTTTCCTGCCATCATATGGCCAGTGGCCTGCCTGTACATAATCCATGTAATTGGACATAGTGAGAAACTACTGATTAATAGCAAAGTCATTGTTAAACAACAATACACAATCCTTACACTCTTACCTTTCTCGGGTCCAAAGTTCTTCGCATGAATTCGTGAAGAATAAGCGTGACTTAGGTTAACACTCTTCAATAAATTATAGACTCTCAATTTTGGCATTATAGTTATATTTATTTAGCAACTCTTTGACATTGAATTTTATTGTTCTTTCATTTATTCATTTATTTAGACTCAAAAACTATCATTGACAGTTACGGAATTTCTTTCAAAAAAAAAAAAATATATCAACCAAACATATTAATTTACTTCTTCTGATCTACGAATTTACTTCTTCTGATCTACGGTAATTATTCTTTGTCATTCTGAGTGGTTTTCTTTTCTCCCGGAGTTATACTCCAAATAATATAAACAAGATATACATTTGATCAAAGATCATTTCTTACAAAAAAAATATATAATAGCCTTAAAGAACTAACTTAACTCTAATCAAGGCGACCCAGCAATGCCCACACTCACATTCATACCTGATTTCCCCCTTTTTATATAAAAATAATGATAATATTTTCAGTTGTATACTGTTACATGTGTGGCGTCCTTTCCCCCGACTGCATAGCGTGTCTCCTATAGTTTTTTTTTTATGTCCAAAAGTTTATGGTTTCACTTTCAATAACTTTCTTTGCGTTCACTGTTCCATATTGGTTTACACTGTTGTACACATTTTCGGAGAAATCTACTGGGGTTTGGTCAGCCGACCGTAATTAGTTAGGAACAAGATTGATAGAACCACGCGTGGTCTGGTGTTGTTGTCGACTAGCTGACGCTACGCTGAGCGTCGGTAAATTTTTACTTCCGCCAGCTCGCGCTGTGATTGGCCGAGGCGCTCACGTGGCCGGTTTTATGAACCACGTGTTGTCCATTTCCGTCTATGAATTTGGTGTCAAGATTATTGCCGCGGCCCACGGGCGCAAACTTACAGCCGCATTCCAATGTTATCGTTTCTGTACTAGCCTCCGCCTGGCACGAAATGAATGCAGGGGTTACACAACTTAGGTTTTGATGACCATACAGGGTGCCCAAATAGACTGGCCTCAAATAATTATTAAATAAAAACAAAATTTCTATACCCTTCGGATTTGTCCCATTACAATAGTTGTTAAAATAGAAGCACATTCTGTATAGTTGTCTCTATGATGTTATAGTTTATTAAAATTGGAAAATAGTAAAATTTATGTCATTAGGAGTAGTCATATGAGTGCGTACAGTAGTTTTATTTTTATATTGTAGGAGGGAAGCCATAGTGGGTCGTGTAGCTGGAGTGACAGCGACTCGGAATCTGTTAGCAGTGATGGTGAAGCAGAAGATGGCGAAGTCAAAGGAGGAGCAAACAGGAGAAGTTCATGTTCGTCGAGATCAAGCCATCATTCAGATTCATCGCCGACACCACAACAGCATTTTTCAATTAGGGAAACAAATTTTGATCAGGTATTGTAATGTAGTAGATATTATGGAAATAGAAATTGCCATAGAAATATTACATTTCTATTATGTACATATGCAGTGTACAAAACAAAGTTCGTATCGAGTGTGTGTCACAAGTTTTTCTTACAAAATTTTTATACACCATTTTTTATCTTGAAAACTTAAGTTTTACTACTGCTGCTCTGATACAGTAATTAATTACCATATATTCTTCATGCATAGAAGTCAACGTTTCAGAATAAAATCTGTAATTCAGTTAATGGATGTTGATGTATAATATATAAGCTATTTTCTTTTAAATATTTGGAATTTGACTAATTAGATGATTTTTTTTATTCCTTTAGGGTGGACTTAAATTGAAAATAACTAAGAGTAAACCTCCTCGTGATGAAGAGTCTAGTAGTTCAACTGATGACGAAAGAGATGAGTCATCTTCAGATGAAGAGGAGAAGCCACCCGTAGTAGATGTTAACAATAAAAACGAAAGGTACTCTTCAAGAAAGGCTACTAAAGAAGCTGAAATACCGGTGAAAAACAATAAAGATGATGTGGTAACAAGTAAAAGTGATAAAATTGAGCCATTAAAGTTAAAAGAAGATGGTGGTGAAGTTAAAGAGAAAAGGAACTGGAGAAAAGTTAGAATCGATAAGAAAAAATGTGAAGACTCGACTAAATCAGCAGGAGTAGCAACAGCCGTTGCAGATTCGAGTTCGTCAAAGGAAAGTAACACGAGCAGCTTGAATAAGAGCAGCAGAAGTGGTAGCGTAAAATCAGACAGTAAACTTGTAAAATCTCCAAATAAGTCTAAAGAAAGTGCGAACAGTAAAACGGTGGTTGAAAATAATAACAAAGTGAGTAGTGCGGGCGGTAATAGTAATAAAACGAGTAACAAAGTTGTATCACCAGTGAAAAGCAATAACATTGCAAGTGATAAAGCTGTAAGTAACAATGTACCAAGTGGCACCAGCAGATTGAGGAGTGTTCGGAAGAGGCCAGCGGTGGAAAACAACAGTCGCAGCTCACCCAAGGTAAGGGTTTTTCTTACTTATTTGTGTGTTTTCTGTGTAGTCTTGGTTAACTTTGGTTCAGTGGTTAGTGGAACAACACACAATACAATACAGCCCCTTTATAATGAGGTTTGCTATACTGCAAGTATATTGCGGGCACCTCAGTAGTCTCCATAACACAGTAAAAACATAAAAACAGGAATGAGTTGTCCTTCACACAGAACTGAACACTCATTCTGATTAGCGTGCACTTTTACATTGCCTGCGTTCAAACTTCCTGCATTGTGTTGCGTTGCCTGGATTGGTGCGTTCAAACTGTATTCGAAGTGGACAGCATATTTTAATACACATTGATGTATAAAACCACCATTATTTCAGTAGATAATTTCAGAGAAAAATTGGTAGAGGTATAGGCCATTTTACAAAAGTACATGAATATTGTAACGTACCGCTTTTTTTCGTGAGGTGTTATGGAAGTGTTATTATATGCCTCACGCAGTATGCGTCACTTTTGAATTATACTAACTGACGTTTTAAACGGTATAAATAAAGGATTTTGTTTATCTTGTTTTACTCAATCTAAAAGAAATCGAGAGTGTGT
The DNA here is from genome assembly GCA_034769895.1 of Magicicada septendecula. Classification (NCBI taxonomy): domain Eukaryota; kingdom Metazoa; phylum Arthropoda; class Insecta; order Hemiptera; family Cicadidae; genus Magicicada; species Magicicada septendecula. The sequence continues at coordinate 348,336,449 of CM068375.1, forward strand.
GATTTGGGGTCAAGGAGGTAATTTGTTCAGCCTTATGCAGAAGAGAGAGTAAGTATCATTATTGCCCCTCTGTTGTGACGATTCCTTCTGTATGTTGTGCTGAAATTTTCATTAACTACCCACTACAATAAATTATAACACGTTATAATTCAATATTAATTTTTAATAATATGGCTTTATTGATTATTGACTTTTGTCTCCAGCCACCAAAGTATAGGTATCACAATTAATCTCTTTAAAAAAAAAATCATCTCGACTTTACCGAGTAAACATAGATCTGTCTAAGGAACAAAACATATATGTTGTTATTTAACCAATATTACGCTATAATAAAATACATCAGTTATTACATAATTCTTAGTAATTCCCCAGGGTTCAGGGTGAATTCTTTGTGTTATGAGAGTGTCAGAAATGGATAATTGCTACGCTTTACAAATATCAAAAATTAATAAATAATTTTGTTTATTTTTTCAAATATTACGTAGTTTCCGGAATTGCCGTAAGAGAGCAGCATGTATTTGTTTACTTTTGAAAGAAACATATGATAAAATGAATATTTTTTGTTAGATTTCACTGTTAAAAAACGAGTTTTCTTCTGGACTTATTACGAAAAAATGTTTATATTACCTCGCTCCGTGTTATCCTTACTGAATTGAAGTTTTATTCTGTGATGAGGTACGTCTTGCGTTATTATTTCCTTTTCGTTTAGAGTATTTTCTGATTGTATACTGGAAGTAGGCCGAACTATATTGGATCCTTAGAATGGTTTCATCCACTGGTTTTTAATGTATAACACCATTTAATTTGGATTCCTCAGGTATAATTAGTTAGTATTCACTTTGTTTATTACTCTTGCGTGAATTTCGCCTCCTCCAACGTCCAAAAAAGGATATTTTTTTATAATTTTTGTCGCATCGTTTCGTCAACTCTCCAGTTTAGTTCAAAATTTTATATCTTATTAACAATACTTGTTATTTTTCATCACTCTTAATAACACATAGTATTTTTATTATGTAGGCAGTTTGTGATTATTATAAATTTATATTTTATTTATGGAAAAATAATTCCCTTCCATTCCGGTTTATTTACTAATTTAATTTACATAATATGTTTTGGTTAATTTTTTTTTTATGACATTGTATATAAATATTTTATCATTTTATTATCATTAAATAAATTTATATATTATTATTTAGTCTCGAATAGTGTTCATACCCGGTACTACTTCCTGTTGTCATTTCCTTCATAGGATTATTTTAATTTTATATTATCTTTGGTAGTTAAAATTTTTATGCCTTTTAAAATTAACCCTGGGTTTTCTTACAATCTAACATAATTATTTGAAACAGTATAATATTAACTTGGGTATAACAAATTGTGGTTCATACAATATAAATTACAATAAATAAATAAAATTACAAAAATCAATTAGTATTATTACATACTACTTCCATAGTTTTATCCTATCCAAAACATACAGCACAGTTTAGTAATACATTAATTTCACTTTGGTTTTTCACCTCAATGGGTACACTAGAACTCACTTCGCACTATATACCACTCGAATTGTTTATTATGTGGAGTGATATAATTAAATTTTGAGCGAGCTTTAGTTCTGCCCATTTCTGACTTTTATTCTCATGACTTACTTTATTGGGACCGGGTTATGTACCGTTACATAAAGCCCCCCCACTAGAACAAATTTATTTTAGTTCAACTCGTTGATAGAAATAAATTCTTGGATTTCGTTGTCCATGACGTGTCCGTTACTTAACTAAATATCACTATAATATTGACGACTCGGAACACAATGTTTTTTATAAGTAAAAACGTAAAGTTTTACCTTACAGCCTAAACCGGCTTTCACCTATAGAAGGCTTCATCAGAGCCTCTGATGAAGCCTTCTATAGGTGAAAGCCGGTTTAGGCTGTAAGGTAAAACTTTACGTTTTTACTTATAAAAAACATTGTGTTCCGAGTCGTCAATATTATAGTGATATTTAGAAATAAATTGTTAATTGGTTCAAGTCTCCTAATGGTCTTGACTTTGTTTTCATAATAATGTTTCATTGCTGACTGATTATAAACTCTGGTAATTCAGACTTGTGGTAATTGTCGTTTTCTTACTTAACTCTCTCTCTCTTGGAGGCAAATTCATCAATTATTTCTCGGGGTTAGTGGTACTTCCACATTTTATTTGATAAGGACTGGTCACACTAATCATATTAAAATTGTTTCAACACTCATTTCTATTTGCTTCTATAAATTCGCTTTATCAATTAAGCTTCTGTCGGCTATCTTCCTTCTATTTTCTTCATTTATACATCTGGAATCCAATATCACTCTTTTCAGCTATTTTATAATTATTATCCCTTAAATATTCAATTTCCCTAACATTTTTCCCTATCCTGTGCGGTGGTTCCAGTCGGGTGGCCACTCTGGGTCCATACACCGCTGTCCATCCTTACACCTTCTGAGACCAGGGGAACATCATCCCTGCTCATAAAAATTATTGCCGGAACATTTCTACGGTCAATACATAAAAATAAAAAAATTATAAGTAGTAGTCAATTAGCGACTAGTACCAAACACTTTTGGGATTCTTCATACTGTAGCTGTTTGTATTTATTTATATATTTCTTCTTCTCCTTGATTCCTTCTTTTTTATCATTAATTAATAGCATATAACATCATTGATAGGCCTTATGTTAAAATTCTTTTGACTTTGCTTCTTGTGACATATTTCTCCGTATCATTTCTTCTTATAATCTTCAATTCCGAGAAATTCTAATTATTGTATTAATTATCATCCTCCTTCAGTTTCATTGGAGTCATTAAATTATTCGTTATTCTTCTTATTGTACCTTCTTATCTGAGCACATTACCATTAATTGTTTATTTATTTATTCTTCTTTTGTTACCATCAAAATATTATTTTTCCTATTAGTCCATTTTAAATCAGTTCTTTATAAATATTATTTAATCACTCTTACATTTTCTTGGTGTTTTGTCTTTTTATTTTAAATTATATTGTTCGAAATAAGTTGAGTAAGTTGTCCTTACGTCTTTTGGAATTTTGGGTTTTTCTATTTACACTGGGTTGCTTGGTCCTGTATTCATAAAATCCGTCCCTTTTTTTCTGGTTTGTTTGGAGTCTGTTTAACCGTGGTCCATTATTTCAGGTACTCCATGTTCTTGGATTGCTGGGGTGTTCGTAATTAATTCTCTCCTTGATAATCTTCTTACCATCCGGCTCTCCCACTTTGCTTCTATAAAACTTTCACTTAAGTACCGGTCTTCCGTCATAACTCGTTCCTTTTTAACTAACCAATATTGTACCTCCGCTAACATAACATAGTTGCTCATATTTAATCTCATTCCATTCCCTTTTACCTTTGGATTATTTGCCCAATATTTGCATGTTGTCTTCCGTCTTGAAGATACGGCTGATATTGTCTGATACACTTCCATCGTTGACACATTTACCTGAGATGTAAACTTAATTAACTCCCTCTGTTCGTTAACTGGAAGGTTGAGTACATTAATTAATCCACCTGTAATCATCTCCCATTCTTCCTTGGTATTTATTATTTTCTTTCTACTTGTTTTTATTATTTCCTTGGTCTTCTTTTCCACGGTTTGAATATCCTTGTTGTTGTGGCTATTTTTATTTTCAGATGGCATTACACCTTGGTATTCTGTAATTTCTATTTCCTTCCTACTCTCTTCTGTATCCGGACTTACTTTAATACCTTCTGAAGTGCTGTCCAATGTTTCATCCCAATTATTGGAACTATGGTCCATTTGTTTATTTGTCTCCTCTTGGTATGTATCTGCTTTTTGGATACGCGTATTAACATTTTCAAACTTCTCTCCGAAAGTTTTCCATATCTCCTTATTAAAATTCTCCATTTTACCCTCAGTCCGCTTTAAATTGTCTTTATTCTCTTCAAATTTTGCTTTCATCTCTTCTCTTTGCCCTTCAACCGCTTCCTTCAGTTCATGGTATTGTTCATTCATGGTTTGTTTGATATTTCCATGAATGGTTTCTATTTTTTCATTTAGTTGTTTGACTAAACTTTCCTCCTGTTTTCTAAAATTTTCTTTATTTTCCTCATTGGTTTGTTTCAAGGCTTCCTCCTGTTTTCTAAATTGTTCATTAGTTTGTTTATTCTGTTCCTTCAAAGTTTCCTCCTGTTTCCTAAATTTTACGTCTATTTTATCATTTGTTTGTTTATTGCTTTCCATAATAATTCTCAACATCTCCTGCATGCTCATATCTTCTTTTTGGGTGGATTTATCTGGTTGGTCCCCTTGGGCATCCTCTTCCACTATTTCCTTTTCCGTATCCATAACTACTTCGGTTTCTTCTATATCACCTGTCTGTTGGTTCATTTCACTGTCCGTAACTAATTCTATTTCTTGTTCCTGTCCACCTTCTTCAATCTCCTTTTCTTCTGCCCTCTTCTTCGATTTTCCTCAGGTATTAGGCATTTCTTGTTTTCTCATAACTGCCAACGATAATTAGATTTTTTGATATATATTTTTATTAAATATCAAAATTCTTTTCTAATTACCGCCCTTTTACGTTGAGCGCCAAATTTGTAACGTACCGCTTTTTTTCGTGAGGTGTTATGGAAGTGTTATTATATGCCTCACGCAGTATGCGTCACTTTTGAATTATACTAACTGACGTTTTAAACGGTATAAATAAAGGATTTTGTTTATCTTGTTTTACTCAATCTAAAAGAAATCGAGAGTGTGTGATTTGGGGTCAAGGAGGTAATTTGTTCAGCCTTATGCAGAAGAGAGAGTAAGTATCATTATTGCCCCTCTGTTGTGACGATTCCTTCTGTATGTTGTGCTGAAATTTTCATTAACTACCCACTACAATAAATTATAACACGTTATAATTCAATATTAATTTTTAATAATATGGCTTTATTGATTATTGACTTTTGTCTCCAGCCACCAAAGTATAGGTATCACAATTAATCTCTTTAAAAAAAAAATCATCTCGACTTTACCGAGTAAACATAGATCTGTCTAAGGAACAAAACATATATGTTGTTATTTAACCAATATTACGCTATAATAAAATACATCAGTTATTACATAATTCTTAGTAATTCCCCAGGGTTCAGGGTGAATTCTTTGTGTTATGAGAGTGTCAGAAATGGATAATTGCTACGCTTTACAAATATCAAAAATTAATAAATAATTTTGTTTATTTTTTCAAATATTACGTAGTTTCCGGAATTGCCGTAAGAGAGCAGCATGTATTTGTTTACTTTTGAAAGAAACATATGATAAAATGAATATTTTTTGTTAGATTTCACTGTTAAAAAACGAGTTTTCTTCTGGACTTATTACGAAAAAATGTTTATATTACCTCGCTCCGTGTTGTCCTTACTGAATTGAAGTTTTATTCTGTGATGAGGTACGTCTTGCGTTATTATTTCCTTTTTCGTTTAGAGTATTTTCTGATTGTATACTGGAAGTAGGCCGAACTATATTGGATCCTCAGAATGGTTTCATCCACTGGTTTTTAATGTATAACACCATTTAATTTGGATTCCTCAGGTATAATTAGTTAGTATTCACTTTGTTTATTACTCTTGCGTGAATTTCGCCTCCTCCAACGTCCAAAAAAGGTTATTTTTTTATAATTTTTGTCGCATCGTTTCGTCAACTCTCCGGTTTAGTTCAAAATTTTATATCTTATTAACAATACTTGTTATTTTTCATCACTCTTAGTAACACATAGTATTTTTATTATGTAGGCAGTTTGTGATTATTATAAATTTATATTTTATTTATGGAAAAATAATTCCCTTCCATTTCGGTTTATTTACTAATTTAATTTATATAATATGTTTTGGTTAATTTTTTTTTTTATGACATTGTATATAAATATTTTATCATTTTATTATCATTAAATAAATTTATATATTATTTATTTAGTCTCGAATAGTGTTCATACCCGGTACTACTTCCTGTTGTCATTTCCTTCATAGGATTATTTTAATTTTATATTATCTTTGGTAGTTAAAATTTTTATGCCTTTTAAAATTAACCCTGGGTTTTCTTACAATCTAACATAATTATTTGAAACAATATAATATTAACTTGGGTATAACAAATTGTGGTTCATACAATATAAATTACAATAAATAAATAAAATTACAAAAATCAATTAGTATTATTACATACTACTTCCATAGTTTTATCCTATCCAAAACATACAGCACAGTTTAGTAATACATTAATTTCACTTTGGTTTTTCACCTCAATGGGTACACTAGAACTCACTTCGCACTATATACCACTCGAATTGTTTATTATGTGGAGTGATATAATTAAATTTTGAGCGAGCTTTAGTTCTACCCATTTCTGACTTTTATTCTCATGACTTACTTTATTGGGACCGGGTTATGTACCGTTACAATATTTACAATTTAAATATAAAACAGACTGTGTAGAGAAGTGTTTTGGTAAAAATCAAAAATAAAGAAATCTACTTTAATTCGATAGGTTATAAATCAGAATGACGTGGTAGCAGCCAGTTTACAACCAGTGGACAGTAATTATCGTGTAAGTCTGTTTGTGTGTATATATTGACCATTAACAAAGCTCAGCCGTAGTTTTTAGAATGCAACATTGTTTTCCCTAAGCCATGTCAAAATATCGTTTTTAAGAAATGATGAAGTCAGTGTTTTGTTATGCTGCGCATTATAGTAACTTACATCATATAAAGCAACAACAGAATCAGGAGACAAATTCAGAAATATCATGGTTTGACCACATTAAGAAAATTGCCATACTGCGTATATCAAGATAATCCTGATAAGTGATAAGATAAGTGAGTCCAATTTTGTTGTGAGCAAAAAATCAAAAGTGTTTTTGACAAACGTCCAGATTTCCCAATGCACTATACTGACTTGTGCTTTGCATTGTATACACTATATTGACTTAGGACCAATTTTGATTGCATTATCACTTCCAGTTTCTGTTTTGAACTACAAGCAATCAGATAAACACTTAGCATTGAATGATTTACGTTTTGTTCAGGTAAATTAGCCCTACATTATTTCTTTTATTATACCTGTGTCACATGGAGACAGATGACACAAAATTGACCAAAAGCTGGCCCTCAGCTTCAGAAAAGGATGCAGACTTTTCTGCTTGGACATACAAAAGCATTACTATAAAGTGATGCTCCTAGGGAAGAGCATCTATATTTTCTCATCTAAATAATAGCATACCTGCATGCGCGCACACACACACACACACACACACACACACAAGTTTGTATGAAAGCATGAAAGGAAACTAAACTATGTAGAATAGAGAAATTTACTGATTTGTCTTGTGTTCTTTATACATAATGTTGAAAGAAGGCATTTGGTGTAATTGTAGGAGTTGCTTATTAGTTTCTAAATGATTTGTGGGAATCCAAATAAGTGTATTTGTTGCACTTCCAACATGATGTGCCCCTTTACAACTTTACATTTCTTTAAAAATACCCCAATAAATCAGACAACATTATTAAAGAGATCTGCGAAATCATAGGAATAAGCCGAGCAGTGTTTACAGACTCAAGATACAATCTAAAAAAGGCCCAGTTGTTTCACCAAAAAAGCTAGGAAAGGAATTTTACTTAAAAGCCGTAAAATCAAATACGATGACTTTGTTAGGAGCACAATTTCTCCAAAAGTTCACAATTTTTTTGTAGAAGAATGAGCCGTCAATTGTGAATTCAGTCCAGAATAGTGTGAACAGTGACATCTCCATGCCAACTTTTAAAAGAACATTTTACCGTTTATTAAAAAAAACGAGTTTAAATATGAAGATATTCTTTTACTGTTTTTATAGCAAATAATGCGTTGCTTTTGTCTGTCTGTACTAATGTTATCCTATTGTTTTTTATTTTATTTTTTATGCTTCTTATTATTTTGTTATTATTTTTTGTTTTTTAATTACTTTTTTCTATATCTGATTTATTTCATTTTCATAGTACCGGTACAGTATTACTTACCTTCTATTACTTATATGCTATATACTTTCCTTCAAATAGTAATTATTTATATTTATTAATGTATTTCAATTTATGATTTCCTAAATGCTGCAGACAAGATTTATTCTTTTAAGTCGTAAATTATAACAAATATATTTCTAACGATTTCAGTAATAGTAATGTGTTAATTGAAACACATCATGATTAACAGAGTTTAAAAAGCACGGGAATTGGATGAGTGGCAGTATGCAACATGACTGCTGAAGTATATTTGAACAATTAGCACAATAATTTGGAAACCAGTAAAGATAAAACATTTGGAGTTAGATCAAAATTAAATTTGAACCTTTCTGTATAACTGACTTGCTTAATGTTTTAATCTATCTTGAATAGACAAAAAGTTTCTCATAGGCTACTTTTTATGCTTCTCGACTGAAAAAAATTAAAATTTGATATGAAATTTTATTTTTTATTTTGTTATTACAAGTATATTATTAAATTGAAGTAGCATGTACGTCATGTACGTGGTCTGGACATGTACGTGGTACAGAAAAAATTGTTAAAGAGGAAGAACTTCTTGTAAGGACAGTTTATATTTTAATATGTACTATATCAAGTATGCAATGGTGTTTTTATGTTTTTGATTTTTACCGACTCATGTTTTGGGATAAATTTATTTAAAATATACCAAAATGTGAAGAATTAAACTACTGTGTACATTTTTTAGCCTTATCTAGTACTTCATATTTATCGGTCGAGGTTGTCAAGGTATTACTTCATTTTCACGTTATACAAGGTGTGTTAAAAAAAAGACAGAACTTTTTGAATAACACATCTCTCTCTCCTATGGCACTACAACCCTTGTTGGGCCCTGGCCTCTTTCAATTTTTCCCCCCATTCTCTTCTGTTGGTAACCATCCTCCTCCAGGAACGCACTTTCAGTATTTCTTTCGCATCCTCATCCACCACGTCCTCCCATCTTCTCCTCAGTCTTTCCACTGGTCTTTTTCCGCGGATTCTGGTATTCAATAGTTTTCGTCGTATTCTGTCTTCCCCATCCTGGCTGCATGACCAGCCCACCTTAGACGCTGTAGTTTTATGTATTGTCTTAGCAGTGGTTCTTTGTACATTTGATACAATTCAAAGTTATATTTTATTCTCCAGCCATGTACGTCAGAAACTGGTCCCAGGATTCTTCGTAAAACGTCCCAGGACATTTTTCTTTCAAAGATATCGAGAGTGTTTGCTGGTTTGGAGTTCAGGATACACGTTTCGCAGCCATAGGTTAGGATGGGTCTTATTATTGATTTGTATGTCCATAGTTTTGTGTTTCTGTGGATGTCTTTGAATAACACACCGACCCGCATAAACAAAGCGCTGTGACTTTGAGCGTGGCTAGCGATAGTTTTTGACAACAAACTGCCATGTGTTCTGTTCTGCTATCAGCAGTAGTCTTTCAGCTGTATCAGATTGAGTGGGGGCATGCACATCCTGGCCGGCGGATTAGTGACAAAGCGATTAAGAAAGACCGCGAAGAACAACGTGTGCGTATGAAATTTTGTGGCAAAACTAGGTTAAAACTTTACAGAGACATTCTTGTTGTTTGAGTAACTATGCACGGAGGCCTGCATGAGGCGAACGAATATTTTAAGTATTTTTAAAGAGGGCCAAATTAATAGTAGGTGTAGATCAAAGCAGTTTTGAAGATTGTGGCAAGAGAGTTTGTGATGTGGTAATTGTAAATCATCTTTTAATGCTGAGACTTTCTGAGAGAATGCGCATCTGTATTTATAAGATCTTAAAATTAAATTTAATAGACAAATTTAAATGTATAGTATAAATGAAAAATCTTAGGCCTACTGCATTTGTTGACTGGCGATCAGAAAGAGTTCCCTTTTGAAATCGGTCAACAACTGCGTACCAATGCAAATTGGTAATGACAACTTTGGAATGCAATGGAAATTGCTCTGTAAAGATTTAGGAAGTTGGCAACAAAATTGTATACATATGCTTAGTGTTAAGATCTTCGTTCACACTTCATTATAAATCTGCCTGACGGTATGTGCTCGTACCCACTACAGCATGTGTAGCTCGAAGAGTAATGATCATGATGGGACAGAGATAACTGTATTCCAGCATCAAAACCTGTCACTAGCAACACTTAATTGTGCAGCTCGCTCTATGCGCAAGTTGACGTGCTACACAAATAGTTCGATCTCGTAGTAGCGAACATAAAACCCATAAGCGCAATGTATTTCTCTATCTCACCCGTTGTCTCATCCGACTGTGGAACCAAGAATATGCATGTACATAAAAATACTGTGGAATATAAATTGTACATTAGGGCAAAGAAAGAAGAAGTATGGAGGCTGTGTAAGGATACCTGATATCAACTGTGTCAAGATGGTGTAGGCATAATGGAAATATACTCTGCTGTTTTAAGTGTATAGTGGACATTCCCCAACTTCAAAACTTCCCCCACTTGCATGTAAGTGGCCTAAGAGGTTAATTATACATTCTTAAAATAACCTTCTGCACCGTAAGGTTAGAATACATTCTGCTGCATTTCTGAAAATTGTTGTGAAAATGGAGGTAAATGATAGCGATAGAATGGAGCTCGATAGTGAATTAATAATTAATGAATTGGAAAATAATTCAGTTTTATATGGCACTGGAGATGAAATTATAAAAACAGGGCAGCTAAAGTGGAGGTATGGAAAATGTTACAGAAACTGTTATGGGAGAAAAGTACAAAAATTATAATTTAGCTCAAAAATCTGTTAACCAGAATTTTCATTACTGCTAAAATAAGCAATAAATTACTGCTAGTGGAACTGGCCATAGGAAAGCCCAGCAGTGATTTACTGCTTGAATCTGTGGTAATTTTACTGCAAGTGGAGCCACTTTCCTCCAGTACAAATTCAGGCAGTAGGCCTAAACTACTCTGCTAAAACAAGCAGTAAATTACCGCTGGTGGAGATGTAGCCTGAGTGTTCGGGCTATTAAGGAACCTGTGAGCAATAAGATAAGGAAAGGGATCTGCAACACCTCATTATAGCCATACAAAGTCTTTGTATGGAAAACAAAATCTTAATTGACACAGGAAGACAAAGGTGGAGCGCAACTTCTAGTGTGAGCCTGATCGATTCTGGAGTATGACAAGGACAGTCATTATCATCTTCTCTTATTAATTTATATATAGACGATGTCATAATACATAATTGGCAGGTGAACTTTGCAGAACACTTTATGGTTGGTAACTCTGCAGTTGACACATTGTTATCTGATGATGATGCAGCTATCCTGACAACTTCGGAAATTGGCTTGCAGGTGAGAGTCGAATCTGCAAGGATTTCGGATTGCAGATCTCCATACTGAAGACCAATATGATGACTTTTCATGGAGCTGATCCCATATGAGCAAAAATTGTTGACAGTACTGTTCTGGAGCAGGTCAGTAATTTTGAATATCTGGGCTGTAATGTGTCTTACATTACAAACACAGACATGGTGGGACCATCAGGAGAACTCTGAAAGCAACGAGTAAAGAAACACGCCTGAAGTTGTACATGCATGTTATAGAAGAGGCCCTTCCCGTGCTTCTCTACGGGTCTGAGAATTGGACTTTAATGAAATCCCAGCCCATTCGTATTCAAGCATACAAAATAAAATTTCTCAGCCATGTGACAGTATATACTCTGCAGTCACAAAAGAAATGTCTGTGTACGGTAGGCCATGAATATTATGAGTGTACTTGATAGGATTGCCCAGTATTAGTTAAAATGATTGGAACATCTTAACTGAATGGGTGACTGCTGCGTCCCCAAACAACTATTGAATTATAACCCGAAAGAGGATGGGGAGGTGTGGAATGTCTGAAGAAGTGTTGGAGTGACCATCTCTAGTATATCTGCTCGGGACTGGAACAGACCATTTTGGTTTAATCCTAACAGAAGATGGTGATGACATTAATGAGTTTTATTGTCTGTTTTTATTTGCAAGAAAGTGGTAAAAGTATTGGAAACAAGCAGTGGCGGCTGGTGAGATTTTAGTTTAGTGGGGCTGCACTAAAATTTTCAACTTTCAACATTTACCATTATCATATATTAGTAAAATTTATATACTACTAGTGGTCGCCCAGTGGTCGAAATTCGACCATAATTCATTAAATTTTTAAGTTTGAACGTTATTGAGGTTCTTTTGTCAAAGAGTATACCTCTATAATCATTGCATATAATTTTTTTGAATTTTGTTCTGTTACGTCAGCTGCGAGCGTGTACAAATACGTCATTAGCGTGTGTTGTTTGCCTTAATTCCCTGCAGTACCTATGAAATTTAAAATTTAATGTTAGTAACAGTTGAAAAAAAAACACAATTACAGCTTGTATTCATATTTATTTTTTGATATAATTCATTGTCAGTTTTAATTTTTTCTTGTTATTATTGAATCAAATAAACGCTAATAAAAATGAGACTTGACATTCATAGAAGTATAAGATACATTGTTTTCAATTCCAGTGGATTACATTTCATTTTTGGTAAGGTACAAAATTCGAAAACAGTTTGAAGATTATCTGCTACAAAGCTTATATAATTTTTTAATTTTTTTTTTCTATGCATTAATTTTCGAGTTATTTGAAAAATATGAAAGATAGGAAAAATGAGGTTTAGCTTGGCTAAGCCATATATAAAAAGCAATAATGCGTTTTTTGACATTTCCTTGGGGTTTTTTTTTATTGCCATACTGACCAGGTTTTGCCAAGGCTACACAGTTATTTTGCCTATCTTTTTCGAATTATATAAAATTTAAATAAAAAATTAATAAAAAATAAAAAATGAAATAAAAAATACGTGCCTCGTATTTTTTCATATATTTTTCATTAAATCAAAAAAACCAGGCGGTTAAAAAAATAAATGTTGTCCATTGAACTTGAAATAGTTTGAAAGTGAATTTAATGATTCAGAACTTCTGTGTAAACGATGTTTTTTGTAAAAACTCTTTCATCATTTGCTAAATGCCCTTGGCCATTATATTCGGAAATATAAAATCTCAAACCATCGAATGATCGAACTCTACTTGCTGCGACGTACAATTGACCATGTGTAAAAACTGGCTGCCTCAATAAAATTCCAATTTTTTTGAATGTTTGTCCTTGAGACTTATTTATTGTCATCGCAAATGCAGGTATAATTGGAAATTGAGTTCTTTGAAAGTTAAATGGTAAAACAGTACCGGAATATGTTAAATTTATACGTGGAATCAAAATTCTCTTATTGCGGTATTGTCGCAATTTTGTCGGTATTGTCTTGTATTTTGTGGTTCGTCTCTACTTGTTAGTCTTGGAACAGTTTTTTGTTGTTCTTTCTTTCTTGTTCTATTTGCATGGCGACTTCGTCTCTTATTTCTACGTGGTGTTTATTGATTTGTTCGTTCATTTGTAGTAGTGCTTGTTCTAATCTCACCTCGTGTTGTTCTAACCGTTCGTCTGTTTTTTCGCATGTTCAGCAATTTGTCGTGCTATCTGTTCTTTTGTTTGTTCTACTTGAAGTGCCAATCGTTGTTCTGTTTTTTCTGATTGTTTTTGTATCTGTTCTTCTATCCGTCGTGTGTTTTGCGACAACTGTTGTTCTAGTATTTGTTGTAGTATTGTGTCGACATCAGTGTTTTTGTCTGTCTCTGGTGGTGTCTGACTTATCGGTCGTTCTTGGATTTCTGTTATTACTGTTGGTGTAAATTGTTGTGTTTCTGCGTTTACATCGTTCTGTCCGTTTAGTCCCCGCGTCCCTGACGCTTCATCCTCCTCTGAAATGTCTGCGAGCGTGTCTGGATCGCCTAGTTGATTATTTATTTGGAACTCCATAGCGTTGCTTTGGGTACTTGTGTTTGTGCTCATGTTGCTGTATAGGTTATGAATGTTGTTTTGTATGTCCTTGTTTCTCCTACTCCTACTTCGCGTAATCATAAAATCATAAACTATGTTTTATACTATTTCTTAATTTCTATTTGTTCTTAATTTATAATTTATTTAATAGTGACTCAATCGTGTCCCACGTTCCGGGCGACAGAATATAATACACTTCTTGCTAGGCCTTTGTAAAAGGGTTAAAATTATTGATTTGAAAATTATGTTGGCCTGTGAGCTTGTGAAAAATAAGATCACACACTATCTTGATCAAATATGATATATGATTTATATAATAGTTTATGGTACTTATTCCTGTGTACCGACTCTTGATTTACCTCAGGGCGCCAGTAATAATAAACACAAATTAAAGTATGCTAATCACTTTAATGAACAATTTGTATTTATACATTACAAAATTAAAATTTTCTTATATGAATTGAATTGTTTATTGAACAAATTGAATATGATTAACTAGCAGTGAGTCCTTTATGACAGATTGAGTCACTATGTTGACTACAACATATGTTTATTTATCAAAAACATATAATTAACTGTTCATTATTCTTTACTTGCGTAAATCCTTCCAAAGTGCGTGGTCCTGAAGCTATTGTAGATCGGTGATTCGTCAGCAGCCGTCGTCGTGTTGATCCTTGTTAAAACTGCACAATTCACTTTATCACAAGTGCACTACACTAACATATGGATTATACCTATAACTATGTTGTATAATTACACACTGGACACAAAGATGACAGAATATAACTTAAGTGCATTTAACTCACTTCACGTCGCGTTTGGCCCGACTAATAGATACCGTCGTAACTTACTTTCGAACTCCTACGCATCCTTCCGCGATTTACCGCCACGTATAGAATTAACAGAACTTCGTATGTATTTATTATTTCTTATTGTTTATTATAACTTCGATTATACACTCTTTGACTTATTATGATTTATGAAACTTTCTTTCTAACTTTAATATTAATAATTATAGTGTTCCCGTACTTTGTTATTTCTGAGAAATTTACTGATTCTTTATGTTAATTATTAAAATATATATATAATTTGACGCAAAACAACGTACACGAGTCTCTTCGTATAATTCCGCCGATATTAAGAAGACTGCCCTGATTTCCCTCTAAGTTACCAATATGTACATGCCTCAAGTTTCCCTTACTTATGAACTACAACAAAACGTTCCTATAGGTACAAACTACCGCGAAATACAAATTCATCCAATCCGCTTAACTAAAACTTCCCGTGGAACGTATGACGCTTTTTCTGATTCGCCCAA
This sequence comes from Magicicada septendecula, assembly GCA_034769895.1. Taxonomy (NCBI): domain Eukaryota; kingdom Metazoa; phylum Arthropoda; class Insecta; order Hemiptera; family Cicadidae; genus Magicicada; species Magicicada septendecula. The sequence goes on from CM068375.1 coordinate 348,351,664, forward strand.
CGTTTTTCCGTGTACACGTGTTCACAGAAACTAGCGTCTATCGCTATCTCTCTCGCACAACAAGATCGCTTTCCCACGACAGCTATTGTTATATGCACTTAGGTTTTACAACGTTTGGTAAACACCCTTCCTATCTGAAACATAATACATTTTATGACAGTAGTGTCCCAAATTGTGCCTTAACATACAAGTATGTTATCGAGCTTTTAGCAAGTAATTCTCTTTTCACTTATTGCCGCCTCGCTTTCTAGCGTCTAAATACCTCCCTGCTTTCTAAAACACACCCTTCTTTCTATTTTCAGCATAGTTTATTTATTAAAATTATAAATTGATCGAATTTTCCGTTACAAATATTTTAAATCATTCACTTGAACCTTTGCCCAAGTTGCATCACCTCCAAATAATAAACAAGGAAAGCAAAATGTCCTGCATTCTTTTCAGGACAGCCACACAACCACTTATGTTTGGAATAAATGGACACATTAAATTTCCTACAATAAGTCTGATTTCTGCTTGACGATGACTGAGAAATTAATAAATCAGGAGTCTCACGACCTAAATTCTTAATTTCATTCTTCTCTGCTAACGATAACTATGAAAAACTGATGTTTTGCAAATATAAAACACTATTTTTATTTTTATTCATATTTGTTTTAAAACTGCAACGATAGAAATTAGCACAGTCTACAAACACAGAACACGCTGTCAGCAAAAGATTTGCCGTTCACACACGTTCAACTTCTCGACAGCCTCGGGCTGGACTGAATGCAGCCCAGCTGTGGCTTGTTAACAGAGTGTTTCCCCAACATATGCCTCAAGCGCAGACACAACACGCACTTGTCTAAATAGGGCGCAGCCCACCTGCCACATACACGCATCAGTCTACACGACCATCAGTTGTGGCTGAATGCGAATATAAAAATGTATTTTTTACATACTGGCGATTCTTTGAAGAATACATAATTTCCTAAATAAAAAGTTATTTAAATGTGGTAATTAGTTTTCCTTGAAAAGTTTAGGGAGGGCTGCATCCCTGCAGCCCTTGTGGATGAGCCGCCACTGGAAACAAGCAAGCACATTTTAGTTCCACATCAGGGATTCTTACAAATTTTCAACAAGCTTGGTAGTGCCTTCTTTTGGTGCACTAATGTGCTGGGATGCATTCTGATAGAAGTTTGAAAACTGTCTGACGCTATTTAATGTAGAACCAAATGAGTGTAACATGAAGTTTATTAGAAGAGGAATGTTTGAAATTAAGTAATTTAAATTATGTAAGACACAATTAAAATATGTGTAAAAGGTTCAGCGTATAGTTCTTTCTAGTTGTGTGCATATGTAGTTTAATTCTCAAAACAAAAAAAAGGGGCATTTGCTAGTACAACTGTTATTGACAAATATCATTTTATAAATCTGAGTCTGTTACATTAAGGCAGGGGTCTCCAAACTACGGCCCGCAAAGGGTCATTGTCTGGGCCGCGGCAACCCGGCTGTTGCTACGTGAAATTTTTAAATAGATCGTCAAAATACTTCAAATATTATAACATTTTACTAAATAACTAAACAAGAAATAAGTTCAGTAAAATATTATAATATTTTGTACAAGTTTAAAACATTTACCTGGTTAATGTGCTCATTCGTCTGGCTGCCTTGAATGAATCACGGTTTTCACTCGCATCTCATTGAGTGATGATTTCAAGGAAATAAAAAACTTTGCAAGAGCAATGCTTTAAATGTTTGAATCGACCTATATCTGCGAACAAACGTTTCAAAAATGAACTTTGTAAAATCAAAGTACTGTACAGGGCTAACTTGTCAGACGAACACTTGAAATGCATTCTAGTCAAGTGGACTCAAAATGGACAGACATTATATGTCAGAAGCAACTTGCCACATCCCATACGTACATAAGAAAGCCAAAAAACAATACGTAAGAAATAGGGACCGGGATCTATGAATGTTATTTTTTCCTTATTTTTATTTACATCATTCTGAACAAAAGAATTTATTTTCTTTGGATCAGTCTGCTTAATTTTCATTTAAATATGTATTTTATTGACTTGATTGTTACGTAAACTTAAAAAAAGTTTACAATGTGTGTGTTGTTGGCCCGCTTGACTTCCAAGCTTTTTCAATTCGGCCCTCAAGTGAAAAAGTTTGGAGACCCCTGCATTAAGGTATGCGTTTTAGACAGTGTTTTGTGAATTAAGTGACAGCTCTGTGTATTGAAAGATTATATTTGTTTTGAAAGTAATTTTGTCAAAAATACTCTCATTTTGTCATAAAAGCACTGTCCTCCGAGTATTAATTTTATTCGTAATAAGCGGAACAAAATCTATCTCGTCCAAAGTTTCTGACATGCAGATGTGTAGATGTGAACAAGAAATTGCTTATTAATATGCAGACAAATTATTATTATTATTATTAACTTTGTTGCTAGCTGCAGTCATGTTTTCTTATTTCTGCTGCGCTGTGTTATAACCAGTTAATGTTCATCACATGCAAAGTTGTTTTATGAGCAAGTGCAGTGACAGAGTAACAGTTTTGCATTTTAATTATATGTATGACTTTATATTTTTGTTGTTATGAGGTTACTAACTAGCAGTGTTACTTGCCTCAGGTGTAAGCAAAGGGGGAGAGAAGGAGAGGGGGGATTATGAATTATTATCCAGCCTTACTATAATAAGTCTTAAAACCTTCCTCCTTCATGCCAAGATGAGACATTGATCTTTGCCTTGGTGCAATAACAATTTGTAAACCAGTTCTGTCTGAACTTAGTTGTTGCTGAATCATGGCTGTTTGTACAGTTTTTTCTTTCATTTCTTGTCCTTGTTTTATTCGCACACAGTTCAGTTGTCATCAACAAGAATTGTCTAAATTTTATCAAGTGAATATTGTCTATACTAGCTGTTACCCGTAGCTTCGCACGTGAATATGTGACTTCTATATGGCGTTCTGTCAGCTCATATAACAATTTTGTTCTCATTAGTCAGATTCTCTCCAAAGCTGTTTTCAACACTTGTACTAAATTATTATGTTGGTGCAAAAGCTTTTGGAGATTTAAAAGTATCCGTTTGTAAAGCCTTTGGAGATATTTATAAAGTACCTGTTAAATAAAAAATGCTAAATTCTTTATGTTAAATGTTACTGTGTTAGAAGCAATGTATAACACATTAAACATTATGTTTTCCTAAACCATGGCTTTTATTTATTTCAGCAGTAAATTAAAAACCTATTTCAGCAGTACCGTTGTCACCTAACCTCACAGATGAAAACAACACGTATTTTTGCTTTGCATTAAGTAATAAGACAATTTACAATTCTTCTTTTCCACATCGTAATATATCAATACAATCGCATATTATATAAAACATCGAAAATGTACTGCAGGAATGGATAAATATGCAGTTCCGATGCTACTAAATAGCTTTTGTGTATTTACTTGTTACTACGGTTTAAATTAATTTCGGTCACCATGGTTTTGTTGACATCTTTAGTAGTAGTATTTAATATATTTCATTACTTATTCATTGCATCATCAGAAATACGTATAAACGTAAATGTTATAATCGTTTAAGACAATTACAAAATATATAGACGTATCAGTATACAAAATTACAAAATATATCGATACAATCGCATTTTAAAAACATTACAAACTGCAGGAAACAGATAAAGGTACAGTTCCGATGCCGCTAAATATCATTTGTTTATTTAGTTGTTACTATGGTAATTAATTCTCCATGGTGTGTTGAGATCTTTATACGCGTTAACGAAAAGGCATAATTAAAAGGGCCTAAATTGTGTGAACGGGGCAAAATATCAAATTCAGAGTTAGACATCGCCTTGTGTCAAAGATTACCTGTGCAGTCGGTTTGGTGGCAATCGGTGTATATTGTGGATTTGTATTCATTACCCATAAATCCTCAGACTTTGAGTTTTATATATATAGATTAGTCAAATAATTTGTGCGTGTGTGTGTAAAATTTGATCATTAATACATCTACTTATCTTTATCAATTATTCTTGCAGACATTGCTGCTTTAAAAAATAATAAAAAAAAAACTGTTAGTGGGAAATTTCCTCTTCCTCCTGTCAACTTTCTGTTTTATTATGACCGTAGACCTTTATGTTGTTATCAAGTTTGAGATGTTTTATGTTTTAAGGTTTTTTTGTAGTATTTATGGAAATTTTTAATAATCTCTGTTTTATGGTGTTGGGTTAATGTCATTTTGAAGCTGACAATTTTAAGATATTGTGTGTTAGAAGTTATATGAACCCGTCTTTGAATACCAAACTGTGACAGGCTTGAATATTTCAGTTGCAACGTGCATACTTCTTCCCGCTTTTGGAAATGGGAGTACTTTTTATCCCTCTTTTAATTTTGTCTCTGTTTCACGGTTGGAATATCTCAGACCCTCATTTTTACTTGTATGTCTGTGTGTCACAGTGTGGATAATTAAACTAGTAAGAAGTAAACAGTGTTGCTAAGGCTTTCACAGCCTGAGTGCACATAGTTGGAAACATTATTGGCTGGGCTGTTGGCGTCTGTGCTGATAGACGTTTCCGCCTCACTATTAAAGGTCATCTTCAGTGTTGGTAACAATTGGCACGGTGTCCGCCAGTTCACCCCGATGATGATGTAGAGACTGTGTTAGGCTGAGGTCTAGAATCTATGCTGACAGACGTTTTGGCCTCACAATCAGAGGCCATCATCAGTGCTGGTAAACCATGGGTAAGACACTTAAAACTTCTGAAAGATCAAATTACGAAAGCACAGTTGTGCTGGTTTGGACACGGTCAGAGGATGGAAGGAGATAGACTTCCAAAACAACCTTATGAGGCAAGAGTTGCTGGGAGGAGATCCAGGGGTCAGAGAACAATGATTTGGGAGGACAATGTGAGGTGCTCTCTGCAGGGGCTGGGAGTACAATGGAATGGACCCAAGGCCCTGGCCATGCAGAGACCACAGTGGAGAGACCTTTGCTCAACCTCTGCACCTTGGGGCAGAAGAGGATTGGAATAAGAAGAAGTAGATATAGCCTATCAAAGACAAAGAACAATACAAATTACAGTATTTTTGCTGAAATTTAAGCTACATGATTAAACTCTTGTTTTATAATATTATTACAAAACATTCGAGTTGACATTGTTGAAGTTGCAGACATAATTTGTAAATGTTAGATAACATAAAAAAGTGCTAGGGAGATCAGATTTCATTCAAAATAAAGAAAATCTGAGGGTGTAATAGACCAGTAGGTATGCAGTTGGTTAAAAGTCTTAGGTTGTGCCTCTCAGATGCACATTAAAATCAAGATTTAATGTTGCATCAACTCAGGCTGTGGTTATCTGTGATAACATTGTGGAGTTGTACTGTGTGGCTGAAGTGTAGAGGTACTCAGCACTGCTTACCTTGTATGCTAAGTACGCTGTCCAACTCTCAAACTATTGTTCTGGTATGAAAAAGGAATCATCATTGTCAGTAATTGTTACAAAGAAAATTCAAGATACAGACTTTTAAGTTACAGAAGTTCAACTGTACTTTCAGATCGTGTAAATCTTCGCCTCCTCCTCCTCCTCCTCCTCCTCCTCCTCCTCCTCCTCCTCCTCCTCCTCCTCCTCCTCCTCCTCCTCCTCCTCCACCACCACCGCCACCGCCACCGCCACCGCCACCACCACATGAAGTCATGTATGGTTCTCCGTACCAATTTTTGAGATTTTGTTTTGTGTTTGTACAGAAAATAAATCTATGTCACTGTAATTTATCCTTAATTGCAAGTATGAACATTTTTAACAACATTTACAAACAGTTACTTAAAGTACCCATATTGAAAAATAAATAACTGTTTAATATTTAAACAAATTGATTGCACACACACACACACACACGTACATTTTTATACGTGTGTACATTATATTTTATTTTGTTCTTTAGATATGTAGTCATTAGTTAGGCAAACAAAATGCTATCGTCAACATATTCCGTATTGAAGGTTAACACACAGAATTAGACAGTTAAAGAGTTTTCGAACCGTGGAGAAACAGTCTTGAGACAGAGACAGAGATATTTGTTGTTACAAGGCCTTGTCTTTCTCGCTTGGCACTCATATCCTGTTTTATGAATGCTAATTTATTTCTTTGTAAACCCGAGTGCGTTGTTTTTTTTAATTCAGTATTTTTTCCATACTTATAAAAAATTTATTCACATAATATGTTACTTCTGCCTGCCTGTCTGTAATGTATAATAAGGTTGAGGTAATTGGTTACTGTATTTGTTTTGAATTATTATAAACAAACAGGTTTTGTTATTGAATTAATCTCGTTGTATAAGACAGACTGGTTTAATCAGAGCCGTTTTTGTTGCCATTCTTAAAAATATGAATTAAATAAACAGTATTTTCCTTTTTGATGGTCATTGTACTGGGGTGCTATTATTTACATTTATTTTGTATACATCACTGTAGTCATTCAGTCATTTGGTTCGTTGTTGGGATTTTGTAGCTGACTGAGCATATGAGCGTAAACCAGGTCACAATAAAACTCCTAACTGGGTAACAAGAACACAGGTAACTTAGACGTATTTGAAGTGAGAGGATTATTAACAGTGGGTAACTGGGGGGTCACAAAATGGGGGTATAGTTATAACGGAGTTACATAATATGACTTCACGTATTAAAATAATAGAGTTATGAGACGTCAGACAATTGAACTGTTTTATTGGTAGATCACAGTCGTCAGTAAAAAACAAAATTTTAATCTATAAAACGGTGATATTGGAATGAGCATACGGTATAACTAAAGATATTTACAATAAAAAGGGCATATCTAAAAATACGAAAATAAGGCATTACAGTACAGTAGTGAGGCCAGAATGCTGATATGCAAGTGAATGTCTAGCATTGGATTATAATTTAGACAAACTAGAAATATTTGAAAGACGAATTGTTACGATAATATTAGGCCCACAAAAAACTTCAGAAGGTTGGAAATTAAGAAGTAATGATGAAATATATGAAAGTATAGAAAATGTAACAGAAACAATGAGAAAAAGAAGACTAGTATTTTTTGGACATTTTTTATATAGAGTGGACGACAATAGGTTAACAAAACAGATCTTCAAATATCTGTGGGGAAAGAAGGCAACATCAAGTTGGATAAAAGAAGTCGAAAAGGATTTAGAAAAAAATAATATAAACTTAGAAGAAGCAATTGGAAGATACGTTTTTTGGGCAAAAGTGTAATACTGGAAGGAGTCCAGGCTAGGAGAGAGAAAAACGCAAGTTCAAAGTGGACTAAAGACAGGAAGAAGAGACATAGTGAAAAGATGAAAGAAATTGGAGAAAAAGAAAAGAACAAGGAATAAAGAATTAAAATTGGCATGTGGTCCTCAGATGGCCAATACAAATAGAAAAAAAAAACAGTGATATACGCCTCTTTGTGCTTATGGTGTTGAGTAGTGAAGACATGCCAGAAAATTTATTGTAAGCTTAATTATTTTATTATTATATATTGTATAAATTATTTATTAATTAATAAAAGAAATAAATCCATAATAAGAGCTATGGAGATGGATTACTGGCGGAGGTGCTGTAGAGTAACAATATTAGATAGAGCGAGAAATGTAGAGATGAGACAAGTGATTGGAATCGACCTTGACATTATAGAAACAATAGAAGCAAGAAGACTGAATTGTTTGGACACCTATAAAGAATGTCGGATGAGAAATGGCCAAGGAAGGTATGGGAATAGACTCCACCCTGTAGAAGAAAAAAAGGAAGACCTAAACATTCAAAATGGAAAATGGACGTCGAAGATGCAATGAATGCAAGAGGACTTACAGAACAGGACTGTTTAGACTGGCGTCAGTGGAAGCTAGGATGCGAGAGGCGGCGCCAGCCGTAATTAAATCGCCTAAAAAAAAGTAATAAATTTATTATAAGCATAATCCCAGCATATTGGACAAAGAGGTGTAGGAAGAGCTAGGAAGTGTCGATGAAATGGAAGTATTCCTTTGGGACTGGAACAGGTGATTCACCTAGTCCCTGGCAGAAGAAGAATAAGAAGAAGAAGAATAGATTCGAAGCGCCTCACTGATGCCTGATGATTGTCAGCCCAAAAAATTGTTAACTGGGTTCCAAGTAGATGACGAAAATGAAGGGTCTATAGGATGAGATGGAGAGAACAGGCTTGCAACGAGGTGACAGGAGCCTCTGTTGTGCAGGCTGTGAGAGTCGGCCGTAACTGTACAAGCGCTGGCACGAGGGCGGGCGGGAAGACGGTTCCAACAACTGAGGTAGTGAAAACTAAACATTAGCAGTGGGTAAAATAGACCCTAGAAACAAATGCTGGATAGATAATTTTTTGAACTTTTCAAGTGTCGTGGCAGCCTTGATAGAATCAAAGCTTCAGAAGATCACGATGGTAGTGATATGGCATTGGTATTATTGATATTGATATTGGATATTGGTGATCATGATATTGGTGATAACGAATGGTTGTTATGCTGGTGTTGGTATGTTGTTCTTTGGTTATGGTGTTCCGTTGTAAAGAATAGTGATGGTTACTTGCTGCAGGTATTTTTACCATTTTTGTAGTCACAGTTAATAATAGTTCAGGTAGTTTGTCTCACTGAAGACTCTGTTTAGCTTCTTCTGTAATACCATACCGTTGTCTCCGTCCAGCTGTGTTCTTTGAAAGTTGCTAGTAAATTAAATTAATTCCCCATTATAGGGTACCAGCCTATAGATGGGTAAGTCATGTGGAGGAGCTGCCATCATATATATTGGCTATGATAGGGATTATGATAGTGATGTTAAGTTAGAGGTAAGTTTCAGACAGTCTGTGGAACAGTCAACAGTATTTTGAGAAACAAGATATATCGAGAAACAAAATTAAAGTTCTACAAGGTTATGGCAGCCCCTGTACACTGTCCTATGGGTGTGAATTATGGACAACAACCAAGAAACAAGACAGCAAAAAACACAGACTCGGAAATGGCGCTCTTAAGAAGAGTTAAAAGGTGTTATAAACTTGACTGTATAAGGAATGAGGCCATAAGAGAGGAGTTACAAGTTGTTGGCTTGAATGAAAAATTAAAAGATTACAAACAACGGTGGAAAGAACGCTTAGAATTAATGTCAGATTCCAGACTGGCCAAACAAGTCTGGAAGTACAAAAACCTATAGGCCACAGATGTATGGGTAGAACCTGGCAGAGATGGCTGGAAGATTTTTGATGTCGGAACAGACAGCACCTTGCCTATGCCCTGTTGTGAAGATGATGATGATGTAATACCATAATTATTTATTCAGTTCGTATGGTTTTGTCCAGATATCGTTTTAATGTTATTTTTTTATCCAGATAAATTTTTTGTGTATTTTTGGAACAGTCATTTGTAATTAACGTTGAGTAGGATTTCAAGTGACTTAAGGTTGTAAACGAAAGTAAAACGTATTGCACATATTTTAGCAAACAGTATTTAACTTGGAACTGAGCTGCTTGTACTGTGGTCGTGTGAAATGCCCGAGGTTTGTGTAGTAGGGGTGGTACTGCTGCGCGCGCGCGCACACACACACACAATGACAAGACTGTACGCATCCAATCCACTGCTGCTCACTGCAACCTCGCCTTCTTCTTCTTCCTCCTCGTCTTCTGCAGCAGCTTCCTCTCTCCTCCTACTACACTACGCTTTCTGCATGGAAACAAGTTTTAAGAGGACAGTTCAAGGGCAAACCTTGCAATTCTACCGAAACTGGTTCCCTGCTGCTCCGCGCCCCCCCCCTGTCTCTCTCACACACACACACACACTCTCTCTCTCTCTCTCTCTCTCTCTCTCTCTCTCTCTCTCTCTCTCTCTCTCTCTCTCTCTCTCTCTGCACAATTAAAACACGGTAAAATATTATTAATAAATACAAAAAAACAAACTACTTATCGTTGGTTGGTACCGCCCGGCTCCAACTACGAACACGCCTGTTCATATATATTATACAGAAACAGTATTTCTTAAATGTTCTTATTACGGATACTTGAAAATAACTTAATTACGTTTTAATTCCATACGAAATTATAGTTGTGAATTTGTACGTAAAAATTTTTTATAAATTCTTTTTCATTCAAAGCGACTTTGTAACTGCAAGATATGAATTTTATTTTGTTTAAAATAAAATATTATTTAATTTCTTTAACGTTGTTCACAAATTAAATGTCAAATTATGTTGCTGGAAACACGAGCGGTAAACTCTAGAAAGTTGGTTCTTGTTATTGTAAAATTTACGTATCTTTTTTAAATCGACTTTTATGATCTGTAGTACAGTCATTACTCTTGTGTATTTCTCGTTTGTAAAGAATTATCCCCTCCCCCCAACCTCTCACGGAATATCCTTTCCCGAACTGCATTCGTCATCACAAAATGGATGATACATATGATGTAGCATATGTGGATAACGTACTTAAAGAACTTTATCTGATTACAACATATGCGTACAAATGTTTTCTCGATCGCGGAGAATTTGGATCTTTCTGATGCTGCTTTCTTTCCGGGTTTTACTACTCGATCTCGGAGATGAAAGACGCAGCGGAGATGAAATTTCTAACATAGGTCAAAGGTTTTCCAAACAAGATCGATTTAGAAATGAAGAGATTAGAGAAGAGTTGGAAATGTACAACTTAAATGAGAAAATAGAGTTACATAGATGAAATTGGAAGGACTATCTGGAGCGTGCGAATGATCGAAGACTACCAAAAGCGACAAATAGATACAAACCAGCTGGAAGAAGAATCGTAGGGAGACCAAAGAATAGATCGGAGTAAATCCTATGAAGCCGGAACAGGTCACCAAAGCCTAATCCTTGTTGGGAAAGAAGAAGAAGAAGAAGACTGCTCGATTTCTGAATTACTGAGGTTTTGAGTTACTTTGTAATTACCACCCGTAATTAAGCGAGGTGTACGAAGTGTTGGAGGATGTTGGGGATGAGAGTCATTCAATTAAAATAATTCAGTTCACCAGTAATCTAAATGCATTTCATAATAATCGTAAGATATTTATGCATTTCATAAACGTATTAGAGCTGTGCCGTATCTAGAATTTGGTCTTGGGAAGAGTCTGTCCGAGTCGGCCTCATAAAAAAGAAAAAATAACTCAAGGCTAATCAATATTACTATCTTAAAAGTGATTGAAGATCGTGTGATAACATCCTGAAACCAAACCTATTAAGGGGGTTCGGTAGACCCTATATTACCCATGTTAAATTTGCCACATTGATGACCCGTTTTTTCGGAAACTACTGAAGATATCCAGTTTAAATTTTTCATGGCTTTTTTATGACTATTTCTTAGAACTTTAACACAGATATTTTTTTTCTATGCTCTGCTACGGTTTTATGATTTTTATAATATTGTATGAATAAAAACGTGAAAAAATTTTTGTTTTTGGCGGTAAAAACAAAACTAAGCATACAACTCAAAACGCTTATGTTAATGTTTGTAGATGTACTACAAGAGTATGTGGTAAAGTTTTATGGCTGTATCTTTTGTAGTTTCTGAGAAAACGGGTCATTTATACAAAAAAAAACACAGTTTTCGGGAAAACGCAAATAAAGATTTATTATGCTATTCCTTACATGATAAAATGAGTTCAGTACATTCCAGCACCATAGGATGGGTTGTCTGGGTCCTCATCTTCAATAAAAGCTTCTTCTAACTTCCTTTTAGCACTTTCACGGCGTTGTCTTGCTTTTTTCAGGAGCTTGGAAAGCATTCGCTCGCCCCTCTGCACACGTATTTTGTCCAGTTGACTCATAACTGAGGCCGTGTTTTTGCTGACAGACATCCCAAGTTCCTCACTAGACACCTTGTTACATTTCCTTTATTAAAATTTAAAATGGCATCATGAACCCCAAACTCCATGGTTTTTCAGTCCTACGAATACAGTTTTTGGTAATCGCGACCAAATTACCGCGTTTATCGATTCGTTTGGATTTTGGGATTTTCCATGTAGGCATTTTTTCAACAAATTTGGGTCTGCTAAATCCTGGAAAATAGGCTTAATTTTACTCATAATCACTTCCGGTATGTGCATGTGCTCAAGGTGATCGTATTGCTCCTTTTTGGCAATGGCTCGCTGGTATTTGCACCAACTCTCTTCGCCTTTTTCACAAAGTCCATGTTGCGGGTTTTCGTTGGTGGATAATAAATGAAAATATTCCGCCCAAACAGCTCGCTTCATATTATCCAACTGTCCAGAGTTTCTCCTGATCGCCAAGCCATAATATTTCTGGACAGCCAAGATGCGTTCGTCGGTTAGTCGATTTCTTCCACCAATAGTTTTTCCATCGGAAAGAACTGTTTTTCCTAATTTTAGTTTTAGTTTTCTAAGGCGAGTACCCATGCGCTTTTGCACATTCCCACAGCACTCCATTTTTTCAATAGTATATTGGTCTCCATATGGCCGACTCTTTACAACAGAACTAAATGCGCTTGAATCACCGTCTCCTAAATAGTATTTGTACCTAATGCCAAAATCAGGCTCAGATCTCCTAAAAATTTCTAGTGCACCATGCGCTTCCATTGCACCACTAGGTCCTATGAAATTTGTTTTACATTTTTGTTCATGTACACCCTCTAGCTTGTCTTTACAAGTACACAACTTACTAATAATAGCCACATCTAGAACACAGCCGGTATCGACGCTTGTTACTGTCACGACTCCATTATTCGAAGTGTGACCCCTTTTTTGCCAGGTGCCATCCACTGCTACACTCAGTTCTCTACTTCCATCATTTTCCTGGACAGCCTTCTCTATAGCTTCCTTCATTGTATTAGTGCAAACCGTCGTAGTTGCTTTACCTAGAACTTCATTATAACGTGTGAATTTTGTTAGAGGTTTTGGAAGATTGAGAACAGCACACATTATTGTACCTGATGTTTGTTCTTTCCCAATAGTTCGTAAAGCATATACTAACCTACTGTTTATTTCATACAAATTAGTTCCCTTTATTTGTTCAGAATTAGTATAACTAACTTCTAAGTCACATTGTGTGCAGTGCAATTTGCAGCTCGTTGCTAACCCGCATAACCTATTTGTGCTGTAGGCTAGTTCCTCACCACATGACTTACAGGCACAAATTGTCAATAATATATTCAAGAATGACTCTATGTCTACTAAATCATACACATTCTTTGCATCGAACTCACTATAACTTTCCCTATCTCCAATCTTGCTTTGTGGTGTACTTACATTTGGCATGCCATCCACATTTAGGCCTACAATTGCAGCAGTTGTTTGGTCATTCCCAGTAGCGGTAGGACTATATTTTGGTATTCCAACATTTCTCCTTTTCTTAAAAACCCTTTTAGACCTAGTCATTTCGGTAGAATATAAATTACAACTGTAAAAAACAACCACTATTCACGATAATACTCACATCACAAATCTTAGCTGATAGACAACATAACCTAAAAGCAGAACTAACACTACAGCTGTTTTAAAACATCAGGTTAGCCAACTGAACAAAGACTACAACAATAAAACTTACTATTACATACTATACACATACAGTATACTTGAGTAAAAATACGAATGCTAGAGAGATAATGTGTTCGCTATGGAGTAAAAATGATCTTGTACTCGCGCTGTGCACTGAAATCTCAATGAAAATCCGTGACACTCCTCTACATAAAGTGACATAACATGTGTTGTACTTGTCAGACATTTATGAGGGAGGTCTTAAATTAATCCTAAAAAGTGGCAGAATACGAAAATGTAATAAAAAAAACGAATTTTTTAAAGAAAATCACCTACTGAATCCCCCTTAAAGTAAACGGCAATAACACAGTAAAAAGACGCGTTATTAAAACTTGTTTACAAGATAACTTACCGACTGAATTGATTTTCCTATATTGCATGTTTCAAACGTATATGCAAATGCTGTGTAATAAAACTGTTCGTAAATCTAAAAAAAGCGAGTTACTATCATATTACGTCGCTGACAAAAGCAATAAAACACCCTATATTTTAAAAGATTAACAAAAACCTCGTCAACTTTTTTTGACCTTCTGGGGGGGGGGTCCGGTTCCGTTCGCCCCCTTCGTAAATACGCCCCTGATTAGGAGACAACTTTTGTTCGCAGATGGTCTTTAAAATTGATTGTGATTATATTGTTGGACTGTTAGTCATGCCATATCATGCTGTAAACCGGAAGAATTGTGTGCAAACTCTGCTGCAATGAGTGACGCAGCGTTGTCAGTAATTCATTTGGCTGTTTGTTTGCTAATGTTGCCGTTTCTAAAAAGATCATCCCTTCGTACGTCTTTTGCCTAATTAATTTAATTGTCTCACTTCCTTCGGACCGTATTTAGCAAGGGTATTTTGTAACTGCTTGAGGTTATGCCGAAGGTTTCTGACGTGGTTAAAAACAACTCGTGACTCGTTGTACATGATTTTTCGTGAAATTATTAGACTTTAAATCAGACACCGAACAGTTCGACCAGGAAGCAAAGTCAGCCCTCCGAGAGTCAGTAGCGTATTTAGAATTTGGCCGTAGGAGGGGGTTCGGGGTCGGGTCGTCGGCTTCATACAAAAGAAAATACAAGTCAAGACTAATCAAAAATACTGTCTATAAAGTGACTGAAAAACGTATGATAACATCCTTAAATCGGTCCGATTAAACGGTAAACGGTAATAGGACAATAAAAATACGCGTTACTGAAACATTGTTTGGAAGATACTGGCTGAATTGATTTCCTATACTTCATATTTTAAACGTATATGCAAATTGTGTGTAACAAAACCTGTTTGTGTATTAAAAAAAGAGTTCCTAGCTGGAAAACACAGCTGAAAAATAATAATAAACGAGCCTAAAAATAAGAGTGTTAAAAGGAGTCCAAGGTATGAGAGAGAAAAACTTAGATTCAAAGTGAACTGAAGACGGGAAGAAGAGACGTGGTGAACAGGTGAGAATATTGGAGAAAAAGAAAAGAACAAGCAATAAAGAATTGAAATTGGCATGTGGCCGTACAAAAATAGAAAAAAATAGTAACAAAATTCGTCAACTTTTTTTGACCTTCTGGGGGGGGGGGATCCGGTTCCGTTCGTCTCCCTCGAATATGACCATCCCTCAGTTTACGTATCTCCTCGACCTCCGATTTTTACATATCAAAATGATCATCATTCTTTAGGATAGCAGTTTAGAATGTATTCAGACCGTTCCCACAGTAATTACAAAACTGCATTACAGATTTGCTGTGTACAATAGTCCGAATTTCATTTCTTTTATATCGTCATCATCATCTTCACAACATAGGCAAGGTGCCGCCAGTTTGGCCAGTCTGGAATCTGACATTTTTTCTTAGCGTTCTTTTTACCGTTGTTTGTAATCTTTTAATTTTTGATTAAAGTGAGTCACTTGTTATGGCCTCGTTTCTTATACGGTTAAGTTTAGAACACTTTTTAACTCGTCTTAATAAGAATGCCATTTCCGAGGACTGTATTTTACTATCTTGTTTTTTGGTTGTTGTCAATAATTCGTACCCACAGACGACAGTACAAGGACTGCCATAACTGTGAAAAACTTTAATTTTGTATCCCGACGGACCTTGTTCCTAAAAATACGGTTGATTGTTCACAGATCGTCTGGAACTTAACGTAACTTAACATCAGTGTTATAATTTCTATCATAACCAGTACCGTACCATTTCTCAAATAATATTCTAATATTAATATTCTAGTACATTCCAAATAATTTCTTTTATATTCTACATTTAAATTGTATTTTACATAATCAAAACCTAAACGTTTATATTTTTGGAACATTAACTCAGGTGCAAGTATTGAGATTTAATATATTTGCACGCGTGGTTCTCTGCCATGTGTACACAACAGACCAGATCATTATTCATGAAAGATTTTTTTACACCGTCACCAACACAAGTGCACAGATGTTCCAAGATTTTTATCGCGTTTATGTTGATAAACTCTGTGCTCTTGACCAATAAGTCGCTCCTTAGCTTATTGAAACAGTAATTTAGTAATAACAAAGTCTGTATGTACGAATAAAAAAAAGATAAGGAAAGAAGTAAATATAAATCTTTTACAATTGTGTTACTTTATATTCTTTTGTTTTTTACACTTCGACTGTGTATGTGTACTTTTTTTTTACTGCGAGGCGTTGTGACTATTTTTAAACCGTTGTCGGCGTCGACTCTGCGGTAACGTTGTGATAATTGTTTTTTTTGTTCTCCTTAAATTTGCGTGGAACCCAGATCTTGTTGACCTTTTCCTTGTTATTAATTTTTTTTTTTTTTTTTGCTGTCTCTTTTGTTAACAGTGCCATGCGCAAACTTTGGTTTATTACAATGTAGTCCTTGACATTTACACGCACTCTGTCCCGGGTACTGTCGGAACATATATACTTGTGCCCAGTTGAAATTATTGGATGTAGGTTTGTGTGACCTTATCTTAAAAAAAAAAATGTACGTGACATGAGTCGAGAACAAATTGTGAATTTGTATGTTATGATTATATTTATTACCGTTCCGCAAACCGACACCCAGCATCCAGTGATTGCTTCCAGTATGAAGAATTTAATACCCGCCTATCTTTGCAGTGTTACATTAACCGATATTATGTACTTTTTTCTTTCAAAACTGTTACAGCCATAAACAAGCTCGAGGTGTGGTCAGCGTATTCGAAGAAATTTTTAACCAAATAATCTGAAACAAATAATTATTTTTCAAATAACCAAACAAGTTTTTGAAAAATTGTCAAAATATCTATTTTTTTTTTTAAAGAATAGTGATTTTTAAAAGTTTTTAGGCGTAAAACTTTTGAGTCCTGAGAGCCAGGCTGTGTATACAGAAGGGCCAGATGTCGAGGGACCCCTAATCAGGTTTTAGGTACTCCGGGGCGTGATAGCGTTGGCCAGCGTGTTTCAGGACCACATACAAGGTTTGATCAACAAGTTCATGAAGTTCTTGTTTACTTTAAAAATTATGCCTTCATTCATCGGCACTTATACTACCCCCTTCAAAGCAGTCTCAGTCGAATGTAACACGATTAAGCCAGCCTTTTTGCAGTCTTCAGAATATTTCAAGCGTGCACTTTTTTGGTACAGCCTTGTGTTCGTTTTACGTCTTCAACGTCGCGAAACGTTGTCCTTTCGTCGACATTACCACTATTGGGAGGAGGAAAGATCGCGTCGGGGCACATGTGAATACGGCAGTTGCCGTGTTATCATTATAACGTTTTCTTCTGCCTAGCCTGGCAAAATTCTTAACAAGCTATTACGTACGTACAGGTGCTGCAATTTTCATAAATTATTCTTCCGTAAATCTGGCAAATACGGAATAGCTTTCCTACGGAATACCTTCATACAAATGGCGTAAAATTTCCGAATAGTACTCTTTATTTACCACTGCGCCTAGCGATGAAATTTCGTGGAACACAAAAACATAATCTTCGTCCGACAACCACGATCTTCAACTCATTTACGGCAGTCTTTGAAGCTTGTAAACCGCTTGTTCACGCACAGCAATCTCGCCAGAAGCCTTCTGAACACGTTTGCCAGGACAGACCAGTTTATCTCACAGTTTACACAAAATTCAATCCATGTTCTTCAATCTTGGATTGTAGAATGACAAACAAATCGCCTAATACACATAAGGACGACTCACTCAATTAGCAGTGAAATCTAAACTAAGTTATTAAATAGCGTTAAAATTGTAGACGATTGTCTTAGTGCGTAGGCTTTCACGGCCGGTGTCATTACGATTATTTACTAAAACTTCCGGGCTGAAAGGCCGTGGTCGATTGCTTTTGGTGGAGATGTATCCACTTTCTTTTTTTACTTCCATGTTCCATAAGGAAATGGAAGTATGGTGATGGCGAAAAAATCGTGTTCGAGATAAGGGGTGATTCTGATTGTACTACCCTCAAAACATGAAGAAAAGTCATTTTCTGAAAAGTGTCTGTGTGTAGACGTTTTCCTATGGCGAACGATAACTGCCGCAGATTCAAACAGAATCAAATAATTTTGTGCATATGTGCCTGAGTTGTAGAGGACTCAAGGCCTATCGATTTTGGTGGAGATCGGTGAAGAGGAAGGGGTAGTTTACTTGCAACGTTTTATGTTTTAACAGGAGTAAAGTAGCCCTACTTAATTTTGATAAATAAAGTATCCTGAAAAGAAGGTCCTAATAATCCACTGTAAAAATGTAGATGAAATATTTATAAATGAAAAGGGTAGGTGAAGGGGGAGGGGGTAATTTTCTGTAAATGAAAGTGACAGTTCAAGGGGGAGGAGATAATTTTTTATATGTGTACTATGTTATCGGCAAGAAAGAAGTAGTTTGTTGTTAAAATTCCTTCCCGGGCTCTTTGGTAACATAGTCAACGTTTTCTGCAAAACAAGCAATCGACCACGGCCTTTCAGCCCGGAAGTTTTAGTAAATAATTGTAGACGATTGTCACTAACATGTGTTCAAACATCACATAAAAGTTTTGTAATCGGACACTTTTAGCGGTGGAAATTGCAAAATTGTACCACTTTTTGATCAAACCCGTACGTTTCACTGTATCTTCATGCTAAATCCTTTAATAAGTAAATATTTTATGTGGAGGACGACCTTAATCTCAATAATGATGACTCCGGCCGTGAAAGCCTTACGAATAGATACTGGAAATTTGTATGCAAAGGGTAGTTCAAATGTTTATCTGAAGTTAAAACTTTTAATGTAATTACGACACTGTCGTTTTAATACAGTTTGAAACAATACGAAAACAGGAAAAATTGGAGTAACTTATAGTATACGAAACTGTAGCTTGACAGAGTCTCTTCTGTGTCTGCGGTTATGCCCATGATTGAGTTACGGGTATTAGCCGCTTATTTTATAACTACATAAGGCGCTTAGGATTGAAAACCAAAAGGAATCAACTGTTTGTACACTCTATTTGTAGAATCAATGTATCCACTTTCTTTTTTTACTTCCATGTTCCATAAGGAAATGGAAGTATGGTGATGGCGAAAAAATCGTGTTCGAGATAAGGGGTGATTCTGATTGTACTACCCTCAAAACATGAAGAAAAGTCATTTTCTGAAAAGTGTCTGTGTGTAGAAGTTTTCCTATGGCGAACGATAACTGCCGCAGATTCAAACAGAATCAGATAATTTTGTGCATATGTGCCTGAGTTGTAGAGGACTCAAGGCCTATCGATTTTGGTGGAGATCGGTGAAGAGGAAGGCGTAGTTTACCTGCAACGTTTTATGTTTTAACAAGAGTAAAGTAGGCCTACTTAATTTTGATAAATAAAGTATCCTGAAAAGAAGGTCCTAATAATCCACTGTAAAAATGTAGATGAAATATTTATAAATGAAAAGGGTAGGTGAAGGGGGAGGGGGTAATTTTCTATAAATGAAAGTGACAGTTCAAGGGGGAGGAGATAATTTTTTATATGTGTACTATGTTATCGGCAACAAAGAAGTAGTTTGTTGTTAAAATTCCTTCCCGGGCTCTTTGGAAACATAGTCAACGTTTTCTGCAAAACAAGACGTTTCGGCAGTGCCATCGACTGCCATCATCAGTGAAAATCGAGTGCGCTAACGTGAGGTGGTATACATTATTGACCACAATACTGTGGTTAAGGCTGAAGAAAAAAGTAGTTTTTATGGAAATACTTCATTTCGAAAGTGATTTTAAATATAAATCTTAGAACATGGAAGTCATGTATGGTTCTCCATACCGATATTTATTAATTGTGCCGAGGACCAGCCTGGACAGTCGACCATGACTCTGCTTCAAAATATGTCTAATACATACATTATAATTCTCTATATAAAATGGTGAGCAAGTCTCTTTCTTAAGTCATGTCCTTTGGTGGTGAGATTTGTTACTCTAAAGTATGGTGTTTTCCTAGAGCACTTTTACTGACATCCTCTGTATAACTTCCGTTCTGCGTAATTATACTGCAAGGTTTTACAAGATTCTGTCTGTCTCATTTTAAACCGATAACGTAAATTTTGAGGCCCGTTACTTGTATAGTCTTTTTCCCCGCATAAGGATGCCGATGAATGAGTACCATGATTTGTATGTTACGTATTCACTGTGAGATGTAACGGATGGGCCAATGAGAACACAACAATTTGTGTTAGCTCGTGTTCGGTTACTATGGCAACATTAAATAAACAGATGGTTTTATAATCTCAATTAAACTATGCCATTTCAGTAAACATGGCTCAATGGCGAGTTAAACATCGTGCGTTTGCTGCAGAAACCTTTTCTAAAAGTAATTGTTCCTGTAGGCCTATAACAAAACAAATACTGTTCAAAAATCATTTCAACGTTGTGAGACATGGAAGAATTCCAGATCGCTCAACAATATCGAAGTGGGAAGTAAAGAACAGTTGGAACCACTGCCTCGACACAGAAAACAATTTGAGGAAGTGTCAAAACAGTATATACGGCAGGAACTGAATACTATGAGTATATTCGACAGGATCGGCTGAATTGGTGGGAACATCTTTGCCGAATAAGTCCCCAAACAACTCTGGAGCTGTAAGCCGAGGGGACGGAGAAGTGTGGGACGTCCGAGGAAGCGCTGGAGTGACCAGCGCCTTTCTTTGCCTACTTGAGACCGGAACAAACCATCCTTGGTTTAATCCGTGAAGATGATGGTGATGATGATGTTAAAACAGTGCATGCGCCAGAAAATGTGGAAGGGTGAGTGTTCAGGCCTGTGTACGGAGATCGGTTGATCTCAAGATTTGGTGCAATATCCTGACCAGCGCGATCTCCAGACGTGTCTGCGTTTGCTTTCATTTTGTGAGGCTGTCTGAAGTTAAAGGTTTTCCAGTCACGACCACGTGATTTAAATCAACTCACGCAGCGAATCATCGAAGAAATTAAGATGATCCGCAAGCCATGCTGCAGAGAGTCATGGGTAGCTTTTTCAGTCAACTTGAAGAATGTAAGAGTGTTAGCGGGCGTCACTTAAGAGATGATATTTTCGAACGATAAACATGACTAAGTAAAACGGCATCGTATTACTTTTGTATTTATACTATATTTGACTTCATAATATTCAACAAGTTCCTGTTGTGATAATTTTAAATTGTTGTGTTCTCCTTGCTCCACCCTGTAGTTTGGCATGTATAATACGAGCTTATTGACAGAACTAATAACGCAGTAGTGCCGAATCGGGGTTAGTTGAGACGTCGGCCTTGGAAGGCCGTTCCGACACAACGTGCGCCCACAGCACGACGCGCTGCCATCGTAATTACGTCGAGCTCATCGTAAACCGTTACGCAGTAAATTAGGTTACCCCCAGTGGTAGGTAGTGATCGGAGCCGTGAACAATATATTTTCGTCACGCCATCGCAACCCTGTTAATGAACGTTATTATTACCGCCTCGGTTTTATGGCGTTAAACTTTGACGCGGTTAATTGGCGTATGGAGAGAATGTCATAAAAATATATGTGGTTTTTTTTTATTAAACCTGCCTCGTATCTAAACTTTATTCATGAATAATGCAAGGTTAAGAGGGCCTTGGTTAAAAAGAAATGTACTATCAATAGTAAGGTGACTGAGGGGTCGTGAGCCCCCCTCCGTCAACATTTGGAGAGACCCCGTCTCGCTTCCTCCGAATAACTAGGAGACTTTACATAGAAGTTTTTGTAGAACGAGCGAAGTGACTGATCAGTGTTAACTTGACCGTGTGGCATTTGTCTGCCTGCCTTTGAGATATGTCTCACGATAATCTTTAAACGCATCAACCGAATCACATAAAACGTGCCATGCGTGTCAGGGAACCGTATCGTATTTCAGATTGATCACCCCGAAAATAATAGATGACGTGAGGTAAAAATGTGAGGGGGTCAAAATTGTAAAAAAAAAATCGCAAAAGCCCATGTGGGATATCAAATTTAAATGAATTTTAATTTTTATATTAAAATTAAAGCATAGAACGAATTGCTCATTTTAGATCAGTTAGTTGGGCCTTTCTATTATCATCACTTCCATCGTCCAAAAAATCGATTATTTTGATAATAGTTATTTTTCTTTTTATTTCTTGTCCTTTCCAGTTTTCACACTAAGTGAAGATTATCTTGTCGTGTTTAGCCTGTTTTTACCAACTTCATTTTCTCAGTTGCCTACGTATTTATAATGTACAGCTTTTGTAGTAGGCCCCTAAGCCTCTTTATTACAGTATATACTGTATTTTCCACAAAAATACCCTTAATGCAAACTGAAAAAAAAGAACTGTATAACTTGCAACTTGTACTACGTTGATGCGGCTTGTGAACTAAGTACTAACTCACAGGATGCTTACTGGTGGCAGCTAGGCGCTAGTGGGCGACATTGTGGAGACCTGAAAGAAAGAAACGTACAGATGGCCTGAAATTTCTTTTGCCGCTTCGAAGTATAAGAAGGCAGTAGCAGCTACCGAAGTAGGAGGAACGTATTCTAGTGAGTCAACATATCTTCCAAGCAGAGTTGTGAAATTCTCAAGGACAATATCTAACTCTCTGGTAATTTGTAAATACCGTGGAAAACGTTTAACACGAAATGTGACTCAGGTCCCGATCGCTACGTATATTTCAAAATTACAGTTTGTATGATTAATACGAAAGTTTTACCTACAAAATATTGGTTAAGACGAAATATGACAGGTCCGATCGCTGTTTATATTTCACAATTACAGTTTGTATGGTTAACAGGAAAGTTATACAGTATCTACAAAATATCGGTTAACAACAAATATGACTCAGGTCTCGATCGATGCGTATATTTTACTACAGTTTGTACGGTTAACACGAAAGTTATACGTACAGAATATCGGTTAACACGAAACATTGGTTAGCGACAGATATGACTCAGGTCCCGAGCGCTGCTTGTATTTCACACTTGCAGTTTGTAAGGTTAACACGAAAGTTATATCTACAAAATATCGGTTAACAACAAATATGACTCAGGTCTCGATCGATGAGTATATTTTACTACAGTTTGTACGGTTAACACGAAAGTTATACCTACAGAATATCGGTTAACATGAAACATTGGTTAACGACAGATATGACTCAGGTCCCGAGCGCTGCTTGTATTTCACACTTGCAGTTTGTAAGGTTAACACGAAAGTTATATCTACAAAATATCGGTTAACAACAAATATGACTCAGGTCCCGAGCGCTGCTTACATTTTACAATTACAGTTTGTGTGGTTAATACGAAAGTTTTACCTACAAAATATTGGTTGGCACCAAATATGGACTCAGGTCTTGATACTATGATTTGGTATCAATCTTGTGCTAATACCAATCTTGCCAAGATTGTGGCAAACAGTGTTTGGATAACTGGTGAAGAACGTATGAGTTACTCGACTCGTTACACTGAAGATGGCCTTCATGCGGCAGTAGTGGACCACGGCCTAATACCCCGGAGAGTTGTCAAACAAATTTCAACAGAATAAACGATTTACTACAGACGTTTTTCTGCGTTTAAGTTTTATGTTGTCGCTTACGGAATTTATATATAATTTGAACGAAGTATTGATTAATTTTAATAAACACGAGAGCGTAATAGACAGTATGATGAAGACAACAAACAGGTTTTTATGATTAGCGTCGTCTGTACCGCGTCTTGTTGACGGTAATAAAACGTAAGAAGCCAGGTTGTGTTGACAAGAAAATTGTTTACGTGCCTCGCATGTAACGATTATGCACCGACCCACGGCTATAAAGGTGAAAATTTATCGCTTAATCAAGGTTTTCTTGCGGACAGTGTAAACGCATTCACTTACATCAAAGTATACGTATAACCTTTCTTTCTGAAATTTACAACTGTTTATTATTTGCATAAGCCATTGTTTTTACTGCCAGCGGCACGTCGCTGTCGTAGATTCCGTTCCTTCTTCTAAGACATTCTGGTACAAGTGAAGAATAGAAACGGCTTGCTTAATCACTGCCGTTTCCCATTAATTAGTAGGGACCGTACTTACACATGTATAAAGTTATTACCTATTCAAAGTTATTTCGTCTATTGGCGACCGCACACTGGAGCGACATTTTGTTTCGCGACAGAACCGTTTGGACACATCGTGTTGGAAAGCGTAGCTTCGGTGGAGATAGAATTAAGATGTTGGCTCACGACAAAACAGTTTCTCGTCAGCTGTTTTTTTTTTTTTTTTTTTTTTTTAGCTGTAAAAGTGTGTGGATCGTGGGTTCGTGACAGCACCCACGATCAAAATAGTTGCATTATTTTGCAACTATTTCAGTTACAACTACAACTACACTCGTTTCCATTTTATTCTCAGTAGTGATTAATAATAGGCTAATAATAATAATACACAACACTATGCGAGGACCAGAACGAAAGGACAATGCACGCACTCTCCACGTAGGACTAAGTAAGTGTAATATAAATTCCCTGCCTCGTGTGGTTAGAATCCAGTGCATGCGCAGTGCAAAACGTCGCAAGCTGTTTTGCTGGGTGATATAATTGAAGTCTCTTCGTCTACGGTCGCGAGGAGTCTAGCGACACCTATAGACGGTGTCGCAGTCAGTGTGTTGCGCTTTACAGATGCTAACGGTAGTCGAGTCATCTGCGACGTAGTGCGCCAAAATGGTTCTGTCGCGAAACAAAATGTCGCTCCAGTGTGGTGCCTACCATATACAGTCGCGCGTCAACTTACGAGCTATATGATTTGGGACTGATTGGTGTTCGAAAGTCTTCTCCAGTGTCTGCCCTCCTCTTCATATGAACGTAACATCCGCAACTAATGCTACGGCTCCACTAGCAGTCATTTGCTGCTCATTTTAGCAGTTGTATACTGTCGGAGTTTGTACTGCAAAAGGTGGCTCCAGTTTCAGTAAAATTACCGCGCATTCAAGCATTAATTGACTGCTAGTATCGGCTACGGGCCGGCTCCAGTTGCAGTACTTTAATGCTTAGTAAAGTTGCTGTTCACGACCAGTAACATAGTTTCCTATGTCCTGAAAGTTATTAAATACCGGGCTATTAGGCCGTGGCCGGTTGCTGTAAATTCTCGACATCGTCGCCAACGTTTCGTATCTCACTCTCGGTGATCTTCAGGTCGCAAAAAACGACAGAGTGTTGAGAAAACAGATACGGCAGATCGTAGGCGTAACGACACCCGACAACTTATTCGGGTAAAAGCAACTGTGTTTACCAAGCAGAAGTGTTGCCTTGATGAAATAGCAGTTTGACTTAGGGAAGTTGGACAAAACGGGGAGTGTTTATGTTGTGAGCAAACGAGCCTCGAAATCTGCGAGATGAATAGCAAACTACTTGCTTCTGTGACCAAACAGCGGTTATATTTAGTTGGACCGTGTTCAGCGTCTCACGTGAGTCAGTAAACTCATTTCGTTTTTCAGAATTGTGAATTCTGTCGGATGGTATTGATTTTTGACCCAACTTTGACGCTTAACTGTCTCTTCTGTGCTACTTTAAACGAAAATGTAAATATAGCAGCAGAAACTACGTTTATATATCAGTACAATGATTACATTTTAACAACATTTAACTAACTGGTGACCGAATACCATTTAGAATCTTTCAGTATGGTGAGGTTTGATAAAACGGGGATGGCCTGGAGTCTGACAAAATGGGGATCCCCATTTTCTCCAACCCCTCTGTTTTATTTACCTAAATCTGAAAATTTTGTTAATATTTCAATTATTTACCACTTCTATTTATTTTTATTACATTTTGTAAGTATATTTTTTGGAAATACGCGTAGGCCTACCTGTTAAAATTGAATTTTATTTTTGTACGGTACAAAACCTGGACACATGAACTTTGTAGTAGGGCTTAGGAAAATGACGATTGTTTTGTATCTGAATATTCGTTTTTTTATTTTTAAAATTTGTTATATTTAATTGATTTTAAATGTTGCATTTTAAATTAAGATAATAATTAAAACTGTGGTCATCTTTATTTCTGTCTTACAGTAAAATAAAAAATTTTTAACTGTTTTGCTAAATTCAGTTGTTTAATAGGTTTATTAGTTGTAAGTTTAATCTGTTTTCAGGAAATTTAGGTAAAATGTTTCTAAACATGTTGTATGATATAGTTTTGGTAAAGCTGTAATTTGTGCGTAATCGAAATTAAAATATTATGAAACAAAGGTACTTAATTGTTAGTATCGTCTCATAGTTCATTATACTTTTTTAAATTTAAATTGTGCTTGCTTACAACGAACGTGTTATAACTAATTCACACTAAAAATTTAGTGATTTAGTTACATTTGATAATTAATTTTTACTCCGAAATTGAATCCCCATTTTGTCACACCGGTTGGATAAAACGAGGAGAAATGACTTCTTCTGTAAAATATTTTTTTTCTGAGAAATCAGTTTAGAAAATGAATATTCTAAACATGGTGTAGTGTAGTCAAATATACGACATGTATAATATTGTATAAAACAACTTTACAAATTTTCACATGGCTCGTAATTATGCAAAATACCAATAGGCTCCCCGTTTTGTCCAACTTTCCCCAGTTCCAAATGAGCCGAACTGAGGTCATGTTTTCCTGACGACCTCAAAACATTTTCGGCCACTTAACATTGTCAAACGCTTTTTCTGTATCTACAAATCTTAGGTGTCTCTTTTTCGAACACTTTTTCTAGAATTAACCTCAATGCAAGGATCGGCTTGCTTGTTCCTTCCATTTTTCGAAAACCAATTAGTGCTGTCAGGAATTCTATTTGTTTGTCTATTCATTGTAGTACTATGTTGGTGACAGTTTTTCAGGCACGAGGCTTACGACTACAGTACAAAAAATATTTTACTAAGACTGCCTCTTTTTTTGCAATTAGTGTTGTACTATAATTTTACTTTATCGTAGTAAACAAGTTATTCAGTTTAAATCTAAAATTAAAACAAAATGTATTAGGTAAATAAAAATACCGGTACTGTCCCATTAACCCTATCCGCACTCATTTTCTATATTTCGTTTATGCTATTATTGGCATCGATACTACATATCTAATATCGCATATAATTGTAGTTGGAGTATACAAATCGTGAAAATTATTTTTTGTATGTCATAAAATAGTTTGTTAATGATTGCAATCGTTTTTCGTTGTCATATTTTATTACGAAAAATGTTTCTAGCAATAATATAACTTCGATGTGTGCTTATGACGCCAAAAGTTGGCGTTGTTAGGTTAACGTGCTGACTACAATGACACGTGGAAACCCGTATGTCTTTAAAATAATACTAGCTTTTTTACTTCCACGTAAAAAACAACTCGAAGTAACTGAAAAACCAACTTACCTATTACTACTATACATGTGTCACTGTTTATGGCAGAACTCGTTTTTCAGTAATACTTGTCTCTTCACTAATACTCGGTTTTTGTGAAGATCACTGGGAAAGCAACCAACTCTAAGGAAGGCGGGATGCTCTACATATGTCCCAATTTTTTGAATGTTTGGCACAAAATTTGTTTCCAGTGATGTTTTCGAGATTTTACTGAATAACATAACGGATAACAAATCTTGTTTTCATTTGTTAATACGTTGTTTTTGTTTTGTTTTAATCTTACTATTCAAAAATAACTGTCACTTTTTTCTGTTGTTTACGTTACGTTCTTTATTTTTAATGTGCCTCTCTTTTAGGCATTGTGTGGACACATTAAATATCATAGTTTTCCCAGGCATGGCTTTTATTTCTTTAAACAGTCAGCTAAAAACCAAAAACCATTATTCCTAACCTCACAAACGAAAACAACACGTATTTTGTTATTCTATACATTAAGAAATAGAATAATTTACAATTAGTACACTTCTTCACATCGTAGTAAGTTATATCGATAGAATCGCGTATTCAAAACATGGAAAATGTAGTGCGCGTACGGATATTGGGACAGTTCCAAAATACCTATTAACGTGTTGCGTTTTCCGACATATCTGTATGACATACGAGAAATTTGCTGGAGGGGAAGAAAATTAAAAGGTCAGCTGACGACGCGAGAAACAAAACGAATCTCTAAACATACCAAAAGGTTAAAGTGCCACCGACGCGCGCGTTATTATAGGCCTATAACAAGTACCCGCGGCAAACGAGACAGGGGTTCATAGAGTTCACTAGCTAGCTGCTGCAATACAGGGAAACGTAAATTACCATTTACTGCTATCTGCACTAGTCTGACATCATTATCGGCGGTACAAAAAAACGACCCGCGGATTGTTATTTTTAGTGGAAAATTAATTACACTTTGGGTAATGGATTGCATAATGACATCGCGGTTGCGATAACTATTTTGTGTTTTATAATATGAAAATTGACGCGTATCAGACTGCTGTTTTTGTAATTAGGTTGTACAGACCATCAGTACCGTAACTAGGTGGGGGTGGGGGATGAGACTAGCTTGACGTTGGACTCCCCATTTTCCTCAGGAAAGATGAGATATTGAAGATTCTTCCAAAGTAGTAATTATACAGTTATTCACCGTCATATTCACAACACGGCATAGGCAAGATGCTGCCTGTTTCGCCTTCAAAAATCCTCCAGCCATCTCTTGCTGGATCTACTCACACGCCTCTGTTCAACAGTTTTGTATTTGCAGACTTGTTTGCCCAGTCTGGAATTTGACATTCTTTCTAAGTGTTCTTTCCACAGTTGTTTGTAATCTTTAATCTTTTAATTTTTTCAATCAAGTTAAAAACTTGTAACTGATCTCTGATGACCTCATTCTTTATACGGTCAAGTTTAGAACGCCCTTTAACTCCTCTTAAGAACGCCATTTCGGAGGCCTGCATTTTACTGTCTTGTTTCTTGGTTGTTGTCCATAATTCACTCCCATAGGACAGTACACCGACTGCCATAACTTTGTAGAACTTTAATTTTGTATCTCGACATACTTTGTTTCTAAACCGTACCTTATACAGTTATTAACCTTAGCCTTGTTTTAACACACGCAGCTGGCTTAGAAGTAGGCATACGCCTAGGCGTTTGAATACCTCTGGGGGGTTACCCCCCTCTCGTAGGTACGCCACCGTAACCCTTGTTTTCAAACCTTAAAACGCGGTTTCATTTGAACGATGGCTGCACGCGATGATTGGCTGCAGCCGTTGCGTGTATCAGTAGCGTATCTAGAATTTTGAGATTTCCAAGGCGCGTGACAGGGTATACTCGTCAAGAAGGAATGCAGATATATGTCAGGAACTGATTATTATGAGTACGAGGGTCAGTTGAAAAGTTTGCGTAGCGACATTTATAGCTCAGTGGTAGAACTAAAATCTTTCGCGTGAACACCTGTTAATTTCCAGATATATCTGTCAATTTATTCACTTTTTACCAGCTGTTTGAAATTTTCCTGTCACACGTGTTTTTAAAATTCACAAAATCAAATAACGCGTTGTGATGAATTCGTTCTGTTAAAAACGTTTTAGCGGCACTGGAAAATCAAAACGAAATTGTAAATGTGTTAGGAGATACTGCCCCTTCAGAAACAACGGTAAGTGGAGCACACTTGAGTTTAAACGTGGTCGTGCAAGCACTGAAGACGATCCCAGCAGTGGACGTCCAAAAAGTGCAACAAAAAATTACATTATTGAAAAAGTTTCATGAGATGTTGGAAGATCGCAGATTGAGGAGTAGATGACGTTGCTGAAATCATAGGCGTCTCATATGAGTGTGTGCATCATACTTTAACTCAAGAACTTGATGTGAAAAAGCGTTGGCTGCCGTATCTGGAGTCGTTGCAGTGTTTTTTGGCGTCCAGTGCGCGGGGGGGGGGTCTATTTCAATGCTCGTACACCACGTTTAAACTCAAGTGCCTACTTACAAACCGTTGGTTTTGAAGTCGCAGCATCTCCTGACACATTTACAATTTCGTTCTAAATTTCCGTTTGCGCTAAACAATTTATCACACCACGATGTTTGATTTTGTCCGTTTTTCAAAACACGCATAAGACGTCAATTTTAAACAGCTTCTAAACAATGAAAATATTGATAGATAGATTTGGAAATTAACAGGAGTTCATATAAATACAATTCTTGCAGCAACCGAAAAATTTTAGTGTTACCACTAAGCTAATGTCGCTCCGCAAACTTTTCAACTGACCCTCGTATACTCTATAGGATTGCGCAATATCGGTTAAAATAGTTAGAACATCTTAACCGAACGGATGACTGCCGCATTCCCAAACGCTAGGGACGGAGAGGTGTCGGGCGTCCCGAAGAAGTGACCGTTGGAATGACAAACTCTACTTTGCTTGGGACCGGAACAACCCATTTTTGGTTTAATCCTTGTTGAAAGTGATGAGTTGAAAAATATATTGTTTGTAACTACAAGCTACCAAACTGCTCCAGGAAAAGACGAAAAAAGTATGGTGAAATGGGTAAAGAAGTTTAGATTACGCCAGCGTTTTCATTGAAACGTATTCTGTAATAATACTTCATATATGATTTAAATGATTATGTAATAATATAGAGACATATACATGAATAATTTTTAACATTAAAGACAGAAATGTAGAGAACAGGAGAAACACGTGGGTAAGAGAGAGCACGACTGCTCCCATAAGAGCCACTGCTGAAAATTAAACCTGGGACGGCCTGTAGTTTCATTGTTCCTTCTCGGATATCGTTCGGATGTTCTTTCTATAACGTCAACATAGTAATAGGTTATATGTGTATAATTATACACATCGTGTAATTAAATATAATTAATTGGTATTTCTTTGTTGCAGGTATGTAAGAGTAGGCCTAAGCCATTTTTCGTTGGACCCGTCTTCTCATTACGTAAGTGCACGTATGTTTTTTGTGTTTTATTGTGAACGCGTATAACGAAATTTACTTTTAAGTTTTATGTTTAGGCTTTCAGTACTTTAAGAGTTCTTGTGAATTCCGCGTAAGCCGTACGTGATCTTTATTACCAGATAATCTTTCAAACAGTGCACATCACTGTCCATCCGTTCGTAGTTCCCCAAAGGACTGCCAAATGTTATGGTAGTCCAGAGTAATATTGAAGTATTGAAAACAGAATTTAACACATAACAGTTAGTGTACAGAAAAGAATAATTACAGTGTTAAAAGAAACTTATAAGTGACATCATGTTTAAATAAAATGTCAGGTTAGGTTAGTACACACAACCTAACCTCTCATTGTTTTCAAGTTAATATAATGTTTCAAACTAAGAATAATGTTGTAACACAACATTAAATTATACTAAAACAGCACTGGATGATGCTGTCACTGCTGGTCAGTTGATGCTTACAGTAGGTTAGGTTTATGTTGTACACAAGTTAACCTAACAAGCAAACATATGTTGGCCGGCCAAGTCATCTTGATTACTGTTTTCAACAGTGGGTATCCTGCTTTGCTGGGAAGTGTGGAACCGAACAAAAAGTATGCAAAAGAAATTTCTTGTAAACGAAAAACACGATTTTTCACGTTGCGTGGATCTTATTCGGAAAGATCGTCGAACGGAGAGGTTGAACTGACAAAAGAGTCTGACAGTTATACCGTCTTATGTGCACAGTATATATATATATATATATATATATATATATATATATATATATATATATATATATGTTCTTAGTGGTTGCTCACGTACAGTTCGACGACAGGTGCAGGCGGCCTGGTTGTTGTATTAGCAGCAGTGTTACGTGTTCGTGCATCTGTGTGTGTGTACGTGCCGATAGTTGGGTCTCTTTACGCGGGTCAACACGCAGCAGGGAAAAGGAGGAGACGTGTTAATGTTTTATTCAAGATTTTATGCAAATTTTATTTGAGAAAGCAAGGTGATGTTTGTGCTGAAACATTGCCGGTTAAAGTTGGCGTGTTTTCCGAGGTAAACGGAATTTACATAAATCGTATTAACATCAATAAAGTCACCGTTTTGCGTGCGTGTGCGTGTGTGTGTGTGTGTAGGGGGAGGGTGTACGTGCACTATACTTTTATTTAACCAAGTTCTTGTAGAATTTAAGAGGCGAATTAAAAACGTCTAAACAGAAACGAAGTCTAATAACTGAAGGATGCTGTTTAAATTTATGGGACTACTGATGAAGGAAATCCTATACGTTGTATTATTATTTGCTCAAATTAATTTAGTGTTTGCGATCATATAGTTTTTGTGTTTTATAACGCTTTGTTTATCAGAGACGACTTCTAATTATGAGAAGTCGCTTATGGACACCAGGATGTCAGTCAAGTGGTGTGCGGGACCCGAACCCACTAAAACTCCTGTTTTCGCCACTCTTGTGCCCTCCTGAAACTGGTTATCATATGCTACGTTGAGTTGAAAAATAAAAGTACCTTCGTGACTCTTGGAACGCGACATCGCGCGGGGCTGTTCCAGTCGTTTGGAGATCATTCTGCGCGGCAGAGTTGCGTAACACTCTAGGTCAGTGGTTCCCAAACTTTCAGTCCGCCGATCCCGTCTGAGTTCTGAATTAAAACAAACAGTAAATATGATACAAACTGATATTTTTTAATTAAAATGTATTAAAATCAAATTCTCTTAATGATACAGTTTAATGTGAATAATGAAGCGCTTTTGAACAATTAGTTCTGCAATATTGGGTTTAATGTCTGATAATGTCAATATTAAGTCACTCTCGACAGCAAGTATATTTCTTAACTTTGGTATCAAGTATGTGAGCTGTGAGGATGCGGTTACACACAAATAAGTAGAGGGAAACACGATTAAACACTTTGCGAGTTCAGGATAGACAGTCATTACATATAACCAGACGTCAGCTAGCTGTAATTGCGAAAACTGTAATTTTAATGAACTGTCAGTTGAAAGTTCTGCAATGAATGGACTTCTTATTGTAGAATAAGAGAGAGGTTAGTTGACAGCCCATCAGCAAATGGATTCCTTGTCCACATGTCACTATCATCCGTCACTGGAAAATATTCCCTTAGCTGCAAGTGCAGTTGCTCTCCAAATGAGACTTAATAACCTTGAGGATCTCTTTCGGAACATTTTCTCTTGACATCTGGATGAAATCTGCCATGGAAGGGAAGTTTTCAAAGTCTTCAGACTCTGATCTCTGAATCCACAGCTTTAAGCTTTTTATCATCCTTTTGATCATATCTCGAACCTGGAAATGGGCTTATAAGCAAGATAAAGTGTTTATACGTGGACTAAAACAGTGCGATCAGTTCTGCGTTGATGGCTGCGGCGCTCTAGGCAGTTCGGCTGACAAACAGATCTGCTACACGACATGATTTAAAGACGTTATTAAACCCATTAGTTTGAAATTACTTTTACGACTACAGTTAGTTTGAACCAAAACAAGTACTGAAATCTTCTACCTACTAATTGTTTTAAGACTCCAAAATTTAGATTTTAGAGCATAAAAAATAGGAGAAAATTACGGTGTATTCTATTTTTTCTTAAAACTGTCCGCGGACCCCCTGAAACATTGTTGCGGATCCCAGCTTGGGAACCACTGCTCTAGGTCATTCGAGATGGCCCTTCCAGACGCTATTCGAGTACTCCACTCCACCCCGGCATCCAGCCCTCGCTGTGTCACTACAATGCACGGCGACGAGGTACAAATAGTGGATTTCGAAGTAGCCGTGTTTCAGTTAGACCTGGCGATATTTCAAGTGCGGAGCGAAGTGATTGTTGCGGTGATTATTGTGTTAGTGCGGAACTGTAATGAGGTGACGTTTATTGCTACGTGTTGGACAAATTTAACTTGAATTATTGTATATGAGTGTCTTTCTTGTTTTCTAACAGTTGTTTGTTTCTAATTAAAGTTTGTAATTAGTAACTTCATTGGTGTCGGTTATTCTTTATTGTTAACGATCCGTGAGACCGTTGTACCAAACAATATCTTTATAAATAGACAGGCGGACCGTTCCTCTTGCCAGGGGCGGATCCAGAAATTTGCTCAGGGGGGGGCACATTCTGGCAGTTTTGGGCCCCTCCTCTCCAGGGGGGAAGGTGTTGTTAGAAAAAAATCTTATTATCAAAGTGTCTGTTGAATCAAACGATATACAAATTAATATAAATAAATAAATAATTACATATATTAATATAAATACAAAAACATTAGTTTTTTAACATTATTTATTATTGTATTATTATTATTATTTGAAAAATAATAAAACAACCTATTTTGATTTTAGAAAGTATAATGTATTTGTACAATTTTGAAATAATATAAAGTAAAAACTTATAACAGGAATTTTTTATTTTATCTATTTAAACTTTCTTTAGAAATTTGACTTTCATTTCACTTATAAAACTAATCTAATTTTTACACCATTACTTACTCTCGATACAATAAGAATAAGTGTTATCAATAAGGAAAGTAAAACATCTAAATAAAAATAAGCACAAATACTAATATAGAATTATAATTTACAAAAATACACATATTCATTATCAATACTCTGATCTAGAAATATTAGGTGTGAACGTATTTTTTTTTGTTATATCTAATCAATATTCTAGAAACATCTAACCTCCAGAAAACCAATCACTTTTTAAGAAATTCCTTTTTTTGTAGATAAAACAGATACATAAAATCTTCTTTAAAATAACATTAATATTAAGTATTACAAAATTATTAATTGGACTGCTCATGTAACAAAATATAAAAATTGTTATTTTAATGTCCTTTTGAGATGCTCATCAAATAAGAAAACAACTATTGGAGCATCACGATTCAAGAGGTTCTTCAAATCTGATGTATGACCACTAACGTTCGAATAATCTCAGACTGTGGTTTCGTAAATTCTTCTTTTAAGTGATGAGCTGCAGCAGGATCCTGTTTAAGATAATACATAGCTTCTGCATGCGCTATTAAAAGAGCTTTAGCTAAACTAGTACTCATTTTCGATATTCTTTACCCTGTAATTAAATATCCATTATTTTTATGTTAAGGTAAAAAAAGCACCTTTAATCTAATACATATGCATTCAAAGTAAGGCTAGAGAAAGTATACGTTTGTGTCTCCTTGCAAAAATCTCTAATACTTCTTTGGGAGACATACGGTAGGCGATATCACGATGGACTTGTAGAATCGCAAGTCCATTTAAACGATCTTCAGTCATTGTAGACCTTAAGTAAGTTTTAAGTCGACGCAGGGCCGAAAATGAACGTTCTGCAGTGCTTGATGTAACTGGAAGCATGCATATGATTTGTAAAAGCACTCTGACATTTGGCAAGTCTGACGCGAGTGTGTAGACTTCTGCAGGATATTTGATAAACTCTTGTAATTTTGCTGCCCATATCTGCTTCCAGATTTTAAGATCCCCTTCTAAAGAAGGGAAATAAGGTAAATCATCCCTATACAATTCAGCCCCTTGCAGAACAGACTCTTCACAATCTTCCGAAAATTCTGGTGATAAAAGTTTTTGAATCTGTCCAATTTGTATCATTTGCGATTTTGGAAATCTAGAAGAAAGTTCATTGATCAGGTAATCTAGAAATGGGAGATATACACTAATACGAAAATATTCTTCCACAGAATGGGTTTGTATATTGGATCTGTTTTTTTTGGAATCCTACTGTTCTCGGGTTTTTTATTTCCGTTCCCATTTCGCAAGCCAAATCTTCAGATTTTTTGTATAGCTGTTTGAAGTGTCTAATACTGTTTTCCCGATGCGCTAGCAGGCTTGATATTGTGGCATTTACCAACTCCATGGCTGTCAATACGTCCATATATTCCGCTTGTAACTTTCAAGCCAAGGGTAGAGTTAATCCCAAAAAATGAGCTAATACAACTACACTAACAAGGAACTCGGACGATAGTATACTATGAAGGTATGAAAATGCGTCACTTCCCTTTCCTTCAGTTGACTGAGCAATAGTATCTAAAACTATTGGAAGAATAGGTAGAGCATTTAAAAACGTTAATACAGCATCGTGACGTTCAACCCACCTTGTTTCGCACATTTGTTTTACAGAATGTCTTCCATTTTTTAGTTTGTCATGCATTTCTTCGTCAAGTTTTCGTAGTCGCCCAGCCGACTCTCGAAAGAAGTTTGCCACGGAAGAGATGACTCCGATAGCATTTCTTATACAGGCCACAGAACAAGCTTTGCTTATAGCTAAATTAAGCCTGTGATTCGCACAATGACTGTAAATCGCAAGTGGCTGTATTCCTGCTATTCTAACTAGGTGATCCGGTTGAGTTCAGTTGAGTACAGCAATTAGCGACATCTATGAACATTCCGTCGCGTCAAAATACAGAGTCGGTAAAATACGCTCGAAATTCAAATGAAGTAAACGTTAAACAAACCATTAAAATGATAGAAACTTCTTATAAATAATGTATACGAATATATATATATATATATATGAAAAAATAAAAATAAAATTGCCATAAAAAATAAAATATAATAATTGTTGTAAAAAATTCGGGTTTCAAAGGGTTAACTAACTGAAAATATCATAATTGCACTAGCTACATAATTCATTTTATCCAGTGTATTTTCGAACCGTCTGGGGGGGGCACGTGCCCCCGTGCCCCCCCCTTGGATCCGCCTATGCCTCTTGCCGTATTCCTCATGTCTACCAGCATACTATACCTTGCTGCCTTGTTCCAATCTTAGTTTCTCTTCCGTTTTTTTTTCCTTAAACGGTCTTTTTCGTATTGTGTTGCTGCTATTTAATCGATCTTGCCCATACCATGTAGTATTATCGTTTCATCAGGATAACTGACTCTTAGCTTGGCGTACGCATTCCTCTCCACCTGTTTCAGCGTGTGCTTCTCGTGGATCAGAAGCTTGGACCCTTACATCAGCACTATATTAAAAAAAAATTGACCGAAAAATAATGAAGATTTATGGCCTTATGAAAGGAAGGGAGATTCTTATGTAGCGTAAATAAGTGTCAGACGCCTTAAGACGATCTAGTTACGGGGGCCCATTTCTAGGTGGTGTGCGAATAATCATCATCAGCATCTTCTTAACAGGTTTAGGCTTTAGCGGCCTGTTCCTATTCCACAGTCCACCTTTTCTGAGGTCTACCAACTTTTCTTCTGTCTCTAGGGTTGTAATCTTTCGCCATCTTCGGTATTCTACTTACTTCCATTCTGTTGATGTGTTAAATCCATTTTCTTCTGTATCCTGTAATCCTTTGATTAACAGCAAAAATATCTAAATCACTTCTTATCTCTTCATTTCTTACATCTCGTCTATTACACCTTTTAACTGATCTCAGAAATGTCATTTCTGCTGTTTGTATCTTCTGTTCATATTTTTTCTTTATGACCCAAGTCTCAGAACCATGCAGTAGTGTAGGTATTGCCATTGTTTTATAAAATTTTATTTGGGTTTCTTTTATACAATTATTTCCCAGCGTTCTCCAAATCGTTCCACACATTCTTGTGAAATTCGTCACTTTATTTTCTATATCTCTATCTTGATCATAAGTCACGTCCAAGATGCTTGAAATGTCTTACGTGTTCTATGCATGTGTTGTCTTTGCATATTTTGGTCCGAACCGGTTCATCTCCTATAAAGGCCATTACTATTGTCTTTGATTCAGATATGTTACAGTTATATTCTTTTCCTATTTTATGTAAATGTATAGTGCTTGCTGGACATCGTCTTCTGAAGTGGCGAATATAGCTTGGTCATCCGCGAAGAGAATGGTTTTCAAGCTTCTGTTTTGGTGGATTTTAATACTGTCAGGGGATTGTTCTTTCCATTTTTTGAGAAGATCATGTAGATAAAGGTTAAAAAGTAATGGTGACAGACAACAACCTTGTCTTACACCTTCGTTTGTTTCAATCGGTATAGATATACCCGATAGTTATACCTGATTGCGAATAATGCATTCAGGAAATACAGTAAATTTATCTTCCCTTATAATAAATTTGAATTTCCAATTCGAACAGCAACGATCTCCAGTGTATAAGCTGTTACGGAAGTTCTGCTAACACTGGTGCACTGCTTGCTTGATTGTATACGCGTTAACATATGTGCGAACCTGTATTGTCTGTGTGTCGACATACTGCATCCCTGTTTTTAATCTTTTTTGTATCGGCCATCTAAGGACCACATGCCAATTTCAGTTCTTTATTCTTTGATCTTTTCTTTTTCTCCAATATTCTTTTATCTTTTCACTGTGTCTCTTCTTCCTGTCTTCAGTTCACTTTGAACCTGCGTTTTTCTCTCTCCTACCCTGGACTCCTTCCATTTTTAACACTTTTGCCCGAAAAACTTCTCTTTCAATTGCTTCTTCTGCGTGTATATTATTTTTTTCTAAATCCTTTTGACTTCTGTAATCCAACTCGATGTTGACTTCTTCCCCCACAGATATTTGAAGATCTGCTTTGTTAACCTATTGTCGTCCATTCTATATAAATGTCCAAAAAATAATAGTCTTATTTTTCTCATTGTTTCTGTTATATTTTCTATACTTTGATGTATTTCATCAATACTTATTAATTTCCAACCTTCTGAAGCTTTTCGTGGGCCTAATATTTTTTTAATAATTCGTCTTTCCTATATTTTTAGTTTGTCTAAAATATAATTCAGTGCTAGACATTCACTTGCATATAGGCATTCTGGCTTCACTACTGAACTGTAATGCCTTATTTTCGCATTTTTAGATATGCACTTTTTATTGTAAATATATTTAGTTATACCATATGCCCTTCCCATCTTATGAATCCTTTCTTCTATAGCAGATTTTTCTAAACCATTCTCTTGAATTATTTCTCCGAGATACTTAAATTTTCGAACCCTACTTAAATTTTCGAACGATACTTAAAAATTCGACTAATATCTGTTACCAGGAATTTTGGCGCATTTTTAATGTTCGTGAGAAATTTGGTTTTTTCTGCAGAAATTGTTAAGCCTGTTCTGCTTGCTATGTCCTCTAAAAAATTATGTTGTGTTACTGCAGATGTCAGATATTCAGAAAGTATAGCAAAGTCATCTGCGAATGCCAAACAGTTTGTTTCAATACGTTTGTTCCTTCTTCCCAACATGTTTTAGTCCTTTACTTATTGATGGCTTCTTTTCTAAATCTTCTCCTAATATTTTAGTAGAAAACTTGGTTCTTATAAATATTAAAAAAATCTTTCTTCTGTCATTGTATTTAGGAACGGTTTTTCTTAAAATTCTAAAAATAGTTTATTCCACTTGACGTTATGAAACGCCTTTTCCAAGTCCGTAAACAAACGCCATATATGCAGGCTCGTCTTTGTGTTTCTGTATTCTGCTATCACTTGTATCTGCTTCAAAACAAATCAGCTCATTGTTCAGGTAGTCACGTGGTCATGCTCTTGTCTAAACCGGCTCGACCACACTCACGCTGTTACTGTGTGCTCGTTAAATGCTGTTAATTACACTTGTAACAAGGTGAGGATTAGCGAGAGCCGGTCCTGTAATATGTAATACGCGCATCAAGTGGGCTGAGCGTTGCGCTTTGATTGTATTGTGGCCCGTGACCAGGCCCGTAGCCAGAATTTTGTTTCGGGTGGGGCTCATTTCTCGAAATTTTTCCGGCGGTGGCCATATCAAGGCTAAAGATTTGCTGCTCAGCTCTGTGTTCAAACAATGTTAAATCCGGCTAATGAAGAAGGAAGATTAATTACTACTGTATTTTTTTAAATAGAAATTTATTGAGCTACAAATGACTTTAACAAATTAGGCCCTACCAATGCACCTTACACACCTAAATTCCAACAGGGGTTTATTATTGCTACAAGCGAGCACCATGTCTCTTTTTTTATTTACTACAGAAGCAATCTTCTTGATTTCTTCCCTGCCATAATGTTGATCACCTTATCTGGATCCACAGTAACATCCCAGTGAATGGAAATCATGGCAAGTGCACCTAGTCGGTCGTCGTTGATTACACTACGAGGTAAAGTTTTCACTCTTTTCATTGTAGAAAAAGATCTCTCTACACTAGCAGTGGCAACGTAGCCAAGACAGTTAAGAGGTGGTTGATTGTACGATAATACTGTAAGTCGCATTGCAATACTCCAATACTTTCAGGACCTCAGAGTCGGTGTCAATAGTGGAAGCTCTTTCACACCACAGTTCATACTCAGCTATTACTGCAGAAAGTGACATTTGATCGTCAAAGTATGGACATAGACTCTCCAACTTGCTCGTTTCATCAATAGAAGCATAGCCTGGAAGAAGCACCTGGAAACTTTGTAGAATATCCTCATTTGATATGAATCTATCAGATAAATTTTGAATGAGACTCTCAACACAAGGAATGAAGACAGTCACTCTGTAATATTCTTCAACATTAGTAATTTGAGGGTTCGCACGCATAGTCTGCCTTGATGTTAGTCTTGGAACCGTCAGTTTAGTTAGGAATACCTCTTCTGCAAGCCGTGATGCAGAATTAAATATATCTTTGAAACATTTTTCTGCAACTTCTCGTTGTTTTTTAAGAGTAACAATAACCTCTTTAGCATGGCTTAGAGCTGATGCTAAATCAAGAGACTTATCTTGAATAAACACAGACAATGGCAGAGTAAAGCTAAAGAGTTTTGTCACAAACAAGTAGGCTATTTTTATATTTAAATTAATTATTATTTGAAAATTATAATTGATTAAGATTAAATTTTACATTGTTTTAATTAAATTTTATTAAAAAAATATTTTTCATAATTTTCAGTTGTAGATATTTCATAGCAATTTTGTAATACCACTAAATTAAATGTTTTTTCCACACAAAGCGTTTCTCCAGGCCTGAGTATAAACGTTTTCACTTCTGTCGGCACTCCCCCGAGTGCTAACATTTTTGCTACGTAAAGTGTCTGGATGGTAGTAGGTTTAAAAAATACCCGAAAACAACAAGACACAGTTGGAGCAAATAAAGGAATAAATCTAATCTTTAGATTTCGGGGGGGGGGGCTTCAGCCCCTCGAGCCCCCCCTCCCGGCTACGTGTCTGCCCGTGACGAGTGATGCTACGACGAACCGCCATCTTTCCCAATACTGACTGCAACCAACACAATCATCTGTCTCAATCATTAAAACAATCACAATATTGGGGTTCATGTTTCCTAGTCGTCATCTGTCATTATAGGATTAGGACGTCGTCGTGTTCCGGCTTCACTGTGTCGACCTTGGCCTTTCCACGTTTCCGCTGATATTTCACGGCTTTCGTCTTCCAATTTTGTATACAGTTCTTCCACACATTTTTTCAAGCATTTCTGTATTTCACGTTATTGAACGAACATTCAGTTCCCGCGTAATGGACTTGTTTTGTATCCTGTCTCGTCTGACGCAACCTTTAACCGATCTAA
This sequence comes from Magicicada septendecula, assembly GCA_034769895.1. NCBI lineage: Eukaryota > Metazoa > Arthropoda > Insecta > Hemiptera > Cicadidae > Magicicada > Magicicada septendecula. The sequence continues at coordinate 348,392,873 of CM068375.1, forward strand.
GAAATCATCATCATCTTCACAACACTGCATAGGCAGGGTGCTGCCTGTTCCGCCTTCAAAAATTCTCCAGCCATCTCCTACTCACCAGCCATCTCCACTCTGGATTTACTCACACACGTCTGTCCTATAGGTTTGATTGGCCAGTCCGAAATCTGAGTCTCTCTAAGAGACTCTTGGTGAGTCTTTCTAAGAGTCGTTTGTAATCTTTTAATTTTTCAATCAAGTTAAAAACTAGTAACTCTTCTCTCATGACCTCATTCCTTATACGGTCAAGTTTGGAACAGCTTTTAACTTCTCTTAAGAACTCCATTTCCGAGGTCTGTATTTTACTGTCTTGTTTCTTAGTTGTAGTACATAATTTACACCCATAGGACAGTACAGGGACTACCATAATTTTGTAGAACTTTAATTTTGTATCTTGATGTAACTTGTTTCTAAAAATACGGTTTATTGTTCCACAGATCATCTGGAACTTACCTAATTTAACATGAATAGCATAATTCCTATCATAGCCAATATCATTTCCCGAATAATTAAAGTGGCTCACCTGTTCTAGAGTTCGATCTTTAGTCATTATTTTTGGGTTTTTTTTTTGTTTCTTGGCTAGAAATAGCATTACCTTTTGTTTTTGTAGTGGAGATTTTTATGTTGTATTGTTTGTAAATCCGATGAAGCTTAAAAACATATTTTTGCAAATCGGATTCTGTATTTTGAAGTACAACCAAGTCGTCAGCAAACAACAGCACATTCAAATAACTGTCTCGTGATAACTTAATACCAGGGTTCACTAGATGTTTCTACTTCCTTACCGGATCGTCAGTATAAACGGTCCTGCTTGAAATCTAAGAAATTAGATGCGAATTAAAATTTTAACCTTCGGATATTTCGGATAACCTTCGGATTTTTTCGGATAATCTCGGATTATCCGAATTGTTTTCAGGTTGTTTCGTATGTAGATATCGTCGTCATGTGTGTGATTTATTCCGTACGCAGAAGAACCGGAACGTTAGGAATTGTGGACTAGGTTCGGATAGCTGGTGGTACGAGATGTGCTGGGAATCAGTGGCATTATAGACGTCATGGGAAACTAATACAAAGATGGAAAGCACTTGCGACCCGAGGTTCACACGACGCGAAGGCAGCCTTTGAAGTCGGAACAAGAAACTGGCCTAAATCCTGGAAACGTAGAAGAATAATGTCCATCAGATACTAGTTGTTAATAATAGTGTCACTACACGGCCAAAAAAATGCTGTGTTAAACATGAATGAGACAAAATCTACTCAACGTCAATTTCACCAGGAGGGAAGTAGAGCACTTACCTATTTTAGTCAATCATCACATAATTCCACGTACAAAGTATTTGGACAGGACTCTGAGTGCTAAAGCTTAGATAGAAAGAACTTGTCAAGAACACCATTATCATCATCATCATCACCAATCCAAGGACTAGACCTTAGACCTGTTCCGAAACCCATCTCCTCCTCATTCTACCGAGATCTCTCTTCCCAGTAGGGTGATAACCTAAGGCAGCCACAGGTAGACGAATATCAGGCATGCGATTAAAGTGTTCACACCATCTCCTTCTGTGGTCTTCAGTCTTTTGGTGCAATGATACAATGTTTAAATCGCGTGTAATATCCTTGTTCCTTCTCCGATCCAAGATAAAATAACCTTGCGTCCCTCTTAAAAATTGCATTTCAGCTGCCTGAATCATCTGCACGCCCCTTTTACCAAGAGCCCGTGTTGACTAGCATGCAGGAATGTGGGAACAGCCACAGTTTCATAAAATTTCATTCGGGTATCATCCTTCCGTGTTTTATTTTTCAGGTACCTATGAATCGTTCCACAGATGCGTCTAAACTATTTCCGAGGCTCGTATGAGTTCTGTAAGTACATATATATTTTTACTTAAGCGTACTGTAAAACCCCCAACCTGGAGGACCAGGAACTTTGATTTCGGGCTGGTCTTCCCCTAGCGAGTTGCTTTCACCTCAGGTGACGAACTCTCTCTGCCCGATCACAGTAGACTAACTAACTTAGCCCATGTGTGCAGCCGTTGGCCAACTGTAGGCTCTTCCGCCTCCACACTAGATGCACACCCTGTACCGATGTGCACCATCCTGCCAGGCTAGGACGCAGGATACCCCCAGGGTGTCCCCCATCTCACGTTTGCTTACCGATCCACTCCACCGAAGGGATTGGCTACCACAACCTTGGAGTGGATTCTCGGCGTAACAGGGTAGAGAGTGGTGAGAGTGGAGTTGGGGTGGAGAGGCTAGTGCATTTCTCTTCAATGATGGCATATGTTCGCGTTACACCCCTTTTCGGACCCTAATACGCCAAAAACTTGGAATTATAATTCAAGAAAATATGGTGGCCTCTTGGAAGACACTCTGATCTGTTACTGCATAATAAACTGTTATTTTTCAAACAAGTTTTGAAGCCGGTGTGCAACTCTGGGGTTGCAAAAGAAATCCAATATCAAAATAATCGTAACTTTTCAAATTAAAGTACTTCGCTGTGTTGTTGATGCACCGTGATATGTAAGGAATGATGACGTCAAACGATTATCGGCTAAATTTGAACAAAGCCGTCATAACATTAAAATAATGAAGTGTACTACAGCTTTTTGATAATGTTGGACCTGTTTGGCGTTTGCAGAGACAGAAACCGTTCGAACTGGTGTAGGAAAGTGAAGTGTTTACAGAAATATCTACACGTGAACGAAGTGTAAACTATAGTGCGCCAATGGCAGCACATTCTACACGCTGCAAACATAGGTGTTATAAAAAAAATAGAAACTATAAACTTATAAAATAAATAGTGTTATAAAAACATTTATAGAAAAAAATTGCTCAGTAGTTTTGTAACTAGTTGCAATATAAATGGAAAGTAAGTAATAGGAAAAAAGTTTGTTTTAGTTTGATCTGAAGTTAGTTGTTCATAAAAACATTTTAAAGTAGCCTTCATCGTTTAAATAAAAGCCACGCGTCAGCGGTTCATCTGTGCGTGGCGTTTCGCCGTGTACATTCTTTTTTTCTGCTTCAGTTGTGTTTATTTAACAAGCGCTGTCATGTATACATATTGTACAGTAAATACGCGATCGAATCGCATTGCGCAGTTCTCTTATATTCTGTATTTAGTTTCATTTAAATTTGATCAGCTGTTACACTTTTTGTCCGTTTTATGTTGTTAGAATTGAGGCGTACCCTTAAGCAGCGTGTAAATGCCAAACATTCGTTTGGTTAAATTTTCCCGTTTTTTTATTGTCTCTGGTTTTTATTATACCTTAACTCTTTTTTTATGCCATTGTTCTGTGTGATTTTTTTATGACGTATCAAAATAAGGATAATAGAAAATAATAAAAAAAAGGTTGCGGAAAATGGCAGTTATTTAGAGCTGATAACAATAAAAGGAACTGTAACTGAGTAAATGAAGGACAAAAAAAGCTGTTATGAAGAGAAAAATCGGTGTGGAGAACCATACATGACTTCCATGTTCTATATTTAAAATCATTTACTTGAATTCGGTTCGATAATTTCTAACAAGTTAGGTGTGTTCCTTATAAATCGAGTTTTATGTTTGACAAATTGAAATGAAACATTTCTATAGAAACTACTTCTTTGTTGCCGATAACGTAGTACACATGTAATAATATAATGTACTTTCCTATGGAATAAAGAACAGTGGTTACAACTCTGTACTAGTTTATTAAATTGCGATTAGTATTTATTCAGTAAGATATAAAATTATATTTTGTTATTCTACAAATTTGCACCGGCAATTATTATAAGACAAAAATCTCAAGGTTCGGCGAAGTGACTCTGAACGAAATTATTCAGTCAGACATGGGGACTGCAACAGTTTGTTTACTATTAATTTCGTTCAAATTCTGTATTCTTGTGATTACGAAAAAAATATCAATTTGATTACAATAAAGTACACTACCTTATATTAATTGTCTTATATAATATAATGTGTAATAATTACTGATTTAACAGATTAAAGCAAGATACACTTTTCTTATTAAACAAATGCATATGTGTATAATTTTCATTTAAAAAAAAATCAGGTTTCCTGATCCCCAGTGTGGATTATTTTATCATAAAAGTGATGATGACTGTGTGAGGGAATTATTGTAACGCGTGTGTGTGGGTGTGTGCGGGTGGGGTGTGTGTGCTCGCGCGTGTGGGTGTGTGTGTGTAGTGTGTATAAGCGTGTGCGTGTGTATGTGCTCGAGCATACGTGTGGGTATGTGTATGTGTGTGTGTGTGTATGACCATAGATTATTGTATTGTCATCCAAGACCAACGTCTGTGCAAAGTTTCAGAATTTTTTATCGACAATAAGAGTCTGAAATAGAGCTTGCAAGATTTGGTTACAGACAGACAGAGATGACAGTGAGTTAAAGAAAAGTGTGTAAAAAACAATCCCCTCCCCCTTCAACTACCCTTTTTATTTATAGACATTTAATTTACCTTTCTATAGTGGATTATTATGACCTTCTTTTCAGGATACTTTGTTTATCAAAATTAAGTACTTTACGCTTGTTAAAACATAAAACGTTGCAGGTAAACTACCCCTTCCCCTTAACCGATCTTCACCAAAATCAGTAGGCCTACGCCTCGAGTCCTCTACAACTCGGCCACATATACAAAAATTATTTGATTCTGGTTGAATTTGGGGCAGTTATCGTTCGTAATAGAAAAAATTCTACACACAGACACTTTTCGGAAAATGAATTTTCTTAGTGTTTTGCGGGTAGTAGAATCAGAATCAGCCCTTTTCTCGAACACGATTTTTTTGCGCCATCACCATATTTCTATGTCCTTACGGAACATAGAAGTAAAAAACAAGCAATGGAAGAATACTTAAAGAACCATTACGAGTATCCGAATGTACTAAGTATTCTGTAGACGGCGACTAGCCAAGTCACCAAACCTCGGCATCTTTCACTCGTGAAACAACAGATCATTGGCCGATGCGTTCGTAAATTATCCGATTCTCGTATTTAAAACTCTGTGCAACAGAAGTTTGAATAGAATATGGTTTCTATACTCAGACGTTTATAGAATCACCTCTCCCTCAGTACCTTGTCGAGGTGAAAACTATCATCCTGAACAACCAACACCGATAAAACGATCTCCCGGCTTTGACTTGCAACAGGTTAAAGTGATGGAGTTAGGTTAAAGTCATAGGTTTTAGAACGATACCCTATATCAGGGGTCTCCAAAGTCGGCCCGCGGGCCGGACCCGGCACGGGAAGGGCCATTCTCCGGCCCGCGGCAACCCGGTCGATGCTGCGTGCAGTTTTTAAATAGCTCGTCAAAATATTTCAAATATTATAACATTTTACCAAATAATTAAACAAGAAATAAATTCAGTAAAATGTTATAATATTTTGTACAAGTTTAAAACGTTTACGTGGTTAATGTGCTTGTTCGTCTGGCTGCCTTGAATGAATCATGGATCAACATATATATGCGAACGAACGTTTTCAGAAATGAACTTTCTAAAATCAAAGTACAAGGCTAACTTGTCAGATGAACACTTAAAATCCATTATGGTGATGGGAGCATCAAAATTTGACCCAAAGTGGACAGACATTATATGTCAGAAGCAACTCCACACATCCCATACGTAGCCCTACATAAGAAAGCAAAAAAATAATACATAAGCAATATCTTTGAATGTTATTTTTTCCTTACTTTTATTTACATTATCTTGAATAAATGAATTTGTTTTCTTTGGATAAGTCTGCTTAATTTTTATTTAAATACAATTTTATTGATTTGATATTTCGTAAACTTAATAAAAATAAGTTTACAGTGTGTGTGTGTGTGTGTGTGTGTGTGTGTGTGTGTGTGTGTGTGTGTGTGTGTGTGTGTGTGTGTGTGTGTGTTTTGTTGGCCCGCCTGACTTCCAAAGATTTTTCAATTCGGCCCCCAAGTGAAAAAGTTTGGAGACCCCTGTGTATTCAGAAGTATTTTTTCTATGCTGGGTAGATCGTAATTAAATTCACTAACGACAAAAAAAGAGTATCTGGTGAAAAGCAGACGGCTACTGTAATGAATCCACTGGGTGGCCGAAATTGGTTGCGCAGTTGCATGCAAGTGAGCAGTGACGAAGGGGGCGCGTGAACAAATGGCGAGAAATCCAGTTTGGGGTTCATGAAAACGAATGTAGAATCAGTAATCATTGCGCGTACCAACCAAGAAGGATCGATTAAAGATTATTTGCGTTTTAAATTACAAATAATTTGAAGCTCGTGAAAAGGAATGTTCTAGAAGCAGCCATTATTCTGTGTTGTGTAACAATCGGTATGGTGCGAATTGCAGATTATTCCCGTTTAAATTGTAAATAATTTGGAGTTCGTGAAAATAAATATTCTGGAAATAATCATTCATTGTTGTGTAACAACTAGGGAGGATCGAAATAAAGATTATTCGTATTTTAAATTATAAATTATTTGGAACACATAAAACAAATGTACTAGTGATATTCATTATTCATTATTGTGTAACAGCCAAAATAAAGGCTAGTCGCGTTTAAAAATTAAAATTAATTTGGAGTTTGTGAAAACGAATGTTCTAGAAACAGCCTTTGAGCCTATTCATTGTTGTGTAACAAATGAAATAAGCGCTTTCATTGTTTTAAGTTATTAATAATTTGTATATCATGAAAACAAATATACTAGTAATATTCATTGTTCATCATCTCGTACCAACCAAGCAGGGTCGAAATGAAGATTATTCGCGTTTTAAATTATAAATAGTTTGAAGTTCGTGAAGAGGAATATTCTAGAAATAGTCATTATTCATTGTTGTGTAACAACTAAGTAGGACCGAAATAAAGGTTATTCGTGTTTTAAGTTATAAATTATTTGAAATATGTAAAACGAATAAACTAGTATTCTTTATTTAGTATTGTGTAATTATTTTGATAAAGGCTGTTCGCGTTTAAAATTAAAAATACTTTGGAGTTTGTGAAAACGAATATTCTAGAAATAGCCATTAGGCCTGTTCATTGTTGTGTAACAAGTAAAATACAGTTTTTCGTGTTTTAAATTGTTAATAATTCGGAGATCATGAAAACAAACGTAGTAGTAATATTCATTGTTCATTATTGCGTAACAACTAAGGATCGACAAAGGTTATTCGTATTTTAAATTGTAAAGAAAATAAATTAACACGTATTCTAAATTAAAGAACAATAACTGAATGTCGTTTAGATTAAAATAAAGTACAGATGTTTTACAGATTTTTAAATTAATAAAAATAATTTATTGTTGTCTGTGAAGCCATATCAATATTTTTTGTTACAACTAAGGTTTTAAGAATGTGGAAGCATATTCTCTAAGGGAGGAAAATTGCTGAAATTTCATAAACTATTAAAACGGAGTTTTATAGCAATTTATATTGTGCATTTTCTAATAAGCCGTCTTTGCGGTTTGATACATTTTTTCCATGAAATTTGGAAGTGTGAAAAATGAGTAAAAGTTATATTTGTAACATACTAAATTTTTACGCTAAAATGTGTTTTTACGGCGAACAAAATTCCCCAGTATTGATTATTGAAAATTAAGTCGGCATTGCTGTTACTGAAATTTCATAAAGCTGATTATTGCGCGCAAATGTGCGTTCCGATTGATTCTATTGTTTTTGGTTGTGCACTTCTAAAATAAAAATCTTTTGAATACCACACGCAAAAGAGATAGCGTGTAGAATAGACTTTGGTTGAGTAAAAAAAACCTAAATAAAAATTACTGTGCGTGGGCTCTGTTAATAATGTAATAGATTGTGTAAACAGCGGAGTGGAGAAACCGCAGCCGCACGATTAATATACGTGAAAGGATCAGTACCACGGGCACTGTGACGGACGGATGCTCACTCACTCACTCACTCAGGCTTGTTACCCCACTAGACTTATTGGTGTCTCACTCGGTTTGTCTCGCGCGCGCGCACGTATCCCCCCCACCACCGCCGCCACATTGCACAGCAGAATGCAATGTTCAACAACATGTGTAAGCAATGAAAATGAAAATGATTTTATTGTAATTTAGTATACAGTAGTAGCGTGTATAGCTTGGTGGCCGGTTGTCACGGCTCTGGTTCTCGCTCCCGCTCCCGCCCGTTTGTTGGTATTTACAGTGTTAACGCGTTGATTGGTTGGCGTATTCTTGCCGCGCGAGTGTTTTGATAGCGTGTTTATGAAATTGGTTGTGTGTAACAGCAGCAGTGTTGTTTTTTTTGTAGTTATTAATTATTGTGGTGTAAAATTTAAATGTGATGTAATAATTTGAGATTAATTCTGATACTAACTGAAAATTATTTGAGCATTTTCTTTTTTAATGGTGACGACGTGTTTAGTACTTTTGTACTGATAACAGTGTTAGGATACTGAGACCACGATACGCTTGGTAGTAATTGTGATTGCTCGCGCTGTGTGTGTATGAATGTAGGAATACTTTTATAGGTTTTATTTTATGTACGTATTACACACACACACACACACACACACACACATATATATATTTTTTTAAATTTTCGCTCAGTTATGTGTACGTGTAAAATACGGTTTTGCACGCATGGGCTTTTCACGTCTATACGACTAGAATGTCTGATCATTTTATTTTCGCACAGTAAATCCGCAAATATTGTTAAGGTTTTGGAAGACGATAACATTATGTATCTCGGATTATTTGAATTATAAATCAAATGTGTATTTTTTGTTTGTTTATTTATGTAATCGGCTGTTGTTGATAATACGCGATCAGGTCAGTTGGAGTGCCGCCACGTGGTGTAAACAAGCAGCGTATCAGTGAAAGCCCGCGCACGAGTGTGTGTGTATGCGTACGCGCGTCGTGCGAATCTTGTATAGTTCTTACACTCCGTCATATCACTCTGACTCTTTTTGCGTCTGGGTCCGGTTTACTTTGGTTACACCCCCCTCCCCCGAACATTAAGTGAGAATGGAGAGAGCGTTTTAGGTCTGTTCCGGTGGCGTCTCACGCTTTTCTGCCACCGGGGTGCAAAATGTTAGTGCCCCCTCCATCCTACCGGGTTGTGGTTTTAGGTGGGGTTAGGGCAGGTAAGTGATTCGAGTTGAATGAAGATAGAGAACCATTCTTCATACAAATCAAACAGTTATTTTTACAGTTCAAACAAAAATGCTTGTTACAACAGTGAAAGTTATGTTACTTCAAAATTTTTTTTTAACAGTATGAAAATACGTAGACCTATTTAGTATGTAGGCCTACGTCCTTTTCAATATTTTGTGAGGATCCATACTTGGCAGCTCTTATTTTGTCATAGTTGACCTTTTTTTTACATTTTTGACTTAAAAAATGATTTTTCATTGTCAGTAAAATTAGCGGGATTATGTTAAATAAATATATGATGATCGGTAATTTTTGTATATGCTAAGTTATTTTTACATGAATACTTCGAAACATCATCAGTAGATGTAACCAAGTGCGGCCTCGCAAGACGGTCGGACAGATCGTTCATCCCCGCAATTTCTCTTCTGAACAGTTCCCTGATTCCACATTTTTCTAGATCTTGATGAACTTCTTTCGTCGGTACGCGTGTCTTTGTGTTCTGGAAGGCGAGGATCTTGGTTACATCTTTCTGGGTCTATTCTTTTAAGGCGTCCAGAGAAGGCCATTCGTCGTTTCTTTATCGTGGTTGAGATTTTCTCAACATTTCAGCTTCTTGGTTAGCTCTCGAATAAAAAGTAAACTCGTTCGCTGTCCTGGCTCTCAGGAGTTTTCTTAGAAATTTCCTTTAATTCTTTTGTGATTCCGAGAATCCTTTGGTAGCTATTGCCTCTATCATTGTTATATTCTATTTATTTAACCTTTTTTTTCTTTTGTAAACAGTTTACCGATTTCAAAAAATAGATTTTTCGACTTCTTTAAAGATCTCAGGACCGTCTCAGCGTCTGTTGACGCGCGCGCGCGCGCGCGCGTGTGTGTGTGTGTGTTTTCTCTGCGACTTGTATATTTTAACGTGCATGTAAGAAAAATTTCTTTCCTGCGTACGGTACTTGAAGAAAAATAAAAAAATAAAATAAAAATATTTGTTGATAGTTTCATTATCAGCGTTTACTGAGTTCACGCTGACTGTTGTTTCTTCTGACACATTTTGATTAATTGATGTGACAGTGTTGCGATCCCGTTGTGGTCAGTTCGCTCGGCTTTGAAGTAACAGCTTCTAGTTGGTTCGAAACCGCCCAAGTGAGCGCGTACTAGCGGATTGTAGTCCACCACCTGCTGCATCAGTCGCCGCTTCAGCGACGTCACGCGTAAATTGCCTAGCCTCTGTGGGATCTGCATCTCTCTCTGTTCCTACGCCATTCCCTTCCGTCTTCAGAGCAACATACTTGTTCTATAGCGTAATACCTGTGATCTCATGGTTTCTTGGTCCTCTTCTGCACTTTGACTGTGTGATAGCTCTTTTGTATTTCCGCTCATGTCCGTTCTACGAACACGTCTGACTCTCTGCCACTTAATAAACAGATTTGCCACCAGTGGCGTATCTAGAATCTGGCCTTGAGGGGGCCGGTCGTGTCGGTTTCATATAGAAGAAAAAAAAAACAAGTTAAGAGCAATCAATAACGTAATCTTTAAAGTGGGTGGAAAACTGGTGAAATGCTGTGATAACATCCTCAAATCAATCCCATTTAAGTAAACGATAATCATCATCATCATCTTCAGTGAATAAGCCAAGGATGGTTTGTTCCGGTTTCAAACAGGCAAAGATTAGAGCTGGTAACTCCAGCTCTTCCTCGGACGTCCCACACCTCTCTGTTCCTTCGGCTTATAGTTCCATAGTTGTTTGGAAATGCGGCAGTCATCCATTCGGCAAAGGTGTTCCCACCAATTCAGCCGATACTGGGCAATCCTGACGAGTATAGTCATACTATTCAGTTCCTGCCGTATATAGTAAACGGGAATAACGGTTTGTTTACAACATATTTATTCACATTTTACATTTAAAAATGATAACTACACTTTTAATAAAAAAAGGTAAACCAAGAATCTTTTATTCTCAAAAAAGGTACACTGTTCGAAAATGTTTTAGAGTGTAATTCGCATGGATCGTTTGGCCATTTCATTAATTTATTTCGGGGTCACTGAATTGATTTTCCTAAATTTCACAATTCAAACATATACGCAAATGCTGTGTTATAAATCTGCTTGTATACTTAAAAAAAGAGTTACTACTATATTAACGTACTCAAGTGAAACAATAATTCAACAAACCTGAAAATTAAGAGATTAAAAAAATTCCTTATTAATTTTTTCGACCTCGGGGGGTCCGGTCCCGTTTGTCCCCCTCCCCGTAAATACGGCCCCTGGTGTTTGCCACTGGTACAGATTGGGTCGTAAATCGCTTTACGCCAGAAGTTTTCCCTTCCTAGCGTAGTAGTCACCTCAAACAATTAAGTGATGAAGGATTTCGCGTGGTTTGGTCATTAACTAGTCGCGTTGTCAGTGTTTCGACCCACAAATTGTCGAGTGCTTTTTGTGTGGCGCGGTGTGTGTTTATGTGTTAAACAAAGAATACTAATAATAACTATCAGTGGCGTATCTAGAATTTGGCCTGAGGGGTCCGAGATCAGGTCGGCTTCATACAAAAGAAAAAACAGGTTAAGACTAATCAAGATTACAAACAGAATTATCACTGTTGCACACCACAATAGAAAAATTATTCCGATTAGCGCTTTCAAGCTTCTCAACTCATCGTCAGATCGGAAATAACAACATCCACAGAATAAAATAAAACTCTTCACACCCCCACCCGCCCCACTGTGGTTGTTGTTATTTCCGATCTGACGATGAGCTGAAAAGCTTGGAAGCGCTAATCGGAATAATTTTTCTATAGTGGTGTGCAACAGTGATAATTCTGTTCGTGATTATAGGCCTAACCACTAACACAACTTTCTTAATTAATCAAGATCACTTTCTTAAAAGTGGCTGAAAACAGTCCCATTAAAGTAAACGGTAGTAACAGTAAAACATAATTTACTGAAATTATTTTCCTGTATTTCATGTTTCAAACTACCCGCTAATGCTGTGTAATAAACCTATTTGTACATTTAAAACAGAGTTATTGCTATATTAGGGAACACAGCCGAAAACAATATAGTAAAACAGCTTAACAATTAAGAGATTAACAAAATTCGTCAACTTTTTGACTCTCTTGGGGGGGGGGGGTCCCGTTCGTCCGTAAATAAGCGCCAAATGACTATTACACTAATTACTGGTCTTATTGATAAAAATAGTCTAATTATAATTTTTCGTAGACATTAATATTCATTACATGTACAGTAGTATGTATACGACTCTATGTATGGATATATGTATTACTACTACTCATTACGTATTACTCTTTATGTATATTACTCATTGTATGTATTATTGCCCACTATAAGTGCATTAATTATTTCTGTATTGTACGATTGCAGCAGGTCGTCATAATGATAATAAATTTTGTCGGTATGTCAACACAGATCTTTTAAAACGTTCAGTAATGAATGTTTTTACGTGTTTCAAAAACTCGTAAGTGTTTAAGTTATTCAATAAAATGAAGGCTCTGTGAATGGACAGGAATAGATAGATGGAGACGATGGACGGAGGCGCTTCCTACAACCCGACGCTGAGAGGCATAAGGGCCAGATAAAGAAGAAGAAGATGAAGATATTCAGTAATCGAAACTCTCAATGCCCTTTTTTCACTAAACGTTTTCGAAAAATATATTCTCGTCAAGCGACGTACGACCTCCCCGTATATCTTCGCTATGTTAACGTACTTGACTTGACTTAAGTCCTTAAATTCCTAGGTGGAACATAGGGCCTCGACGAAATTTCTCCAGCGTGTTCTGTCCATTGCCAGGGCCTTCGTCTCCCTCCATGTCTTGTTGACACCAACCAGCTCCCTTGCCATAGTCCTCTTCCAGGTGTTCCTCGGTATTCCACGTCTGCGGCTACCTTGCGGATTCGAATTCAGCGATATTTTCTGGTGGTCTTCTCAGGGTGTGACCGATCCACTTCCATTTTCTTCTCTTTATCTGTAGTTGGATGGTACTCTAACTTGTGGCCTCCCGTAGGTCTCTGTTCGAGATGGTCTTGGGCCACCAAATACTCATTATGTACCTCAGGCAACGGTTTATGAAAGTCTGTAAGCTTGTGGTAATGTCCTTTGTCACTTTCCAGGTTTCACATCCATACACTAACACCCATTTGACATTTGAGTTAAATATTCTGAATTTTGTCTTCCTACATATATGGGGTGACCTCCATACTGGTCTTAACTGTGCAAATCCTCCTTTTGCTTTAATTATACGACTTGTCACATCCCTAAGAGGACCTCCATCCTGACTAACCATGGTACCCAGATAGCAAAATTCATCAACCCTTTCGATAACTCTTCCGTCTAGTATCAAATCAGAATTATTTCTGTGGTTAATACGCATTTCCTTGGGTTTTTTTTTTTTTTTTTTTTTTTTTTTATAGCCTACTTGGGATCGTTCAATTTAATTTCCATATCTCGTAGGCTTTCTGCAAGAAGGCACACAGGTCATCCGTATAATCCAGTTCCTCCAAACGGCTATTTAAGCCCCACTGAATCCTCTGTTTTCAATTTGTTGCCTCTCGCAACACGCTGTACAGCGCTATGGTAAACATATGATAAGCAAAATGTTAACGTATAAAGTTGAACATTCGTAAGGATTCGCCGTTTTGCTCCTCTGGTGGCCTCAAAATTTTCTACAATAGTTTTCGCTCCATACGTTTAAGGTCATCATCTTTCTTTACCACGTCACACGTCTCTTATTCCGGAGTCACTATGGTCGTATCTAGTTTTTGTCGTTTAACAGTCTTCAATTATGACTTGGGATCTTGGAACGTACAAGGTTAGCGATCGATCCACAACAATCATAAATCTTCTCAAGAGTAAGGAAAGTTGAGAAACATTTGTGTACAGGTTTCCTATTGTGTTAATTCGATATCATTAACTTAATAGCACGCGACCTACGAGTTGACAGTGTGCGGTTACTGTCAGGCATCTGTTGTTGTTGTTGTTGTTGTTATTGTTGGGCGATTTAACGTTTTATTGTCGTCGGTGCATGTGACTTGATGGTCGTTACGATTTCTTTGCATTTTATTAGGGTCGCGCGTTCGAGAGACTGAATAGTCGTAAACACTCGGCTAAAGTAGGTTAAATGAGGGCAGGCACAGGCAAAGGCGTTAACGAGCAAATTTGCGTGCAGACGTGGTGCGTCCCAATTTTAACAATCTACTTTTTTTTTTTTTCCGAGCGTGCCGAGTATTTTAGTTCGCGAACGTTCTATAACCGGCAAACAAGCTGGCTCTTCTGTTTAACCCTTTCAGTCACGAATTTTTATTTATTGTCAGAAAATTCTGAAAATTGGTACATTTACTAGACTTAATTTTTTACATTTTTTCATGCAAAAAATTTGGATTTTTGGATTTGGATGACCATGTCCAAGATATGGAGTGTTCTATATATAGGACACCGTGACTGAGAATGCGGAAAATTTGAGTTTTTTATAAAAAATTAAAAACTTTTTATTTTCACATTTATTTTACATTTCAGCATTAAATACTTATGATAAAAAAGAGTAAAGCACATAAAAATTTTTAAAACTTAAAAAAATCAGGCACAAAAAAATGGTTTACTTTACTTGAAATGAAAGAGCAAAAAACAATTTCTCTCCTTTGAAAAACTCAAAGGTACTTTGTACTTTGAGCAGAAGGTACAGGTTTTTTCCTTGCAGCCTTCTGCTTTTCTTGGTGCTGTTCTCCGCTAAGTGGTCCAAACCGTCATACCTCGCATCAACAACAGGCCTAATAGCGGGAACACGTGTTTTGTGTGGACAGGTGAATTTGTTTCTCCTGAGTTTGATGGCCTACCTCTCTTCTTCTGAACAAATTTTCCTGACATAATCAAAGATTCCCCAACATATTGTTGGAAATGAATCAGGTTCATTACATTTTTTTTTTGTAGTCCTAAATCACGGTGGCAGTCTCAGTCTAGGACACGATTTTAAAAACGTTCTTTGTTAACAAATTACATCCATATCAATATTTCACGTGATATTCCAATACATAAAGGCCATTTTTTATTTAAAAAAATTTTTAGTCTGAAAAAGTATGATATGTCATTATAAACGTTATACGAGCCAGGGTTTTTGTGATAACGAAAGCCAATGAACAGCTGTACTTTACATTCCTCCAAATAGTTCATAAATTCAAGGATATACTACATCATGTTATTAATGAATAGAGGAAGGCACTACAAATAGTACAGTATGAAAAGCATCTCAATCTGCAGTCCAGGACAGACACAGTGTTGTTCAAAATATGGTGTCCTAGATATAGGATACTGTGACTGAAAGGGTTAAATAGCCTACGTATGGTGTTGAATGAATCGATAAAATTGACCTGTCACGGTAACAGTAGTATTAAAATGAATTATGGGTGTGATTATGTGCGTGTAGATTTTCATATTGAAATTCAGAAGAAATGTGGCACGTGAAAACCGTCGTCTTCCATTGTAAGACTTTTTCACTGGGAACGTTTTGATAAGTAATAACACTTTTTCTGTTACAATCACGTATTATTTATTAACGTCAACCGTTTCATCCATTGTCCATTTTAGGTTTCATAGGAAGCCAATGTCCACCTGAGCGAGCTCTTCTGAGGACATACTCGTTAGTTACCTTCTCTCCTGCTATCGTCCGCGATTCGCTTCCGTATAGAGCAACACTGCGCATGTCATTTTGGCCTGAACAATTGTACTTACAGTTTTCTTCAAGCTTTGCCCATCACTTGTAATTTTGTTTCTCAGACAACTGTTTTATATGACTACGCCTTTTTAAGCACTATAGCCCAACGTAAGTCGTGGCTTCGAACACCAATCTCCAAAGTTTCCTGTCCATTGCCTTCTCAAAAATTAGGGAGGCGGGAGGCAAAAATGTTATGGAGGCCAAAATTGTGAAAAAAAGATCACAAAAGCCCATGTGGGGTATCAAATTAAAGGAAATTTTAACAACGCCAGAGTATAGTATTCATTTGTGAAAACTTCAAAATTTTTGGACGCAAGGCCCCAAGAGTTTTATTTTATTTTAATAAAATCGCAAAAATTCATGTAGTAGTATCAAATTAAAGAGAATTTTAAACTTATCTTTGGTGTAGTGTTAAGTTTTAGAAATTTCACAATTTTGGGACTCCAAGACCTCTGTCTCTCTCTCCTCTCTCTCTCCCTATATATATATATATATATATATATATATATATATATATATATATATAATCGGAAAGAATTCTGAAAATCCAGGATGCTGTCAGGCGGAAAGGATCGTAACTCAAATCCGAATGTTTCGATGTTGTGTGTTTATTGTATAATCGTGTGCTTTACAGTTTTTATGTTACTAAAAAAATAGTAAAGTAGTCGGGATTTTTGTAATTTTCCCGTAATTCAAAAATCATCTAATATAAAAATGTATGTAATAATAAATGTTTTTTGTTCAAAACTGAGCGAGTTCTGCAGCTGAGGGAGCATGCTATGCTCAATGTCGATTGTTTGAATAATGGTTGTTAATCGTTGTCAGCAAAATATTTTCATGTACTGAATTTCCGTGGAGAAGTGAAGATGCGTTAACTTGTAAGACAGGTAAAGGGGGTCGGAGTGACGGTGGTGAAACTGTTTAAAAAGCATTGAGCATGATAACGAAATATAGGGTCCAAAAAGAAAGGGAACTAAAAGACTCGCTGGCTGTGTTTACAGGTAGCGAGACAAGAGGGTGCATTATTAAACAGCCCGGTACAGTCTAAATTAAAATGATAGATTGGCTGTTAATGTTTGACTGGGGGGAAAAAAACGGCTAAAGACAAGGCGGCCGTACGACGTTATAAATTTTAATGTATTCTTTCTATAGTTGAAGCAAAACAAACTTGGTGCCCACCTTCGCCGACAGTACGTTCGTAATTTATACTCATCTCTATGTATGAGTTTTATACCCAAACCCTTATCTCGAGTTTTTCTTCTTTTCATTAATTTATTCTGACGTAAATAATTAAAAACGGAATACGAGAACTGTTTTAAATAGACGTTAATTGCGACTAACGTGTGCGGCCCTTCTTTTGGGTGCCTGCCTGTCTGTACATTCCGTATTATTACTTCCATGTTCCATAAGGAAATTGAAGTACGGTGATGGCGAAAAAAATCGTGTTCGAGATAAGGGCTGATTTTGATTGTACTACCTTCAAAACATGAAGAAAAGTCATTTTTCGAAAAGTGTGTGTGTAGAATTTTTTCTTTGGCAAACGATAACTGCCGCAAATTCAAATAGAATCAAATAATTTTTTGCATACATCCCTGCATTGTAGAGTACTATTGATTTTGGTGAAGATCGGTTAAGGGGAAGGGGTAGTATACCTGCAACATTTTATGTTTTAACAAGAGTAAAGTACTTAATTTTGAAAAATAAAGTATCCTGACTGGAAGGTCATAATAATCCACTGTGGAAAGCTAGATGAAATATCTATAAATGAAAAGGCTAGTTGAATGGGGTGGGGGTAATTTTCTATAAATGAAAATGATAGTTGAAGGGGGAGGGGATAATTTTTATTTATATGTCATGTGTACTACGTTATCGGTAACAAAGAAGTAGTTTGTTGTTAAAATTCCTTCCCGGGATGTTTGGCCGTGGTCCTATGTTCTCTACAAAACCAGACGTTTCGGCAGTGCCATCGACTGCTATCATCAGTGAAAATCGAGTGCGCTAACGTGAGGTGGTATACGTTAGCGACCACAGTACTGTGGCTAAGACTGAACAAAGAAGTAGTTTCTGTGGAAATATTTCATTTCGAAAATGATTTTAAATATAAATCTTAGAACATGGAAGTCATGTATGGTTCTCCATACCGATATTTCTCATTGTTATCGTCCCCCTTCTCTCAACGGAGTTTCGTGACCATATTTTGGTGTTCCGATGTCTTCAATTCTCTGTTGGTTCTCTATTATAAGGAGGTAATTTCCTTTGTGATAACGTTTTCGTTCTGTTTTCATGTTTCTTATACTCGCCAATTCATGGACATTTTTGAAAGTCGACTGCTTCGCGCGTTCTTAGGACATATCCGGTGTCTATGGAGTCCGTAACCAAGGCTTTTTAGGGGGTTATTTTTTTAACGAGTAATGACAGAAGCGGACAAAAGGAAAATACTAGCTGTAGAGATGAATGCACTAAGGAGATCATGCAGAGTATCCAGGCAAGAGAAAATAAGAAGTGAACAGATTAGAGAAATGATAAATGTGAAGCATGCAGTAGTAGACGAAATAGAAAGAAGACAGTTAATTTGGTTTGGACATGTTAAACGGATGGTAGGAGAAAGATTGCCAGAAAGGATAATGGAATGGTTACTCCCGGAGAAGAGGAAGAGGGGAAGACCGAGACGATCATGGTGAGAGAGTATCCAGCAAGCTCTAAGTGCGAGGAATCTGACAGAAGAACATTGCCAGGACAAAAAATATTGGAGAGAAAGTCTGGAAATCGGACAGCGACGACAGACGCTATAAACCGATGTTATATATATATATATATATATATATATTTTTTTTTTTTTTTTAAGGAGTGATGAGGAGCTGACCCAGCGGCTCAACACCCACAGCATGGATTTTTCTTTACGCAACCTTCACGAAGCACCAACGTCCTGCCCTCCATTAACTTGTCACGTCATCATGGGGATCTCCATAGGTTTCGCAGCCGCCTGTTTAATTTGTTAGATTGTAGTTTTATTAGCAATCAGAATATTATGTATAGGGCTACATTCTGTAAGCTAGTATTGTTTGTGTGTTAAGCATGTCAGAAAAGGATAATGTCCATTTGTGTCTTCGATATTGGTTCCTTCTTTAGAGAATCTGTCGTTTCTTCGAGATGAAGTGTAAGGTGTAGTGTCAGTTTTTGGCTTTTTAATCACTTTTCGTTACATATCAACGCTTGTATGAAGAACTTGATTTGAAACAAATCATGAAGCGTTAACAATTGTCTCAGGGCCTCGGATTTGATATTATCATGTAGTGGTGACGCGACGTAGGACGCACTTCCTTGGCGGTGCTGTTTTTTTTAGTCAGCCATGTATTATTGTGGCGACTTGTGTACGCTCATCGGAGGCAGAGCAGTATCACCAATATAAACGTAGGTTAGTGTTGCATATCGGGAGGGGGAGGAGTACGTAAGAGGCGCCGGATTAATTTTTCTACGTAGGTGTTCGTATTTTTGGACGTTAGCTGTGGCGGGAAGGGGTGATCAGGGGGTGCGCGTTGAATGAACTCTCCGAAGTGTGGGCGATTCATTTCTCTCCCCCTGAACTCGTACGTTGCTTTCCTGTAATATTGTTATCCCTACCTTCAACCATAGGAAGTTCTATAGTGGTGTGATGTTATTTTATATATTATTTGTCACTTCGGCTGAGCGGTATGTTTACGAAACGATGAGTAGTACGAGGCGACATAATTGTAAGATTACTGTTTTGTATTACGTTCGAGAACAAGCTATTGGGATTATACGCCATTTGTTTAAAATGTCAAAAGTGGTTTGTGAAATATTAGGTTTTGATATTATGTGTAGTGTATAATACAAAGAGGTTTTTGCAATGTATGCAGATAGGTTTTTTTCTACCTGTATAAATTAGATTCAGAATCTAAAGTTTACCAATCTTTTTTGCGACGACAGATCCTACACCCTGGTGGTCTACTTCGATAGTTAAACCTGGTCCGTCAGTTTTAAGCAGATTCCTCTGTATAGGCCTACTTTTGGCGAACATCGCGGATATAACGATTTATATTTTTTCGTTAGAACTTTGTTGTCAGTTCTTTCGTCCAATAATTAAGTTTAAATTGTGTACCGAATTCTGTCAAGCCCCAACTTAGAACCGGATAGAAAAATTATTCTGTCTAATATACTTGTTGTATTCACGAAAATCCTTGTTACCACAATGTTCTTTATCGTCTGTTGTGGTGTATTCATTGTTCGTAACCTAAACGTACCATACAAATGATTTATAATAAAGTTTTGATTACTCACATTCTTAACTTCGATCTTAGACCATCGTCTACACTGTGCACTCGCGGTCACAGTATTATAAAACAGTTAGTATTTACAAAAACTAATTCATTTTTTAGTTTACGAACTAAACTGAAAACGAATTTGGTGTTACGAATTCTTTTTTTGTAAATAGTAACTGTTTTACAATATTGTGACTGCGAGTGCACCGTGTATGTGACCTGACGATGGTTTACGACCGCAATCGATCGAAATTAAGAGTGCGAGTAATCAAAACTGTATTATAAATCATATGTATGGTACCTGTAGGTTATGAACAATATGAATACACCACATAAAAGATTGAGATTATAGGTACCATTAGTAAGCAATAAGTGTGTGTAGTCTATATTATAAATACATCACATTATCATTAGCCAATGTTCTTTGTTTACGTTAACGTAATTTAATATTGTTTCTACATATTCATGTGTTGTCTGCATTTCTTTAACTTTAGAAAATAGTTGCTCCGTTCGATCACTTTTAATTGTACGCGCACTGACAGGCGACATTTATTCACGTCTGTAACTAATTCGATATTGTTGAGGTATGGGTAAAAATAATGAATAATTTAAGTACAGGAGCAAACACACGCTTTATTGAAGGAACAGTTTAGTACCAAGTATGCATAAAACGGACACACGAAATACACATTGCAAGAGCACATTTAAAACTGAAACTGAACTTGTCGAGTGCATCTCTATTTATATAGAAAAACAGCTTCCAGATCTTTCCTTTTATTTAAAACTTCGAGAACATTACTTTTCTAGACTCTCACAGTAAACGCGCATGTGTGCGGGTTGAGGCCCCGCCCAGGCAGCTCGACCTCCTCCCACCGCACAACACAAACTTTCACTTCTACAGTGACAGGTACACTTACTTAAGAATGAATGTAGAGTTTTCCAGTATATTCTCAACAGATATTACAGTTGAGCATCGATTATCCGAAGCTCTCGGGACCAGGGCCCTTTCGGATAATAGATCGTAAATTGAAAACATTATTTCCCTTCACAAAACAAAGGTTTTTATTACAAAATCATTTCTAACATACTGTTATATAGTTACAGCAACCTGTATACTGTACTGTAATGTATTACTAAGACTAAAAAGCATTGAATTAAAACTGAGTGTAGTTAATAAAAAACAAAAATTCAATTTAAACAAAATTTAATTTAATGACAAACACTGTACTATAAAATTAATTAAAAATTAAAAAACAAGACAAAACAACAGTACCGTACCATGGATTTACACCTTTTTGAAGAATTGTCTATCACTGTCTGCTTCAAAGCGATATCCCGTTTTCTCGCTGGTAAAGACTGAAGTCGTTTAAGTTTCATAATCTGAATACAATCTATCTTGTCTTCTGTTTCGGCCCTGTTTTGAACACTCAAATGCGTCAAAACGTTTTGCTGCCGTCGTGATTTTGTATTGGGCCTAGTATTTTGCATTCTCGCCGTCTTCATAGGCTGTAAGGCTGTATAGCTACAGGGTTTATTTATAGCTACAGCGTTTATTTATTACTGTACAGTACTGTAATAATTTATTGTATACAATTTTTTATGTTCAATAAGTATCGAATACGCCTACACGTGTCCAATACATTACTGTACAGTACAGTACATAATTGTACTTTTTGAGTTCTGATAATAGATCGTTCTGTTAATGGATGTTCGGATAATCGATGCTCTACTGTACTTATTACTGACACAGAGATGAATGGGAGTCATTCTTTCAGGTAGCTCAAGTGTCTTTAGTCTAGATCGTTGTCATCTAAAGGTTGTCGCACACACTGCTTATCAACTGTTGTATTGCAAGATTTGCCTTTCAGTTTTAGAGTGGAGGGGGGGGATTACGATTGTGTTGTCGAGAAAAGATGATAGGTTTTTATTTACGATTAGATGGCTCTTGGAATCGTCGTTAAGAAATATGTATATTAATTTCGATCATAATAGCGCTGATAATGTCAATTTTTGCTGGAAATAGTCGGACGTAACGTGTGTGTGACTGATCTAATTTTAGACACGTGTAGTAGTCGCGGTTAAGTGTTAAACGTTTGACGTTTTATTAAAAATAATAAAATTCAAGACAATTAATTACGGGTGGTGTAAGGTCAAAAATAATTTTTCACGGTGGAAAAAAGTTGGAGAGCGTTGCGTGTTCGTACGTCGCAGGTGCAAGAACTAAACTGCACCGCTGCACAACCAAACGAAACGAACAAACGACAGACGACGGACCAGTCAGCCGAGCGAGCGAGCGGTCGTTATTGGAATCGATCTCTCGTTTGTGTTGTGTGTTTACTGACTGCTTCGCTGCCATGCACATATTATGACTGCTGCAGTGGATAGTCTGTCTCGCTCCCACACACACACACACACACACACCATCCGCCGCTTGCAATGCAACTGCACCGCTGCTGCACAGTTTGTTTTATATTGTTGTTGCTTTTCGTTTTTGTTTTTTTTTGCATACACGTACTGGTGCTACTAAAACTTTACCCCGGTATCGTACAGCTCTCTGCTGCTGCTGTCTCTCTGCCCTCCTCACACTACTGTCGTCAGTATCGCCCGCGTTTCGTTGTACTGAATAGTTACTATAATCGATGCCAATTAGTGCTGCGTACGAGCGCGTGCGCACACGCCTGTGCGTGTGTAAACGTAGCATGTAGCGTAGCGCTCCACTTCATTAATACAAATTGCACAAACTGTCGCGATTCAGTTTTTTCCCCACTTGAGTAACTGTTTCATTAGCTGCACATGGGGAGTCCACTTACGCGCGACGGTTGAGTCTTTTTTCCTTTGCGATTTTGCGAGCACATCATATTGTACGGCTGGCTGCTGCTATTGAAGTGGTAATTAAATTCCACCTGCAGAAATAATAAAATATCTGTAAAAGCTGAGCCTACCACTTTCTAGTTAAGGTTTTTAGAGATAGTTCTTTCTTTTTAGTTGAAAGGCTATTTTATTGTTCCAGGTTATTGGTGTACTTAACGATAAGCAAAAATCAGTTTTTTCGAATTCAACATGACGTAAATTTTTAAAGCTTTTTCATTTTCTTTTTTTTTTATAAGTGGTATGTTGACTTTATTGTTATTTTGTAGAGTTTTTCCCATCAGAGTCGGTTTTCGGTCGTTAGTCGAACCAAGAAGATCGCTTAGGAACGTCCTCCGTTTCACTCTCAAGAGCTCAGTAATCTCTTAGTGGGGCAAAGGTGGGGTGCCTGTTTCACCCTACTCGCCAGTTAGGCGAGTCTAGTCGACAAAATACGGGGGGGGGGGCTTTTTACAACTAAAGGCCCGTTTTACCATTAGGGCGTTTTACCTACACGAATCGTCCAATGGGGCCAAAAGCCGGGTACGCAAGATTCACTAAGAAGTTGATAAAAAAGTAGTTTTCTTTCAAATAATAAATTACAAAAAAATTACTTTAATAGAATTGCCAAAAATGTTTAAATTGAAAAATTAATAACAAGGCGAGTACCTATGGAAAATAATTCAGAAAACACTGTTTAAATGTGTTTACTGCTCTGAGAATATTTTGAGAATTAGCAAGTTTTTTGGAACAGAACTCTTTGAAAATTAACTTATAAAAACACGCTGGATCTGTGATAACCCAGGAGCGACTCACTGTTCTAACAGTAATGTTTGCTAGTAAGCTCCCTGAGCTGTACAGATCTCGCTCACTATTATGAACGAAGTACGTTTATCTATAGATATAAAACTGAAAAGTCTGAGGATTTATGTGTACTGAATACAAATCCACACCGTTACACCGATTGCCACCAAATTTTGCACAGCTAACGTTTGACACAAGGCGAACAGTACTGCCTAACTTTTGTTGATGCGTACGTATGCGTATGCGTATGTCAGCAATACCATGAAGACCAGAATTAATTACCATAGTAACAAGTAAATAAACAAATGATATTTAGCGGCATCGGAACTGTACCTTTATCCGTTCCTGGAGTACATTTTCGATATGCGATTGAATCAATATATTACGAAGTGGAAAAGAAGAAGTGTACTGATCGTAAATTTGTCCTATTTCTTAATGCAAAGCGAAATACGTGTTGTTTTAATTTGCGAGGTTAGGAGACTTTTTTTTTCCTGAAATAAATAAAAGCCATGGTTGAGGAAAACATAACGTTTAATGTATATACACACACAGTAACACTTAAAGAACCTAACGTTTTTGAGTTAACGGGTACTTTATAAATATCTCCAAAGGCTTTATAAACGTGTACTTTTAAATCTCCAAAGGCTGTTGCACCAACATAATAATTTATTACAAGAGATCAAAACAGCTTTGGAGAGAATTTCACTAATGAGTACAAAATTGTTATACGAGCTTCAGAACGCCATATAGACATACTAGACAATAAAAATTATATTAAAATACTTCTTAAAAGTCAAATATTCGCGTGCGAAGCCGCGGGTAACAGCTAGTTATTACATAAATTTGGATATTAGGTAATTTTTAGTTATGGGAAAAATTACTAAATTCCGGATTACCGTACTATTTCTTTAGTAATAGAACAATTGTAGAGCACACGATCATACAATAAATACTAAAAATTGGAAACATTCGCATTTGGGTTCCTTTTAGTCTGTCACCCTGCTGGATTTTCACTTTTTTTTCAAATTTTTTCTTTTTTTGAGGCCTGGGGTCCCAAAATTTTGAGACTTCTAAAACTTCACACAACATTCAGACGTCATGCGTCAGTTAGAAAACTAAGTAATTTGAATTTTTGCGAAGTTTTCTTCTTTATTTACTTCATCATTTCGTTATTTAGAGAGACTAGTGTTATTGTGCGTGGTGGACGATTTTGGTATCTTATTGTGAAAACAGAACACGTTTTATAAAAACAACTTCAGCTGTGTTAAATTATTGAATGAGCGAAATGAGCTCTCGGTTTTAACCCGACCGTTTGGCATTTGTCTGTCGCCCTGTTTGGTGTATGTCCCGTCTCAGGTTAACGGTGTAACGCATCAACCTATTTTCTTAAACTTGACGCTCGTGTCCGTACTTTTACCCTACAGAACCCTATTGATTTTGAGACAGATTCCCCCAAAAACGTAGAGGGGGAGAGAAAATATGAGGGGGGCAAATTGTGAAAATATCACAAGTGCCCACGTCGGGTATTAAATTAATGATAATTTGAAGCACAATATGAATATAGTATTCATTTTTGGGAAATTTCAAAGTTTTTGGGCGTCAGGGACCAAAAAGTGGGTGTAAAATGTTGGGACTCAGGGACCTAAAGAAGAGATCAAAAATTTGAAAAAATGCAGCAAGGTGTCTGACTAATAGGAATTACAACCCAAACCAGAATGATATATAATTACCTTAATATCCACTTTAGTGATACACAGTTTCGTCACTGATGACGCGTTTCGGGACTAAGTCCCATCCTCAGATACATAATTAATAAACTAAAATATTAAAATCACGACCATGATACTGGTCAAGTCAAAAATAAATAAAATAAATTATAAATCGCATGTAATAAGTTTTGCTAACCACGACTGGAGCTCCCGCATGCGTTCACCCGCAACCGCGATTGTCATGCGACTGGTCAAAGATTAAGACAAACTGATTGCAGTGTCGAACAGGTAATTTGACGCAAAATTTACCTGGTCATTTAATAAACTGTTTTTGGTGTTACTATCTTTTAAAGCTTTATAAATTTCAAATTCCTCCAGACTATCCATCCGTCTACCCTTTTTACAAATATGCAACGCTGTTAAATTTTCTTCGAAGTTCGTATATTTATGTCCGCTTGATATTAAATGTTGTGCAAAGTTGGACTTATTATTACTTGGCTTAGGAATATGTTCTAAAAATCTTTTATAAAAACATCTGCCAGATTGACCGATATAGAACGCATCACAATCATCACATTTTATTTTATATACATCACATTGCTTTTTTAATGGTAATTTGTTTTTGTTTTTGAAATAATTTCCTAAATTATTATTTGTTTTAAATGATAAAATATAGTTATTATCTTTAAGAACGGGTCTTAAAATATTTGGCATAATACCTGTGAAATTAGCCGAAAGATATTTATAATTTTTGTTACTTGCTTTTATAGAGTAACCTCATTTAAGTAGTCCTCCTTTTCGAGGGGAACATTTAAAAGTCTGTTGACAAGACTGTTAAACACTGCCACTTTTTGTGTAACGGGATGATATGAATCATAGTGTATTACTGTGTCAGTACTAGTGTGTTTTCTAAAGAATTTGTATTTTAAATTATTCCCGTTGTGTAATACAGTGAGGTCTAAAAAATTGATACTTTTGTTGTTTTCGATCTCCATAGTAAATTTTAATTTGTTATGAATTTTGTTTAGGTAATTTTTAAATAATTCTATTTGTCTGGCATTCCCGTTAAAAATAATAAAGGTATCATCTACATATCTGTCGTGATTTTAATATTTTAGTTTATTAATTATGTATCTGAGGATGGGACTTAGTCCCGAAACGCGTCATCAGTGACGAAACTGTGTATCACTAAAGTGGATATTAAGGTAATTATATATCATATAATAAGTGATACGGTACGCAAAAAATAAGTAATTAACAAATCAGAATGTTTCGAATTTTTTAGTGTGTATTGTATGATTGTTTTCTGTAGGCTACATTTGTATATTACTAAAGGAATAGTAGAGTAATCGGGTTTTTGTAATTTTTCCCATAATTAGAAAATCATCTAACATCGAAATTTGTATAATAATACGTGCATTTCGTTCAAAATAGTGAGTGAGTTCTACTGCTTAGTGAGCATCCTTGTTTTTAATACATTTTGTATTAATAATAAGAAAATAGTAATAATAATAAACAGTTGTTAACCGATATTAAATGTTTTGTTATCAGATCAAGAAGTAATTAATTTTGTGAAGGGGTGGAGGAATCGATTTGTAGCTTACAATATTAATATGATGTAATGATGTGTGCTGTTTTTTAGCAGTTAGTAATCTATGACCACTTTTGCTCCCTTCATTCGACCGTCCTATTATAAAGTATATAATACCAGCAGAGTGATTCTCTAAGGCGTCATAAGGGTGTCGTCCTGTTGTTGCTTTGTCAATAACCAGTTACGCGCCCCTTCGCTGTCGTTCTGCCTGCCCTTCTCGGGTTGACAGTGAGCGAGCGTTTTCTGATGTCTGTTCTTGCCAAACACGCTGCACATTCTAGTAGGCCCTACTTCAAAATATACCGCTGATAATTTAATCACGTGAAGGGTGTATTTTGAACTACAGATGTGTGCGAGCGTATGATACTATCAGTCGAATGTTTTTGCGCATGCGTAGTATCATTTAGGTGTCGTTCGGCTGTTCCCAAAAAGTCTTGAGCGGACTCTTTACGAAGGGTCACACATTGAAACAAACCTGGGGAAGAGTAGCGTGTGACAGAGGAGACAAAAGAAGACATAGATCAGCAGGTTAACTGAACAGTGACCGACACCTAGAAGGTTTTATATATCAAGGTGCAGTTCGGGTTTCGTGTTTCAGTGATTTACATTTGTTTCATACATCTTTGGAGTAGTTCAACATGTAACCACGAATTCAGAATACGTTGCCCGTAAGAGTTTAAATTTACTGTCGTGTGGAATCGTGGGCGCTGCCCTCGTTCATGCCATTTCTTTCGCCCTAAGTCGTAAGCGCTTAGAGAATGACTACTTTTGTCTCTTCAGGGTTTCCCATTCATTGCTGATTTCTTCAACGCCTGGTAAATAACAGCTCCCAATCCTCCGTCACATCGTGCATAAACTGTCTTCTTGGCATTATTGTTTACACCAGCTTTGTCACTAGTTATTGCCGCACTGCTAAATACTTCGTTCTTAACGAGGCCTTTCCGGTTTCTCCACCATCTTCAGGTTTTAAACACCATCAGTCGTTTAAGACCTGAAGATGGTGGAGACAGAGAGAGGCCTCGTCGAGAACGAAGTATTTAGCAGTGTGGCAATAAGTAGGCCTATAGTGACAAAGTTGGTGTTAAGATGGCTGCTAATAAAACTAACAAAACTGGCATTATTGTTTAAATTATTATCCGGCTGTAAGGCTGGGTCGTCCAAAATCTTCATTCTGATAGATGTTATTCGCATGATCAAAACGTTTCCGCCTTATCTCTGGAGGCCGTCTTCAGTGAAAGGACTTTAAAAAGCGGACAAGATGTCCGGAAACAATTGTGATGCCGGCCGTGAAAGCCTGAGGAACAGACTGTCTTCTTGTCCTTCCTCTGTTTTTTTTCCAGTTCTTCCCTCTGCTAAACATCTGGTCATTATGCCTCATTATATATGTGTGGCACTTTCTCATTAGCCAAGACATCCTCATCATCAATCCTAATCCTTATTAACCAAGCCTTCCTACACTACATCTTACACGCCTATATACGCTGTTTGTCTATATGACGTTCCAAGTCGCATGGTACCTGAGGGATTAGGACACACACACAAACGCAGCTGGCCCGCACGCCTGGGGGGTTACACGACAAGGTTACACGACAAAAGGGTACAGCGACAAAAGGGTACAACAGAAATTATGCGACAAAAGGGTACAAGGCGATGGCCTGACACTTGACGAGGGTTAAACGCGAGGCCATAAAAACTGGACAGGCGACAAAACGGTACAACGTCTAGTCCCTAGCTACCTGATGCAACTTTCCCCCGGTTATGTAGTATATCAAATTATCCTATCCATCCTGCGACCTAAATTAAGCTATTTGATTAAGTTTTTCTAACTGATTTCCATCACACTTTTCCCAGGCTTTGGACTGGCAAAATGATAGTGCACACAAATACCATCATTTTGGCGTGTTTAAAATCAGCTTTCGCTTCGTCTTTTTTTGTAGTTTATTTTATTTTTTATTTTTATTTTTTTATTTTAGAAAATGCCTCTTAACCAAAATCTTAATCTAGTTTCTGAAGATAAGAGACGGATTTCAAACAAGAATAAATATCACCAGTTTCTTCGTACTTTTTCACTGCTCTTTCTAAAGACTCGTCGAGCTTTATGTATTTGGTTCTCCTCCTCTTCCCTTCCATGTTGAGCTCCATTCGCATGAACATGCAGTTGGTGTTCTCTGCTTCTTTTTTTAAGCACTCTACAACATCTCTCACCTTGGGATTAGGGGTGTGTAGAATGTTGTTTATTTTGTGGTGCCACCCCTCAACAGCATTAGTTGTTCGGTGTCTTCGTCGATGGCAGGACCACAACTCAACCGGGACATCAGGATTTTCGAGCCACTGGTCTACGAAGTAGTCAAAAAACTCTGTGAGTTTTTCGTTGTCCGGTGCTTGTGAGTGTATCTCGGCAAATCCCTCTTCGGCGTCTTCTGGTTTCAAAAAACTTAGGGCTGCACACATCCTGATTGACTGTCGGATTTCTTCGTTTTCACGGTATTCTCTCGTTAACCCAATTTCTTGGACCCTCCTCCACAAACATTTTTTCATGTGGAAGAAACAACCGTTGATCTCTGCCTCCGGGAAAACGTCTCGAAGCGCTGAGATTGCCGCAGCTTCAAAATCTACATTAATCTTTTGAGGCTTCCATTCGGGAATCTCATCAAGGATGAGGGGAAACATCCGGACATACGATTCTTTTTTCTTATTTGGCAGCAGAGCAAATGTTAGGTTTCTTCTTCTGTGCTGTCAAAGTCGGCATGTATTGTGTAGATTTGAGCAAACTGTTTGCTACAACTCTTGAATGTACCATCCATAAAAAATATTTTTGACGTTTTCATGCTTTCTCGGCCTTTTTCACCGCTGAAAAGTAATATTCTTTGAGCATATGAATCGTCATTCAAAAGAAAATTGCTACCATTACTCATCCTTAAACAACCCTCATCAAGGACAATTTCATCACGCGATTGTGGCTCCCTCTGGTTTCCTCGAGCGACACTTCTGTTTCTTTGCAGTACTCTTCTAAAACAGTGGAAGTTGATGGCATTTCTGTGACGAAATCATACCCTCTGTTATGAAGATCGCTAAGTTCTTCGGAATATATTTGAGATATAGAAATCGAATCCTCTCGTGCCCGCTTCTTTGCCTATAAACAAAGAGAAAACTGACTGTTGCAAGGACATTTTATAAACAATTTTATATGACTTGTGTTTAGGAAGAGACTTACATCCCTAAGCGCACTTTTCTAACAAGCTTCTCTGGAAATGTATGTTTAAGCCCATTTTCTCTTTAGGCGAGGAACGTTAGATTCGTAACATGTGAATAGGCGAAAAAATTCGTCGGAGGATCGGACCAAGCTGTAGTTCATTAAATATTGATTTTACAGAAAAAATTGTTCTTTTTAAAAATGTAGAGCGGAACATTTTACACAAAAACGTCTATAAGCATATTTCGATCAAATCATAAATAAATGAGCTGCGCAATAAACAATAGTGCTGTATATACTCCCTATGTGGAGAGAGACGAGGCAGCCGGTGGCACCGTTTTAACACGCGCGCGCTATAAACAAATGCCTATATCTTTTGATCTAATATGGATAATTAAAAAAATCAAAATCTCATTGATTAATAATACCTTAAGGAATAACTTTTGGTTAATTTAAATGAATTTGCTACATTCAGAAATAACATATTGTAGTATAATGTTGTCAGATGGAAGTATTTTCGAATTTGTTTACATCGAAACTAACCTTGCAGATTTGCTTCTTTACTTCTAACAGTGCTTCATCTGGCGGCCCACACTGATGGTCTGCAACTTCAAGTACGTCTCCGTTCTTACTTCTCAATCTTCCCTTACATCCCTTTCTTTGCTGCTTCAAACACAACCACGACACAACTCCCTCCGCGTTTTCCCTATGCTTGCGATAACCGTAGCCAAGGTAATGCGCCGATGGCTTTCCCTTATTAGTTAGTACCACTTCCATATTCACAATGAGCTACAGATAATATGAACTACAGCTAATATATACCGGGAGCGGCTACCTGGCGTAAGGGTTGTTTTCGTGGAAATATCTTGCATTTACCGTAATGTAAATTACTAGACGTTGTACCGTAATGTCGCCTGTCGAGTATTTATGGCCTCGTGTTTAACCCTCATCAAGTGTCACGGCAACGCCTTGTACCGTAATGTCGCATGTACCCTTTTGTCGCTGTACCCATTCGTCGTGCTACGCGCCTGGGGTATGAATCATCTCCTGGGGCGTCCACTACGTAACTGCAACTTTTATAATATGAATTTGTTTAACAAACGATCTTAGCATATTTGTAATATCCATAAAATTTTAAGAAAAGTACACCAAACACGACGTGGGTGTGATATATTGTAGATATACAAGACGGCATATATTTTATAAATATTACATACAAGACAGCAGTTGTTATTGTAAAAAAAAATACAAATTTTAATATTACCGACGTAATTTTGCACCATGAATCTAAATTGCAAATTACATTTTTGTTTATAATCATCAGGATATCACCAACATACTTACTACTTTATAATAAAATCTTTATTGAGTACTCCAAGAGATTTCTGCGTTTGCTTTAGAAATCCCTAAAATACTCATATTTGTCCCAATTATGTGTCGTTTTGACTAGTTTTTCTCACACTTTCACGGAGATTACAAAAATTATAGTTTAATTTGGATTATAAGCTAAATTCAAAATCTTATAGTTTTGAATTGGACCGTATAGGCCTACTTATACCTGAACCGCCCGGATCATGCCTGGTCGGTTGTGAGTGCGCGTGCGAGAGTAAGGGTCTTCTAATCCTTTAGGTGCCATCAAGTTTGGAACGTCCTATGTTTTTTTTAATGGTACAGGTTTCGAATCCGTTCAATGCTACATTCCACATATATAAGATAGAGATTCTAGGTAGGAACGGATCTGGAAACGAGAGAGAGAGAGAGAGAGAGAGAGAGAGAGAGAGAGAGAGAGAGAGCGAGTGAGAAGGAGTGGCGGGGGGATAAATTGTTGAGGAGGATGATGCTTGATGACGCTGCAAAAATATTGCTGTTGTGTGCCCGAAAAAAATGTCAGATTGGCGAGTGGGAAACGTTTGATTTATGGTGCTACTGAGTGTGGGATAGGTCCACCTCGGTAGTTCGTTTTATCACGACGGGGCGTTCAGTCAGCTCCGATATGTACGAAGTTTTGATCAAAAATTGCATGCAGTTCTTGTTTATTTTAAAAATTATGGCTTCATTCATCGACACTTATACCCCTTCAAAATAGTCTCAGTCTAATGTACAAGATTTAGCCAGTTGTTTTGCAGTCTTCAAAACATATCAAGCATGCACTTTTTTGAACAGCTTTCAGATCGCTTAGCGATTTTTGTTTTACGTCTTCAGCGGTTGCGAAACGTTGTCCTTTCGTGAAAATTATCACAATTGGGAGGAGGAAAGATCGCTTTGGGACACATCCTGGTGAATACGGCAGTTGCCGTGTCATCATTATAACGTTATGTTTTGCTTAGCCTGCCAAAATTCTTAACTAACAACGACGTGCGTCCAGGCGCAGTATCGGGCTCCAGTTTTCATAAATTATTCTTCCGTAGGAATACCTTCATTGAAATAGCGTAAAATGTCCTAATAGTAGTCTTTTATTTACTACTGTCCATAGCGATGAAATAATCTTCATCTGACAACCACGTCTTCAACTCATTTACGGCGGTCTTTGAAGTTTGTAATCCGCTTGTTCACGCACAGGCGGTGACAAAGAATCGCCTAATACGCCTAAGGACGACTTAGTTAGCTGCGAAATATAAACTACGCATCAAATAGGGCTACAATTGTAGACGATTTTCACTAACTTCACGTAGAAACAGTTTTTTAATCGGACACTGGTAGCGGTGGAAATTGCAAAATTGCACTAACTTTTTTATCAGACCTCGTGTAGCTGCCTCATTGAAAACCTTACCGTGGGCAGTCAAAGCAACTGTTACCAATCGTAGGCCTGATTCATTTTTTACCTTCATTTATACGGTCTTGACTACCCAGCGGGTCGGCTTATCATTGAAGATGATAAGTTGCGGTTGATAAATACAAATTGAGTCAACGTCGCGTCCGCGTGGACTCGAGGTGACGTCATTTAACTAACGGGACAATGTGATTGGTGCATAGATGCAATGCCACAGTTTTAAAAAAACGTTATACGTAAACTATCACGGCCGGAGTCAATCATAAAAGGGTTCATATCCGGGCTGTTTGGTCGTGGTCGATTGCTTTATGGTGGAGAGCCGAACGAACCCTTTGTCGAACATTTGTAACTTTTTTCTACTGAAGAAGGCGTCCTGTGGGTGGTCGAAACGTTTACAAAATGGGTGGACAAAGCAGCCGATCACTGGCAAACAACCCGTGGCCAAAAGTGGTCAAAAGGATATGAATTCATTTGTCATCAACATGTTATTATATCTTATATCTTGGGTCCTTCAGTCTTTCGACTGGTTTGTACCCTCCCCGCATATACCCGTGGTGCGTGTGTTACGGAGTCTCTCACAGGTATATGGGACCTACATTTTAACGCCGGATCCGAACGGCTTAGTTGGGGAGGTTTTATACTAGGCAGGATACCTCTCGCTGGTGTTCCATTGCCATTGTTAGTACATCAAAGGTTTCCAATTGTTAGCCGTTTGGCTGACTAATTAGTCCTTTATCGACATAGAAAATTAAAATGCACTCCTACTTACACTATCGTACTTGCTCCATGGGTTCAGTCACATTAAAATGCACTACTTACACTATCGTACTTGCTCCATGGGTTCAGTCGCAACCACTCTAAACCTTGTAAAGTAAAATGTTTTGTAATAATAAAGGAATTTGTTGGAAACAAACTGATTAAACTCCGGGCTATTGGACTGTGGTCCACTGCTGTTGTTACTAACAGAAACGATTCAGCCTCTCTTCTGGAGGGCATCTTCAGTGTGCAGCACGATTCGCTGACAGGTCTTCGTCAGTTAGCCACAGTCAGTTGCCACAGTACTGTGGTTAACTGACGGAAGGCCGTGTCAGTTAGCGAATCGTTTGCATCCTGAAGATGGCCTCCTAAGGATGGAAACGATTCGCTAACTGACACGGCCAATACTGCGGCAACTGACTGTGGCTAACTGATGAAGACCGTGTCAGCGAATCGTTTAGCACACTGAAGGTGCCCTCCAGAGGAGAGGCCGAAACGTCTGTTAGTAACAACAGGAATGGACCACGGTCCAATAGCCCGGAGTTTAGTCTGTTTGCTCCCAACACTGTAGACGCCGGCCGTGAAAGCCTGAAGTACAGAATAAAAGAAGGATAAGTTTTCTTGATAAGTACAGTATATCCGAACAGTTACATTACCGTACATAAGGATAAGTACAGAAGAAGTTTTCTTGATTGAAGGAATTTATTTTTCCGCTGTTGGTCCTTTATTTTTATCGTTGATCTAAATGTGAAACTGAGGTAGAAGTTACTTTCGTGATGGTAGGCTACATTTTACGTGTGTAAAATTGTCAAATGTCCGACGAGGGTGTGGCGGATTTATTGCATGTCATATCCTGTCATTGGGACCTACACCATAAATTATACATTGATGATCTAATGTGAAACTGAGGACGGAACTTTCTTTCGTAATGGTACATTTTACGTGTGTAAAATTGTCAAATATCCAACGAGGATGTGGCGGATTTATTGCATGTCATATCCTGTCATTGGGACCTACACCATAAATTATACATTGATGATCTAATGTGAAACTGAGGTCGGAAGTTTCTTTCTTAATGGTACGTTTTGCATGTGTAAAATTGTCAAATGTTCGACGAGGGTGTGGCGGATTTATTGCATGTCATATCCTGTCATTGGGGCCTACACCATAAATTATACATTGATGATCTAATGCGAAACTGAGGTTGGAAATTTCTTTCGTAATGGTACGTTTTACGTGTGTAAAATTGTCAAATGTTCGACGAGGGTGTGGCGGATTTATTGCATGTTATATCCTGTCATTAGGACCTACACCATAAATTATACATTGATGATCTAATGTGAAACTAAGGTCGGAAGTTTCGTTCGTAATGGTACGTTTTACGTGTGTAAAATTGTCAAATGTTCGACGAGGGTGTGGCGGATTTATTGCATGTCATATCCTGTCATTGGGACCTACACCATAAATTATGTTCTCAACTTGTCTCCCGACAATATTATTTCTCTTCCTCAATAACTTTTCAATTATGTGTGCGTATTGTTTGAGTGCGCGCGCGTGTGTGACGGCCTCACAGTAGGACTGCGGTTGACGAGCCGCGTTCTTGTTTTTTGAGTAATTGTGGTTGTAATTCCGTGCACGCTGTCACTAGGTTCGCGCAGTTCTTGTTGATCGCTTCATTGTGGTAGTAAATTAAGAACCAGTCTGAGAGAAGAGACAGACTTCAAAAATTACTCACCCAGTCGTTAAATCCGTGTGCATCAGGTTCAGGTTTTTTGTTTTGTTTTAAGAAGTTTAACTTGTTCCGTCGTTGGAAATATATTAAATTTGTTTCAAACCGATGTAAACGCAACCGGTTCCGTCTGCGGGCGCAACAGATGTCAAGTTCAGTAAAGGTTGCTGCCGCCTCTGCTTTGGTCAGTTTTTATTTCTTCTCTGTTTTTCTGCTTCGTAACAATCTCTCGATTCGTTGTCTGTTTCACTAGCTCTGTATGACATTGGTTTTGTGTGTCAGTCCGTATTTGTTTACTGCGCTGCTCCTTGTTATCCGCTCCGAAGTATTACATTATCTGTTTGTAATACGGCTTTGGCTGGAGTTAAGCCTTTCGAAATACATAGATTGATCTGTCTATTGCTTATAAATCCGTCCTTGCAAATTTACCCCTAAGTTAAACGTTGTTGAATTCCAGTAGGTGATTTCCTCCTACAAAGGAGGTGATTTGGTGGGACAAACATATTTCGAGAGCCACAAAGATTCACATAGGAAAAGCTTTTGTTGAATCAGTTCTGTCTTACGGCTGTGAGGTATGGAAGTTGAGCACGTAAATTATACGACAATTGAATGCCGAGGAAATGGATTATCTCCGTAGAAGTGCCAGAGTTTCAAAAAGGGAGAGAATAACCAGCGAGGAGATCAGAAGAAGGATGCATGCAGAAGACACAATTATTAACAGAGTAGAACGAAGAGGCCTAAAGTGGTTCGGTCACTTACTCCGAATGGATGAACAGAGATGCTCGAGGAAATTATTTCAGTGGAGGCCCCCAGGCAGAGGAAAAAGGGGCAGACCTAGACTGTCCTGGTATGAAAACATGAGCAAGGACATGGAACATCATAACTTGGCAGAAGAAGAGATAGCGGTTAGGTGTGGGTATGCGGCAATAGCCGATTAAAATCCCTTTGAGAGAGAGATTTCCTCCTTCTGTGTCCCTTGATCGAGCATGAGTTACGATGAATCCATACCGTTCTAAATAATTAAAAAATGTATCATACTCAGTATGAGAGGGAATTTGGAGAGGTAGTACCTTTGACTGGGCACTGGTCCTCACAAGTTCTCAGGGTTGGATGAAGTGATGTTAGCTCCCAAAGGAGCTCTCAGGGTCTCTCCCGTACTGCGTGGTGATTATTTTGGTAATTGTTTTAGTATGTTTTGTAATATGCCTGTCCCAGAGTGTGAAATTGAGTTGTCCTCCTTGTTTGTTGTAACTCGTCGTTTATCTGTTCTTCTTTTGTGCCCCGTACTTCGTTAGAACAACAAACCTAAGGCCTGGCCTTAGTACTTGGCATGTACCTAAGGCTTTCATGGCCTGCGTCAATGTTGAAATGTAATTGACTTCTCTCCGGCCTATTAGGCCGTGGTCCACTACTGCCGTAACGAACAGACGTTTCGGGCTCTCCGCTGGAGGTCGTCTTCAGTGTAAAAACAAAACGATTCGGGAACTGGCACAGATCTTCACCAGTTAACCACAGTACTGTGGCGGTCAACCTTCCTGCCTAGAGCCGCGAGGCAGCTGTGCCAAGTAATCAGTGGTATTCACGTGGTAGTGTGATTTTTTTTAGTTTGCATTGTAACTATGGAAGACATTAATTCTGAAAGGCTCATTGACGAAATCCAAAATAGGAGACCACTATGGGATCCGCTTCCGAAGATTGTAAAAACGAACCGATAAGCGGCATACAACACGCACGGATCAATTTTCAGTACTGACGATGGCAGTGCTGAAATAGTTTTTTCACTCTCACTTCCGATATTTTTTTACGCACGACAGAAATCGGATGTAAAACTTATAGCACGATATTTTATCGTACGGTATAAATCGGATGAAATGAATTCAAGTATTAAGGGGTGAAAATTACGCCCAATGGGAAGCAAGACTAAGAAATACAACCCAGAATTAATTTGGGGAAAGATGGCTATATATACGATAAACGGAATGGTGTGGGATAAGCAAATTATGGCAGAAACTAAAACCAAACATTTAAAGCCATTGTTAGAAGTATCATGACTTTCGGTTTTCGGCTCGGAAATTTGCACTACCGATAAACACAGAAGAACGAAATTAATGACAGCAGAGATGGACTTTTGGAGGCGTTCGGCAGGAGTATCCAGACATGAGAAAATTAGAAATGAAGTTATTAAGGACAGAATGAATGTGAAAAATTCAATTGTTGATTGTATTCAAACAAAAACAAACAAACAAATTACAATGGTGTGGACACATTAAAGGAATGGTTCAGGAAAGAGTGCCAATCGGAGTTATGGATTGGACCCCGCCGGGAACCAGGAAAAGAGGAATACCACCACTTGCATAGAAGAAATTCAGACTATATTGAGGGAAAAAGAAATTGCAGAAGAGCTTTGGATGGACAAGCAGCAGTGGAAGATGAAATTTCAATCAATTCTTTAATCTTTGGTTCCGGAAAATGTGTAAACCTTGTACAGCCAGAATAATAATAATCTTTTTAACGAGTGATGAGGAGCTGACCCAGCGGCTCAACACCCCCGGCCAGCAGACCAGGAGTTTTTCTTCGCAGTTTTCCTCTGGTAGCCTTCGCCTCGGCTACGACAGCTGATCTGTTTGTGGTTTGAAGATGGACTATTCTTTACGTAACCTTTACGAACCACCAACGTCCTGCTCTCCGTACGGCATTAACTTGTCACGTCTCCATAGGCATCTGCATAGCTTTCGCAGTCGCCTATCTGATTTGTTAGATTGTAGTTTTATAACAATCAGAATATTATATATAGGGCTGCATTCAGTAAGCTAGTATTGTTTGTGTGTTAAATATGTCAGAAAATGAAAATGTCCATTTGTGTCTTCCATATTGGTTCCTCCTTCAGAGAATCTGTTGTTTCTCCGAGATGAAGTGTAAGGCATATTGTCAGTTTTTGGCTTTTTAATTACTTTTCGTCACATTTTAAAGCTTGTATGAAGATGAGAATTCAATCAATTCTTTAATATTTCTGGAAAATGTGTGAACATTGTACAACCGGAATAATAAAATAAATCGGATGCTTGAAGGTGGATAAGGCGATAACGGGCGGAAGAGAGAACAGCGCGCCGTCGACGTGAGACGGAGTACGTTCATTAACGGTGCACGCGGTGAAAGTCTCTACGACTAATATAATTTTTACGTAGTTGTGTCTGCGACTGTTTGTTTGAACGTGCCGCCACCGCCGCTAGTCGTGCCACATCCATACAATTACCGTCTGCCGCTCTGTGGTTGTGTAATAGAAAGTCGCATTCATTGTTTATGAATCTATTAACATTTAGTGATTGTTGGCCGCTGTCATTGTTGTTACCTCATCCCCTCCCCCTTCTGCTTCAATCAAGTAGTCACTTTCTTTTCCCTGTTAGTTGACACGCGCTCGCGCGCGCGCAGAATGTTGTTACAATGTACTTCGTAGGCGTACACGGCCGGAGTCGGTGTTGCTTCCCGGGCTGTTTGGCCGTGGTCCATTGTTTTCTATAAAAACAGACGTTTCGGCAGTGCCATCGACTGCCTTCATCAGTGTAAAATCGAGTTACGCTAACGTAAGGTGGTAGACGTTAGTGCCCACAGTAGTGTGGTTAAGGCTCTGGTGCGGTGTGTTGCGAGCCTCTAATACACGTTCTTCTTTCTGATTGGCTGGTTGTTGATTTATTACTGTATCCTGGCATTTAAGAGAATTTATAAGTAGGAGTGGTGTTCACGGGACTTCTCTAGCCTTAACCACAGTACTACTGTGGTCACTAACGTCTACCACCTTACGTTAGCGTAACTCGATTTAACACTGATGGTGGCAGTCGATGGCACTGCCGAAACGTCTGTTTTTGTAGAAAACAATGGGCCATGGCCAAACAGGCCGGGAAGGGATTTTAACAACAGTGGTGTTACAGTTTATTTGTTAACTATTAAATTACTAGCTGACCCGGCCACGCGTTGCTGTGGCTAAAGTTTTTGTTATATTACATTATAGTAAACAATCTAAGAGGAACAATAAGAGAACATCAGTCACGGAGTCCACTATGCTTTTTCACACAGATGGTATTTGTAAAAAAATATGGTGATTCCTTATTTGACTTTCTACTACTATAACCCTTTAGTACAATGAAATTATTTACGAACAAAGACGAAAATGTTGATGTTGGTATACAAATTCACTGGATTGAGATTTGAAGGGGAAGTACGTTGAACACAATTAATTAAAATGTTCTTACACTTGATATTAAGCAGAAATCAATAGGTACAAAATAAAAATTTATCAGATTTATTATTTCCATTTAATTTTATAACAAATATAAGTATATTACAGTATAATACAGTAAATAACATGTGACGCTTAAACTCATGAATGAGGTAGGCAAGGCAGACAGTCTTAAACTTTTAAACATTAATATCTATTTTTTTGAATTATAAATACTTTCAATTTCAATTTAATTTAACACCAATCGGTGCACAATGTTTTTGGTTAACCTGTCTTTAGCTAACACAAATAGATTCGACGGTTTCCCAACACGTGAACACGCAACATATAGTTGCCCATGAGAAAAACATGGATTTTCCAAATCTAAACCACAAATGGACATTGTTTGACCTTGAGATTTATTTATAGACATGGCGAAAGCTAAACGAATTGGAAACTGTAGCCTTTTGAAGGGTATGGTAGAATCTGATGGTATCATCGGAATACGTGGCAGCAGGACCACTTTTCCTTTAAACTTCCCAGCCAAAATGGTTGCTTCAAGAATGTTTCCGGTGATCTTTTTGATGACCAAACGCGTACCGTTACATAATTGAGGTGGATTCAAATTACGGAGGAGAATAATAGGGGAACCAATCTTTAATCGAAGATTATGTGGTGGCATTTCAGGGATATCTAATGAATTTAAAAATTCAATCGGAAAATTTACACTTTCATTTTCATCAACAACAGTATCGATTGATTTAAAAGACATCAGATCGCCTGGTAACAACTGTTGTATCTGGAAGTTAATTTCGTCAACATCAACGTTTTTGGCTGCCAAAATCGCCCGTTGACTAAGCCATTCATGATTCAAATAATTATTCTGTATATCCGGGAAAATACTCTGAATCAATTCATTTTTATCCTGAACAACAGTGCAAAAATTGTCTGGTAGTTTAATGCATTGCGTATTTGGTTGCAGTTCTATTTTACCGTTCCCAATATCTAGTAGTTGTTCGGAAAATATTTGTGCTGATGGATCATTTTGCAATTGTACTCGCATATTTATGGTCAATCGAAGTGTTTCAACACTTCGCCATAAGAATGATTGTTTCAAACATGCATTAATCTCATCCGCGAAAGTAGAGCGAGGTATAACCGGTAAGGTCTGCCGGAAGTCACCAGACAAAAGTAAGATAGCACCACCGAAAAGTTTATTATTGCTGTTTAAATCTTGCATAGTTCTGTTTAATGCTTCAAGTGAATATTTGTGTGCCATTGTGCACTCATCCCAAATTATTATAGAACTCTTCCGCAACACTGCAGCTATTCCACTATTCTTTTTGATGTTACACATTGCATCTGGTTTATTATGAACGTCCAATGGCAGCTTGAATGTTGAATGTGCTGTTCGCCCACCATCCAGTAAAGTAGCCGCAATGCCTGACGATGCTACTGCTAATGCGATTTTTTGTTGCGACCGTATTTTGGCAAGAATCAACGACATTAAAAATGTCTTACCGGTTCCACCGGGTGCATCCAAGAAAAAAAAACCGCCTTGTTCAGCAGCAACAGCCAGCATAATCCGATCATAAATAATTTTTTGTTCTGCTGTCAGTAATGGTTCACTGTTCATGATAATTGTTGCTAAACTTCCATGGTCATATTGATTTTCTCGTTGTAAATCGGTATTGACTAAGTCGGTGGCTGGACGATTAGGTGATGGCATACCATAATGATTAAGTGGTAAATTTGAAATAAGAACACATAAATCCTCGATCAAGACCAATGCTTCATTGTACATCTCTGGTGTATAATCTATGTTTTGGCATTGATTTGTTTGTCTAATTCGGTGCAAGATGTCTTCTGTCATACAATTTTTATATTTTTCCCACAAAGTTTGTGCTTGCGAGGGATAACATGTCGTCAAAATAATTGCAAACAACTGACGAATGTTATTCGGTGTTGATGTCAACGCAGCATCAGCAAGCGTTAAGTCCCAATGGTTATCGTCTTCTAGCAATTGCAGTTCACGACATGCATCCTGGTATGTATTGAATACTCGACCATTAACTGTTCGTAAAAATTCAAAAGACGTTGGTCCGGGAACATTCACCAATAACAAACGTAAATAGAAGCACTCACGTTGCTTTGGATGTACCGTGTAAAGTCTCCCCAATGTCTTAGCTTTGAATATGCCTGTAATGGAAGGATGTGGTTTTCCTTGTTTCCGTGGCTCCCATTTTTTACTGGATTTGTTCCATGTGAAATAACGTGGAACATCACCATACACCAATGTCTTCGCGAATTGGCCAAAAACATCAGGTTTTTGACACAATGTAAAAAATTCAGTTAGAGTCGTTTTCGGAGCTTCGAACGCTCTTTGGAGAACATTTTCTTCAGTGAAGTATACACGTTGACCGTTTTCAAGATGTATTGCCAGATGTTGGACAGCAGGATCTCTTTCGTGGATGGGAAAGCTGAGAATATGCCAAATAGCTTCATTGCTGCTAATGTATCTGCCCATTTGGTATCGTGCTATTTCGTCATTTTTATTTATGTTTTGTACTTCAAATATGGCCAAATCACTGCCTTTGTTTACATATTTACAAATATACTTAATTGATTTAACAGAACTGCAAAGCTCAACATTGATATGAGCTTTGTAAGTTTTTGAAAGTAGTGGTGAGTATGGTACCACCCACTGATTATCAAACTCAACTTGATTTGGAAAGTTCGGCAGTCGCATTGTAAATGTGTGGCCACCATTCTCAGTACTTCTGCGGCGATACATTGGATAACCATCAATATCCGTGATCGTGTCATTCGTATGCGGCTTTGGGAAGTTTTTTTTACATTTTCCATTTTCCATGCACGGTGACGTCATGTTGAAAGCACCGCATGGCCCATGGATCATGTGTTTGGTGACAATATCAAATAATTCTTGATCAATTAATGGGTCTGGAATTTCGGCTGAAATTATTTGATCGATTTCTTCAGGACGGATTCTATCTTTAAGCCAAACCAAAATGTGGGCATGAGGCAAACCTCGCTTTTGCCACTCTATCGTATACAGCCAACAACGTGTGATACCAAAAATTGAATATTTAACAATAAAATCAATTAAGGATTTCAATTTTTGTTTAAACACACGTGCAGTTAAATCATGACGATGAATGGCTTGTTGTCCTGGCAATAGTAAAGTTTGTATCTCTTCCCAATTCGGATTACATGTGAATGTAATAAATAAATCCGGTCGGCCGTAATGACGTACGTAAGTCATCGCATCTTGTATGTATTCCTGCATGTTCCGTGGACTGCCGATGTAGCTTGAAGGTAAAATGAAAGCATTACCGATGTCATTGGGATTTAAATTTCCATCGATGTTTCCAGCAACAGCATCTCGTAAGTGAATATATTCTTCCGATCGTAGTTTTGCCTGGTTGAATCGAAGGAATCGCAAGCGTTCGCTTTCGACCTTAGCATACATATCAACAATGTATTGATGGAACAGCTGACGATATCGAAGGATATAATTGTCTTGATGTTGTCTAACCATTATTCGGTGTGCGTAGTAGTTCATTGAGCTAACTTTATTATTTCTGTAATCACCTAAAAAAATAAAAAATAAAATGCAATACGAAATTAAAATCTATACATACAGTAAGAAAGTAAATAGATAATTGTCAAATTTACCGGTATTTGGATCATACTGTTTGATATTAAGGTGATATTCATCTTGTCCTTGCCAAAATATCAATGGATATTGTAGTGCGTCATATGAACGGTGTAGATCCGAAATCGTACTGACAGTGTTGTCTCGCCGTGTAATTTTTATAGATCTTTTGTCAACTGGATCACCAACCATGATAACAGCAACCTCATCAACAGTTGGAGCGTTGAATCTACCAGCATGTTCACCTAATGGTACTTTGTCGGCTTTTATGACGATTTGATAATTGTCATTTTGCAGTCGTGGCGAAACTCTTTTGATCAATTGAATTAGTTGATTGTGATCTTCTAAAAAATTTTCCAATAATATCACAATTGCTCTTTCCTCTGCTTGTTCAATAAAATTATACAGGCACCGAGTCGTCACGCGCTCTTCACAATCGCCCATAAAATAAATTTGAAGAAATTTCGGATTGTTATCAGGCATTGGCATCAGTGATCCGATTTTATGGTACACCTGGCCTTGAATTTTGAATGTAGTTTCAAAATTACGTCCATCGGATGCACGATCGCAAATTTTAGTTGCCCCAAATGACGTCATTTGGAAGCAAGAATTAAATTTGCGTATCTTACGCAAAAATAATTTGGAATCATCTGAATTGCCAGTAAGAAGGGATAATAAAG
This sequence comes from Magicicada septendecula, assembly GCA_034769895.1. NCBI lineage: Eukaryota > Metazoa > Arthropoda > Insecta > Hemiptera > Cicadidae > Magicicada > Magicicada septendecula. The sequence goes on from CM068375.1 coordinate 348,436,934, forward strand.
GCTCCGGCGGAGCGGGTAGAGGTGACAGCACAACTTTTCCTGATGCGCAGCACATGCCGGCTGCTTCATTCCGAAATTTCAATGCCTGACAATATTGACATACTTTATCCATTCCACCGATAGCAATTTTTGAATGCGCTGAGTAGTTAATATCTGGTGCATATTCAAAGGCAAGCCGAACGAATGATGCACGTGTTAATGAGCGGCTGATCCGTTGCCTTTGTCGATCTAGTACTCGTACTGTAGCTATGTTTCGTTCTCGTGCCGCTCTTGTTCTCGTAATATTCTGTTGCAGACGTTCGTCACGCTGTTCTTGAGATTCTTGTGCACGACTTTCTGCAGTCCTGATTCTTTGAGCTGCATTTCTTGTTTCGATTTGTTCTGGTAATTGCTGAGCTCTTTCAACACGTTTGCGTCGTGACCCTTTGCTGCTCGCGTTGTTGAGGTTAGATCTTTTCGGTGGCATTTGACTGAAAATAATAATTTAATCGTTTAAATATTAGAAAGAGGAACTGAAAAACATGTTATCATAGCACATTGAAATAATAAGTGCAAAATAATTTTCAATGGAGGTTAAATAAATCGTTTAAATATTAGAAAGAGGAACTGAAAAACATGTTATCATAGCACATTGAAATAATAAGTGCAAAATAATTTTCAATGGAGGTTAAATAAAAATAATATAAAAATTTTTGTACAATTATTGAAAAAGTGTGGGGAGCTTTGTGCCATTTTCTCATTGATATATTAATTAACTTTTATAAAACTATGTGATATTACTTACATGTATAAATTGAAATTATTGTTCCTGTGCTCCTACTGTGGCTATGTCTCGTTCTCCTGCTGCTCTTGTTCTTATGATATTCTCTTGAAGACGTTCGTTACACTGTTCTTGAGATTCTTGTGCATGACCTTCTGCTGTCCTGATTCTTTGAGCTGGATTTCTTGATTCAATTTGTTCTGCCAACTGATGGGCTCTTTTAATACGTTTGCGTCGTGCCTCTCTTGTGCTCGCGTTGTTGAGGTTAGATTTTTTCCGTCGAAAGGTATCGACATCTGTTCAATAAATTAAAATTGCGACTATAATTTGAGATTTAAACTATCCTATCTCTCAAGTTGGATCGAACTGCACATGGTGTGCGAATTTTATTATAATCGGTTAAGTGGTTTAGGAGTCCATTGAGGACAAACATTGTGACACGAGATTTATATATATTAAGAGATTGATGATGGAAATGCGTGAAGTGTGCCATTATTTTATTTTTTTACGGGAGGCTGTTTGGAATGTAAATACAGTAATCCCCCCCCCCTTATAACGGACAGTTCTACGAAACATGGAATGTTGAAAAATCAATCAGGCTCAAAAGTGATGCTTAGCAACCCTGGACAATGTATGCAGGTGTTTAGGGACGCTGAGTCTTATGACTAATCCCGTTCACAAATTTAAATTGAGGGAAGTAAAAGACCATTTGAACTGTGTCATTGAGAGTATGTTCAGCGATCAAAAAATGAAGACATATCGTCCTATTATGGTCACTTGCGACAGCTTGGTAATAATTAAATCATTATTTAATTTATTGATTAAATAAATTAACTCTAACCAAAACCTCAATCGAAAATTAGTAATTTTTTAAAGCCAGTAAATATGGAAAGTGATTCTGGTACATGGCCACCTTGTTTTTGAAGTTAGACATTAGCTTTACTGTAATTATGAAGACTTCCTGTAAAATATAAACTGTTCTTTACTATAGACTGTTTTTATTACAACCAGCCACCAAACTAGAGTCAGGTAGAGATTCGTAAAGCTTAGATTACGCAGACCCGAACCTCGGGTCGCGCTACCTAGTGATGGACGCACGCCTTGTTCCGATTATCAGCCCTCATACCGCTGGAAATCGAGTAACCTCCCTCCCCGAAAGGCAGCGTACGCCAGGGCGGGTGTCTCGGATGGTGAAGGATCCAGCGGTATAGCCCCAACCCGCAACCTCCCAAAGCTGTAGCCCCAGACCCACCTGGCGTGATTCAGCCAACCACGCGACGATTCATTCTGAACGCCCCCCCTCCCACCAGAATAGGGGACACCGCGTGGAGGCTTCGCCTGTTAGTAGGGTTCACTGCACATGATCTTGGCTAGGACCACTGGGACAGGGGTGGTTTCCTAGTGCAGCTGCTTCCCAGGGACCCTGGATTTCTGGACCCACCTTAGCCCGACGTCAATCAGTTCCAATCCTGCCGAAATACCGATTCACCCCCGGACCGCGATGGTGTCAGGTGGAGATGTCAGAGGTTCGGAGAGCCACCGGGAATGGCGGTATAGGCCCTTACCTTTTTCCCCTGGGGTCAAGCCCCCCAGGCCCCTACCGTAGAATGCCCTTCTGTTGCACTGTTTTTGTATAATCACGTTTAGAACCACGTGTTTTTTCGCTGTGGATGCGATAAAAATGGAGGTTTTCAGCGCCACGTTCTGTTCCATTAGTAAAGACTAGGTAACATTTCAGTGGTTTACCGCGAACGTGGAACAACGTATGTTTAATAATTGTTCACTATTTTTTTAACTTAGAAATACCGGTAGCTAGTCCCCGCGTCCATAAAAAACGAAACAGGTTATTTTTTAATTATTGGGTTTTCGTAATTTCTGGTACCTTTCTGATGTCACCGCTTGCGCTAATCTGTTTCATAATAAAACTTCAAATTACATTGGCGAGAGGACGGATTCTCTTTACACACCATTTAATCTAACTCCGCGAGGCATCGTAACAATAAAAACATTCACGGCCGCAGTCAACCTCAGTAAAATTTCTTTCCGAGCTGTTGGATCGTGGTCAATGGCCGGAAGAACAGAACGGAAGATCCGGTGAAGATGACTGCCGCAGCTGCAGTCGAAACGTCTGGATTTATGACAAGAGGACCACACGGCTCAGCAGCCCGGAAAATCGTTTCACTGACGTCAGCTCCGCGTAATAATACACCCATAATGGTTCTACTTTTGGTTACTACTAATCTTGGTAATTCATTATCACCATCTTCACTTCTTAGAATCACTCGCGTTGATCTGTTTCGGGACACCAACATCGGGCTTTTCCATTGAGTTCGTATCTTACGGCTTGGCAGAACCTCCTAAATCGTTGGCAATGATTTGATTAGTGTACGACTCGTAATATCTCTTTCTAATTGGATGTACTGGCAAACCAAACTGAAATTACATTGTTACACACCACTATAGAAATAATTCCTGAGTACTGCTTTCAAGCTTCACAGCTCGTCACCAGATCGGAAATATCTGATCATCATAATATTTCCAATCTGTTGATTTGTGAAGTTGAAAGCGCTAATCAGGAATTATTTCTATAGTGGTGTGCAACAATGTAATTTCTGTTGATGATTATAACCACTAACACAGGTTTATTAATTAAATATACTGGAAAATATTACATTAATTTCCTGTGGAGTGCAATAAAAGGCGCGCGAGCACACACACTCACCTAAAGCGTTCAGTTTCACATTTTTAGTGAAGTATTTATATCGAAAGTAGTTTTCGAGGTTCAGTTTCCTACGTTAGAATTAAATTTCATGTAGCTCCTCCACAAGTGAATCTAATTCTGTTTTATATTCTGCGTAGGAGCAGTGTAAGAATTCGCTCTTCAAGTTTCCCGAGAGCAATACGGCTATACTTTGTGTCAAAATTTAGTTGTAATTAACTTTTATAATTAATATTGGAATGTGAGTGTAATTTTACAAAATTTGAAGTATTAGCACGTTTCTCGTTGTTACAGTGTACTCTGCTGCAGTGTGACTAGTTTATTTCGTGTACAAGTAATTCAGTTAAAAAGAAAGTTGTATCAATTGAGTCGTTGAAGTGAATCTGTTTCGCCAGTGGAATTAATAGAAATGAGTAAACGCGTTATTGTTTCACTGTGAGTTTTGGTTGTGCAAGTGCGCGCTCTGACGTAAATGAGGGAGACCGCCAGATGAAGTGGCAACACCCGCGTGATGGTAACTGCTGCCGCCGGTACACGCCGCCATGGATCTGTGGGAGATCGTCAATCACTTGCTCAAAACTTACCACCAACAGCAGGTATAGTATTCAAACATTACCAGTGTAAGACAGCATGTTGTTTATGCGAACCCGAAATTCCTATACATACAGTGTTAAATGGAAGGAACATTTTCTCCTCAACTCGTAGCATTAGAACATTAACAATTTTCTCCTCAAATCGTAGAACATTTTTAACTGTAGCTTAATTACATTATTTTTCAGTTTGTACCTTAAGGATTTTGGGATATATGCATTTTCATTGGGGGGGGGGGTAATTTAACACTTTAACGACCAGGGCAGGCGTAGACGACCTCTCAAGCGTTATTAAGAAAAACTGTCTCTAGCCTAGACGACCGCTTCTTGACCGATTTCTCTGTATGACGCGACCTCTGTAATCACTGTGAACACAAAAATGTATTTGGGCTCACATTTCCGACTTTATAAAATTGTTACTGTAGGTTGTTTTTTCGTTTCAGATTATTATTTTCTCTGTCTCATTATAAATATCTTTGTGTATAATGGTCGTGCCTTTATTTCTTTATGTATAATGATCAAGTCATATTATAATTTTTAAAAGTCATAAGTAAGGTAATAGTTCACATGAAATTGAAGGTGATTTCCTTTTGTCCAACGCCAGATATATTAGCATTTGAGTTCGAAAAGATAAATTCGTGTCGTTTTTTATATAAACGACACTAGGGAAACAACAAACTGTTGAAGATAAACGGTTGACAGTTTTTATCAGTTATTTTCTCTATGTTAGCAGTCTTCATCACAACTTTGTCAAATTTTGTTGCTTCTCTGCTATATACACTTTTTTCACGAACGAGGCCTTTCGGTTTCGCAACCATTATCAAGTTCTTCCTACAACAATCTGTGGGAAGAACTTTATAATGGTTGCGAAACCGAAAGGCCTCGTTCGAGGAAAAAGTGTATATAGCAGGGAAGCAACAAAATTTGACAAAGTTGACAGTTTTTAACTACGATGTAATAACTGTTATGATACATATTCTACTACTAAGAGAACGCTTTTGCACAACGAAGTGAACGCGGGATTTATTTTACCGCAATGTGAATCTGTTGTCAATAGAGTTGCAGTGTTACTGATACTGCGTAACGGTATCGGGCGGAATCCGCCACTTACCGGTATCGTTTTTCAAAAGACTATCCGTGAGGCAGTCGTCAAACACACATACAGGAAGCTATACATAATTAAATATTATTAATTGCATGTTCCTTCAGTAGGCTCTCATGACTGGGCAAAAGCTTGGGCAGGAAAGGAGCATTAGACGTCGACACAAACGAAACGATCGAAACTCCCGCCGCGGTCCATACATGGCAAAAGTTATATAAGCCCGCTACGAGGAACCACAGCGGGGGTATACGACCGATTCACGCTTTCTTATATTATTAGACTCAAAAAGGAAAATGAGTGACTGAATATTATTTTTTACTTAATTTAAAGTCTGATGGAGTTGAAAAATAGACTTGGTCCCCCGGAAGAAAAATGAATTTTACCGTGGTCGTTAAAGTGTTAATTGCACTTTAAGATTTACTAGAATTATTTGTCACACTTCTTTAAAACATAAAATCTATAATTACTAAGGTATCAGAAAAAAGCCATGGTGCAAAGTGTAATTTAGTGTGAAATACAAACCCTGAGAATTTGAGGTCTGCAGCTCGTATAGTTTACGGGAAAATATCCCTTATACAGCAAAAAAGTAAACTTACTGGAATCGTCGATCAAAGTTGTAACTACTGTACACGTTCAGTAGAGTCCTAGACCATAGGATAGGGTTCCAGAGTCACTTGACGTATCGTCATAAAGTTTCCCTTTTACTCCTTTCGTTCTTTGTCTGGCCAGTCTCTCACACGTCATCCGTCTTCTCTGATCATGCCTCTTCCTCTCATTGTCTATACGTAACATAGTACTAATCATATAGCCTACATTCCCGGCGTTAGCCAAGTCTATGGAGCACTTCACGCTTAATTATGTTTTTTCTGTTGCGTCAATGGCATCATATACCCCAAAATGAAATTCATTGATTTCAGCGAACACTTTTTTTTAGGAATTCTGGTGGAGATCACATTGTTGACTCTCTGGATTTTGATTTTGTGTACGGCATTGGAGGCGTTTTTTCAGAAGTTCAGTCTGAAACAAATCTCTGAAAACTGGCTTTGTAGTCTCCATAACAGTGTCTTTTAACGATGCGACAAGAGGGGGCCTTCGTCCCTGCCAAATCACGTAGACGGATAGTGCGAGTCTGCGTCGCGGTGAAAGTAGGTCACAGATGCTTAAGACGCTCCTGAAGGCATACTTTGTGAGGGCAACCCATGACTAGGAAGTAAAACTTTGTTAACTGTGAAAGCGATTTCAGTTTTACATAACGTTGACCACGCAAAATACTTGCAGTGAAAATGTTAACGTATTTATTTATGGCCTGCAGTATAATAGTGTTTACGCGGGCGCCGCCGTGCGATATAGAGCGATATTACGTGATGGCACGCTGTTTCTCTCTCTCTCTCTCTCTCTCTCTCTCTCTCTCTCTCTCTCTCTCTCTCTCTCTCTCTCTCTCTCTCTCTCTCTCTCTCTCTCACCGGTTTGGTGAAGCGACCAAAAGCGGACACAAACAATCCAGAATTAGATTGCGATCGAGTTGGAAGTAATTGCGTCTATATTTAGCTGCGCCGCCACGTTTACGTTTGTGCGGACGTAGATCGACCTTACGTAATAACGGCCGCTTGGACGACCAACTTGCGTGATAGACAATATCACATGTACTCCAACTTTGTTATTTGTGATCTGATCGTAACCTTGTTGGCGTATGAACGCGAATTGTTGACGGAGCAGCAGATCGTCGTAAAAGCTTACATTTTGGGGGGAATAAAATGACATTTCTGAAACAGTCAGTGATGCAATAAAGACTAACAATTCCGAACTATAGTAATTTTTTAAATTAAATTTATAACCATAATGCCTAACTAATAAATAATTCATTCGTAGCGTTAAAATGTATGTACAATGTTTCTGTAGGCATCTATAATACATTTATTATTTCCACTGTGCCACTGTATGGCACAGTGGAAAAAAAGACACCAATGAAATCACTAATAACCAGCTTTAATTATCACAACTAATAATTTCTAATCAACAGAATAGTCTCTTACAACAATTCAAGTAAAAATTGTCCACACGCAATAATAATGTCAACTGTAAAGAATTCCGCACTAATTATAACACAACGGTTCGCTACGAACACTCGATCCGCGGTAAAGAAATCGCTCAACACTACTGAACTGATAAGCCGGGTGCTATGGCTTTTTATAGGTAGCGCACGCCTTCTAGAAATTTTCCATCTTCACTTCACGCCACTTGATGAGTATCTCGAGTGTTCTTGAGTACACTTGGCGAAGGGGGGAGCGGAGAATGTTGTGGGCTGTTCGATAGGGTTCTCGTTACAATACAACAGTTTTTACATGCATAGCGTACAAACGTTTCGAAAGGGGTCCAAAATTTGCAAAGGGTGTTGAGAAATATTAATTTTCTCAAATCACAAAAGACATTGAGTTAAATAAAATTCTCCATAACTTGATGTTCCAGCAGACTAGTAATATTTTCCTAAAATTTTGACTCAGCTTTTTGCCCGTGGTGCCCTTAAAGTTTAAAAAATTCCGAATAAACGCATCGTACGGATTCAGTTAAAATTCGTTTTTGTGTGAATCCCGGAGTAAATGTTTAAATGCGGCGTGTGCGGCAAAAGTATGGACATGCATGCCAAGTTCTACTAAAATCGATTGAGCATTCAACAGTTATCGTGATACTATTGCAGACAGGCAGACTATTAACAAACCGTTGAGTTAAGACTGGGAAGTGGTTCGTTCAATTATATTTTTTCCGAGGGTAGGTGAAAATCTCTACAGACACTAGGAACCCCATAGTTCCTAGTAGTGTGGGACTCTGACTCACAGAAAACACCAGCAGCTTCTCCTTCGTGTCTCCTTCACGGGTGATGGGAAGCCCAGTGGCTAATCCCAAGGTTATTCTGTCTTTCCCTCATACATATTAATTGCTTTCTATTGCGACACCAGATCATGTGGCTTCTGTCTTTTGAGTCGCCTCAGGACCTGTGGAGCTTTTTCCACCACGTGTCGCATTATTGGGTTATCGTGGATCTGAGTCCTCTGATAAGGTTTGTCTCCATATTTTGTTATTATTTCTCTGACATATTATACATTGAGGTATCTATGTAGGTGTCGTTCCTTATATACCAGGAGACATTCACTGCTTCTGAGTACTTTGTTCCGAAAGGTTTGTATCTTTTCTAAGTTTGTTTTCTTTGTACAGCCCCACAGGTGAATTCCGTAAGTCCACACAGGCTTCAGAATTTGTTTGTACAACAGCAGTCTTTTTTCGACTGTTAGTTGCGGGGTTTTCAATTATATTAATGGAAATAATATTGGTTGCGATGGAAATTACTTTTAAATTTAAGAATTTGAAAATACTTGACGTCTTTCTTAGTTACACCAGTGAAATGAAAACCAGTTTAAGTTAAAAAACATCTGTCTGTTACTTTTATCCACCGTTTGTTTATATGAAAACAGAACTCGAAAATTGCAACTGACGTTTGGTTGCAAGTCCATGACCTACAGAGGACCAACGTTTGTTGCCCAAATGGTTTTTATACAGTTCTCTTGTTTAGTGTTATTTTTGTGAATTAAAAAATAAATAATTTAATAAGCAGTTTAGTAGTTTATTGATACCGTAAGTTTTTGAGGCGTTTTTTTTAATGTACAGTGTGGAAAAAGTTTCTCAAGTTCTGAATATTTGTAGTAATCTTTTACTTTGTTAAACGTATTTTGGTAATAAAATTATTGAATTCGTTTTTTAAAAACACTTGCTTGTGCTGATTAAAAAAAAAGTAGACTAATTAGATTTCGTGATAAACTAACTTGAAAACAAAACGTGACTGATAGAATTTGATTTGTTGTGTCTTAATGTAGGTTCTATGCTCTGAAAGAGCTTTCCAAACAGAACCCCTTCCAAACGGTAAGTATGCTATATTGCGTACACGGGTCGAAATCAAACTCGTCTCGTAACGAAGTGTAGACTAGTACGTGTATGTGTTATTCGGCATTGCCCGAAATTTTTACTCACTCCGCGAAGTGTGAATTTTGTTTTACGTAATCGTGGAGTGAGCATGTATTTCGGGTAATGGGCGAAATAAAAATACCAATCCGCGGAGTGCGTATTTCCATTTCCGCAATACCCGAAGTAAACTTTAATTTCGGCCATTCCGTAAATCAAAATAGCCAGTCCGCGAAGTGAGAATTTCATTTTACTCACTCCGCGAATTGCGTATACTGCTTTTACTCAATAGCCGAAGTGACGATTGTGTGAAAAACGCACACACACACACACACACACACACACACACACACACACACACACACACACTCGCTCACTCACTCACTCACTCACTCACGTGTCTTCACATGTACAGTTATTGTATTTATTTTTTATTTGTTTTTTTTATTTTTTAAGTAGTTCTTAGGGGTTGTAATCTTTATTTTTATATTTATTTAATTCTTAAACAGTGTAACAGAATATAATACAAAAAATAGCTAATCTAAGAGACCTAATTGTTAAACATTAAAATAAGGAATCTTCCCTCACTAAAATCTTAATATCTATTAACAGATTTTGATTAAATGCCGTTCTTAATTACTTATTGTTACAGGGAGCACTATTATGGCATTTACAATTGCATTTGACGTTAAGTTTCAAGCAAGTACATGATTTATTTATGCAGTTCTTTTTACAACCACAACGTACAAATCCTTGTTTGGAACCTGACGACATCATTGCTTCTTTCCTTACAGTGACATGATTTGCAGGGACTTCTTCAGTCTTTAAAAATTTATTTGGAGCTGCTTGAAACTGGTTCCTTGGTAAAAGCCTTGTCCAATTTCCCATGTTTTGTTCCTAGGATATACAAATTTGGCTCCACTACTTCCATTATGAGAGCCAAAATGTTCCGTGGAGCTAGGGGGCCACGGTCAACATCTGGAATGGTAACCAAGACATTATCACCAACGGAAAGAGGTGGCAACTATTTATGAGAGTTGGATATAATTTTCTCAGCTTGTTTTTGGAGTCCAAATTGTTCTCAGAACATGCTCACGAGTGTGTGGGTGCGGTCACTTCGGCTATTGAGTAAAAGCAGAATACGCAGTTCGCGGAGTGAGTAAAATGAAATGCTCACTTCGCGGACTGGCTATTTTGATTTACGCAATACATGGAATAAACGTAAAGATGATTTTTGCGAGTACAGAGAAAAGTTGTTTTAACAGTTTTCAGTGACTGTTTGCAGTGTCAGATTCTCTTTCGTTTAATACCGTAAATCTGTGTAAGCTCACGTTGCCTATGTGTAACTTTTAAAGAACAGCGTCTGTGTTTTCGTGTATAAAGCGTGTATTTAATAACGAATATTAAATTCCATAACCAGGCGATTTAGTATCGCCACTTCGGAAGGCCCTCTTCACAGGACCGAAGATATGGAAATTATATGGCACAAGGCAAGGAAATTACGCATAAACGTTTTCCTTTGTTCCGCAATTGTAAGGTATACTACGTTCAGGAATTCCTAAGGCTTTCACGGTCGGCGTCAATATTGTTGAAATTGCTATCTGTTAGGCTGCGTGGTCTACTACTTCTATTGATAACAGACGTTTCGGCCCCACCATCGGAGACCGTCTTCAGTATAAAACGAGTATCAAATTGGCACGGTGTTCGTACAATACCAATACCGAGGTACAGACTTATTAACCAATTTATTACTCGTTTTACACTGAATATGGTCTCCGATGGTGGGGTCGAAACGTCTGTTATCAATAGAAGTAGTATACGACGGCCTAACAGCCCGGCAGATGGAAATTTCAACGATACCACGTTAACTTTGTATACCAAATTTAAACTTCAAATCTCATTCCGTTCAGAAGTAACCCACCCAGTGCGATGTCATTCACTTCCTTCAAACAAACCTTTCAATATTTTAAAATAATATTAGCTATAAAATGAGAATTCTGGAAGGAAATAAAAGTTTTCTGGAAAGAATGAAGGAGAACAGAGTAAAGAAATTGCAGCTAAAAAGGAAGAGACATGAGAGTAATGAAGAAGAAGTGTATAGTGCAGGTGCATTTTGAATAAAAACATTACAACCTTTAAACGCGATTTTCCCTAAGTCCGTATTTTTCACATTTAGGTACATATAAGTTTGCACTGAAAAGTGCTAGAGACTTGAATTTTTTTTATTGCGTTTGTCTCATAACACTTCTTATACTGAACCTAAAATGTAATATGATATCTTATGTAAATATTTAGTATGTTTTCAAAAGGAATTACAAATTTTACATTTTTTAAAACACTTTCTTCGAAAAATCACCCTAATTACTCTTTTACGAATACATGTATTTAATTAGGTTCACTGCAATCTCTATGCATCTATCTTTTAGTGAAAAAAGTTTCATAAAGTATCTTGAACGGTTTTTTTAAGTATATGTACCTAACTGATAAGCGACACTCAATTTAGCCTAATTAACTTGGAACATGCCTTCACGAACCCTTAAGAATCGATATAAATTGGAGTCAAGTTCTAATTTTAGCGTTATTGATTTAACATACCATTGCTGTAAAATTTTATCCAACATATATTACAGTACGTATACAAGTATGAGATTTCAGTGCATTAAATTATTAAATTTAAGAGCATTTAATACCAAGTAAACTACGACATCGTGCTTGTTCTTTCTTTCTTTTTTGATTTTGTGTTAGTTTTTATGAATCGAATTCAAGTTTTTGTACTGGTCAGTCATGGGTATACATTCAAAGAAATTGTGAAATAAAAAGCACTAAAAATGGAAATTTGTTACTGTATAAATGTTTACTTAATTCAAATTATAAAAAAACGTTTTTTGCAGCTAGGAATACTTGAATTATTTTATGTATATCGTTAGAATGCAGTTCTACTAAACATTTAAGTTCAGTTAATGTAAGTTTAAAAAGTCGAGTAATTGAAAATTAATGGAATAGTAAATACTCTGCATCATGTCAATCAATGTATAGAAGAATTCCCCTACATCAGTATCGTACCACGCTCGACAAAGCTTTTCGATTGGACGCAGTACAATGAATGAATGATATTACAGTATTATCAACAGGCTGTTTGTCCAACAGCGTATTTCTCGTTACAAACGCCCGCGCGCCGCACGGTCACAGATACCAGATAACATCACGTGGCGGAAACTGTTCAGTTCAAGGTCACAGACAGGAAGCATTTTTGGGACCAACAACAACAATGATAAAAACGTATGTGTATTTGCACGCGCACAGTAGACTGGCTACAGCCGATTGCTTGTTTCAGAGTAGTAAATTGAATTTTATAACAAATATTAATTCGAATAAAATTAACGAGCATACGTCTGTTCATTTGGTTATGTTAATAAAAATTCATTTAGAAGTTAGAGTTTAAAGTATAATAATTCCTTTGTTCATTTAACGGGGGCCGCATTAAATTCATCATTTCCTCCTGTTTAATCTGGGACATAATAAATTAAGATTCTATAACAGGAAATGAAAATAGTTTTAATTTTTTGTAGCCTCATGTAAGGATAGAGCAATAATTTCCATGTAGCGCCTTGCTGTGCCTGACAGTTTGATTTGCAGATAATTTTGGTTATCTGTGTGAATTGGTTGGAAAATTTAGCCTGGCGTGAACAGTATTTGTTAGAATTAAAAAATTAAAATTTTATGTTACGGAAGCTGTAGCAAGTTTCAGTGAAGGAAACTTTAACTCATGAAGTGTCACGTGCTTAATGTCTTAGGTAAGATACGATGACCTTCGATCGTGTTTAGGACCCGTCAAAGAGATAAGCAGTTCTGTGAATTTGTGTAAATAATAAACAATAAGGTGAAGACAGCAAACGGGAGGTGGAAGACTTAGCAGAAGCTTGACACGAAGTAGGACCGTGCTTTTTAAAAAAATTCTAATTCTCATGTGCTACTATATGAAAATTGTTTTTCCTTTTGTGTTACTTTACTAAAAAACTGCAAAACATGAAAGGCTGAAATTTGTTAATGTAACTTCTAGCGTATTTTTACTCCCATGTTCCGTAAGGAAATGGAAATATGGTGATCGCGAAAAAAATCATGTTCGAGATAAGGGTGATTCCGATTGTACTACCCTCAAAACATGAAGAAAAGTCATTTTCAGAAAAGTGTCTGTGCATGTGTGTATGTAGAATTTTTTGTATAACGAACGTTAACTGTCGCAAATTCAAACAGAATTACATAATTTGTTGCATTAGCGCCCGTGTTGTAGAGTACTCAAGGCGTATTTAATTTTGATGAAGATCGGTTAAGGGAGAGGGGTAGTTTACCTGCAACGTTTTACGTTTTAACGAGAGTAAAGTACAGTACATAATTTTGATAAAAAAAGTATCCAGAAAAGAAGGTCATAATAATCCACTGTAGAAAGGTCGATGAAAAATATATAAATAATAGTTTACCATTAGTTGAAGGAAGAGGGGGTAATTTTTCGAAAACGACCTTTTTGGTGTCGAATAAAGTACTTCATTTTGAAGGATAAGCTACCTTAATAACTACATATAATGAAACTGTTACTCAATAAAAGTGTAAATATAAAAAATGGGGTTGTTCGTTTAAGGCGGAGGGGTAGTTTACCTGGATTGTTTTGTGTGTTTACCAAGAGTAAAGTACTTAATTTTGATAAATAAAGTATCCTGAAAAAGAGGATCATTATTATCCACTGTAAAAAGGTAGACGAAATATCTATAAATGAAAATGGTAGTTCAAGGGGAGGGGGTAAATTTTTAAAATTACCTTTCCGGTGTCGAATAAACTACTTCATTTTGAAGTATAAGATACCTTAGTAATTACATGTAATGAAACTATCACTCAGTAAAAGTGTAAATATCAAAAATGGGGTTGTTCGTTTAAGGGGGAAGGTTAGTTTACCTGCATTGTTTTGTGTTTTAACAAGAGTAAAGTACTTAATTTAGCTGGACCGTGCAAACGTTCATAATGAAACGTACAATTTAGGAACTGACGGCGGGATCTGTTACACGCTCGAGTCGTGCATAGTGATGTGATCCCGTTCTCTGCGTGTTTACAAGTGTCTTGGACGTGCAGTTAGCTCCGTACAACAAAGTTGTGACTGCGCAGTACATTCGGCTTTCCCGCTGACAGCTGATCTATGTATATTCTTTCCGCCGTCCTAATAGAATTTTCTGGAACAGCTGATGCGTTGTACTGTTGCACCATGTTACGCGACACTACGCAGCATTCCAAACGGTCACAGTGTTGTATTCGTCTCCCGCTCGCTAGTGTTTTCGGTACTATACATTTTATCTGTTCCTGCAGTCACTTTCGATATTTGGATTATGCGATTTTTTGGTTTCGGTCTTTAGTGAATACCGCACAAAATTTTATGTAGGCGACAGAATTATACAAATTTTAATTTCGTATGTTGCAAAATTGTTGGCTGGCGATTGCAGTTGGTGTTCTTGGTCCTTTTTTTTTAATCAAAAATGATTGTAGCGGTAGTACATCACAGTTGCGTACCTGCGACGCCAAAAATTGATGTTAGGTTAACATGAGAACTGAAACTACACATTGAAAGCGATACGTGTATAATGTATAACTCATTTTTTTGGCGGAAACTACGAAAAACCCGAACTCGAAAGTAAGCCACCCCTTGCCTTTTACACTATACAGTACATGTCACTTTTTTGTGGCAGAACTCGTTTTTTCTGTAATATTCGTTTTCCAACAAGTACTCGTTTTGTGGCTGACCAAAAAGAAACGTCCATTATGTACAATATGCAGAGCGAATGTTGTCATTCCTTAATACATTGTTTTTTTTTGTGTTTTCCATTAACCATACATATTTGTATTTTTCAGTTTACATTTGCTGATTAAAATCATTTTTTAACGAACAGAAACATTTCACTTAACGATCAAAATCGTTAGGCTCTTTCTTTTAAATATTACTGTGTTATAAGCATTGCATATAAGGCCTACACATCAAACGTTATGTTTTCCTCAACCATGGCTTTTATTTATTCAGCAGTAAAGTAAAAATCAGAAACCATTGTCGCCTAACCTCACACATGAAAACAACCCGTATTTTCGCTTTGCGTTAAGAAATAGACAATTTACAATTAGTGCACTTCTTCTTTTCCGCATCGTAATATATCAATACAATCGCATATTAAAAACATGGTTCCGTATTTTCTTCACTTTTTTCCTGTAGCACGAATATTATTTTTCTAATAATTTACAATATAGGAAAGGAACGAGTATACTCTTTCTCTTTCCCCTCCACAAGGAGAACTCCATAGTTCTCGCCTCATTTCAGATACGGTAGGTCGCGGTCTTTTACCGCTCTTATAATCTCATCTCTGGTGGTTTGCAGTCTTGGTTCGTGGATTTTCTTGGTGACCATCCTCAATGGCTTCGCTGCCATGGTTTTATACAATTTTAGTTGGGACCTCATTTCTACTGAAGTCGGCCTTAATGTTCTTCGAATTGTGTGTGTGTGGGGGGGGGGGTAGAGGGGGGTAGAGCATGATGACAGAGTGCGCAGGACACTCCTACTATAAATTTATATTATACACTAAAATTTAAACGTCTCTGGGAGTTTTTATTTAATATAAATTTCAGTTACCTAAAACTGCCGTTATTAGCTTTGCAATGGCCAGAATCGTTCAACATTTTTATTCTTCGTGCTGTATAAGATATCGCAGCGGCGTTCTTCTGTAGACACAGCTGATGGTCTCTGATTGTCGTCTGTTAGGCTTATGGACTTCTTGTAGTCTCCAACTTTATGGATTTATATTAGATATGTTAACCACAATTACCCCTCAGTAGGTGGTTGTCTTTGAAACACAAGAACGAGCGCTTCAGATAACTAGATGGTGTCCCGTTTCTGAAATTTATATTATAAACGTTTGTTGTTTCATAAGTTATCTTCATTACATTTTTTTCGTTGGACTAAAACGCATCGACAAAGGAATAAGATGTATCCCTGGAAACTGTCTGCGGAATTGAAGTGGGTTCTTTGATAAAGTGATAAACTGATAATATAAATGTCATCATCATCTCTAAGGATTAAACCAAAAATGGTTTGTTCCGGTCTCAAACAGGCAAAGTCTAGAGCCGGTCACTCCAGCGCTTCCTCGGACGTCCCACACCTCTCCCTCCCTTTGACTTATAGTTCCATAGTTGTTTGGGAATGCGACAGTCATCCATTCGGCAAAGATGTTCCCACCAGTCCAGCCGATACTACGCAATCCTGTCGAGTATACTATTAATATTAAATTCATGACGTATATCTGTGTTTCTTCTGTGATCATGGAGAGTATACCCTGCCACGTGCCTGAGAGAAATCTCATTTCAGCCCGCTTAGATACGACTGGCCTGGCCTTTAGTTACAGTCCAATTCTCAGACCCGTAAAGAAGTGTGGGAGTGGCCATCACCTTGTAGAATTTTAGTATTTATTTTATTTAATATAAATGTGTAGGACATTATTTTAGAACGTTAAAGACATTCGGCTCTCACTACAAGAACGTTACGATTCTGTATAACTTTCAGCGACAGAATATCTGTCATGCCTAGCCATTCTATCCGTGTAGTTATGCGATTAGTATTCAGACGTCGTGTCTTGTCATGTTATGTTCAAAGAGAAAGTAGTTAACGAACGATACGCGAAGAAGACGAGCGATGTCAGAAAAACAGGAAGTAATCGATTAACCGAAATAATTCGATCCGTTTGTATAATAAAACTGGTTTGTGAGAACGAATTCACTGGGCGCATTGTCGGTTATATAATACGCGTTCGCAGTGGCCGCTTTCCCCAAGTTCATGAACAGAGAAAGAATTTGTAGCGTTTCATGCTCTGATAATCCGCAGCACACAGCCAATTTAACGAAAGGGAATTTTTATTTAGAACGTGCGTGTTGTGGACAGCCGTACATAACTACAGTCAGATAACATTATGTAATTGTTTTTCCCACGCTCTCTGCATCCGTGCGTTGTGTGCACTGTTGTTGGGAAATTGAGGTGTAGCTGTCAAATGAAATTAGTTATCCTAAATTTTTTTGTGGTTCTATCCTCACTATTCAAATTCAGTGTATGGAATAGTGTACAGTCGTGTCATGGATCGTCAGGGGCGTATTTATGGGGGGGGGGACGAACGGTACCGCAGTATTTATTATTCGGGACTCTTATATTGTTGAAATTGTATTGATGATTTTATATTAGGGAAATGATATTGGCTGTGATAGGACTTACGATGTTGCTGTTAAGTTAGGTAAGTTCCAGACGACCTGCGGCACAATCAACCTTATTTTTAGAAACAAGGTACGTCGAGATACAAAATTAAAGTTTTGTATCTCCTATAGGTTTGTTTGTTTGTCCTTTTGTTTTTGTGTCTATAGAACACAGGTGTTTGGGTAGACCAAGGAAGAGGTGGCTGGAGGATCTTTGAAGTCGGAACAGGCAGCACCTTGCCTATGCCGTGTTGTGAAGATGATGATGAAAAAGTTGGCGTAACGTAAAATACGAGGTAATAACATCGATATTATTTACTTACCCCCCCCCAATACATGGTGGTGGTGGTGATAATGATGACGACGAGTGATGATGATTTGTTTTTGTAAGCTATGCTATGTTTCAATTACAAGAAGTGGCAAGAGAGTAGTCACTGACAATTTCAGTAAGAAAGACCAAGACCATGGCTTTTAAAGGTAAATATACAGTGAGGACTAATATAGTTATAAAGAACAGCACTTTAGAACAAGTGAGCAGTTTCAGATATCTCGGCTGTGCAGTAAGCTATGAATCTGAATATGATATACCGTAAGAGAGAAGATAAATAAATTTAGGAATATTTGTGTTACGATTCACAGAAATCTTAGAAATAAAACAAGACACAGCACAAGGATTAAATTTTATAAGACAATTGCAATACCCACGTTGATTTATGCGAGTGAGACGTGGGTCATGACAAAAAAGGAAAGCGACAAGATTCAGACTGCTGAAATGCAGTTTCTTCGAAATACTTTAAATTATACATTGCAAGATAGAATAAGGAATGAAGATATCAGAGCAGAACTCGAAGTAAAGGACATAAATGCAATTATTTCGATTTACAGAAGACAATGGTGGGATGATCTGCAAAGGATGAGAGAGGATTGATTGCCGAAAGCGGCACTGTACTATAAAGCCATTGGTAGAAGGAACGTGGCTCGTCCGAGGATGAGATGGGTGCCGGAACAGGTTTATATAAGCTAATCCTTGAAGAGGAGAAGACGGAAGTTTTTGTGAGCAATAATTTGTTTCGTTTTGTCGATACTGTAATATGGGTTGGTTGAGTTTGGTTCGATTGTACAATTAGGCTGTTTTTTTTATAAATCTTTGTTTATTTGGGATATTTTGTATTGTGTTGGTTGTTGTGTTGTAGTTTTGTATTAACTTTTCTTTTAAGTTATGTAAATTCTTACACTAATAACCGAAGGACGGCGTAGAATTAAAAAAAGTAATAAACGAAAGAGAAATTTATACAGATTGAGAGAGACGAGTTGACAGCGAGGCGATACCTTACGTAACGTTGTTGTAGTAGTAGTAGTAGTAGTAGTAGTACTCGCGGTCGGATAGGTAGTAGTAAATTGCGTAACCGGGTTGTGTGTGTGTGTGTGTGTTTTACCTTCACGGTCGCGTTCTTTTGTTGTTATAATAAACAGGAGCAGAGCAGAACCAATGAGTTGGTGATGCGCGGGGTGGGTTAGGTTATTGTATTGTGTGTCTCACCATCTGTCTCTCACGGCCGACATTGGCGGCGATGTTATTAAATTCACTTACAGGCGCTAGTAGTGTCTGTCTGGCTGCCCGCCCGTCCGCCTGTTGAGCTTTGTTCGCGGTTTTCATTTTGTTTTAGAATTTATTTCCGTTTCTAAGGGTATTTATTTACCCTTTGAAGTAGAGTTGATCGATTCTTATTTTTACAATTGTTTGTTACTTGGGTGTCGAATTCAGAACTACGTCAATGTCGCTGTTGATCACCTGCCCGTTGACCTTGGCGTAGCTGACACTCGCGTTCACACACGCGCGCGTACGCTGTTTTTATTTACGCTCGCAGCGTTATCAATCTGTTATTGTTTATTAATTGATCTCAGGGTTCTCGTAATGGGTAATTAAATAGATCTGTGCATTAGGCTTACACAGTCCAGACTCTTCAAGTGTTCTCGCGTCAATCAGTGATGCTCCATAAGTGGCTGAAAATCTTGCACTAACGCGAAAAGCTCTAATATTGATCTACTATTAATTTTGTTAAAATTTGAGTTCTTCGAGTCTAGATAACTTATGCGAAAAACTCCTAACGTATATCTAAGTTCTACGTCACTTATAGTATAGACACGTCCTGACACGAAAAACTCGCGACAATCAGTACGACCTTCTATGACAAGACCTCGAAGCGAACTCTCCGATGTGCAGACTACTCTGCAAAGGAAAGGATCGACTTAAATAATTTTTACTCCCTCTGATTGGTTGAAATCTTGGATACGTCACAGATTTTCATCATGATAGACTGACTTCAAGTAAAACTATATTCAAGTCTGCAAAGGCCTGTCTAGATTTAATCTACAATTTTTATTACCCTCTTGCAGATAACGAGTTGAAAGAAGAATTAATTTAATTTAAAAAAAAAAACTTTAAAATTATAGTTCTGCAGTATTGAATATATGAAAAACGTAGTCTTCAATACGGTGCATGCTCTGTCCAAGTTTCATAAAGAAATGGTAATTATTACGAAGTTTTTCAATAAAATGTCATTCACACGAGCACTCGCGCACTAACATTGCACTGAACTTGATAGA
The DNA here is from genome assembly GCA_034769895.1 of Magicicada septendecula. Taxonomy (NCBI): domain Eukaryota; kingdom Metazoa; phylum Arthropoda; class Insecta; order Hemiptera; family Cicadidae; genus Magicicada; species Magicicada septendecula. The sequence continues at coordinate 348,456,925 of CM068375.1, forward strand.
GTATAAAATTATGGGTATTTTGACATGTCATTGTTTACCCATATCTTAATTCAAAACTTACATCTAATTTACAAAAAAGGAATAAAATCAATTTACAACTTGTCTATGATCGTCAGAGAATGCGTTATAGCACTAATATCCCTTATTGCTGACGTTCCTAGCACAGTTCTGTCGCAGTATATATTTCGATGTATAGAGGTCGCACTGAATGAGTAGTCGGGTCGGTAGGATCGTCTATATATATATATAAGTCGGTTCATAACGTTATCCTACGTCTTCCAATCCCTTGTCTCCATTGGTCTCGATCTAACCAAGATTCTTCTTCCAATTCCCGGTCTCCATTGCCCGGTTGATGCCTTCTCTCCAACTCAACCTAGGTCTTCTTCTTCGCCTACGACCGTATGGTGTCCATCTCAAAATTTGCTTGGGGAGTCGATTATCCGGCATTCTTTGTACATGCCCAAACCATCTTAGCTGTTTTGTTTTTATGTCGTCGACAATAGAGTACTGTACCCCCATTGTCTCCTGGTCCCGGATTGTGACGTTTCTTACTTTTTCCAGTTTTGACCTCTCTGCCGCTCTTCGCCAATAATGCATTTCAGTAGGTTCCAACAACTTTTCTGTTCTTTGTATTATTGGCCATATTACACACACGTATGACGTAATTGGTTTCACGATTGTATTGTAGTCTATATACGGTGTTTATTTTACTACTGTTTATGACAGCAAAATAACTATATTATCTGTTTCTGTTGATATTTTTAAAACGTTTAAATAATTTTCTCTTATATTCTAATACATACATTTTTTTATTCATATGAGCTCTTTTGTCTTTTAGTTTATTAGTGTTAATAAAGTTTATAACAAAATAGTTCACGTCCCTTTACGATGAATGACGAGATGTCGATGATCCAGTCGGGAAGACAGGTGTCAGTTGTTCACTCTGGATACAAGTTCAGGATCCCGCTGCAATCTTCTCCTGTTGTCCGGAGTTCAGGGTCGTTCTCCCGTTGGGTGCTTCTAAAAATCGCAGTTAATTAATTTTTACTGTAATTTATATTGTGTATTAAATGTACACAATGATCCAGAAAACTTCAAGTGTCTTTTTTTTTAATTGCTGTGCGGGCAATCTTGTACTTTACCGGATTAGCACTCGGTATTTAATAATCAACTCGCGAACTTTCTGACTTGTGTTGTAGTCCTTTCGTAGACCAAGCGTCTAAACTCGGCAGCACGACTACACACTATGAAGTTCTGAGAGAGACTCAATCTAACGATGAAAGTACAAAATCAACTGAGATTTTAGTCAATTTCTCGAACTTTTATTGGCTGCTGTATACCCTTTCTCTGCTGCTTAAGTTCAGATAAATTTATTCTTGTAAAACATTGTCTACGAACAAAGTGGAGCTTGCAAAAAAAAGACGTCTAATTTTATTAGGCCTACTTTTCTTCAGGGTCATAAAACTTTCTTCATAAAAAACTCGTATCTAGTTCTTTAATTTGTAAACAAATATTGCCACTCTATGTGTCTTTATTTATGCGTATTCTGGTGTAGGCCTAAGTCTCATGTCAGAATTTTTATTTTCATGAAAGTTATTTAATTTAATACATTTTTTTATAATTATCCCGCAACATAGTAAATATTCTCGAACACGCGCACTCGCCATATGCTGCTGTGCGTGAACAAGCTGTTTGCAAGCTTCAAAGACTGCTCTAAAAAGAATTGAAGATCGTGGTTGTCAAGTGAAGATTATGTTTTATGTTTTCCAAGAAATTTCTTTCCTAGGTAGGCCTACGTATTAGTCGAGAAATTTCCAATAAAGAGTACGTACTATTCGGAAATATTACACCACTTGTATGAAGCTGTTCGTAGAAAACGGCCATATTTACGTACGAATATTTATGAAAATTGCAGCATGATAATGCGCCTGGATGCTTATCATTGCTTGTTAAGAATTTTGCCAGGCTAGGCAAAAGAAAACGTCATGTTGATGATGCCACGGCAACTGTCGTGTTCACCATGTCCCCCAACGCGATCTTTCCTCCTCACAGTAGTGATAATTTCCACAAAAGGACAACGTTTCGCGACCGTTGAAGACGTAAAACGAAATCGCGAAGCGAGTTTAAGGCTGTACCAAAAAGTGCATGCTTGAAATATTTTTAAGACAGCAAAACGGCTGGATTAATCGTGTTGCATTCGACTGAGACTACATTAAAGGGGGCAGTATAAGTGTCGATGAATGAAGGCATAATTTTTTAAATAAACAATTTTTTTTAAAGAACTCCATGAAATTTTTGATGAAACCTCGTAATCCACGTTCACTCTGCCCTCACGTATCGAAGTATTTGCTGCTGGAGTAGCTAGAGAAAGATATTGTCTAAATAGTAAGACGATGTGTGAAAACGTTTTACACGCGACATTGAGAGAAACGTTTATCTGAAATCTACTGTGTTTAACAGTAGTCGTGTGAGCAAAGGTTGGGGGGGGGGGCAAGAGAGCGCTCGTGTACAAGGATGTGGAAAGAAAACAGTACGGCGAGAGAGCTTAAGAGGTATATCGGGTGCGAGCGCGCCCGTTCGCGCGCCTTTGCGAGTCGGATCAAGGTTAAACGAGCTACAAAACGTTCACTCGTCGTCATTTGACAGAAGAAAAGGAACAAAAAACAAATAATTAAGGACCAGTTCTTTCTCTGTCAGTTTTACATTCTATATTATCCCACGAGACATTGTCACACCCTAGTATACCATGAACCGACAACTTGTGTTGAGATCTTCGTTTTTCTTTCTTCGGTACTTTTCCTGTCTGGTTTTATTTTTTATTTTTGTTTTGTTTTTATATAATGCATATGCCGGTCTTGTTTTGTTTGCTTTAGTGTTCAGCGTTAGTACAAATTATGATTATTACTCCCGAGAACGACAAGGAGCGTTTTGGGCGTTTGTTTGCCTGTCACTAAACTGATACGTAGGTATATAAAGGGGAAAAATTTTATTTCTATGTACGAGACAGTAACTTTGTTATTTGTTGTTTTGGCGTTCTGTTGTCAGCAGCGAAATACGTTAAAGCAGGCCCGTATATATAGGCCTGTACCCGTCAATACGTGTATTAAGCGGTGAAGGTCGAGGTTTCCCCCCGCTCCCTAGTGCAGTTTAAATAGGATTTCTTACCAGTTGTATTTACCTAGATCTCAAAAACCAACAATACAACCTTTTGCAAAGATATGGTTGAACTACCGGTAAAATTAAATGTGTGTGCGTGCGAGAGAGAGAGAGAGAGAGAGAGAGAGAGAGAGAGAGAGAGAGAGAGAGAGAGAGAGAGAGAGAGAGAGAGAGAGAGAGATTAAAAAAATAAAAATAAGAAAACAAAGAATAAATATGAAAAACATTTTGTTGTAGGCGTACTTCTATTTTCATTTTTAATTGTAGGCCTATGAAAGATGTCATTGTGAACTCTTGACATTATTTACAAACCATAAGAATTTCAGCTTTGTTGCTCTAACACAAGTGGAGGTCCAAGATTGTTTTTAGTAAAAAAAAATTCGGGAAATAAGAAAAACTATATAAAGTAATTTAGCATACACCCGTACATTTAGATCTCTGCAGGTCCATATTTAGCCATGAGAGGCCCGTGCGTTTAAAATATGTTATCCTTTCGCGTTCATCACCATCATCTCCGACAAGAATTAAACGAAAATGGTTGTTCCGATCCGAAGCAGACGGACTACAGCTGGTCACTCCAACGCTTCTTCGGACGTCCACACCTCTCCGATCTTGCTGGAGCGGATGCAGTAATTAATATGCCCCCTGGATATGTTATTAGCATATCTCAGGGTAAGACGGTGGTGGCGCTGCCCACCTTCCAGTGTGTGACGTTCGATTTTCTGTCTGGGTTGTCTCCCATAAATTGTCTTGTCTTATTACACTAAAGAGACCAGTTTCCCTATTTGAGATATCCATAAGGTTTTTTAAAGTTTCCGAATGAACTACTTGGTGTTTAATTCTCCCATTATTAGCGTTATTTTAACGTCAAGTAATATTGTGGTGAGGTGAGCTGCTGTCGTTGTTTCGTGTTCTCCTCTGCCCTTGCCGGCGTGGAGTGGGTGACTGGAAGAGAACAAACCATGTTGTTCTTATTGACTTGTTGATGCGTCATATTTACATCATCGTTGTGAGAGCATTGGACTCTCACAGTATGTTTTCTAATGAAATTGCTAAATAAATTAAATAAGAGAAAACAGTTACTGTGTTTGTAAATTACAAAAAAAGCAAATTCTTAATTATACATCAAACGTAGGGCAGTGTTATCTCTGTGTAAGAAGAAATCTTGGATGAAGGATGCGATCTGTGACAGTTTGTAAAATTATTTTGGTTAAAATGAACGTGCAAGTGAGCGAAGCTACCTGAAGTGGGTGCATGTTATTCTCTCGGTTTCCACGTCAACAGATGGGATTTGCGTGACGTTATGACGACTGCAGATCCTTCAGACGACGGGTTGTTCATAGCTGGAAGAATACGTGGGTCGATTTCCTCTGTCCGGCTTCAGGGTCGCTTTCGGGCGTGTAGATGTTTCTCGCGGGCACCTTTGCACACGCCTTCACCGTGACCGATACTGTTACTGTTAAAAGGCGTATTATGCTAACACCGTTCCAGTAAACTTGAAGTGCCTATATACCCTAATCGGAATATCTAGAACTTACGCGGATTGGCACAATTGTAGTAATTCTCGTTGTAATTCGCTAGGAATATTCTGACTTGTGTTTGTAGCGATTGTTAGACAGATCGTCTTGGACCAAGCGACTTATAGTCTTGTTACTGACGCCCTGAAAAGTTCGATTGGATGATCTTAATGTTGGATAAAAGGCGACGGGATGATGTTATATTTCTTGGCAACGAGGATTCATATACCTACTTTTCAAAAAGGCGCGTGTTGTATAACTTAATTTTTTCCAATATTTACCACCGACAGAATGTTTCTTTGTTTCTTTGCTGATCGCCTCTTGGATTATTGTCTTGAGTTTTAGAGGACTAGCATGTTCTCCAGTGGGAGTTAATCAAGGTGCTGGCTTATCACCCATCGTCTTTATTATTGCGCTACATTATGCCATTTAAGACATAGATCAGCGAGGAACGATACTAAATAAGACAACCGAAATTGGTGCTTAAGCTGACGATGTTGTGATAATAGCCAGTTCAAGACAACGGCTAGTTGAGGCACACGGGGAGCTGGAATGGGACTCCATGTATATATCAGCAAAACTAAATACGTGCTGATTTCTTTATCAGAAAGGAGAAGTAATCTATATAGGCTAATTTATGGATGGAGGATAAGTCATTTGATGCAGTTAATAAGTTCAGATGCGTGGGTAACATGATAGCTATTGAAGGGTCCATAAACACGACAATACATGACAGCATACAAATAGGAAATAAGGCATATTATGCCAACAGCAGACTATTGAGAAGCAAACTCGTAAGTCGTTACACAAAAATAAAAGTAAATAAGACATTATTAATCAGACCGGTTGTTACTTATGAAGGCGAGACATGAACACTGATAAAAGAGGAACAAGAAACACCAAGAAAGTTTGAAAGAAAGGTCGTAAGACGTGTTTATGGCCCGGTTACAGAAGGTGACGAATGGAGAATAAGAAAATTACCAGGAGATAAATGAGCTATTGAATCATGAGGACATGTAAGATTCATGCAGGCTCAACGAATACAATGGCTAGGTCATCTAGAGCGGATGGATGATCAGCTTATGTCAAAGAAAATCCTGAGAGCGGAAGTCTATAAAAGCAGAAAGTGGGGCCTACCTAGGAGAAGATGGTTGGATGATGCGCCAGAAGATCTCAGAAGAATGGACTGAGTGCTTACAATGAGATGACAATGAACAGGATACTTTGGAGAAGATTTTGTCGGAAGCCAGGGTTCACGTTGGTCTGTAGTGCTGAAGAAGAAGAAGCATGTCGTCCGGTATTCTTTGTAATAAGGAATTGACAGAATTTAAAGAATGGAGAGTGAGAGAGAGAGAGAGAGAGATAGAATGTATGTTCACGTCTGTGAAAGGGCATAGAAAATTGACGTTTCATACTTGTAGTCTTAACAGTTTTCGGAGAAAAGTATTTGTGCAGGTTAAACCAGTAAAAACTATCAATAAGGGAGGTTTGCCAGTTTCGCGATTTTTCACTAACGTTCTGTGCCACAACTCTGTTGTAATTATTTCGTCCTTTGTTCCACATGCCGTGTATCACCTACACGTGAGCACGCCCAGTGTGTAAATCTATATTATTGACGAGCTTATGTGAAACGTTTGATGTTACAGTAGAACCTCTGTTAACCGAAACAAGGGAGAAGGCGGTTTCGGATAACCAAAATTTCGTGTAATAATTAAGATGTAATTTTTTAAAGTTTTAGGTAAAATAACTGAAGGCAGTATACAATATTATCAATAGGTTTTAATAAAAATCAAACTATTTCCATAGTCATTTTTTTTAACACAAACTTTATAATTTTTTTTAAATCTTCTATTTTCCTTTGGTTTTTCTTTTCACATCGTTTTCTTGCAGCAATATCTCGCAATCGCTTCATTAGCAGAATGTCAGAGGGCTTTGATTCTTCAGATCGTTGGACAAACCGGAACGCTGTCTGAAAATATGAATACAGCTCCGTGAGGGAAACGTGTAGGCCTGTTTCATATAGCCTAATTTAATGGCCTAACCTAAAATAAAAACTCTTACCTCTAAAGCATTGAAGATCTCGTCAGTGGTGTCATGGCTGCTGCTCTCTGCTGTGTCATCGTCTTCGTTGTCTGCTGCATTGTTGTTGTCCTGTGGTTGTTTAATTGCCTTGTTTATTTGTTTTTTGTGGGTCGTCGTTTCCGTTAAACGGTATTTCGGTTAAAAGTGTTTCGGTGAATGGAGACTGCTGTAATTTCGTGTGGTGGCAGGTCAGCTTTCCAGGCGTGCGATTTCAAAGAACAAACACCACGGCCGGGTAGCAGGCCACACCCTAAACATCCAGCCCTATCTGTTGTCTCTGCGGCAGGAGCTCTACTTGAAGCTCGGGACGCAGCACACGAGCGGGCGACGGACATGCCCATCGTCCCGCACAGCCCCCAGATCAGCAAAGAACAAACAACCAGAAAGTTGTTTTGTCGATAGAGTTTCAGAGGTCGTTGAAGGAAAAGCGAGCCCCTCTCACACCAGGAATGCAATACAGAATACGTACTCAATAAAAATGTACACTGCAGTCAGAACTATAAACGCAGTAAGGAATTTAACAAGGAGATGTATCCATCTGCATGTAAGCGCCTAACATACACGTAGGAGGGTAAGGTTGGCGGGCGGGATCGCGCGCGCGCGCGAACGCACGCTGCTGGGAGTTAATGAAGCGAAACAAATTGGACGCTGGCAAGGCAACATGACATTTGCAAACGGCAGATTAATAGCTTTGTTGCTGACCGCACAACGATTTAATGAGGCTTCTTCACTACTTGTTGCATTTCTTTCTTACTTTTTCATTTCTACTAACAACGCTTTGTCGTCATCGTCGTCTTCTTCGGTGTTCTTATAGTTAAACGTCACGCACTTAAACCTTAGAAATTATTCGCATTACACGTGAGCGTGTCGTCATCTCAGCCCCTCTCACTCATACATAGTAAATTCCGTTTATCCGCGTTGTGGATTATCAGGAGCAACCCGGGAATTTTTGTCGTTCTACTAATCTTATTACACTAGAACTGTTTCCATACAAAAAAAAAAGACAAATCACGTGACTTATTTTTCTTTAAGAATGTTTAATATGTAACACATTATAAGAGCTCAGATAGGCTATAATTACAGTAATTTTTGGTACAGTTTTATTTATTAAATTGTTATTAAAAATGTTAAAGTAACATTATTCTTTGTTTTATTTATTTTAAGGTGACGATTTATACGGTACAATGTAGAATATAGGCCTACGGTAAAACCGCGTTAATATACGCCTGATTATTACGTTATTCCGTCTCGTGTATGATAACTTCAGAAATATTCAATGTAGATGATACACAAGGCAATTTATCAGAATAACTACTTCTGACGAAATATCAGTTCGTGTAAATTAGTATTTAAACTGTATATAAACTGTAACTAATAACAGTCACATAGGTACGACGCACCCAGAGAGCCTGGAGGCCAGATGGCCTTGTTCGCCGACGACACGGCGGTCTATACCGCCGATCGGAACGCTGACAGGGCTGTCATACGACTCCAGCGCGCACTCGATGCGTATTCGATGTGGACGGAAAGCTGGAAAGTTGCCGTCAACGACACCAAGAGCTCCGCGGTGCTATTCTCAAAGCGCCTGAAAGAACCACGAGGCCGAGTGAGACTCGGTAGAACGTACTTGCCCTGGTCGAGAGAAGTTAAATACCTCGGTGTCCACCTTGATCGTCGGCTCACCTGGCGTGCCCACGCTGAGACGATGCGAAAGAAAGCGTCCGCTCGTCTCGCGCAACTGTTTCCGATACTTGTCAACAAGGCTATGACCCGCAAGCTGGGTAAGCTGATCGTCAACGCGTATCTGTTGCCGATCATTACCTATGCTCTTCCCGTCTGGGGTTACCTCGCAACCGTTCATAAAAGAAGGTTGCAAAGTGTTCTCGATAGGGGCCTTCGGCTAGTGGCCAAAGTCCCCTATCGGTTTTCTTCTCGTCTCTTGAGAAGAGGACTCGGTGTCCGCTCCTTGGAAGACACCGCAAGGCGACTTGCACGTAAATTTTACGTCCGAGCTGCGAGGACCCAGACAAACCCACTCATAGCTGGCCTTGGCAAGTACCGAACACGCCCAGGTGAATCTTGGAAACGGCCTCGACAAATACTGTACTAGTCGACCTAGTACGAGCATGTCGTTGTAGCGACCATTAAAAGTAAATAAATAATATTCCGTCTGGACAGGACCACTAGGCAGGAGCCCCTACCGGAGGCTCGGTACTAGGAAACCATTGGGTCGTCTCACGACGCACAACCCAACAGCTCTGGTAGCAGTCACATAGGTTCAATGTGTATATATTGCTAATTAGTAATATCCTGCTTAATACGCGGTTTTCACGAGGTCCCTTGATGAGCGTCTTAACGGGGTTTTACTGTATCGCTTTACGTTAAGTGATACATAAAGATTTAATTTATACGATTTCTTTTATTTTTACTTTTATAAGTGTTTTCAGTAAGTTTATAACAAATAATTTCACTTCCCTTCATGATGGACGATGCGATGTCGATGCTCCGGTCCTGCTAAGCGGCTACAGTTGTTCAGGATATTGTTGGGATCTCCTCCTGTTGTCCGGCTTTCAGGGTCGTTCTCGGGTTGGGTACTTCTACAATTTGTAGTGAATTAATTTTTAATAGCGATTTATTCTGTGTATTAAAACTACACAATACTCCAGTAAACTTGAAGTGTTCTTATAAATGTCTATGCATACAATCTTGTACTATACCGTATTAGCACTCGATATTTAAACTACTCGCGAACTTTCTGACTTGTGTTCTTGCGCTGTTGTAGACAAATCGCCTAAACGGGTAGCAACGACCACGCGTTTTCGTCTTCAGAGCGAGACTGAATTATATGCTATGAAGAACAAATTCACAATGACATTTTAGCCAAATCTCGAGCGTTCATTGGCTGAATCTTCAAGTAATGCAAAAGACTGTCTACGGACAAAGTTAAGCTTGTAAATAAAACCAGTCTAATTTTATTTAGGGTCATAAAACTTTCTTTATAAAAAAATTCATATATTTATTTCTTTAATTTATAAACAATTATTACCACTCGCTAGGTCTTTTATTAACACTAATTATTATTTTTTTTTTTACTGTCAAAATTAACTTAAACTTACAAATTTAACATGTTTAAATTGTCTATTATAGGCCTACAATGTCTGAACTTGCAGTCTTTACTTAGACAAATTTTCATTGCAACATGCTGTTATGCGCTACTGGGTTTTATATATATATATATATATATATATATATATATAGGCCCTATGCCGTCCACACAAAACGTGCCCGTGCATATTTGAAGAGAAGAACACGCGAGTTCAGTGTCAACAGTTGTTAGCCTATAGGCCTATGTCTTCAATCCATTGTATAAGGGTTTGTTGAGTAAAGTCGTCCTTCGGCTGTTTGTACTTTTTTTTTATTATTATTTTGATTGTTGTGCGTTTGAAAAAGGTGGGACACGTGTGTGGCGGCGGGCGGGTTTATTTGTTACGTCAATCCCGTGACCTTGTGTCCGTGTGGGAAGATGTGAAGGTGTAACGAATTTCGCCGTGTCACTAACGTCAAATAAAACAGTGTTGTCGTTTTGAAACCAAATGTTTCGTCTCGTATTTGTGCTGAAATAAAACGTTCACACAAATAATTGTCATTGTGTGTCGGTATTTGTGCTGAAATAAAACGTTCACACAAATAATTGTCATTGTGTGTCGATCTCATTTTGGCAGGATCGATTTCAACTGCTATTGCCATAAATTTTTAGAATTTAGTTCCGTACTGCAGAAGTATGGTTTAAATTGTACTATAAACGCCATCCTTGAGTTAGTTTTTCTTTACAACATTTCTGTGGAAAGAAAAATGAGTAAGTGCAAGTTCACGCGCGAGGAGAATCTGTAATTTTATCATCATCATTCATCATCGTCAACCTCAAGGTTTAAACCAAGAATGATTTGTTCCGGTCTCAAATAGCCAAATATTACAGCTGGTCATTCCAGCGCTTCCTCGGATGTCCCACACCTCTCCGTCCCCTCGGCTTATAGTTCCATAGTTGTTTGGGGATGCGGCAGTCATCCATTCGGCAAAGATGTTCCCACCAATTCAGCCGATACTGGGCGATCCTGTCGAGTATACTCATAATATTCAGTTCCTGCCGTATATCTGTGTTTCTTTAATCACAGCTGTGGTCAGCACTTTTGATCCGTCCGGCTGTTCCTTATTTGAGGCAATTTAGTAGTGAATATGTCCCCAGGATATGTTACTAGCATATCGCAGGGTAAAACGTATGGTGGGGCTGCCACCTTCAGGCTTAACGTCCAGCCCGATTTTCTGTCTGGGTGTTCTCCCATAAACTGGCTGTCTTACCAGACTAAAGAGACCAGTTTTCCCTGTTGAGATATCCATAAGGATCTTTAATGTGGTGGTTTCTCCTTGCCTTCCCATCCTACGTCGTTGACCAATGGAAGGTCATCCGCCTTTAGGGGCAATTTCTCACTCCAAGGGCAAGAGGGTGCCCTAACCTCTACTTGACAATGACAAGAAGAAGAGGGACAACTTATACCGGCTGTCACTCGGTCTCCAGAGCTGCGTTAGCCTCCCATAGGTGTTGCCCATTCCCCACCACTTGGAGGTGCGGCTGGACATTTCCCTTCATCAAGGAATGAGACCATAAGGCATTACTTATCCTCTCCAGTACTTTGGGGGACTATAATTTTATATATATATATATATATATATATAGTGAGAGGTGTTGTTCTTTATAACTTATTTACTATAAGTCTTTACTGATAGAGCCTTTCTTTAATTTTTTTTTCATTTGTACCAAATAATGTAAGTTCACGTCCCTTTGATGTCGAATGCAGATCCTTCAGACGACGGGTTGATCCTGGATGATTCTGGATCTTGATAAGTACGTGGGTTGATATTTTCTGTGGGCTTTCGGGCGTGTAGATATTTGCAACCGCGAATCGCTATAGATATACTGGTATTGGTGTGTTATGCTTACACCTCCAGTAAGCTTCAAGTGTCTACATACCTAATCGGAATGTCGTAACTTTTGCGGATTATCACAATTATAATATTTCTCGCAGTAACACTAGGAATTTTTTAACTTTTGTTTGTCGTGATTGGCAGACCAAATGTCATTGACCACGCGACGTTTATACGTTGTGGATTCCGAAAAGAGACTGACCTATCGTAGTAATTGTGGCCTCTCCAGAAGATCTTAACCAAAGTATGAATTTAGTGTTCATTTTTGAAATTGACTTCAAGGCCGCTCAAATGAGGCAAAAATTTGATGAATATGGTGTAGGTTTATGGAAATTTAATAATTTCTAGACCCTAGATAAAAAAAAAAATAGGACCACAAATTTGAAAAATTGTAAAAATCCAGCTGGTTGTCAGACTAAATGGAATTTAACACAGATCTGATTGTTTAGAATCTTTAGCATTTATAGTAGCGTTACACTTCATTGTTACTTTATTAAACAAAAAAAAAAAAAAAAAAAAAAAAAAAAAAAAAAAAAAAAAATAGTAGAGTAATCGGGAATGTTGTAATTTTTCTGATAACCGGGAAATCACCTACACCAAAATTTATCCAATAATAAGTGTACTCCGTTGAAAATAATGAGCGAGTTATGCAGCTCAGGGAGCATACTAGTTTTTAGTATTAACTTGATTTTTGTATTAATTTATTCCTTAGTTTCTATTTATATATTTCTAAATATTCCCAAAGGTTCGATTTCTTTGGCTTTCGGAAATTTGTTTTAATCATCATCGTCATCATCACAACCATTCCAAGGACTAGGCCTTAGACCCGTTCCGGAACCCATCTCCTCCTCGGTCTAGCGACGTCTCTCTTCTCAGTAGGGTGATAACCCAAGGCAACCACAGGTAGACGGATATCAGGCATGCGGTTCAAGTGTTCACACCATCTTCTTCTTTGCTCTTCAGTGTTCTGGTGCAATTGTACAATGTTTAACTCGCATCTAATATCCTCGTCCCTTCTCCGATCCAAGAGAGGACAACCTTACGTCCTTCGTAGAAATTTTATTTCGGCTGCCTGAACCCTCTGCACGTCCCATTTACCAAGAGTCCATGTCTCATAACCATACAGGAATGTTGGACAGCCACAGTTTTATAAAATTTCATTCGGGTATCCTTCCGTGTTTTATTTTTCAGGTACCTATGAATCGTTCCACAGATGCGTCTAAATTTTGTTAGCTTACTATCCCAATCAATATCCGTTCCATATGAAAATTTACAACCCAGGTGATCAAAATGACTAACCTGATCCATCCAAAATCTGATTATTCACGACTATCTTAATTCTTGTAGGATACCTGCCCTGAAAGGCCATCGTTTTAGATTTTGTAGCAGAGATCTGTAGCCCATAGCCTTGTATGATGCTATTCAACGTAAATATCGTCCTTCCCGAGTCAACTTTAGCTGTCCATCACCGAAATATGTCGTCCATGTAGATATTAAAAATTGTCGGTGAAATAGGGTACCTTTTGTTTGAATATAGTTACATTTAGTCAGGTGTTTAATATATAAATATAGGCTGAAACGTAGATTGAAAAAAATATTCCTTGATAGGTAAGAATAACGAATAATGTGTAATCAGTGTTTAGATCCAGTGAATAACATGTTGTGTAAGGTGAACCGCTCCAATAAGGCACCGGCGCGTCTGTGTGACTCATAAAACTTCAAAAGAATGTAACGTTTCTGTATGTGTCGGTAACATACGACCTCCGCACGTTTAATGTCATTAAACGGATAACTTATTACGACGGTTTGTGACTGAGGTGATCGTATCGTAGTGTGTATATGTAAATACTGTTTGTGTTACAGCAGTGACACACACACACACACACACACAACAAGAATGAAAAGTGAGAGGTTTCCTAACCGTGAACGGACAGGCAGGTTATCCTGTTTATTATATAATGTGTTACACGAGTTGTTACAGCAAGCGCGCGCTTACACGCCCGTATTGTGTAATTCATTATGTCTGCTCATAACACACGGCCTGCCAAGCAGGATCGTAGTATTGGTCATATGCCATGACATATTGAATAATTGCAGTCCGATACGGAACAGGACATTGCGGCGGCGAAACTTTCGCGCCCGCTGTTTGGCGCACCGCTTTTCCAGCAGTTGAAATCTGATAATTTTGATAGACGTTTGTCAAAATCTTTAAAAAAAAACCCTGCTACGTAAAATGTTCAGTGTAGATTTTATTTTTACATCGAGTCCCATTTCAGCAACGTGGACATTAGCAAAAGAGGGACAAGAAACACTGAGAAGGTATGAAAGAAAATTGCACGGCGTGTTTATGGCCCGATTAAAGAAGATGTATGGAGAAACAGAAATAACCAGAAGACAGATGAGCTATTGAATCACGAAGGCATTGTAAGGTTCATAAAGGCTCAACGAATACAGTGGTTAGGTCACTTAGAGCGGATGGATGATCAGCGTATGCCAAAGAAAATTCTGAAGGCTCAAGTCTATAAACTCAGAAAGTGGAGCCGACCTGCGATAAGATGATCGGATGACGTGCTGGAAGATATCAGAAAAAAGGATGTGAGTGGCTACACGGAGATACTGTAGCAGTGTACAGGAGACTTTGGAGAAGGTTGGTCTTGAAAGCCACGGCTCACGTCGGCCTGAAAGTGCTGAAGAAGAGAAGAAGATACATTTTATTTTAAGTAACAAAGTAAAATATAACTAAACATGAAATATTAAACAACCACAGAAATAATGACAGAATTAGATTCTGTTGTTATCATCTGTTATTCTGTTACTACTAATAGTAATAAAACAGGGGAGAAGCTAATCAAAGAGGAAAGTAAACGTCACGTTAGGCATAGTACGTTTTTTGGCGAACATAACAGAGGACAGGATAAGAGGAATAGGAATAGGAAGGTTTTGGAGGAAATGGTTGGACACCATCAGGACCTATGAAAAGAGCGGATAGAAATGGAGCCGTTTTGTTGACCATAACTGTGCGCCCTAACGAATGTGATCCGTCCCATTGAAGGCTTTGGTTCTGGTTCCGTAACAGGTTTTATTTTTACAGGATGGGGTAGTTAGCGCTAAGCCCAACCCCAACCGGCCACAGGAGATCTAGACTGTCGGAGAAGATGTTTATCGGACTTCAAGAGCTGTAATACCGCGGGGATGAAAGGAAAGTATCTAACGTCTGTTCAGCACAATGAATTGTCAGATATTTGGCATCGTTGCGGAAGCATGTAATGCATAATGCAATCCTTATGCATGTACCGAGCAAAGACGGAGTGTTGGCAAGACTTGTGCCCGTGCACGCAATTGTTGCAAGGCCGGAATAAACTCGAGGGGGAGGAATAAAAGCGATTCGTTTATCGTCGGTGTTGCGGGAGAGATTGGGTAAAAAATAATTTTTTGTTTTGTTTTAATTTATTCTCGAATTAGTGTTGTTTCTGTTTACGCGTACGTAGTTACTACGCGAGGACTACACGTGAGTAGTGTATGAATATTAATGTGGACGGTGGTGACCGTGTATACGGCGTGTACTGTTTATGTCGGACGAGCACGCAATATTCTCATAATGCACACACACACACACACACACACACACACACACACACACACACACACACACACACACACACACACACACACACACACACACACACACACACACACACACACACACACACACACACACACACACACACACACACACACAGTGGATTGTCGCGCCAATTTATAAATAGTTGTCCGGCTTTGGGTCAGCCCTCACGGTTTACGATTCCCGCCCGCCCCGTGCATTATACCACGCTCACCCTCCGCGTATTAGTCATAGTTAACGTGCCGTGTAGATATTCATACCTGTGTGTCACACAAGAAACACACCCCTTATTGTTTAGGAGGCGACGTCCGAGGGTGTCTGCGGGCGTGGGTCGTTAGCGATTGAATTGGTCACGCGAAAAAAGTAGGTGTCGTTTGGCTTCTGCTGGGTTGTGTGAAGTTGTAAAACGACTGTATTTTTTTTGACTCAACAATTTTTTTTTACCACGATTTACAAATACTACAAATGTCTGTTATAAAGCCAATATTTGCTGATATGAGTCATTCTAATTTGTAAAAAAAAAAATGTCTTCGTGGTAGTACACAGAACGCAAACGAGTCGCTGAACCGTATGATTTGCAATACTTTGCCAAAAAATATATTGTTGGACAGGGTACTTTGGTTATGGTGTACATGATGCTGCGTTGTTGACCTTCAATGAAGGTAATATAGGCCTAAGTGTCAAGTCTTACAGAAATTGGGGATCAAACTATAGGTTCAAATATGGTTAAGGTAATAAAAAAATGTATTCGCAAGGTATCCTTGAGGCAGATACTGCAGTAGATGAATTGACTGCAGTAAAGGTTAGTAGACGATCTCTTAGAAATGTGAAGAGAAAACTAGACGACCAAATAGACATAAATGAAGACCCCGAGTATGGAGCTGGACTATTTTGAATCAGGTAAAACAATAAAAATCTGTTTTGAAAATTTTAAATGCGTTTTTCTGAAAATCTATTATTTTTTTTTAGATAAATGACCCATGAATTCAGAAACTAAGCGAACTGTCAAGCTGAATTTTTGTGTGGTTAGTGGGTTAATGGAGATATAACTACAGTGTTAGAACTATACAGTTTCACTGGAAAATAAAAACGTACAAAAATTATAAGTATGCTTTGTATGCAAATTTTTAGAGCAACACGTAAAATATTATAAAAATCAGGAAATTGAGATATCTTCATAATTGTAGCGTTTGTACTGTGTAAAGTGCTTACCTGCGTGGTAAATTTCAGACTTCAATCTTTCACAGGTTCCGAGATAACGGCCACAAAGCCGATGAATTTAATATGGTAAGCTTAGCCGGTTACGAGTGCCCTTAAATCGTACTCTCTACGTGGATACGATGGCAGATGGATCTGAATGGCCGAGCATTTTCAGGCGTCAGTCCGTCGCCTCTTGGAGACGCATGTAACTGACGCAGATTCGAATCCAGTTAGGTTTCACCACAGTATGTGCTTGCCGGTGTTTGCAAAATAGTTGAAGGTAAAAAAAAAATAAATAAGCAAATAAATACCAGCAAAAACTATGAAAACGACGACGGGCGCTTTGCCGTGTTTGCGTAGTGCGACCGGATCACGGTCTTGATTTGCGGAATGCAGCCAATGTCTGTTGATTGTATCTCGCTTTACGTGTAGTTTATTTTGCGCGCGCGTGCCTGTGTGTGTACGTACGTATTTTGCGTTAATGTTTTCAGACGTCGCTGGCGTTATCGTTGGAAGGAAATCGCGTTTTACAGTGTGCAGTCTAGAGAGGTCTTACCGCATATTTACTTTATAAAAGGGTATTTATACTTACCTCTAACGCCTGTAATAAATACATTTTAGAGTCTACTTCAGCAGTCCAGTGGAAGGTCAAAGTCTTAAGTAACGGTCAAAGTTGTGTTTATGCGTTGTATTAATTCTGATTTTTCTGAGTTTATACACAGCTTTTTTTACTGTGACGAATATGGCAAGTCAATTTTCGTAATAAAGGAACCTAGGACCAAGGCTTTTTCTAAAATGTGTAGATATGGAAAATATCGGTATGGAGAACCATACATGACTTCCATATTCTAAGATTTATATTTAAAATCATTTTCAGCCAAACAGCCAGGGAAGGAATTTTAACAAAAAAATACTTCTTTGTTGCCAATAACGTAGTACACATATAAAAAAAAATTATCCCCTCCCCCTTCAACTGTAATTTTGATTTATAGAAAATTACCCCCAGCCCGTTCAACTAGCCTCTTCATTTATAGATATTTCATCTACGTTTCTACAGTGGATTATTAAGATCTTATCAGGATACTTTATCAAAATTAAGTACTTTACTCATGTTACAACAAAAAATGTTTCAGGTAAACTGCCCTTTCCCCGTAACCGATCTTCACCAAAATCAACAGACATTGAGTTCTCTATAGCTCAGGCACATATGTAAAAAATTATTTGATTCTGTTTGAATTTACGGCAGTTATGGTTCGTCATATAAAAAATTACCCATGTTAAAACATAAAACATGAGATTTATAAAACATATCTAAGATTTATATTTAAAATCATTTTTGAAATAAAATATTTTCATAGAACCTACTAACGCTGGGGAAATCTGAGGAGCCAATCAGAGTTGGGCCTACCTGTCACTCTGCTGAATTTGGTGGAAAGCCCTGTCACTGTCGTCAAAGTATCAGCCTTGACAGGGTCCTCTTTTTCTGCAAAATGGGAGAGGCTTGAGATGGAGTGAGTGACATGGTCCCCACCTCAATGAAGAACCCATTGTTTTATAAAAATATATTTAAATTTTGAAAACTGAAAATTCTTTTCTTGTTGTAAATATTTATATTTTATAATCAAAATGACTTTATTTTTGTTACCTGGCAACAAAATTATTTTATTTTCAACAATTACCATTGTTTCAAAAAGTTTAAATAAATTTTCAAGTACTTTACTCTTGTTAAAACGTAAAAGGTTGCAGGTAAACTACCCCTTCCCCTTAACCGATCTTCACCAAAATCTAAAGGCCTTGAGTCCTCTACAATTCAGGGACGTATGCAAAACCTTATTTGATTCTGTTTGAATTTGCGGCTGTTATCGTTTGCCATAGAAAATACGCTTGATAAAAAAACGTTGCAGGTAAACTACCCCTTCCCCTCAACTGATCTTCACCAAAAACAATAGGTCTTGAGTACTCTACAAATCAGGGCTGTATGCAGAAAATTATTTGATTCTGTTTGAATTTGCGGCTGTTATCGTTTGCCATAGAAAATACCCTTGTCAAAAAAAACGTTGTAGGTAAACTACCCCTTTCCCTTAACCGATCTTCACCAAAAACAATAGGTCTTGAGAACTCTACAATTCAGGGCTGTATGCGAAACATTATTTGATTCTGTTTGAATTTGCGGCTATCGTTTGCCAAAAAAAAAAATTTCCCTTGATAAAAAAAAACCGTTGCAGGTAAACTACCCCTTTCCCTCAACCGATCTTCACCAAAAACAATAGGTCGCGAGTACTCTACAAATCAGGGCTGTATGCAAAAAATTATTTGATTCTGTTTGAATTTGCGGCAGTTATCGTTTGCCATAGAAAAAAAATCTACAGACAGACACACACACACACACACACACACACACACTTTTCGGAAAACGACTTTTTTCATGTTTTGAGTGTAGTAGAATGAGAATCTGCAATAATCTCGAACACGATTTTTTTTGCCATCACCATACTTCCATTCCTTAAGGAATATGGAAGTAAAAAGCGTTTGTCCATTCCTCGTAATACGGCTTCTCAAGCAGGTGAATTCACCATACGCTTCCTCTATGATAGCCTTGTTTATTATAATATTTCAAGAATTTCCACGACCACAGCATAGCAAATGCTCACCATACTGACCATAGCGAATACCAACCGACCACGGTCTAACAGCCCGGTGTATTATTAATTTACGTAATAATGTTGACACCAACCATTCGTACATAATATACGTATAATGTTTATAGCTTACGTTATAAATGCTTAACAATTACCAGTATCATTTTTAACATTCACCGCATTTCTAATGTTTCTGTTGATCGTCTGTCAGCTTTCCCTGTTACCGTTTAGACCTGTTCTCCAAATATATAACTTCAGGAGTTTCACCTTAATTTTGGCAGTTAGTGGACGCCAAAATGTTCATGTGCTAGAGACAGTAAAAACATCAGATAAGAAGTAGCTTACGGGCCATGACTCATGGTAATTTTTATTCAGGGTTGTCTTCCCCTAGACTTCGATACCCCCAACACCCGACTGCAAGGCAGTAGCAAAATGTAATCCTATAACAATAGGACGCAGCGTTACAGCCGACTAAATCCGACTGGATTCCTGCCTGTAATATTCCAAAGATAAGCCGGTCCAAGATCATTTCCCTTATGCCGTAACTTGGCACTGGTGGCTACTGCTGCCTTCTACCAGCAATATTTATCGACATTCCGGTCTTGATCTGCATCAACAGGGTCACCTCTTGTAGGATGTGGCACTTCACGCACTACGGCCTTGACTGGAGAGAGGCTGTCGGCTACTTTGGGATCTAACATCACTTCATCCAACCCTGGGAATTTTTGAGGACCAGTGCCCAGTCAGCCCTGTACAAAGGTAATACCTCTCCAAATTCCCTCGACCGTAGGAACGTACAAAGTTATGCCAGTCCCTGCGGTGTGCTATGGGTGGTGAATTATGGTCAGCAACCAATAAACAAGAGAGTAAAATACAGGCCACGGAAATGGCGTTCTTGAGAGGATTTAAAAAGCGGCCGTATAAAGAATGAGGCTATAAGAGAAGAGTTACAAGTTTTCAACTTGAATGAAAATTAAATTAAGAGATTACAAACAACGGTTGAGGGAAAACTTATAAAGAATGTCAGATTCCGGACTGCCCAAGCAAGCCTGGAAATACAAACCTATAGGACATAGGTGGATGGGTAGACCCTGGAAGAGATGGCTGGAGGATCTTTGAAGGCGGAACTGGCAGCTCCTTGCCTATGCCGCGTTGTGATAATGATAATATTTCCACTGTATATTCAGTATACGATATACGGAAAGCATAGGACTATATTCGCAGAATTTTTTAAAAATTCGTTTTATTGTCCGGAAGACTATGTTTCTTATTTATTTTTCACTATATTCTTCCAATATTACTGTAATCCTATATGCAGAAGATCTGGAATGTAGTATAATATTCACATACAATCACCGAAGCAATTTTTTGTGCGTTACAAAGTATTATAGGAAGAATAATCGAAGCGCGTGTTGGTCTATCACTTCAGTCCCACCCTCCTCTACCTTGTCACCTCTTTGCCTATATCTCGGACGGTGGAAAGAACATTTAGAAAGAATGTCAGATTCCAGACTGGCCAAACAAATGTGGAAATACGAACACGAAGAGATGGCTGTAGGATTTTTGAAGGCGGAACAGGCATTACTTGCCTACGCCGTGTTGTGAAGATGGTGGTGATGACGACAACGACGATGATAATGATGATAAGGGACATACGTACAACCAACGCGTAGCTTGTTACTCGTAAGTATCTAGAACATGGTCCCCCCAGGATAACTGACCGCGAGTATCGTGATTAGCCAGAGGAGCAGTAGCAGCAGGTCATTGTTAGAAGGCAGGCAACACCTAGTGTAAAACGTTACGCGACGGGTTTAAGCAGCTCTCACAATAAATATACGCGCAGTTTATCATGCGCTGTAACGCGATTTGCATATTCCGCAATTAACATACGTATTTACATATAAATATCAGTTGTCGTGTCGTGTCGATTGTGAGCGATGTAAACAGAAGCAGCGGCCGGCTAATATTTGTCTCGATAACTTAATGGAACGATGAATTATAGAATCTCCGACCGAAACGAGTTTTGATGTATGTAAATCGCCTGTTTAAAATAAGATGGTCGTGAACGAAAAAAATGAAGCCAGACAGCGTTCAATTTTAACTTTTTCTGCCCGCGTGTTTTGTTACAACTGCGATAAATTTATACGTAATTATAAGGTAAAGGAGCGCGCGCATTGTATTTTGTCCACTTTCCAACGTAATGTATGATTAGTCATGTAACGATCGCAACATCCGTTCCTGTCGTCGTGAATAGCAGTGCCAACAACTGTGGTCATAATAATAATGATGGAACATTTACACAACCTTGTACATTTGCGGTTTATTGTGTAACAATGAATACAGCGATTTATTTAGTTTTTTTTTTTGTTATATTATGACGTTGTTTCTAAATGATGTAATTTTATCACTCATTGAATGTACGTACCAGTTTCAAAATTTTTTCGTTTTATGTTTTTCTTTTCAAGGCTTATAATGACGATGAACTGTTACAATGGAAACAACAGTGAATTATCATATTCGTCATCTTCAGAACACGACGTAGGCAAGGTGCTGCCTGTTCCGCCTTCAAAAATCCTCCAGCCGTCTCTTCCTGGGTCTACCCACACACCTGTGTCCTATAGCTTTGTATTTCCAGACTTGTTTGGCCAGTCTGGAATCTGACGTTCTTTCTAAGTGTTCTTTTCACCGTTGTTTGTAATCTTTTAATTTTTAATTCAAGTAAAAAACTCGTAACTCGTCTCTTATGGCCTTATTATTTATACGGGCGAGTTTAGAACACCTTTTAACTACCCTTAAGAAGCCATTTCCGCAGCCTGTGTTTCTTGGTTGTTGTCCGTAATTCACACCCGTAGGACAGTACAGGGACTGCCATAACTTTGTAGAACTTGAATTTTATATCTCGACGTACCGTGTTTCTAAAAATACGGTTGATTGTCCCATAAACGCGTGTATACGAGGGCTATTCAGAAAGTAAGTTCCGAAAGGGTATAAAAGGAAACTAAGAATGTATTTTAGGCAATTTGTGCGTAATACTTGAAGTGAAAAAGAAGTTAGAAAAGTTCTCGGCCTGATATATAAATAGCGCCAGGAGTAAGCTATCAAAGGGCTATGGTTATTCCCAAGTTCCAGCTGTCAGGTAGTATACAATAAGTCATTTTTCTGTATCTAGTATCTACTATGAATTTTGTTGGCAATAGTGTACTTAAAACTCGTGTATGTGATCATCATCTTCACGACACGGTATAGGCAGGGTACAGCCTGTTTTGCCTTCAAAAACCCTCCAGCCATCTCTTCCTGGGTCTATCCACACACCTGTGTCCTATAGCTGTGTATTTCCAGACTTGTTTCGCCAGTCTGGAATCTGAGATTCTTTCCAAGTGTCATTTCCACCGTTGTTTGTAATCTTTTAATTTTTAATTGAAGCTAAAAACTTGCAATTCTTCTTTTATGGCCTCATTCTTTATACGGTCGAGTTTAGAACACCTTTTAGCTCCTCTTAGGAACGCCATTTCCAAGAATCGATGGTACAGAAGTCTCGCTGCAACTGTGTACATCGACTGCCAAAGCTATCTGGAAACGAATGTTTACGATCTCCAAAGAGTATGTTCTGCCGTGTGCGTGAGAAATTTTACTTCGGCCGATTGAATACAACTGGGCAGGGATTTCGTTAATGGTCAATTCTCAGATCCATAGAGAAGTATGGGTAGGGCCATCTCACCTTGTAGAACTTTATACGTCTTTCTTTACCTGTTGATTTTAATGTTATCCTGATAATCCCGCACATGTAATTGAACTTATGTAGTTTATTCACACACACACACACACACACACACACACACACACACACACACACACACACACACACACACACACACAGTCCAGAAATTCAAAATTGCTGACCCGTACCAGAGCAGTACCATCTACAATGTTTGCTTGTACGAGATCAGCTCCATGGAAAACCTTTACCTTCGTCATCACCGTGAAGACCTATAATCCAAAATCCTTGTAGAATCGATCCAGCGAGTGTACAGCCATACGCAAGCCGCTTTCCGAGTTCGATAGGATAGCCTGGTCATCAACAAACAACAACAACGTGTGTGTCAGCTGCAGAGTTACCAATCATAAAATCCTCCAGAAGATTCATCTGCCAGTTGTGTATGACATCGTCTTATATACATTAAAAAGAGGCGTATTTACGGTGGGGAGACGAAAGTACCGGACCCCCCTCAGAGGGTCCAAAAAAGTTGACGAATTTTGTTAATCTTTTAATTTTTAGGTTATTTTATTAGTTTGTTTTTTACAGCTGTGTGCGCTAGTATAGTAGTAACTTTTTTAAATGTAGGCTACAAACAGGTTTGTTACACAGCATTTGCGTATACGTTTGAAATATGAAATACAGGAAAATCAATATGTAACTTCGAAAGAATGTTTCAATAATGCTTATTTTTATTGTGTTATTACCGTTTGGTTTCTTCTTCTTCTTCTTCTTCTTCTGATAGTTCCTATCCGTTCCGTATGTTGGATATCATACAGACTATTTAAGTTTCTGTACTGTTGCACGGAATAAGTCAGTTGTATTCATGCTAAAACAGGTCCCTAAATTTCTCAGCCATGATGTTCTCGGTCGCCCTACTCCTCTCTTTCCAAGTACTTTTCCCTGTAGTATGGACTGCAGTAAGTAAAATTTCTGTTCATTTCTCATGAGATGCCCCAGATACTGAAGCTTTCTTATCTTCACTGTGTTAATAACTTCCCTTTCTTTCTTCATCTTTCTAAGAATTTCAACATGTTATATGTGCTGTCCATGAAATACTCAGTATTCTATGGTAAGGCCACGTTTCGAAAGATTCCAATTTTTTAGTTGTGGCTTCAGTCAAAGTCCAAGATTCTATACCGTAGAAGAGGACCGAGGATACGTAGCAACGTAAAAGTCTCATCCTTGTGATTCTTGTTAAATCGTGATTTTTGAATAAACTGCTCATTCTAGTGTACACTGCTATTGCCTTTTCAATTCTGCTCTTTATTTTTTGAGAGTGGTACCGTTTGCTTTAATGGGATTAATTTCAGGATGTTATCAGACGATTTTCAACCATTTTAAAGATAGTAATGTTGATTAGTTTTAACTTGTTTTTTCTTTTGTATGAAGCCGACCCGACCGGACCCCTCCCCCAACGCCAAACTTTAGATACGCCATTGAAAAAGATAAAGTGATAATGGTTGTCTCGTTCTCCTGATCGTATTTATAATGTAGGCCTACTTGTAGGAGCCACACTGTATCGTGCGATACATTTAGGGCAGTACGAACGACAGAAAAATCTATGATACCTGGTTCAGTAGGCTAGTAACATCATCTTCGAAGATTAAACCAAGAATGGTTTGTTCCAGTCTTAAATAGGCAAAGATTAGAGCCGGTCACTCCATCGCTTCCTCGGACGTCTCACACCTCTCCGTCCCTTCGGCTTATAGTTCCATAGTTGTTTGGGGATGCGGCAGTCATCCATT
Organism: Magicicada septendecula; assembly: GCA_034769895.1. Classification (NCBI taxonomy): domain Eukaryota; kingdom Metazoa; phylum Arthropoda; class Insecta; order Hemiptera; family Cicadidae; genus Magicicada; species Magicicada septendecula. The sequence goes on from CM068375.1 coordinate 348,481,623, forward strand.
CGGCAAAGATGTTCCCACCAATTCAGCCGATACTGGGTAAGCCTGTCAAGTATACTCATAATAATCAGTTCCTGCCGTATATCTGTGATTCTTCTATGATCATGGAGAGTATACCCTGCCACATGCCTGAGAAATCTCATTTCAGCCGCTTGGATGCGACTGGCCTGACCTTTCGTCAATGTTCAATTCTCAAAACCATAAAGAAGTGTGGTAAGAGCCATCACCTTGTAGAATTTTAGGCGTGTTCCTTTACTTGCTGACTTAAGGGTTCGCCTGTTGGTCCCGCACATAATGTGAACTTTTGGAACTTATTTACAACGTCGTTGCTTGCATTATAAGACACAGTGTAGCCCAGGTATTCAAAATTGCTTGCTTGTTTCAGGACAGTACCATCTATAACAATTTTTGCCCGTGGATCAGTTCCACGAAAAGCCAACACCTTGGTTTTAAGTGTGGATATTTGCAATCCAGAGTGTTTGCATATTCGATTTAAAAAATGTATACCCATCAGCAGTCTGTTTTCAGAGTCCGACAGAATACCCTGATCGTCCGCAAACTACAAAGTGTCAACAACATGCTAGTAATGCAAACAAGAAAGGCTAGTAACATGATAACAGAAATCAGAAGTCACATTCTACGACTTAACTTTGTAAACGAATAAAGAAGTGTGTCTGTGGAAATGTGTATTATTGGTTTGTGTCTTTGCGCCTGTTAAAATACCGTACTTTCACTTTTTACCTTGGGCATTAAACGTCTTTGTATAATAAAGTAGGTATGTGTTATGTGATACATAGCCGCCCTCACGTGTACAAAATGTGAACAACGTTTGTCGTGCATCTGTTGAAACCGATTATGTGTAACAATTAATGGTGATAATAATTGTATTTGCATTCTTGTGAATTATGTTTTTTTTTTTAATTATTATCGAAAAATTCCCATGTTGAGCCTCATAATACGTGATTACGTTTAATAAGTACATAAATAGAACACTAAAAATCGGTACCCTACATTAAATCGTTACCACTTCTCGTTTAAGGTCACTCGTAACCGGCTATGCTTACCGTGTTAAATGCATCAACTTTGAGACCCATTATCTCAGAACCTCTAAAAGATAGATGTCTGAAATTTTAGCACGCAGGTAAGCACACTGCACACTACAAACGCTGCTGCATTTATAAAGATATCTCAGTTTCCTGATTTTGTATACTTTTTTGTGGTTTGCTCTAAACATTTGCGTACAAAAAGCGAATTATTTAATTTTTTTTACTAATAATTATTAATCATAAGTATGACACTACCGACTCGGAACACAAAGTTACGTTGCTGTTCGTTCGATAATACTTTGTGTCCGAGTCGGTAGTGTCATACTTATAATAAGTTAATCAACGGACACGTCATGAACAACAAAATCCAAGAATTTTTTTACGTTTTTATTTCTCAGTGACACTGTATAGTTCTAGTAGTGTAGTTATATCTCCATTAACCCAGTAGCCACAAAAAAATTAAGCTTGATAGTTCATTTGGTTTCTGAAGTAATGGGTCGTTTATTTAAAAAAAAAAAGGATTCCAGAAAAATGCATTAGTTTTTTTAAATGTTTTACCTGATTTGAAATAGTCCAGCATCATACTCGGGGTCTCGGTTATGTCCATTTGGTCCTCTAGTTTTCTCTTCACATTTCTAGTTGACTGTATAAGTCACATCTACCGCTGTGTCTGCCTCAAGTATTCGTTTGCAAGTGAATTTTTTTCATTACCTTAACCATATTTGTAACTTATCTCTAATTTTTGTAAGAGTTAACTCTTACTTATGTTACCTTCATTAAAGGTCAACACAGCGTCATGTACGTCCAAAACCAAAGTATTCAGTCCAACAAATGTATATATATATATATATATTTCCATATATATATATATATATATATATATATATATTTCCCATTGAAATGGTTCAGCGACTCGTTTGCATTCTGTGTACTACCATGACATTTCTTTTGACAAATTAGGATGACTCAGATCAGCAAATATTGGCTTTATGAGAGTCATTACAGACATTGGTAGTGAATGCTTATTGAAATTTCCTTTCCGATGATAAAAAAACCACATGTTTGTACAGTTGGTTATAAGGGGGTTACAGATTTGTAAAAAATGGTAACATAATCAGCACTTTTGACAGAACGTTTTCTACGATCTCAGTTGTTTTAAACCATACAAAATTATTATTATGCGTATTTACGTAAGGTATCAGATTACTTAGAAAATATTAAGATTTTTTTAGACAGAAAAACAAAACTCGATTTTTTGGTCGATTTGCCGGTTACGAGTGCCTTAAATCGGTACCATATAGAAGCACGACGATACTCTGTTTCGACATTAATGTTATGGGTTTATTATTTTGGGATTGTCGGATGGCAGTCTTGATTTTTTTTTTTAATAATTGTACAGTGCTCGACCTGTGGGACCCCCACGTTGCATACTCTCGGGCGACGTAAGTTAGGAGTACCGGTAACCGAAAATAAATGAAACTCGTCGTGACTATTTAATAACGCCTTAGCTGTATCCAGAAAAAAATCGCATCAAATCATCATTGAGTTATTGAACAAAAATTAACATTTGCGAGTAATAATTTGGATAGGTTCCTGCCGTTGCTAGATTTGTAATCGTTGCGAGTGTTCCAGTGACGTGTTTCCCTACAGACGGTCACAGCGCCTTCGAGAGAGAGAGAGAGAGAGAGAGAGAGAGAGAGAGAGAGAGAGAGAGAGAGAGAGAGAGAGAGAGAGAGAGAGAGAGAGAGAGAGAGGAGAGAGAGAGAGAGAGAGAGAGAGAGAGAACAAACACGATTAACAATTTTTGAAAACGATTCTTAGAACGTTGTCATTTGCGTGCCCGTTTCCGGGTCAAAGTACGTTTACATTTTCAAGGTACGTATATTTCCAACTATGAATTTATATGATACATAGGGTATACAGAACATACCATTTATAAAATAATAGACGCAAAAGGCAGTCATTATTCTGGGGATAGAATTTCAAGACTTCGACGCTGAAAACTTGACGGGGCCTTACTTCGAGAGGAACTGTTAAGGACGAGACGCAGATAACGTCTGGAGAATTTCATTACGTAAGAGAAATTTCTGTATTCAAGTAAGACTTTTTAGTGTCACGTTATTAGAAACTACGTAGCTTCAGAAAGCTATTTATTGTCTGTGTATAAATTTAACGTACAACAGAATAGAATCGACTTGATCCGAAGCCAGCCAGCGAGGTATTCTCGGTCGTAAACCTAATAAGCGAACAAAGCGACAATTAGTTTTGTGTTTGTGAAGAAGAAAATTCTTTGTTGACGTCGGTTGTTCCAAACAGTCGTGCTAAATTGATGCAACATGAAGTGAGCGGTATTTGCGTGGATACGCGGGCACGCCTTTGTGTTTTATTTGCTAGTAGGCCTAACAAATGTTTTTCACTATTTCGCTGTGAAGCTGTATGAAAATAATCTTGTCTTATACTTTGTTTACTCCTTTGTTGTAAACTAAATGAATAAATATATGCTACCTAATTAAAATAAATAACTCTACTCCAAAGAATTCGTTATTAACAGTTTCAAAACAAAGCAAAAAAAAAAAAAAAAACTAGTACATAACAGTTACGAAGTTAATACTACTTGGGCAAAAAGATAACGGTCGGAAGCGTTTGATGAAATAGCGTGTTCTTAAAATGCGGCACTTCCCGACACCGTTTCCTTGCACCTTGCAGATTGTATAGTATTAAGGCGAGATTAACTTTTAAGTCCACGTTGATGGCTTCTTGTGTTCACTTTTTGCGTGTAGGCCTATTGTATGATTGCTCTGAAATTGTTATTTTACTCAAGAAAAATAGAGGATTTTCGTAATTTTTCTGGTAATTGAAAATTTTATATATACTGTGTGTGTGTGTGTGTGTGTGTGTGTGTGTGTGTGTGTGTGTGTGTGTGTGTGTGTGTGTGTGTGTGTGTGTGTGTGTGTGTGTGTGTGTGTGTGTGTGTGTTCGGGTTAAAAGGTCCTGCGACGTTGTCCGATGCCTAATTGCGATCTCCTGTCGTTGCAGTTTTCTTCGGTTAGACCTCGTACACTCATTGATCTCCTTACACCCTGTATCTATCCATGTTACTTTTGGCCTTCCACTTTTTCTGCTTTCCTGTGGTATCCATTTCATCGCTCTCTTTGCCAACCTCCCCTCCCCCATTATCTGCACGTGCCCATACCAAATGAATTGTTTTTTCTCGATGTGTTCTAAAACAATTTCTTTTATATTCATTTGTTGCTTAATTGTTTCGTTTCTGACCCGGTCTAATTTTGATGTTCTACATATTCTTCTTAAGGCGTCCATTTCTGTGGCTTCTATCTTTCTTTTCAGATGCTCTTTCATTGTCCATGTCTCAGACCCATATACTAATGTGCTCTTAATCATTCTGTTGTATATTCTCATTTTCCCTTGTTTTCCTGTTTCGGTGCTCCACAGTATTCAGAGACTTAATTATTGTTCTTGCTTTGTTTACTCTACACTTTATTTCTGTATCGTCTGTCCCTTCCTTGTTAAAACTTATGCCCAGATATTTATAATTCTCACATTTTGCTACAATTTCACCGCTTTCCAATACTATGTCGGTCGTGTCCTCTCCTATACACAAATATTGTGTTTTTTCCACGTTCATCTGCAGTCCCCATATTATCTAAAATTATCTAATATCAAAATTTATCCAATAATAATTGTACATAGTGAGAGTGTTCTGCAGTTCAGGGGGCGTACCAGTCAGCTTGAGAACTCGTTTCGGCCTACATCAACTGACAGTGCTCGCTAAATTTCTTTGCTGAAGCGACATGGACGGACTTGACACAGTCTTCCAAATATATTTAGCAAGCATTGCCAGTTGAAAATGGTTTAACAAATCAAAACGAGTCGTGTAAAATAAAACAGAGTGTCTGGAGAAATATACAAATAGCTGGTCAACCTCATTATTACGTCCTTCCGTATTCCTTCGTCTGCGTTGCGTGGCTGTATCAAGCGTCTGTTTGTTTTCACTGAAGCTTATTTTATCTGCTTCACTCAATGTTTACTGTCCTCTGTGCATTTTCCATCTTTGTAACTTTTTTGTAACTTTTAGTTTCTAAGTCATCGTCATATAATCTTCGCAACACGGCACAGGTAAGGTGCAACCTGTTCCGCCTTAAAAAATCCTCCAGCCATCTCTTCCTGGGTCTACCCACACACCTGTGTCCTTTAGGTTTGTATTTCCTGACTTGTTTGGCCAGCCTGGAATCTGACATTCCTTCTAAGTGTTCTTTCCACCGTTGTTTGTCATCTTTTACTTTTTCATTCAAGTTAAAAACTTTTAACTCTTCTCTCAGATGGCCTCATTTCTTGTACGGTCAAGTTTAGAACACATTTAACCCCTCTTAAGAATGCTATTTCCGAGGCCTATATTGTACTCTTGTTTCTTTTTTGCCATCCATCATTCAAACCCATAGGGCAGTAGAGGGACTGCCATAAGTTTGTAGAACTTTAATTTTGTATCTCGACGTACCTTGTTTCTAAAAATACGGTTGATTGTCCCACAGATTGTGTGGAACTTGCCTAACTTAACATAAATATAATTCCTCTCATAGCCAATATAATTTCCCAAATAATTAAAGTGGGTCACCCGTTCTATAATTCGATCACTAATCATTATTTTTGTTCTTATTGGCTGCTTGCCTCGAAATGAAATCATTTCAATTGTTTTTAATGTTCCTCGAAAAACATTACCTTTGTTTTTGTACTGGAGATTTTCATATTGTATTGTTTGTAAATCTGATGAAGCTTAAAAACACATTTTTGCGAGTCAGATTCTGTACTCTGAAGAACAAGCAAGTCATCAGCAAGCAAGTGAACAAGCACATTCAAATATTTGTCTCTTGATAACTTAATTCCAGGGTTCACTAGTTTCTACTTTCTAAGTATTCTACAGAAGAAACAACGCGTTATTTTAGGCAGATAAACTACCGGATTCTCCCCTTTTTGTTTTTAGTGTAACCTTAACAACCAAAATCAGTCATCAGCGATTTATGTACACTACACCACCCAAATACAGACCCCGATTCAGTCCGTTCTATTCGTCCCGCATAGTAGGTGTGTGTGTGTGTGTGTGTGTGTGTGTGTGTGTGTGTGTGTGTGTGTGTGTGTGTGTGTGTGTGTGTGTGTGTGTCACAGCCGTCACTACTACGGCTACATGTGCGAGTGACGTAATGTGGACAGACAGAAGACAAGAAGGACAGAACTAAAAAAACGGTAATTCCCACACTTGAAACGCACCGCTTACAACAACAAAACATATGTTTCTGTTATGCTTCATTGCCATCTAAATACATAAGCGAGCGGGTGTAGAAAAACTCGCCCTTAATACAATTCAAGTAATTAAATATCATTTGTACGCTCTCACGCGTCAGGGGTGAGTGAGACGGTCTGCGCCTTGACAGAGTCGTTCTAACGCCCTCCTCTGTCTGACTGCTGGCGACGGTAATTCTGTTTGTGTTGTTGCCTGTTTTTTACTTTAATACTCGGCCGGCTACAAAAACGTCGCAAGAAAATTAATGCGTACGGCGTAACCGAAGCGTTTGGCGGCCAAATCTGATAATAAATTATTATTTTGTATCCGTAACTCGCTGTTGCTCAACAAAAGCTGTGACTATATCTTAAAACAGTAACAGTGATGAAATAGTGTTGTGAATAAACTGATTAAACTCCGGGCTATTGGGCCGTGGTCCACTAAGTTGTTACAGAGGTTTCGGACTCTCGTCTGGACGCCATCTTCAGTGTATAAAAACGATTCACCAACTGACACGGTTCTCAGACGAACTTTCGTATTATTTTATTAAAAAGAAAAGCATCTGAAAAGCCATTAACAGGAAAAATGATGACTAGATGGTTACTTTACTACTTTAGTATGGAATTAAAGAGAAGGTTAAGCAGACAGTCTAGGCTATATGTACGGTGTAACGGATAAGTCGGTCGCTGGGAATTACGTAGAGTGGAAGACGGTAGCGATTTTAGTTACGATTCCTGAGAAATACGATTTAATCTTGAGCTGAAGCAGTTCCGCAAGAATCGCAGCCCGGTCAGTTTTGTTAAGTTGCAAAAAAATTAAAAGGGCAAGGCGCGTGGATTGAAGAGAAGAGAGTACTGAGAAGGGGGCGACAAAGGGATAATTTCTGATAATTAGAGATAAGGGAACAGTGGCGGACAGCAGCAGCAAGAGGGTTGCCGAGTGTCGAGTCGCAGAATAGAGACGTTGATGGACTGTCGTACCACAGGAATCGTTATTGAAGAACTTAGGCGACGCTTAGCAACAGACGGTAATGTTTATTTATCGTTTGCTTTTGCAAACGCGGTAACGTAGCCAGCGTATTTAATCATAATAAATCAGCATCAGAGAGAGGCTTTGGATTAAACTTTTAGACAGTAATTGTGCCGAGCTTTATTTAATTTGTGCGTTCAGTAAATAAATCAGCTATCAGCAGCAGTAGCGGCGGCGGCGAGTAAGGTATGAGTGCGCGTGCGTGCGTGTGACAGTAATTGCGATTTATTTCGTCAGTAAGTGCAGCCGACGGGTATTAAACATGTCTGCTACGTCAATATATTATGCTGTTCTCATGCGAAGAAAGAAAATTCCAGTCAGTGTCGTTGTCTGTCGACTGGATAGGATCGCACATAGTACGGTATTGGCAGTATTTGTGTAGGACTCGCCAGTTCGTTTTCGTTTTCGCAAAGTAACGTGTATAAACAGATGCCCATTAGAAAATGATTTATATCCCGAAATTATATTTTGCCATCATCATCATCATCATAATCTTCAAGGATTAAACCAAGGATGGTTTGTTCCGGTCTCAAACAGGCAAAGATTAGACCTGGCCGCTCCAGCGCTTCCTCGGCGTCCCACACCTCTCCGTCCCCTCGGCTTATAGTTCCATAGTTGTTTGGGGATGCGGCAGTCATCCATTCGGCAAAGATGTTCCCGCCAATTCAGCCGATACTGGGCAATCCTGTCGAGTATACTAATATTATTTAGTTCCTGACGCATATCTGTGTTTCTTCTATGATCATGAAGAGTATACCCTGCGACGTGCCCTGAGAAATCTAATTTCAGCCGCTTGGATGCGACTGGCCTGGTCTTTCGTTAACGTCCAATCTTAGACCCATAAAGAAGTGTGGGAAGGGCCATCACCTTGTAGAATTTTAGGCGTGTTTCTTTACTTGCTGACTTAAAGGTTCGCCTAATGCTCCCGCACATAAGGTTGAACTTATGCAACGTATTCCCAACGTCGTTGCTTGCATTATAAGACCCAGGTATGTAGCCCAGGTATTCAAAATTCCTAACTTATTCCAGGACAGTACCATCTATAACAATATTTGCCCATACGGGATCAGTTCCACGAAAAGCCATTACCTTGGTCTTAAATGTGGATATTTGCAATCCAGAGTCTTTGCAGATTCGAGTCAAGAAATCTGTACCCTGTACCATCATATTTTGTGATAACGTAATATTAGTTCCATCAGTGTACGAGGAATGAAGCGTGTTCTGCTTTACCGAGTTGTTTTTAAGAATTACGTGTTTGAGAAGGGTTCATATTCTTAACCGAGCTTGTGAATATTGTACATTACAGGAATGGATAAATCGAAAGGATACAATCGACTGTGAGCATCTGTCACGGTTTTATTATTATATAATTTTCAAACACCGTAACAACATCGAGAGGAGGCGTTGATATCATCACGAAATCGATAGTGCGTGTAATGACTGAAAAAGATTTAGAGCGTAAACGATAACGCGTTCTTCTGTTATTGGTAACGTTATAGCATTGGTTCCGATGATGATAATGATAAAACAGTAATTTTCATAGAAATTTGCCTCGGTGCAGTAGTTTTCCTTGATCCGTGTATATACATGATTACTGTCCTTGTTGAACCATTAAAACAACATTGAACCTTGGGAACAACCCTCCCATCTGGACCTGCGTCTCCCCGATCTGTCTTCCCGTCATCGCCTTGGTCATTGACATTCTGTTTTATTGAATCTTCTCCGAAGACAGCGTTTACGTTAAATATTGGCGGTGTGCATGTTCTATCAAACGATAGGGATGTAACAAATCGTATGGTTTATAAATATGTATAAATGTGATAAAAATCCTGAAAAATCTAACAAAAATAAAATAAATTTTTGTGCCATATAAGAATTGGACGAAAGTTTTATTTGTGAATTGTATGCAGCGTAAGTATGTTTAAAAATTTAAACATTTGGCCTAAACGTCTAATTCAGGTTAAAATGTTATGTTATAAAGAAAGGTGTGAAAGAAAGATCGTAAGACGTATGTAAGGCCCAGTTAAAGAAGACGACGAATGGAGAATAAGATAGAATAAAGTATTTACCTTATTTTGTTTGTCCGTCTGGTGGCTTTATTTCTTCTTCGTTATTACGACGCGTTTCGGGACATATGTCCCATCCTCAGGTATTGTCACTCAGCAGAGGTCGTCATTTAAGTAAAAATATCAACACATAAAACATATGACATAACTTACACATAATCAACAATAAAAACGTTTAAACTTTGGAGCACGTACAAGTTGAGATACGCACCCCGGACTACAACGGTCGAATAGTTATGACGGTTAGTTATATAACGGAGAATAAGAAATAACCATGAGATAGATGAGACATTGAATCATGAGGACATAGTAAGATTCGTAAAGGCTCATCGTATATAATGACTAGGTCACATAGGACCAACGGATAATCAGCGTATGTCAAGGAAAGTCCTTATGTCACAGGTGTATAAAAGCAGAAAGAAGTTGATCTAGGATAAGATGGTTGGACGATATGTTGGAAGATCTCAGTAGAATAATGGATGTGAAGGGTTACACTGAGATGGCAATGGGCAGGAGGGTTTGGAGAAGGTTGGTGTTGGTAGCTAGGTAGTGCTAAAGAAGTTTTTTCCATAACTAGAAATAGGAATAATTGTTTCATTGAATATTTCACCTCACTCCGACGCTGCTTTGGGTACTACAAGTATTATAAAGTTTTACATGAACAGGTTACTGGCCTGTTTCACAACCCCCTACCAGGAGGAGCAGACTCTTGACAGATCAGGGTTACCATACCTTAGCCGAAAGGTCCCCGTTTTGGGGCGCAGGAGATTCGCCCTCACCCTTCTTTCTGAGATAGGATTTGGCGGTTTTGTACCAGTTACTCTGATACTGAACGTTTCTTAGTATTTCCAGTGCTCACCTAGCGGCATCAGTGAGGACTCTAAAAGATCCTGAACCACCCAAAATTAAGAAAAGGAAGACACCCTAGCCCTCGATTACGTGGGTCGTCCGAGGATGAGATGGGTGCCTGAACAGGTTTATATAACGTAATACTTGAAGAGAAGACGACGAATTTCAGAAAACCGATGTAAAGGGCATGCTGATGGTATTCCAAGTGGCATGGAGCAATTCTAACCGAGATTTAGAGCGGATTAAGATAGAGAGAGCTGTAATACTTATGTCGCAGACCGTGAACAGATTAGGCGTCTCGCTGCTTTGCTTGGTTGTTTTTTGTAGGTTCCTTTTTTTATTGTTAGTAACAACAGGACAGTTTTAAAGAATTCCACCATACCTCTTTTTTTTGCCGAAGTTGTTTTATTTTACAATAAGAGTACGCGCCGTCCGTCGATATCTGTATACTGTTGTTGCCGAGTCAAGGACGCACACACACACACACACACACACACACACACACACACACACACACACACACACACGTACTTCTTACAATTAATAATGTAATATAGACAATGTTGGGTTGGCGCCAAAAGCTCTGCTACCGTGCGTGCAGTAACGCGTGCGTACTCCGCCCGTCACGTCGTCGTCTGGCTGTCTGTACCATGGTCTCTCTCCTGCCAACAACTACTTGCCGCACTACATGACTCTTACTTTCGTTTATCGACTTCTTCACATCGCTGTCAACGGTCGTTCGTTCTGTATTCTGCCAGGTTTGACGCGTTTAACTGTTGGCACTCGGCGTTTTTTTGATACAAATCTGCATTCACCTGGCACGGCCAACTGGCCGTTTATATCGGTGCATAGAAAATTTTATGCGGATCATGTGATCGAATGTTTAAATTATTCGCAGTCGTGCGTGCACGCCGCCGCCGCTGGGCCTTTGTGCGCGTGCGTGCAATCTTAAATTTGTCACCCCCTCGTGGCCTTCTCCTGTATCAATATCTGTAAGCCACGGTCGATCTTGAATAACACTTTTTTTTTCGTATGAGCCACTGTGGACTACGTTTGATTCGACTGGTTCCTCCCTTCTTCTCCTCTCTCTTCCTCCTCTCCCGTATGTCCTTCATTCTTGATCGACGTCTCTCCCTCCTTTCGTCAGTGCAGAGGGCACGTGTCGTCTTGTGGTTTTCCTGAAAACCTTGAGAATTTTTTTATTTCTTTTTGAGTGGTAAGCGTTCTTCAATGTCTTCTTGAGTAATCTGGAGTTCTTCTGTGCCTTTTTCTATTTCTTTGAACCACGTATTGAGTGTTTTGAGCTTTCTGAAATAGTGAAAAAGCTTCCCTGTTAGTATGTCAGGATTCATTCTTTGAATATGTCCGTTGAAAGTAATTCTTCTTTTCTAATTACGTCTGTGATTTTCTCAACATGTGTGTACAGCTCATTATTGTGACGTCTTCTATACTGTCCTCTGTCTTTTATTGCTCCCAAGATTTTTCTTAATAGTTTCCTTTCCGTGACTTCCAGTCCTTCCATCGTCATTTTCTTGTTCAGAGTCAGATATTCATCTGCATAAAGTGCTTCCGGGCGAATTACTGTTGAGTAATGCTTAAGTTTGGCATTACTGGGTATTGACGTTTATGTTAGAGGCCTATGTATCCTTCGTTAAATGGCAAGAAACTTTCATCTTATTAACTCGCGCTTTAATGGTATTTGTTCAATAACTTCTCTGAGATACCTGAATTTGTCAGCTCCATAGATTTGCCCATATCGAGTTTTCATTTTCTTGGATATTGTCTTGCTGTTTGTCGTGAACTTGCTTTTCCGAAAAAAAAATTCGTAAACCCGCTCTTTCGGCTGATTCGATCAGCAATTCCATATGGCTGTTTCTACTGAATCTGACAGGATTGCTAGATCATCTGCAAACGCTAGACAGTCTATTGACACTTTTAATTATTTGTAATTTTCGAGAATGTTCTTCCGCCAGCTGCAACTGATACCGTTAATACAAGTAATATGCTTAACGTATTCTTATGTATTTCGGAAGATTGAGAACAAATTATTTTGAAAAAGATACTGAAATGCTGCACGGCTCGTCAGAGGATTTGGGGGAAAAATCAGTTTTAAAGCATTCAGTGTACAAATCAGTCCCGTCGACATCTGCCTTATCTCGAGAATCGTTTTAAGTTTATATCTCTGCAATATGTAATTAATTCGTCTTTCTGGTAATTAAACAACTTACTATTGGAAAAAATCCAAATATGCTATCAAGTGTTTTTAATTTTTCGAATCTGCTATTCAAAGAGGATAAGATCTGATCATGGACATTGAAAAAAAAAACTATTTTGTAGTTATTTTTCAGATCCACTGAATCTTCCATGATTTGTTTTTCTTTTTTTTTTTTTGACACGTTCGATGAAGTTCATACAAACAAGATGTAGGCTACTGTAGTTTACTGACGCACTTGTTGTCAGTAGTTTCGAAAACCTTTCACTGAAGGTGGTCTCCACAGGTGAAGCCGAAACGTCTGAATACAATATCAATATCAATCAGCATGAAAATTTCAGAAGACCACGGCCTTACAGCCCGGATAATAATTTAAATAATTATAGAGTGCGTGGTCAGACTCTTACCCCCACATACCAATACTGTGTTTGAGATGCATTCCCTTCAAACGTGGGGGGGGGGGCGGTGGAAAACAAAAAATGAAAAAATCCGTATAGGCTATCAAATTAAAGAAATTTTTAATCAAATAGTGGAATTTTAATCAGTTTTGGAAATTTCAACATTTTTTGGACAGCAGATTCCAGGAAAAAGGTCAAAAGTTTGGAAAAAATCCATGCCAACTGTCAGACTAAAGGAAATTTAAACCCAAACCCACATGTAGTGTTTACTTTGAAACATTTTAACTTTTGGGACACCACGAGCAAAAATGAGTCACAATTTTAAAAGTTTGTAGGGAAAGAATTTTTTTCAAAATATAACCTCGGTATCATTTGATAAAATTAACATGTGCCGGCACCCTTTGCACATTTTGGGCCGCCTTCCGAAATGTTTGTAAATTGTGCCTCAAAAAAAGCTTCACACATTGTTGTCTGTTATGTGCACTTATGAAACGTATTAGACATAGGCCTGTGTTGGTATTCTGTGGGAACATATATAAACCCAAAAGCTAGGATTAAATTATTTTTCACTTTAGTATTATGGTTATAAATTTAACTAAAAAAAGAGTAATGCAGTAATTGAAATTTTAATGTTATTGTATTCATTAAAAACAACAAACTACGTAAGTGTAATGGAGTAAGTGAGATAACGTCTCTAAAATCGATTGACTCTGTGTCCTAAATGATAGGGATGAGAGGGTTTGAATTTCTTCAGCCTTCTCTCTTCACAATTAGTTCGCTGGCTTAGAACCATGTTTGGATGTTTGGCAAGTCTCAGGGTTTGTATGGCGTTGGATCTATTGATTGTTTTCCGTTAAGAACGATTGTTAACGGCAGTTATATCAATCGCCAAGTCTTTAACGGAGTTAATATCTCCGTTGAATCGAGGTGCTGTTTACACCGGTCACAATCCAATGTCAATTGCTGTGATCTTTTTCTAACGACAAATTGCCTCGAGTCTGTATTTCGGAATCGTATTATCCTTTTGTGTACGACATTAAGATATATAACGTATTATAAACGACACGTGTGTAAGTAGTAGTGTAATAACGCAGTGTGATAATAATAGTATTTTCTTTGTTTTCAGGTAATGGAACAAACTAATTGCCTTAATTGTATAGTAGCCAGTTACCACGTAGGTAAGTAAGAAATACGTATCAATTATTACACGTTACCAGTTAAAATGATCATCTGTTTACGTAGCAGAGTTAGCGGTAGTGGATAGTTAGTAGGAGCCATGTAACATTATTCATAAATTATGGTAATTGGTTGAGCACTGTAGGGATGATTAGTCGGTGATTAAAAATGAGGAAATACAAGTTATGATTAGGTGTAGAGGGCGATCGACGAAAACGTCTTAACATTTTTTTTTAACTTCTTCACTACAAGGACTGTCTTATGTAAATCTGTTCCGGTACCCATCTCATCCTCGGGCAACACCGTCTCTTCTATCAATGGCTTTATAGTGCGGCGCCGCTTTTGGCATGGATCCTCCGTCATCCTTAGCAAATGATCACACCATTGTCTTCTATAAGTTGAAATGATTATATTTATATCTTTTACTTCTGGTACTGCTCTTATATTCTCATGCCAAAATTTTGTCTTGCAATGTATAGTTTAAAGTATTTCGATGGAACTACAATTCAGCACTCTCAATCTTGGGCTTTTTTTTTTTTTTTGATCCACGCCTCACTCGCATATATGTCAATGTGGGTACTGCAGTTGTCTTATAAAATTGAATTCTTGTGCTGTATGTTGTTTTATTTCTAAGATTTCTATGAATCGTACCACAAACATTCTTCAATTTCAATATCTTGTCTTTGTATCAGATTCAGACTTGTAGCGTACTTCATATTCGAGATATTTAAAACCCCTCACCTGTTCTAAAGTATTGTTGTTTATAGGTAACTATCTTAGTCCTCACTAGATATTTACCTTTAAAAGCCCTTGGTTTTAGATGTTTGATTGAAAACGTTAGCCTATTTTCCTTATAGTTATGGTTTGGCCTGTTTTGTTATACTTGAAATGTAATATCTCAGAAATTTTGTATCCGAATTCCATAAACAAGGTATCACTGGGTTACGAATAAAAGCACTAATTTCGTATGTAATAAGACATTTTTTTGTTATAAATTCTGGTTTTTGTGAAATGCTGAAATAAAAAATTCAGTCAGCCGGAATTTTGAACATTTTGAAGATAACATTGTGGTTTGCTTTGTATTTATAAGAAATAGTACACTTAGGTCTATTTATAAGAAATAGTACCAAATTTCGACTCCATTTCTTATTCCCTTTAGCAGTAAACAATTTTTTTAAATAATACATAGTTAGACATAGAGACGGAAAACGAAACATTTTTCAACATATGTGTGTTATCCTAAGTCTGCCCCTCTTTCTGTTTTTATAGACTTGCGCCCTCAAGATTTTCTTTGGCATACGCGGGATCATCCATCCGCTCTAGGTGACCTAGCCATTGTATTCGTTGAGTCTTTATGATCATACAATTTTATTTTTGTGTTGCTACTAATTCGCTTGTAATGTGTTCGCTTCTCAATAGTCCGCTATTGGCATAGTATGCCCTGTTTCCTGTTTGTATCGTGTCAGTATTGTAGTATTTATGGACCGTTCATTATCTATAATGTTACCCAAGTATCTGAACTTATTAATTGCATCAAATGAATTATCCTCTGAGTATAAATTATATAGATTTCTTCTCCTTTCTGATGCATAAATCAGCATGTATTTAGTTTTGCTGATATTTACAATGAGTCCCATTCCAGCGGATTTTTGATTCAGCTCCTTGTATATCTCAACTAACCGTTGTCTTGATATGGCTGATCAGTTGTTTGTTATCAGACAGATTATAGAAAAGTGCTATGAGCATAGTATAGATCTTCACATGGTGTTTGTGGACTTTAGATTGGCATTTGATAGTGTGAGAAAGGTTAAACTTTATAAAGCCATGCAAGATATGGGAATTCCTTTGAAACTTGCGAAGTTAACGAAGATGGTTATGAGATTCACAAAAGCCAAAATTCTTCTTCAGCGGCGCAACAATCCATTACTGAGTCAAGGCCTCCTTTAACAGCCTCCGCCAGTTGTCCCGGTCAAGTGCAGCTGCTCTCCAGTTCCGGGTCCCAAGGATATGGCGCACATCGTAGTTCACACCGTCTTCCCAACGTAGTTTGTGTCTACCAACTCTCCTGGTGCCATAGATCTGATCTGTGAGTGCCTTTCTTGGTATTTCATTCTCCTCCATTCTGATCACGTGTCCAGCCCACCTGAGTCTACCAAGTTTTATAATTTTCACAAAATCTGGTTCATTCAGAAGTGTTCAGTTCTTGGTTGGTTCTTTTCCTCCATTCACCTCCTACACATATTGGACCAAATATATTGCGGAGGATTTTGCGTTCATGAACCAGCAAGCTTGACTCAGACGTTCTAGAAATGGTCCAGGTCTCAGAACCATAGTTGAGAACTGGGCGGATCAGCGTTTTATACAAAAGCAACTTGTTGCTCCTGGCAATTGTTCTGGAACAAGGGTCTGAGACCAAAGAAGCACCTATTAGCTGAGGTGATTCTTCGCTTTATTTCTTCTGTTGTTTCCCCATCGGAGTTAACTTGGCATCCTAAATAAACAAAGTTGTTGACTTTTTCGAAGGAATAGATGCCAATTTGGATGTGCTCTCCTTCTCTAGCCTCCTGTCCTGTGGCCATGTATTTTGTCTTGCTTTCATTTATTATGAGACCCAGCCAAAATTAAGTGTGACAATATGCTGAGTGAGTAGTTAGCATTTAATAAGGGAGTTAAACATGGGTATGGGTTAAGTGACGCCCTCTTTATTATTGCGCTACATAATGCCACTAAAAGACATGGAAGCACTCAATAAGAGAAGCCAAATATGTCCTTACGCTGACGATGTTGTGATAATAGCCAGATAAAAGCAAATTTTATACACGAAAGTCAGTGTCACAGTGTAGTTCATTTTTAGAAATTACAGTAGTGTGTGATTCACGTTGTCCGGTTCGAGAATGCTCACAACGTATTGTGTTTTCGTTGGAGACCGGCAGAGCGCGCTGTTCAGTTTTCGACTGCTTTTCACGACGAATCGATGGCCGCGTGGCATGTGGCGACCTTGGTGTCGTGTTGTGATTTTTGACTAATGGGGAAAACCCGTGACTCGCGAACAATAGAGTTGTGTTCTTTTCACAACTGCCGCGGAAGATTTATTTATGTATAGGATTAGCTTTTTTTCCTTCGTAAAACGTGATCTGTGGCGCCCAATGTGACTGTTATGGAGTCATCATAGAAAAACCTGTTTACGTATAAATGTTTCCAAAGTCGGTATTCCGGAACCGTAATGAATTATTTAACATAGTTAATGCCATACAATATCTTTTATCAGTTTCGCGTGTACATGAAAGTATGATAAATGATAACTTAGCCAATCGACCTTGTCCACTTGTTATTCCTGTCTAATTTTTGTTTGTCAAATTTAATAGTTCTGCTTCCATTTAATATTTTCGTTCCATTATTTAATGGTTCTGCTTCCATTATTTAATAGTTCCATTCCATTATTTAATAGTTCCACTCCATTATTTAATAGTTCTATTCCATTATTTAATAGTTCCGTTCCATTATTTAATAGTTCCATTCCATTATCAAGTGATGCTTTGTGTACTATATTTAATATTATACTTTATTTATAAGTTGTTTAATATTTCATTGACTATTAAAATATATATAACACTACTATTAATAATAATTACATCTTTATTCTCGTTATGAAAGTTCACAGTATTAATTACGTTTACAGCACTAGGAATTATCTTCCTACCACAAACTGTGAGCACTGACAAGTTAATCTTTGTTAATAGTCATTGTTCTTTCATTATAGCGGTTACCTCTTGATGCTAGCAATTCCTTGTGACAGATTCATTCTGAAAACGTTGTACATACTACATTAAATACTGAAATCTACGAGAAAATAGATCCTAAACACTTTAAAACAACACAGGGGACACGAAAAGTGGCGTATTTAGAATTTGACCTTGGGGGAGGGGTTCCGGGGTCGGGTCGGCTTAAACAAGTTAAGACTGATCAACATTATTTACTTTAAAGTAGCTGAAATCAGTCCAATTAAAGTAAACGGTAATAATACAATAAAAATACGCGTTATTGAAACATTGTTTACAGGATACCTATTGATTGAATTGATTTTCCTGTATTTCATTTTCATACGTATACGCTGTGTAATAAACCTTTTTTGTATATTTTTAAAAAGAGTGCCTACGATATTAGCGTACATAGCTGAAAACAAATACAATGGCTTAAAAATTAAGAGATTAACAAAATTCGTCAACTTTTTCGACCCTCTGGGGTGATCCGATCCCTTTCGTCTCCCCAGTAAATATGCCCGTGAAAACCAATTATTCCTGTAGAAACATAATTTAAGTCTGATATAACATTTAACACATGCTGTTAAATGAAAAGTATCTTCACTTAGCTATATTTATATATTCACTTATTTATCAAATATGTGTGTACGCGTACTTTTATTTTATTTGTCACCATTTTTGTCGTTCACGTGGTGTTAGGACATTTTTCATGTATATATTCAGCATTTTAGTTTAGAGCGCACCATTTATTTCGTGGAAGAAAAATGGCTTCCATCAAAACTAACCAAAATTACGCGAATTTGAAGGTTTATTTACTTTAGAGGTAGGCCGGCAGCACAAGCTATTCAGTTGAATTATACCCGCTGCTAACGACATCGTATTATAAAAATGTTGAATCTTCATACTACAATGAAGATTCGGGAAATGGCCGTGATATTTTATCCCTTCAGCTTTTTTTTTTTACCCTTAATGAAATTCCACATACGTCCGCGTTCACGTATAACTATGTCGTGATGTCTTCGGTAAGAGTCTTCCTCGTCTTTGTAGGATATCACGGTTTCGCCGCGAAAATCTTTCTGATGTACGCGAATTTGAATTGAGAAACCAGTAGACGCGTAGTCAAGTGTTATCAAGTCATTGTTTTCCGAAGTTGATTTTCTGTAACCATTGTTAGAAGTATCATGACTTACGGCTCAGAAGTTTGGGCTATTAATAAACACATAAGAACAAAATTAAGGACAGCAGAGATGGACTTCTGAAGACGTTCGGCAAGAGTATCCGACGTGAGAAAATTAGAAATGACAGAAAAGTCGTTAAGGACAGAGTGAATGTGAAAAGTTCGAGTGTTGATTTTATCCAAACAAAAAAATTACAATGGTATGGACACAGCCGGAATAACAATAATAATAATAAAATTTTCTGTATTGCCTGATAACAGATATTGGTCGAATAGAGAGGGTTCGAAAATTTAAGTACCTAGGAGAAATAATTCAAGAGAATGGTATAGAAAAATCTGCTATAGAAGAAAGGATCATAAGATGGAAAGGGCATATGGTATAAGTGAAGATATTTACAATAAAAAGTGCATATCTACAAATGCAAAAATTAGGTATTACAGTAGAGAGGCCAGAATGCTTATATGCAAGTGAATTTCTAGCATTGAATTATAATTTAGACAAACTAGAAATATTGGAAAGACGAATTATTAGGAAAATATTAAAAACTTCAGAAGGTTGGAAATTAAGAAGTAATGAAAATATAACAGACACAATGAGAAAAAGAAGACTAGTATTTTTTTGGACATTTATATAGATTGGACGACAATAGGTTAACAAAGTAGATCTTCAAATATCTGTGGGGGAAGAAGTCAACATCAAGTTGGATTAAAGAAGTCTAAAAAGGATTTAGAAAAAAGTAATATACACGCAGAAGAAGCAATTGAAAGAAAAGTTTTTCGGGCAAAAGTGTTAGAAATGGAACGAGTCCAGGGTAGGAGAGAGAAAAACGCAGGTTCAAAGTGGACTGAAGACAGGAAGAAGAGACACAGTGAAAAGATGAAAGTATATTGGAGAAAAATAAAAGAATAAAGAATTTAAATTGGCATGTGGTCCTCAGATGGCCAATACACAAAAATTCTGTATACTGTTTATAACTCTTTGCACAGCCTCTTTTGGATGAGTCGGTCGGTTCTGTACGCCGCTTGCAAGACATCTCTTGGCCACGTTAAAAAAAAGCGAGTTAATTTATTTGTAACAAGCGCAAAGTCTGTCGTGGAAATGCTTTAAGCGTTTTCCGAAAGGATGGCCGTTTGTATTGTTCGTGTAGCAGGGCAGAAGTGAAAACACACGGCGAGAGTTTATGTTGCGTGTGCTTGGATAATTAGAGAAACAACAGCAGACACGTTATGCAAACAACGACAGAAGTGAAGTGTGACGAAGAAGAAGGCGGAGAAGACACAGAAAGGAAGAAGACGTCAGTACAACATATGAAGGGTGTTTCAATGTCAAGTGTTTTGGAGAATTTAATTAGTGTGGTGGTGGCGGCAGGCGATGATTCTGGACTTCCACCGAGCGCGCGCGCGCGGCAGCGTTGCTGGCGAGCTGTCATTCTCAAGGTTATACGGTCGCCTTCTCTCCCACGCTCGTCTTTCTAATCACGTTGTTACCGTCGTCGGTAACAATTTTATTTATTATTGTCGGGTGTGGTGTAAGCACGGAGATTGAACTTTAGCGATGCGTCTGCTTTGTCAGGTACTTTGGTAATATGGATTTGAACCGATGGTGAGGAAAGTCAATCCAGGCAAAAATCTTAGTTTTAACTGTACTCTGTGAACAGTAATTGCTCAAATTCAGCAGGTAACTAGGAGCTTCTCCTGAGGGGAGGGGTGAGAGTAGCTTGAAAATTGGACTCCTATTTTACGTCAGGACAAATAAGATGCTCAAGATTTTTCCATCATGTACGTAATTACGTATTTATAAGGATTGGTTTAAGGGGAGTTGAAGGGTAGGGTAAAAATTTTACAATTTTTGTTTATTAGTTTATATTAAAATATTGTCTTTTCTACACAGTTTGGTACCAAAACCATGGGGTTTTTATTGTTAAAAATAGTTTTACTTTAATTTAGAAAATTGTGCTGCACGGAGTTTTTGTAACATTTTTGAAATTAGGCGAAAACCTGCATTTATTATCATACCTAGATAACTTTATACAAAATAATGTTACATCTATTATAGTAGGTATATATTATAATGGAGGCCATGAAACCAATATGTAGAGGATTGGCCAATCCAGACCTACTGAAAAGGTGCCTTCATGGCCAAACAAAAACCGTGAATGTCAACAATGTACTGTGGACCAGGGTGCCAAAAAATATATTTGATGGGAGAAAGACATTAGAGTTTGGTGCTTATGACGCTTTAATTAATTTAATGATGGCAGTATTGGACGATTGGAAGTGTTAAAGCAGGTGGGCTTTACGGACTATATGGTGTAAACCCACTCAAAGCACTCAAGAAGGCTGACCAGGAGCGGTTGTGGAAAGCGGAGTTATAGCGAAGGAAATGGCCAAGGAAGCAGGGATTAACAAGAGAAGGAGAAGACTTGAAACTGAGGAATACAGAAACGGCCACTACAATCCAGGTGCATTTTAAATGTATGTAAATGGAAATAAAATCACACAAAATGTATACTATTTTGTTTTTCTTAATTTTCCGAAAACCTCGTTTTATTACATTTAACACGGGCGGTATAGGACTCTTCAACTCCCCTTAACAACCATTGTAAAAAACATTTTTCTTCGCCGGGGACCAAGTCTATTTTTTAACTCCATCAGATTTGTAATCAAGTAAAACAATATTTAGTCACTCGTTTTCCTTTTTGAGTCTGATAATATAAGAAAACGTGAAGCGGTCGTATACGCCCCCCTGTGGTCCCTCATAGCGAGTTGATATAACTTTTGCCGTGTACGGACCACGGCAGGTGTATACGACCGCTCGTGTCGACGTCTAATGGCTTCTATCCTACCCCAAGCTCTTCCCCAGTCGTGAGTACCTACTGAAAGAATATTCAATGACTATCATTTGATTACGCATAGCTTCCTGTATGTGTTTGATGTTTGCCACGCGGATAGCCTTTTGAAAAACGATAAGTGGCAAATGCCGCCCGATATCGCTACACAATATCAGTAACTCTGTTGACAACAAACTGATTCACATTGCGGTAAAATAAAAACCGCTTTTTGAATGTTGTCGCGATTACCTCGTTGTGCAAAAAGTGTTCTCTTAGTAGTAGAATATGTTTCAGAACAGTTATTACATCATAGTTAAAAACTGTCAACCGTTTATCTTCATTACAGTTGTTTCCTTAGTGTCGTTTTTATAAAAAAAACGACGAATTTATCTTTTTGAACTCAAAGCGCGATACATCTGGCGTTGGAGAAAAGAAAATCACCTTAAATTTCAGGTGAAGCTATTACCTTACATATGACTTTTAAAAATTATAAACATATGACTTGATCATTATACATAAAGAAATAAAGGCATGACCATTATACACAAAGGTATTTATAATGAGAGACAGATAAAGTAATAATCAGAAACGAAAAACTACCTGTTACCAAAAAACAACTACAATAAGAATTTTATAAAGTCGGAAATGTGAACCCAAATACATTTCTGTGTTCACAGTGACTAAAGAGGTCGCGTCATACAGAGAAGTCGGTCAAGAAGCGGCCGTCTAGGCTACAGAGACAGTTTTTCTGTATACAACGTTTGAGAGGTCGTATACGCCCGCCATGGTCGTTAAAGTGTTAATACGCAACTGGATTAGAAATAGGCCTACGTTAAGTGATATGGAATTTCACTTAAAATACTCAATAGCTCTGGGGGAGGGGGGTTGACCCCCTCCCCGTAGTTATGCCACTGGCTCTGTGAGTAGATTTTTATTTTTTTTTTACTTAGGCCTGTCTATTGTTCGGTATGCGTATCAGTCACAACAAACTTGTAAGTTTTGTATATATATATATATATATATATTTAATTTTATAGATGCATAAATATTGGTGAGATTTTTAAATACACCTCCGCTGGAGCTTTGATTACTTAACAAATTACCGTAAGGGCACGCCGTTAGATACGAAGTTCCAGTGAAGGTGGGAGAGGTGTAAAACTAACCAGTGTGTGTACCCAATTGTGCAGAAGGCACGACCGAGTTTTTATAAAATAAACGCTTTTTCCTTCCTATTGAAGCATGAGGACATCGTAAGATTCGTAAAGGCCCAACGAATACAGTAGCCAGGTCACCTAGAGCGAAAGGACGATCAGCGTATGCCAAAGAAAATCCTGAGGGCACAGATGTATAAAACTAGAAAGAAGGGCCGACCGAGGATAAGATGGTTGGGGATGATGTGCTGGAAGATCTCAAAGAATTGATATGACGGGTTACGCTGAGATGGTAACGGATAGGAGACGTTGGAGAAGATTGTTGATGGAAGCCGGGACTCACGTTGGGCTGTAGTGCTGAAGAATAACATAACATGAAATATTATATAATATGTAGTGATGTTACATATATTAATTAAAATTGAACACTCTGAGAACGGCGATGAAAGGTACGGAAGTAGGACTGTTTAAGTGACATTTGTCTGAGTGTCGGTAATGAGTGTTAGGAAAATAGAACTCCGTGGGTGCAGGACAAATCCGTGTACTTTGTACTCCGTCGGCAGGGAACTTACGATGCCAGCGTCATAACACTTGTCTGCTATGCAGTGGCGCGCGCGACACAGTGTACAAAGTGTGCGGCGTACACAGGCACCAGGATCGAAAAGGAGCCAAAAATTTCAGGCGAGGAGGAAATATTTGAAATAAATTGTTATTAATTAAGTTAATTGTATTCGTCAAACGACATAATCACAGTTTATCCAGACTTTACAATTTCTCTTCGGATTCTTGTGTCATTGCCGGTATCTGTAGCATCTGTGGAACGATCCTTTTCTAAACTTAAAATTATTAAAAAACTACTTGCGCTCCACAGTGGTACAAGACAGAGTTTCAGATCTTGCCACATATCAGTAGTGTCAGATATTTTTTATGAACTTGATACACACGAAATTATTTAAGAATTCTCTTTAATGAAAGGTAGAAAAGCTCAATTTATTAAATGATTTTTCTTTCTGTTTAAATATTTACTTCCGTATTTCTTTACAAAATAATATTTGTAATATGTTTTTATTTTGTATATTTGTAAATGTATCTGTTGTACGTATATTATTTGATATCTGTACAAAGTACAAATGTCAAAGTGATTTTCTTGCCAAGTAAAATATAGTAAGTTTAATTACGTAGCAAAAAGTATTTAATATCTTTGTTCTTTTTAAAACTAAGTTTATCTGTTAATTTACGTAAAACTATATAAGGTGCAATTGGCAAATGATTTTCTGACAAATAATTACGTAAATTGCTTTATTTTCATCCAAATTATTTTTGATATTCTTGTTTTTGTATCCTTATACGTTTGTTTTGTAATTCCTGGTTTTTGTTCAATAAACTTATTCGTATTTCATTTGTACTCATTGATACGTTTTTATAAAGTGATTTTTTTATTGTGAGTGGTAGGGTATAGGGGCGCCAACTAAAGTTCTACACACAGGGGCCGGACACTAATGGCGCGCCTGCTTTTGCTGCTTTGCGAAACGAGGGAGATGTGTTTACAACAGCTGTTGAGTGAATAGTCATTGCTACTGGCTACTGAGCACCAAAAAGCGGCGTCTTGGGTGATTCGGTGCACACAGCATTTAATAGACTCGTACAAAGCAACAGGGGTTGTAGAATCGTGACCCTATTGTGTACAGCGTAGATAAATATGTTTGCAATGAAAACGTTTTGAATTTGGAAGCAGTTGTCGGTGTGAGCGTTTCGTAATTCAAGACAAAGATAGATCGATTACTGCGCACGTCCTTCCGCGTGTATTGCGTCGTAATGTGCCACACAAACTGCGCGTTATTTTTGGGGGGCGACCGAGTGTTTTATCGTCTTGTCGTGCATATGCCATTTTTTATTTAACTTTGCAGCAAGAGCGCCCGGACACAAACACAATATCGTATTTTCTCCTGCATAATGCGCACTTTTCCCCAGAGTTTCTACCTAATAATGTGGGTGCGCACTATACACGAATAATACAATTTTCATGGTAAACTGCCGATCAGCACATGTGTCATCAGACAGTGCATGGCAAACTTCGCAACGTGGCCTGAGTCTAGTAATAGTAAAATTACATTCTCCTGTAATTTGTTTCACAGTTTTCACCCCTTCTCCATCAGTTAAATGTTCACGTCGTAGACTTATAACGGTACTCTGTTGTAGCATCCTATTACTGTACTTGATTTGTCGGCGTTAGTCTGTTGTCTCCACAGTAGTTCACTACCGGTATTGCCCGTGTTGTCAAGAAACGGATTATATTCAGTGCTTGATTTCTAAACATATATGGTCTGTATGACGGTGGTTGGCGTGTGGACCCTTGGCCTACCTGCTGCCTCTCCCCATTGTAATACTTCCGCCCGGGCTTGACAACAGCTAATTGCCACGTGAGTCACCTCACTGTGCGTCCAGTATGAAACAATTTTTTTTTGCCTCGCCCAATACTGGTAAAATTTTGTTATATTTGAAATCAGCGAAATAATACGATGAAAATGACACCAAACACGACTAAAAATATTAATAAGTAATACAAATAAAGTCATTGTAATTATTCAGTCATTGTTGCTTTATTACGCCCAATTTTTAATATTCCTTAGTCGTGTTTGGTGTCATTTTCATCGTATTATTTCGCTGATTTCAAATATAACAAAATTTTACCAGTATTGGGCGAGGCAAAACAAAATTGTTTCATACTGGACGCACAGTGAGGTGACTCACGCGGCAATTAGCTGCTGTGGAGCCCCGGCGGAAGTATTACAATGGGGAGAGGCAGCAGGTAGGCCGAGGGTCCACACGCCAACCACCGTCATACAGAGCATAGGTGCCGGAACGCATCAGTTCGTTCAATCAGTTCAAAAGTCGTACAGACACAAAGATACTTAGGCCTATGTTTTATATTAGCGTGTAAGTATACATGAAGTTATAACAAAGGAGGTCTACATTCTTTTAAGCCTTATAAAATATGTGTAACATACGTATAAACGTGTAACATCGTCAGGTTAGCCGCACGAAAAATCGAAAAACATGTCACTCACGATGGCGTCATCCCGGAGCCTCAATCCAACTTCAAGAGATGGTTTCGGTGGTTCGGTCATTTTAAAAAAGTTTCCATAGTTTCATCATTGTGCCGTTACTCCTGAATCAAGTGTTACTACTCCTGATCGGCGTTCTTTCACGAGCTAAATATTCTAAGTAGAAAAGCACCTAGTCGACTTTATAAAAGAAACAAACGAGTGAACGAGAAACGAGAAAACGAGTCTTTCGCCGTTTCTACTGAAACGGATTCAAGCTAGGAAACCGCTCAACGTCTTGAAATAGCCTTGGTTGGTGTGTACGGTTATTTGCAGACATGGTCCTTCGATTCGAAGAAGGACCACGGTTCAACGTTCACCGCGAGAGTACGAAAATAAAATTATCGAGTTTCATCGATTTATTGTACAAACGAGGCGTGCGAACAATTTCGGTTCGTCTCAAATCGGGAATGCATACCATTTTGTTGTCTTTTGCGATGTTATGAGTATTGATGCTAAAGGTGGGAAATCTGTGCCAATCGTATCCAACATACAGATACATTTTTTTGTGTATATACTTAATACACGAATTACATTTTTTTCTGCGAAATATTACGATAAAATGGGGGTGCGCGTTATACACGCGAAGATACGGTATATTTTTGGAGTACAAAAAAGTAAATACTGCTACATCGTTATTGTGATGGCGTACAGTATGTACTCAGTTTGGTTTGTATGTAATTTCTTCCCATAATGTATAGCGATCAGTGGCGTAACTCCGGGGGGGGGAGTCAGGGGGATCATCAAGCTCCTCCACAGCTGTTAAAATATCAACGAAATTTCAAAATCACTTAACGTACCTCAGCCAGTTGTACGCATCAAGTTGGCTGGGGAGGAAAATAGTTAAATTTTGAATGGATTCAAGGGGAAAACGGTTTTGCTTAACGCGGGTAGGCATTTAGAGAGAAGCGTTTTAGGGCGTATACGTCGGCATGAGACGTTTCTGTAAAACGTTATTATTAAAGACTGTGTGTTGGAGTTTGCCGGAACTACCTGGTTAGTCGCATTCGGGAACAGTGGCTTATCTAGAATTTGGCCTTGGGTGGGGGGTCCGGGGTGGGGTTGGGTCGGTTTCCTACAAATGAAAAATAAACAAGTCAAGACTAAACAACATTACTGTCATTAAAGTGGCTGAAATCAGTCCCATTAAAGTAAACGGTAATAACACACTAAAAATACGCGTTATTGAAACATTGTTCAGAGGATACTTATTGACTAAATTGATTTTCCTTTATTTCATATTTCAGACGTAGAGTTGCTACTATTTAGCGTATACAGCTGAAAAAATAATAAAGAACAGCCTAAAAATTAAGGGATTAACATAGTTAGTCTCTACGTTTTGGACCCTCGGGGGTGGGGTCCGGGCCCGTTCGTCCCCTCACGTAAATACGCCCCTGCTCGGGAAGTGTGCTCAGTGGGATGAAGTATATCGCAGCGTTAAGGCTTTGTAATGGTGGGGGGGGGGGGTAAATAATATCTACGTTATTACCTCGTATTTTACTTACGCTAATTTTTCATCATCGTAATCAACACAACAAGGTGCTGCCTGTTCCGTCTTCAAAGATCCTCCAGCCATCTCTTCCTGGGTCTACCCACACACCTGTGTCCTATAGGTTTGTACTTTCAGGCTTGTGTGGCCAGTCTGGAATCTGGAATTCTTTCTAAGTTTTCTTTCCACCGTTGTTTGTAATCTATTAATTTTTCATTCAAGTTAAATAGGCTACTTGTAATTCTTTTTTTATGGGCTCATTCTTTATACGGTCACGTTTAGAACATCGTTTAACTCTTTTTAACGCTTCTTCTTCTTCCGCCTCTTCTTCTTCCTCCTCCCCTCCTCCTCCTCCCCTCCTCTTTTCAACGCTGTATCGTTGTGACCATTTTCTTGTCGTATATGATTGTAGAGTCTTGTCACTTGATCGGTGGTGGTGGTTGCGGCAAAGATAACTGGTGCCGGTTCGTTACAGATAGGCTAATAGCACACTAGACGTATGATCCGCGGCCGAATATCGGTGGCGTAACGTTCCTGTTGTAATTTTCATATAAAATGGCCAGATGTGGACAGACTGAACCGAAGATGCGTCAGTCCGTCGAGCGTATATTCTGTCAACCCAGAGCGAGGCGTCTGTTCGATTTCGGCTTGACTGATGTTCGGTCCGACGGAACATCGGCAACTCCGCAATACATTGTTTTGTATGGTAACCTATGCACCTCACTGTGCTCAGAGTCGGCACCGGAGAAACAGCGCTTCCATTATTTGTATCTTTCTTAGTAATATGGGTTCTTATCAGATTTACAATTTCATCGAATGACTTAATAGACAATCGATAGTATTCGAAAAATTTATCAGGATTTGCCCTCAGTTCTCCGTACACAGTTTGGAATTGCCCAGTATTTAACCTCTTACAATTGAAAGGATGAACCCAATATTCTTTTTTCTCTTATCTTGTTGCAAAGCGTCAATAATAGCTGTTAATGTCATAGGATCCATGCTGGCACAAACAAAAAATGTTATTTTGCTTTATAAAATTTTACTTTATAAATTTAATAAAAATAAATATTAAAACAGTACTTCACTCGTTCAAAACACACATCTAACTACAGGAAAACTCGATGTGATGTACATTACAAGAATAACGCCGCCGAAGATCGGTTGTATGAGGCCCCTGTCGGCCGACGGAAGCAGACCGATTATACGCCACCGATCTTCGCCCGCGGATCATACGTCTAGTGTGCTACTAGCGTAAATCTCTCTCTCTCTCTCTCTCTCTCTCACACACACACACACACACACACACAGTGGTGTAGCTAGGCTTTTTGGCGCCCGGGAAAGAAGATCGTCGGCCGCCTCGCCTTTACGATAAAAGGGGACAGAAGAGCAAAAATGAAGGCCCATCCAGTGAACAAAATACATAGTAAATGCAAATGTGTAGATTTCTGTATGAAATCACGTCCAGCAAACGTCTTGCCATTTCACTATTGAAATGGCTTCTTTGATCTTTTTTGTGGAAATAAAGTGCAAAAAAAGCAAAATAGAAATTTTTTAGTTGGTGAAAAACACATCCACATACGATAATTTACCTTTTCGCCATTTTGCAAGGTTTTATCAAACCAATAATTGTTTAAGAATTGTCCAGCTTCACTTCAGGAAAATGGCTGTCCTTGTTCTGCAACTGACATGTTCCTCTATTCACCATTATATCTCGGAAGGATTGTGATATCTTGCTTGGCCAAGCTCCCATATCTTGTAGAACATCACCGGGAACATCGTCTACATTGTTGCTAGGAATGTTCTGTCCTTCATCACCTGTAATTTCAATACTCCACGATGCAACATCATCCATAGTACCAGAATCAAGTAAAACTTTGACATTTTCACAGTTTGAAGTATTCACGTACTGTACTTATTGTATTTTACTGTATTTATCATCAACCTTGTCGCTAACAATATCCATTTTATGATCGCAAGTTGATTCCTTGTGAATTGTAATATTTTGACACTCAAGTTTATCTATACAAATCTAATACAGTACGATTACCAGTTCTCCTTTCGAGCACAACAACTCACTACAAAGTCGCAAAAAATATTAAATATGTTATGTTTCTTTTATGAAAGGAATAGTTATATCAAAGAAACAGGTAAAGAAACAGGTTTGTAGTTTTATAAACTGAAAAGTTTTTCCAAGTTTATGCTGACTTTGCCGCCCTCCTGGCTATGGCGCCTGGGGCGGTTGCCCCCTTGGCCCCCTCTAGCTACGCCTCTGCACGCGCTCGCTCGACATCGACGGCAACGTTTCGTGTCCCACCATTGGAATCTTCTTCAGGCCGCAAAACGCGACAGTGTGTCAATAAAACAGGTACGGCAGATCTTGGCCGAACGATGTCCGATAACTTTTTTCGTTGCTCGAAAAAACGTACCCGTCAAGTATTGCTCTTACCCGAAAAAAGTTGTCGTGTATCGTCCGGATACGAACCGTTGCCGACGATGTTGTGATTATAGTAACCGACGACAGCCTAACAGCCGGGTTGTTAATAGTTTGAGTATATTGACACTGGCCGTGTAACCTGTTATGTTTATGGAGGCAACGAGCTACCTTAATGAGGCCTATTAACATTAACAAACATTATTAAGGTAATAAGATTAATAATATTGTATATTTTTCCTTTTTACTATCTTCACCGGGCTCAATACATCAATAAACATATTGCTAGTGCAGAGGTTTTGGTTCAGTTTCCCGTAAAGTATCACAAAATAGTTTTTTTTTGCCGCCAAGTTGATTCACTCTGTGAAAACGAATATTTTTATTGTTTCAAAATATACCTCATGTTTTAAGTTGATTACCGAAGGCAGTCAGTATGTAGGTCTTCAGTATTTATTTTGTATTTACTTTATATTTATGTTACTTTTCCTAGGACTTTCCGCGGTTTACAGTCTTTTATGTAAATCTGAAATTCTTTAGTGAGTGCACATTTTCCAAATTTCGCTTTCTCTGGAGCAGCCTGGTGCCCGAGAGTAACTGTTTCAAGTGCTCCACATTAGCTAACCCCACTGCGCGCCGCGCGCGCGCACACACACACAAACACACAAACACACACACACATTGTGACGCAGACGCGAGTGAGAGTGGACGTCAGTCCGCGCGCTCGAGCATTTATTATTGTTTATTTACATTCGTAACGGATGTTTTTAACCTGTACGAACTGTGTATTACGTCAAACGCACAACAGACAAACCAAACTCTATTTTTTCACGTAATGCAAGGGTATACAGTATAGGGTATTTCGCAGACTCGCTTTTCCTCGAGGCCTTGAGGGCGGCAAGGGAACCGATAGCAAGTCGCTAGACTTCCTGCGACATTTTTAAAAATAAAAAATAACTTGTAGACGCCCACTCTGGAATGCACATTTAGTGCGCTCTTTCTAGAAAATAAAGTGGCAGTAAAATTTAACAAGGAAAAGCCTGTTGCGTTTCATTCCATATGTCATTGGTTTTCCGATTGTTTCCTAGAATCGTTTAAAATTATGTCCGGTAGTGTTGACAACGCGTGTTGTGTTAGTGAAAAGATGGTAGCTATGATTAGTTGGTATTTATATTTAATTACGTTAATTAATAAGACAGCGGCTAGTTGAGGTATAGAAAGATCGGAATCAAAAATACGCTGTAATTGCGATTCAATGTAAATATCAGCAAAACTAAACACACGCTGATTTCTGCATCAGAAAGGAGAATAAATCTATATAATTTATTCGTAAAGGACAGTTCGTGTGATGTAGTTAATAAGTTCAGATTCCTGGTGAACATGGTAGATAATGAAGGGTCCGTAAACACGACGGTACATGACAGAATACAAATAGGAAATAGGGCATATTGTGCCTACAGCAGACTGTTTAGAAGCTAATCATTAGTCGTAACACAAAAATAAAAATATGTAAGATACTTATCAGACCGGTTCTTCCTTTTGGAGACAAGACATGGACACTGATAAAAAAAAGTAACAAAAAACACTAAGAAGGTTTGAAAGAAAGATCATAATACGTGTTTATGACCCGGTTAATAAAGATGACGCATGGAGAATAAGAAATAACCAGGAGATAGATGAGATATTGAATCTTGAGGATATTGTAAGATTCATAAAGGCTCAACGAATGCAGTGCTCTAGGGGTCACCTACAGCGGACGGATGATCAGCTTATGCCAAAGAAAATCCTGATGGCGCAAGTCTATAAAAAAACAGAAAGAGGAGCCGACGGGAACGTAGGATAAAATGTTTGGATGATGTGCTAGAAGATCTCAGAAGAACGGACGTGAGGATTACAATGGGACGGCAATGGACAGGACACTTGGAGAAGATGGGTGTTGGAAGCCAGCGCTCACGTTGGGGTGTTGTGCTGAAGTGAAGAAGAAGAAGGAGAAGGAGAAGGAGAAGGAGAAGGAGAAGGAGAAGGAGAAGGAGAAGGAGAAGGAGAAGGAGAAGGAGAAGGAGAAGAAGAAGAAGAAGAAGAAGAAGAAGAAGAAGAAGAAGGAGGAGGAGGAGGAGGAGGAGGAGGAGGAGGAGGAGAAGAAGACGTTAATTAGTAATTGAATTTTGTAAATGGTTTGTGATTTGACTTTAGCCGAATAGCTTAAAACGGCGCAAATTTCGAGTACCAACTTCTGAGTATGGAAATCCTGTATTAACGTAGCTTTTTTATGTGCATTGTAAAAATGGACGTATAATTACGTCCACATAGTGAAACTTGATATTCTAAATAACCTAACCGTAAAGAAATCATTTCTTTTAATATTTGCTGTAATGTAGGTAGAGTCGAGCAGTTTGAGTCCTGCTTGCCTATTCTTGAGACTCAGCATAGCTACATAAAAAATGTGTAGTTTTCACATTGCGTTGTTGAGTAGGCGTAGCAATAAAACATCGTATAAGTACATGTATTGTCTACAAGAGAGGTTTTGAAAGAGGAGACATTAATCAGGGAGTGCGCCAAGGGTGTAGCCTAACCAGTGGCAAAGTTACATGGAGGCAATTGAGGCAACGCCTACCCTAAAAAATTCTGTAGAATAAAAATTATAAATACGTATGAACTACATAACGTGAAGATTATATATTGTTACCGCGACTGTCTAATTTATTAAACCGAAACGTGCTTTACTGAGCGACCGCTAGATGGTGACAGGTGAGATTCGGCATAGCTCGTTTAAAGCAAATGAGGCAACCTGAACTTGCCTCAGCGTTTTTTCTATACACCGTATTTAAGCAATGTGATAGGGAATGAATGGAGGGGGATTGTCCCGCGCTGTACACATAGAGCGTTGAGGCATGCCTCACTTCTGTGGTCCAAACAGTTAAGTTAAAGCGCCTGTGTTGTTTATAAGTGTGTTTATTTTATGCGGGTTATTAAACGTGTCCCTGTTATTCCGCTGAACTAACAGATGATCAAGATTGTTATTTGAATTATTTGTAACATTAAACATATATACAGAAACTAATCAAGTTTAAAATTTTGAAGTTCAATCAGTTGTATTATTGTGTATGACTAATACAAGGATTGTTCAATAGAAAGACATAGAGCTGTAAAGCATTTTTTATTCAACGATTTTAAAAGAAGTCTCCATTAACATTAAGACATGAGTTCCACTGTTGCACTGCCCTGTAGATTCCCTGCTAGTAAAATTCTTACGGCTGTTTGTGGAACCATTCGCTTACAGCAAACTCTACCTCAGCGTCCGATTTGATGAACCACCGTCCTTTTAGTGATTCCTTAAAAAAAATTTAAGATAAGATTTTTGCCTACACATTCATTAACTACTAGCTTCGCCACTGAGCCTAACTCCAACACTGTTTAATATATATTGATGACACAGTTAGAGAGTGGAAATTAGGAATGGATCCGGGGATAAAAATAAATAGAACATACGTGAACACAATGCTGTTTGCGGATATTGAAGTAAGCATTCAAAACAATGATTGTGAGCTCCAGAGATCGATGTTTCAGTTACGGAAAGTCTGTTCAAATTGCAACATGAATATTTCTGTGTTGAAGACAAAAATACCGCATGTATGGGCAATTACCCGTTGCTAACTAGTTTTGTATTGGGTAACATTACCGCTGTCTTGGTTGTAACATCACTTACGACGTGGGTTATGATGTTGATCAAGAGTTGGCTAAGTTTCTGTCAGTGTGTGGCACAATTCGTCGAGTGTTATCGAGGAAAACAAGGCAAGAGATTGGATTAAAATTTTTTGGTGTTACGACGGTCCCACTGATCGTCGTATGGTACAGTGGAAAACAGTACAAGACACCAATTAAATCATGATCACCAGCTTTAATTATCACAATTAAACAGTTTGTAATCAACAAGATAGTCTCTTACAACAAATCAAATAAAAATTGTTCACATGCAATAAAAATGTCTACTAAGAGTCCCGTACAATTATAAAACACATTACACTTCATCACAATACTTCGAACCGCACTGGAATAAACCGCCACTAAAACTGAACTAAGCGTCGCTGAAGTCTTGTATTTATACCCCGCTGAGATTTCAGCATATTCCATAATACGCGTCTACTAGAAAACACTAGAGCGTAATTGATTGCGGCCTTGAACACAGCGGCGCCAACCGGTATGGTCTGAAAAGTCTCGTTGCGGACGCGTGTCAAGTGTCACGTAATTGTCCTTAATCTCAAAGTGGCAGCAATACGTACGCACACACACACATTCCACTCAAATAGCCGAGAAACACGTGGAACGTTCTGTAATGACGTAACGATATGGTAATGGCTGTGCCATTGTTATTGTATGGTTCTGAAACTTGGGGTTCCGGTGAAAAACATGACATGAAGATGAGATTCTTGCGATCTGTTAAAGGCTGCATGCGAAGAGATAGACTCTTCAGTGAACGCATACATAAAGCGTTGAACATTTTTAATATCCAAGATCGTATCGGAGAAAACAAAAAGAGAGAGACGTATTGCTCATCTGAATAGGATGCCAGATAACAGGTTGCCTAGGGAAGTTTGGCAATACAACCGTATTAGACAAAGATGTTTACAGTAGGAAGACCTAGCGTTGGTGAAATTGGTGTATTCTTTTGGGACGGGAACAGTAGATTCGCCTAATCCGTGATGGAAGGGAAATTTATAATACGTTTCAAACAAAAGTCGTAAAACCCTTCGTCATGAGCGGGGACAATACTGGAAGTCACGCTGCAGACACAGATACAGTGCGTTTAGGCTTTTATAAAGTGTATTTCTAACTAATAAATGAATTATTTATTAGTACCTCCTGCAAAATTAATGGGAGGTATGTTTTATCCTCGTCGTTGTCCGCCTCCGCCTCCCAGGAATAGGCAGTCAGCCTGTTCCGATTCCATGGGGTTCCTCCATTCCATAAACGGAAACTTCCTTCGGAAGTCTTCCTTTCTCCACTCTCATCACATGCTTTGTCCACTTGTTTTTGCCCGTCTGTAGCGACTGTCTATCATCGAGCACGCACCTAATTAAGTCCGTGTCTTGATTCCGCAGTCTGACCTCTCCGGATGACCGCATAACACCTGCAGTTACTTTACTCGAATCGCGTCCGGTAATCAGTTAGTCTGCAAATAGTTAGTAACAGAGTTGAGCTTATTATTATCAGCCGGGCTGTTAGTCCGTGGTTCACGTTTATTGCTGTTGACAACGTTTCGGCCCCACCATCGGAGTCTAGATTGTCACCGTGTCCGCCAATTCACCTCGGAGATGAGGAAGAGACTATAGAGGTATAGTCTATTCTATAGTGCCAATCTAGACACTGATGATGGCCTCCGACGGTGGAGCCGAGACGTTTGTCAGTAGCAACAACTGTGGACCACAGCCTAACACCTCGGGAGATAATAATAATCTCAAAAGTGTTGAAGCTTAAGAACTTGCATAGTTAGTAACAGATTTTCATGTGTTGTAAATAATAAGTCTGTTCACATGTAGAAGTCATGTACGTGTACACAGAGCAGCTCATCAGTAGTCCGTTAACGGTTGCATTATTTATTTAAATACGTATTGAATTCAGCGTGTAGGTTGTGTGGCGAGGACGAATACGTGATCCGACATGTTTGGAATTTTGTCAAGGATTAAGTGACAAGACGTGATCGTGATTCCTGCGCGCGCAAACATCAGCATTGGCTGTGCGCAGTGGGTTATTATATTTGGCCGGCCTGTGTATCAGGCTCCTTTTATGCATCCGATTTATATTGTACGATAAGTTTGCATCCGAGTTGACTCCGATATTTTATCGTGCGTCAATAATATCGGATGTGGTGTGAACAAATTCAGTGTTGCCATCATCAATACTAGAAATGGATCCGTGCGTGTTGTATGCCGCTTATCAAAGCTTCGGAAGCGGGATCCCATAGTGCTCTCTTGTTCTGGATTTCGTCAATGAGCCTTTCTGTATAAATTTTTTCCACGTTTACAAAACAAATTAATAAAATCACACCACGACGTGAATACCACTGATTACTTGGCACAACTGGCCTCGCCGATGCTAGGCAGGAAGGTTGGCAGCATTGATGTCTGAAGGCCATACGATAAAAAACTCGCCCGACGGATACGATAAACGGAACCATTACGGACCATGTATCTAGACAAGTCGTCCGATATTTTATCGGATGCGTTTCCTAGGACACCGCGATATTGTTACGACGGTCTACTGATCGTCGTGTGATACAGTGAAATACAAAATACAAGACAACAATCAAGTCACTAATCACCAGCTTTAATTATCCCAATTAGACAATTTGTAATCAACAAGATAGTCTCTTACAACAAATCAAATAAAGATTGTTCATACACAATAATAATGTCAACTAATGGAGTCTCGCACAATTATAAAACGCATAACACTTAGCCACAATACTTCGAACCGCACTGGAATAAATCGCCACTTAAACTGAGCTAAGCCTCGCTGAGTGCTTGTATTTATACCCCGCTGAGATTCCAGAATAATCCATACTACGCATCAACAACGCTACTAGAAAACAGTAGAGCGCAATTGCTTGCCGCCTTAAACACAGTGTGCGCGAACTGGTGAAATCTGGATCAATGTCGGCTACTGATGCGTGACAAGTGTCACGTAATTGTGCTTCATCTCAAAGTAGCAGCATCGTGTACGCACACAGACGTTATAGCCGGGCTCCGCTGGAATAGCAGAGAAACACGTAGAATGTGTAATGGCGTAACAATATGTTTTTGAATTCGGAACGATAAATTTATCGTACGACAGTGTATAAAATGGTCCACCTGTTTATGTTGTTCTACATGACGTACGAGTTTTTATCGTAGGTTATCGTACGACAGTGCATAAAATGGTCCACCTGTTTATGTTGTTCTACATGACGTACGAGTTTTTATCGTAGGTTATCGTACGACAGTGCATAAAATGGTCCACCTGTTTATGTTGTTCTACATGACGTACGAGTTTTTATCGTAGGTTATCGTACGATATAAATCGGATGTATAAAAGGGGCCTAAAAGATTTGAATTTCGTTTTGTTAATAACGATCACGTCGCGTTATCATGTATCACTCGCAGCCATTTATTGGAATTTGTAATATTAGGTGTGTTTAGAAAATCGCTATAGTTACAAACATTAGAATGAATGAGGATATCCTTTAGCCGCTCATTATTATCCTCAAGATGTTGGAGGCCAGGAAACGCACACAGATTTTATGATATTGCCCGAGAATTGAATCAGAACCTCAACGTTTAGATTGGCAGTAGATTGGTGTACAGAGCCGCGTGCAGATAGTAAAAGGAAAAAAATAACAAGTACACAGGCAATGTTAATAAACCTCAATAAGGTAGTACCTAGGGTGTATAAAGGTAATTGAAACATCACAAGGTACAGATGCACAATGTAGCACATTTGTATTGTAACCCTTCGATTCGTAGCGGCGGAACCATTTTTGAAGACCTCTACCTACTCCATGTGCAGCCGACTGTAGTAGGCATTCTCCGAGGACAAGATCTTGGTTTCCTCAAACAGAAGGCGATCAGGGTTGGAGAGTGCATGCTCGTCGGCCGCCGCACACTTCTCCGGCTGCCTCGACAACGAGCGGCTGTGTTCACCAACGCGGGTGGAGCCGATGTAGGCTACACTTCGCCGCACGAGAGCGGATTCCTTGCGTCCTTCACCGGTCTCGTCGTCACGACCCGCCGATTCAGTAGCCTGCCAATGCGGTCTGTCACTCCGTGAATGCAGGGCAAGACCGCGAAGCCAACTCCCGACACCGGCTCTCTCTCGTGAAACTATAATACTGCCTCAGCCAAAAGAAGACAGTCGGCGGCATCAGAGTATCGTTATCGTTGGTGGTAATTAATTTTTTATCTCACATCAGTATAGTTACGTTATTGACACGTTTATGCACATTATTAAACAACGGTTATACCGATAGCAGAATGACTTCTATTGCTTTGCATTGCATTGCATTATGTGTACGGGTCATCTTTTGCACCCTTGGCATGACTGCAGCATTTGGGACGTGCCCAATGGCTGCCAGAAGATAAACTTAGTCTGGAACAAGTTGACAGGTGACAAGGGAAACCGCCAACGCGTGAACGCAGAAGGCGCTGGAGAAAGAAAACGTGATGTATTTTTGTGACACTGCTGCTGGAACCGATTCAGCCAACAGGTGCTGCCGGTCTTAAGCCCAGCTAGCTAACGCCTTGTGGCGTCGGTCGCTCTCCGCGAGACTGAGAGCCTCCGTTCCGGTGACCAAGATAACAGCAACAAGCAGCTAGCTCAGCGTGCTAGGAGGTGGGCAAGGAGGAAATGAAGGGCTGTTTTCACAGGTGAACTCTAGGCCTGGGGACTGATGTTATTGCGAGGATGGCTTTATAGCGTGTCGTCAAGAAGCGCGCGAGGGTGCTTGACCCGAATCGGCGGTGGTGGTTCTGAGACGCTGATATTTCGCAGGTAAGGAAGGAGGAGGTCGCGGCTGCAGCCAAGAGTTACAGCCAATGACAGGACAAAAGAAGACAGGGTAGGAACTCGGAGACCCCTTCGAATTAGAATGACTTCTATATGACGGGTCACCCCCATTGAAAGTGATCAGAACAGAATCGTGGGGTCAGAACAGAAATGTCATCTTACTAACGGTGTAATCTTATTGGTGAACCGGGATAGGGTGTCGGGACGGACGGGCTTCCAACCGCCATCCTTTTGGCCGAGGTAGTATTATCGCTTTTGCTTGTTCTCATAGTGCCGCCGAGAAGACACTACCGGCTTTGAATACAACAAACATACTGTATAGGAAGACGTGTCGCGCACCGGTACCCGATTTAATTTTGTAAAAATAAACAGCATTTATTCGTATTAGTGAACTTTTAAAAGTTAAAAAATCGTTAGAATTTTTTTCCCAGATGCGTGGGGCGAGATAAGACGGGACGACCTCGAAGTATAGCGCGCAGTTGTGTTTACATTCAATGAAAGCCATAGTAGCGTAGCGGCGGCCGGCGGCCATTGTGTGTGTGTGTGTGTGTAGGTGTGTGTGCAGACTGTAAAGATAGGCCGCGTAGATTACACAAACGCCCGCCACACTATCATTATCATAACTTGTAAGACACATTCACACGCTGCTACACAAATATGAACTCAATAAATAAGTGTAAGTAGTCTGTGTTCGGAGAGACAGTACCAAGAACGCCGTGCATACATTGAAATAAATTTACTACTGCGCATTTGCGTAGGTGTGTGTGCGCGCGCACGTATGTGTGAGGGGGGAGATTTATTATGTTGTGTCTCGCGTCATTTCGACTTTAGTGCCTTCACGGATATTAACACAAAAAAACTTACGTTTTTGTATGGACTTGAAAGTGTAGTTCTCAGGTAGTTAACGCATCTAGTTTTTTGCGTTAAGCCAGGACGAACTAATAGGAGTTTTTTCTTTTTCCCGAATATTTTTTCAACTGTTATTTCTTCTGTTCTCGATGTACTGGAAAAAAAAATTTTATTTCTTTTGTTGTCCGTCTGTTTTTTTTTTTATTCGATATTTCGTTGAACCTGATAAGGAAAATTACTTCTTCCCCGTAGTCATTGTGACCGCGTGCCATTGTAAAATTAAGATTATACAGGATGTGGCATGAGGAATGAGACATACTTCAGGAATGCGTTCTACAGGCTGGAGTAAAGAAGAAATTCCGTATTACGAACATAAGTCTGAAAACATTTCGTTTTCCATTTGTGATTTGCGAAAATTTCATCTTGATTTCTGCTCCAAGGCTACAATTAAGCACTACTGCAATTCTTGTATCTTCTATAAAACTACGCAAAGTACAGTTCTGGGACCCTCTTTTTTCACTTTGCAGGTGTCCACCCTTATGAAACCACCAAATATTCCCTTTAATAATTTAAGTTCCAAAGATTTCAGAGCACGGCTTAATTGTAGCCTTGGAGTAGAATCAAGTTGAAATTTTTTGCTAGCTATAAATCGAATACGAAGCGTTTTTTGACCTATGCTTATATGAAGGTTCTTCTTTATTTATTTCAGCCAGTGGAATGCATTCATAAGTATGTCCCACTACTCGTGGAACACTCCGAACCGATAGATCTGCAGTTGTTTTGTGATTTTAATTCTCTGTCGTTTGAAAAACGAAATGTACAGAGACTTTGGTCTTTATAACACTTGTAGTTGGCGTGTGTTAGGGTAGCGAAACCCACTAAAGACAAGAAAACGATATGCAGGCAGTAGAGATGAAATTCTTCAGAGCTGTGAAGTTATGTAGAAGAGAAGACAGGATAAGAAACACGGGAATAAGAACGGAATTGCAGACGTACAGTTTTTAATGTAAAATAACAGAAAATGGGGTCGGGCGAATATTAGAAAATAATCCTTGGTGAGTGGATCTCATGAACAGAATGGATCCCCAGACAGACTTCTAGTTCAGCCTGGCATTATATACCATCAGGAAGAAGGAGTCTTGGAAGACCAAGGAAGAGATGGGTACCGTAATTAGGCAATTTGTGGCTAATACTTGAAGTGAAAAAGAAGTTAGAAAAGTTCTTGGCCTGACATATAGATAGCGCCAGGAGTAGGCTATCAAAGGGCTATGGTTATTCGCAAGTTCCAGCTGTCAGATAGTATACAATAACGTCATTTTTCTCTATCTAGTATCCACTGTGAGTTTTGTTGGCAATAGTCTACTTAAAACTCGTGTATGTTATCGTCTTCACAACACGGCATTAGGCAAGGCGCTGCCTGTCCCGCCTTCAAAAATCCTCCGGTCATATCTTCCTGGGCCTACCTGTGTCCTATAGGTTTGTATTCCAGGCTCATTTGGCCAGTATGGAATCTGACATTATTTCTAAGTGTCATTTCCACCGTTGTTTGTAATCTTTTAATTTTTCATTCACGTTTAAAACTTGTAACTCTTCTCTTATGGCCTCATTCTTTATACGGTCAAGTTTAGAACATCTTTTAACTCCTCTTAAGAACGCCATTTCCATGGCCTGTATTTTACGGTCTTGTTTCTTGGTTGTTGTCCACAATTCACACCCACAGGACAGTACAAGGACTGCCAGAACTTTGTAAAACTTTAGTTTTGTATCAATACGGTTGATTGTCTCACAAACGCGTGTATACGAGGGCTATTCAGAAAGTAAGTTCCGATACGGTATTAAAGGAAAATAAGAATATATTTAGAAAACATGTTTATTGCTTTTTGAAGTACACACCTTAAACTACTGTCCTATATAGTCATTTTTGAAACACTTTTCATAGCGAGGCACCAGGCGTAGTAGGCTATACATTCGTTGTAGAAACGTCCCACCTGCGATTTGAACCATGCATTAACAGCTTGTTCGACATCGTTGGCCACCAAAGAAGGATTTCTCATGCTTGAAAAGGTGATATTCGCTTGGTGTGAAGTCTTGGTTGTAAGGGGGATAATCAAATTGTTGCCAGCCAAACTTTGTGAGCACATGTTGCGTTGCAGTGGCAGTGTGTGTGCAGGTCATCGCAATGTAATGTAATGTAAGCATCCTACGTGGCTAACTCTGGATCGGACTAAGCAAACAAGTCTTATCCATCTTGGTACCACTGAATCGTTTACTGCTTCTTCTCCATAAATATCGAAAATCTGACGGTGATTTTCAATTGTTTTAATGCATTTCGCATTCAAGAACAGAATCACATAGGCCTATCTACTTTCACACGCGGCGGGCGTCTCGAATTTCTTCGACATTATAAACACGCTTAATTGCGTTATTGGCTTGATAGTGAATCAAACTGCTCGTAAAGTTGGACCGAGCTAAAGAAGGCACAGGAATAATTGAACTTCAAGATTAGAAAAAAAGTATAGGTTCGTCTACCCCAATGTCAGGGGAGAAGGGACTAAAAAGATGGTTGGCGGTACGAGCTTTGGTGGATATTTCTTCAGAGGCAGAAACTTTGGGAAATGAACGAGACAGAAGGCTTGGGTAATAAGTCTTCGTGACTTGCGAGCCCGAGGGGCGGCGGTGGGTTCTATGGGGCTTCATCTGCCAGTGAATCAAGAAACTGGC
Source organism: Magicicada septendecula (assembly GCA_034769895.1). NCBI lineage: Eukaryota > Metazoa > Arthropoda > Insecta > Hemiptera > Cicadidae > Magicicada > Magicicada septendecula. The sequence goes on from CM068375.1 coordinate 348,523,738, forward strand.
CGCGAATGCGCAACAGCGTGACGGTATCGATACCGCGGCAACATTTAAAAACGGAACTTACTTTCCGAATAACCCTCGTATATTTTTGCTAACTATTCAAGCGAGGCTTGTTATTGCTGAGTATCGGTGGTCCACTGTCCGTTACGGTAAGTGACGTGCGTGCGGTATTAACGACACATTTCTGCGTAAACGTATTGTCGCGTGCAGTTCTTCTCAACAGCGGCAACAGCAGTATATTCACGATCAGCAAGTAGATAATGTTAGTAATGTGTTGACCTCGGCTGCTGCGCCTCCGCGAGCTCTCTTGAGATTTACAGTCTCCTCTCGCGCGCGCTCTCTTCATCTGTATCCGCGCACTTTCACGTGCACGATTCTTCTTCCTTATTAGTTTGCGTTTTTCTCGGATCGCAGTGATCGATCACGACTACCGACGTTGCAGTCAGTTATTACACTCTCCCTTTCTCCTTCGTGTCGTCGACAGATAGTAGTAGAGAACGCATGTTTACTACCAGCCTCGTTTTAGCGCAGAAAAAAAAGAAACGCCGCGCCATCTCATGACTAGACCTTCACACGAACGGTACTCTTAAAGAATGCAAATTACTTGTGTATCGAAGTAATTCGGAATATTTTCCCGTTGGTGTATTATACAAACGTAAAAGAAAATACAAGTCACGATTTAATATGAGCGACGACAGCGTCAAGTTTCTCTTTTCCGTTATTATTACTGTCGGTAATGAAGAAACCTGGCGGCCGTATTTGTTGTATACGGTAGTCACAGTTGCGGAATGTTAATAATCATACAGGCGAGAATTTTATGTGACCTTTCACCGTATCATTGAGACCCGCTCGTGTGAACTGCCTTTCGCTTTTCGATATCGTGTGTAATAAATGTTTGTTTCGATGCGTGTCGATAAAAAGTTAGAGCAACTAGGAAGTTGGTTTTGCCCTGGACTGTGTGCGGTTTCTACATGCACAAACGAACGGAACCGCTTGGAAGTCGTGTTCCGAACTATAATCTTGAACTCCTCTGCCCTGTTACCAAGTACCATTGTTTGTTGTCACCAGGCGTATACTATTTCAGTTCTTAGTTCAACCCTGATGTAAACAAACGGGCGTGGAACATCTGAAACGGTATTGGCTGCTTGAATTAGAGGCGTGTCACTCGGACAGAAAGAGTACAAACAGGGTACATAGACTATTGATACTGTATAAACACACGTAAATTGTAATAATTTGTCCTTACTAAAGTAAAATTTGTGTGACTGTGTCAGACCGACAGTGAAATATTTTATAACACTAGTTAATGGCTTTTTTATAAACGTTTAAAAATAGCAACAAAACAAAAAAGTAAAGTTTATATAAAAAGAAAATAGACGCTGTGATAATTACCAGTGTACTGTGCATTATCAGTTTCTGTTAAAGAGTAATGCAATCTCTTCCATATCTCTGTCGGAACTTGTATCATCACTTGGGTCAGCGTTATTATTGATAAGATTGTCCACAATGACGTCGGTAATGTGGGCCAGTTACTAGAGCTTATCGTCTTCCTTGATTATATGCTCGATACAATGACGCCACTTGTCCCGCCGTTGTCATTTACCGCCTTCTCTATCATTGTTTTATATCATGTACAACATATATATTTTATGTGACGGACAACATATCCTTTCAACTGGCTGCATATTAATTCAGTAGAATTCCGAATACATTAATAAGGAGGAAGTCTTAAAACGACGTGCCCTGATTTAAGTGATAATATAACTTTAAATACGTGATGAAAAATGTATACACTTTAAATACATAACGACCATAAGTGATGAAAAATTTAAATACCTGGGCTCACTAGTTGCTGAGGACAACGTTATGACCGAAGAAATAAAAGAAATGCTATCTGCTGGGAACAGATGTTACTTCTCCCTACAAGGAGTATTTAAGTGTAAAAACACAAGCAGAACAACCAAGATTCGTCTCTATAAACCTGTTCTTAAGCCAGTGGTCATGTGTGCGTCCGAAACTTGGACAGTGACAGTGACAGAGGAAGAGTGGTTGCGCAGGTGGGGAAGAAAAGTCTGCAGGAGGATATTTGGCGCAGTGAACGTCCAAGGAGCATGGAGAATAAGGACGAATGCAGAACTCTAGCATATCTATGGAGAATCAGATATCGTCACTCTGGAAAAGTAGAATCCGGTAGGCAGGGCAAGAAACAAGAAACCTAATCTCCCGAACAATAAAACGAATTTTTAAACACCGACAATTCTAACCGCAAATATAGTCCTATGTTGAATACCGAATATACCGTATACTGAATATAGAGTGGAATATCATCATCTTCACAACACGTCATAGGCACAGTGATACCTGTTCCGCCTTCACAGATCCTCGAGCCACTCTTCCTGACTATGCCCACACACCTGTGTACTATACGTTTGTATTTCCAGACTTGTTTGCCCAGTCTGGAATCTGACATTCTTACTAAGTGTTTTTTCCACCGTTGTTTGTAATCTTTTCATTTCTCATGCAAGTTAAAAACTTGTAACACTTCTCTTATGGCCTCATTCTTCATACGATCAAGTTTAGAACACCTTTTAACTCCTCTTAAGAACGCTATTTTCGAGACCTGTATTTTACTGTCTTGTTTCTTGGTTGTTGACCATAATTCACCCTACAGGACAGTACATGGACTGCCATAACTTTATAAAATTTAATTTTGTATCTCGACGTACCTTGTTTCTAAAAATAGGGTTGATTGTGCCACAGATCGTCTGGATCTTACCTAACTTAACATATCATAATTTTCATCATACCCAGTATCGTTTTCGAAATAATTAAAATTGCTCACCTGGTGTAGAATTTGATCATTAATCGTTGTTCTAGAACATGTTCATTAGGATCATTAGAGTGGAAACAAAGGGATAAATTTAAAAAAGTAAGACGTTCGAAAAGAGGTTGCCTAATTTAACATGCTCCTATATGCCAAAAATAAAATTGTTGTAAACTGGAAAAACAAGTAAGAAAATATAATAAATAATGAATTAACAATCGAAGTTAGTATAAAAAGGAAAGAGTCCTCCTGTCTGTATTTCATTTCTAACCGAGACATAATGACCGGGAGGGAATTTTGATGCTGCAAGAGTGCGAACGGTGCCGTTATTAAAGAGCATGTTTGTCACAGGGACAGTGTTTGACCGCTGCGTTCAAGAATGACACTCTGAATACGCTCATAGTAGGCCTATATCACATCTGCAGACAGCGATTCGATTTGAAACTAGGCGTTTCGCGCTGGATTGCAACGACTTAATTAAACATTTCGCATAGCGTTCGATAATAGTGGGAGTGACCTATAGACAGTGAGTGTGTGTGTGTGTGTTTTAATTTGTATGCAGCACGTGTGAGGCTCTCTCGACAGTACAGACTGCGAACGCATAGATTGGTCGCCACTTTCTAGAAAATTACTTTAATACCGTTCAATTCTCGTTCAGAACTAAACGGATAACAAGCTTTCGACACCGCCGTCAGCGTATACTTGTGAAAACATTGCAGATTAATATGGGCGCGTGCGCTGGTGTTTTTAATTTAGCGTGTACAGATGTTGACAGCGGACGGCGTGTGGGCTGCTGCATGTCATCGTTCAAACAAATTATTAAATCAGAGACAGCGAGCGGCCAGCCGTCTAGTACGTGCCCACACATTGATAAATGATGCATTAGTGTGAGTGTTACTGACCCTGGCGATGTAATACATGTGTAAGTGCGCGCGTCTCGCTCGGCATTGTGTTCACTTCACAGTCACCGACAGGGCACAAAATTTGTTTGTTTTACAGATGTCCAGCGGGACAGCGACACGTTAACCGCATATAATATATGCACGCTGTTAAAGGTCACAATACAGGGGTTAAATTTCTCGGTTGTCGGACAACACTGTCGGAATATTTAATATGTCGTTAATACCAGGTCGTCGTCCGTACCATCACCAGTGTATTGTTTAAATCCGTGCGGCTCTTCCTTTTTGACTGGTCAGGTTGTCAGACTATCACATGGACGGCGTACCAGCCCATCGCAAACCCCCGGAACCCAGAAGTTCACCGAGAGGTGTGCAATTCTTAGCTGAGGGATTCCAGATTTAGAGCGTTGTAGAGTCCCCGGACTCTTCTCCTTCTGAGATAGGATTTGGTAGACTTGCAACTGTTGGTCTGATTCCGGACTGTTCTTATTACCTACAAGGCCTGCCTATGTGGATCAGAAGTCACCCTAAACTCCTGTTTCCAGTGATAGTAGGGAACAGAAGGAGAAAATGATAAGTGTATAGATATGATAGGATCCTGCGGGACATAGTTTGACTACCGCTTCAGTTGAGGCCTCTCCGGCAAGGTAGTCCTATGAGTAACTACGCTACTGCCAGCACAGGCCGCAACTTCATTAGAGAACGCTAACCTTGTCCACACGGACATTGCTACTACAGGGTGGTGTCCTTCTCCTAGCGTCCTTTCAAACGTCCGACTGCCTTCCCGGTAAGCTTGCAGTAGAATACAACATCGAAATTTGTACAGCTAAAAATCAGTCTGATGGCTTGTAAAGGGAAGGACCCTATCAGATGATGTAAAATAATAATAATAATACAAGTCCGAACACATGTTGAGAAAATCACAGACGTAATTAGGAAAAGAAGAATTATTTTCTACGGATCAAAGAGTGAATCCTGACAGACTAACAGGGAAGCTTTTTAACTATTTCAGAAATCTCAAAATGTCCAATACGTAGTTCAAAGAAACAGAAAAAGATATAGAAGAACTTCAGATTGAAGAACGCTTGCCACTCAAAAAGAAATTAAAAAAAGCCCAAGGTTTTCAGGAAAAACTCAAGAAGAGGGCACATGCCATCTGGACTAACGAAAGGAAGCAGACATCGATCAAGAATGAAGGAGATATGAGAGAGGAGAAGAAGGGAGGAACCAATTGAACCAAACGTGGTCCGCAGTGGCTCATAAAAAAAACGAACAAGTGCTCTTCTTCCAACATCTGGGGTACTGGGATATGACGAGGTGACTCTTGTACAGCACCGGTAGTGACATAAGTGCCAACATTGCGGTTTTTAACTCAGCCTACCGTGCCGTACGGGAGAATTTAGGTAGGAAACAAAGAAAAGAGACCCATAGAATGTTAATACAGTAATAATGTATGGCAGTTTGTGGTGTGTTGTATGGGTCTGAGAATTCAGTAACGTCGCAAGGAGTGTCCACTCTTTCGAAATGCCTTACGTGAAGACGAACGTCTTGAGAATGTGTGTACACATTCAGTGTGTGTGTGTGTCTGCGTTCGCGCCTACGAGAGGACTGAATAAATAAGGAGAATATACATAAGGACAAATAAAAAAATCCTCAATAAATTACAAGATTGATGAATATAGAAGTAGGGGGCCATCGTTTTTTTTTATAAAAGAAAAGGAGAGTGATTTGGGGTACCGACGAGGTCATGGCTTGAATTTGCCGATGTAAATATTTAAACTTTTTCAGTTTCCTTAAATTTCCCTGCACCTGTATTAGATGCGTTGTCTTTTTTTTTTTTACATTTTGTTTCAAATACGGCATGAAGGTAATTATCTACGCGTATCTACACTTAAAAGTATATTTTAATTCGAGTCGCGATATTATAATGGGTGAAAATGATAGAGCATGCCAGTAAATAATAGAGCATGCCAGTAAACAAAAAATTTTGGTACCTGTAAGCGTTTCCTAGAGATAAACCTAGTTTATAAGATATCACCACCAGTTTTGTTTACAAAATTGCCTTTTGTAACACTGTTTTGTCCATTTTATTTTCAGCGAAAAGTGGAATACGGAACGTGTCTCCGTGCATGTATTTGGTACGGACATACTGACATAATGCCTTACTTAAGAACTACTGTTGGGTGTTTTCCAGTGAATTTCTTTAAAAAATGGGTGATTTATGTGTTAGGACGAACAATTATTTTGTCAAGGGATGCTTTTAACTGACAATTTGTTGTCTACTAAACGTTTTATTTCAACAGTGGAGGTAGTTCTTTGAGACATTTTTTTTTAACAATAGTACCACAAGTCGTAGACTTGTTCTGCGTTCATTTCGAAGGCTTGGGCACTCGCTTTTTCGTTATTGTATTGAAAGTCGTCTTCTTCTGCACTACATGGCTCCGTTCCAACTTCACATAGTCTTTGACCATTTTTTTACAGGGTCTTCCTCGATCTCTCGCCCCCACTAGCCTATATTCAAACCCGCGCATCTACCATGGGACTTCCAGTTCTGCCTGTATTCCTTTACTCGCTCCAGGACCGACTTCAGGTCTTTCCTTATGTCGGTCGTCGTTTCGTAGACGATTTCTAAAACTACATCCCTTCACTGCTCTTAAAAATTTTATTTCCGAGTCCTGTATTTTTGAATTATCTTTTTTCCCAGGAGAGACCATGTTCTAACATCCATACATTAAAGTCGGCACAACGACGATCGTATAAAACTTTAGCGTGTTTCCCTCTGCATTTTATTCTTCAATAGTCGTCTTATTGTTCCACAGGTATAGGCTAACTAAATTTATTTAACTTTCTCCCGATATCGTTATCCTTCCTGCATGAGTTATCACATCCCAAATAATTAAAATGTGATACCTGCTCCAAGGTACTATTACCAATTACAATTTTTGTTGTTACAGGGTTCTTTCCTAGGAAGGCCATCATTTTTGATTTAGTATTTGAGATCTTAAAGTTGTATTTCTGGCAGATTGTATGCAAGGTATAAATAGACCTTAAGGTATGAAAGTAAATCCTAAAATTACGTGTACATAAATTTGTTACGTATTGTTGATAAGAATGCAGGTGCAGTAAAATGGTAAGACTTTTAAGACTTTTTTTTATAAAATGAACGTGTTCGTCACCCGACAAGCGTCCGTTTTAATATGCAAGTCCGAGAAAGGCCTTGAAGCGCGCGCGTATGGGTCTCGCAGTCGTAAAAGACGAGGTGAAATCGGGAGTTATGAGTCAGTAGACTGCTGTTTGACATTCCACACCTAAAACACAAGTGTTGCGCGCGGGAATACTAATCATGTGCGAGCTTTTATTATCTGTTCGCGCGAGCTCGACCTAATTCATAATGAGGCTTATTCTCATGTACTATACAGTCGTATAAGTTTCGACAAATCCGCGTTAACCTTGGTAATACGGTAACGATATGGTACTAGCGTCGATTATGGAAGAATTATTGTGTTTATATATGAAGTAACTGGTATTATAACTCGTGACTGAATCGTTATTTGCATGGGTGTCTTCACGGTGAATTCAAATCAGTCGTACGTTGTATAATCGCTGACTTTATGAACAGCTTAACACCTGTTCTATCAGTTTCCCCTATACTGTTTTCTATCACGATTGCAATTTACCTAATACTCCCAGTGTTTTAAATGCTAATATGTCGATGTCTAATACCATAGAATGTTCGCATTTCGTCAGGTCACTGTTACAAACACTCGGATATTTCGTGAACTGAATTGGAGGGAAGAACTAAAAATCGCACTACAGCCAGCGGAGATTCCGCCTGATAGATTTGCAGAAGAGAGGCCCGGCGCATAAAGATTGGCGTCTCTCCCGTACATTAAGGGAGTCGCCGACGAAGTCGGGAGACTACTGGAAAGACTCAGGATGAAGATGATGTTTAGACCGACGATGCGGAAAAGGTAACAATCCTCCGAGGTCTGCAGAATGCAGTCTCCTTATGCGTGTAGCTCCTTATACGTTGGCGCCGAAAAACTCAATGTGATCACTGGAATCGGTCAATACAAACGGCCCAGCCGGAGGCCACGCAGGCCTATACGAGGATATGACGATGCCGAAAGAATAACAACCTTTCGAAGTTTGCAAAGTGTAACCTCCTTATGCATGTAGCTATATAGGGCTATACGTTGGCACCAAAAAACGCAACGTGATCACTGGCACCGGTCAATATAAAGAAATTGCCGGCTGGCCTAGCCGGACACCACGTATAAGAGGATGTAAAGCAAACTGTCTTGCTCGAGGAGACGCGCATTCCCGACATTTATTCGCCCGAATGCGCAGGGACGCGATGGAGATTTGTAAGTTCGTCAACAGTTTTAATAGACGTGAAGAAAGTCTAAAAGTTGACGAGACCTGGTTCCCACCTTACCGGCTAGGGGTTGGGTGAGGCGCGAGATGCGAATAGTACAATGTCCCGAGTCTCCAAACGGACTTCTGCCATTGGATTAAAAGTAATGTTGTATTTTTGTTATTTTAATTAATGGGGGGGGGATGAAGCTTTCCTCAAATTGGTGGATTATATACCACGGGGACTATTAAACGGGGTAGCTTCTAAGAGTCAACTGGCCTTGGAGTGTATATTTGCCGAGTCCGGCGATCAAAGAATTGTGTGTAACTCGGGCCGCCCGACCATAGAATCTTTGCGCTACACGTCTCAGGGTACTCGGGCACCCAGCCCTCTCAAGAGTGCACGTGAAGAGAACCTGCGGGGGCTGTCAGTGCGAATTTACGTCCCCGGTTGATCACGTAATGGAACGTCTTTCTGTGGCAGACGGCCAGGTATATCTAAACAGAGCAGACGTAGGTAATCACCGGTAACACAGATGTGTTGACTACGAGCTTTTGTAGCCGGGGGGAGGGGGGGTATCGCCAGACTCGAAAGCACGGGTCCATAGTCTATGAAGTTGCGCCGAAGCGCGCTGACGGATTTTGTGAGTATAGGTGCGCCAGGTGAGTCGTGGGTCTAGGTGAAGCCCAAGGTACTTCACGCTGTTGGTCCATGGGAACTCGACTGAGCCTGTGGTTAGCGGCCTCGGCCGCTTGTGGCGACGTGAAAATATTAGTGCTGCGCTTTTAGTAGCGTTGACGGCAACTCTCCAGTTCTCGACTCACCCGACATTACGCGTCGAGTTAAGCTGGAGCTTGACGGCCGTAAAATTGCATAATGATCTGCAAGGAAATCTGCGTTATCGTCTGCAAACAGAGATAGCTTTACTTCAGCCATACGGGACGTGTCGTTGACGAACACCGAGAACAGGAGAGAGGTCCAAGGACGTTGCCCTGAGCGACATCAGCGGCAATACGCCCCTTAAAAAAGAGAGAGAGAGAGAGAGAGAGAGAGAGAGAGAGAGAGAGAGAGAGAGAGAGCGCGTAGTCGACTCTCATACGGAAGCTACGGTCTCGCAGAAAGCTACCGATCAAACGAACGTAACGTTCTGAGAGAAGCACTTCCGTGAGTTTGTAAAGGACACCCTCGTGCCACACGGAGTCATCTGCCGTCTGTTTGCCTTGGCAGTCGACTTTGGTGATCCTCTCCACCAGTATCATCAGCTGATGGGTGGAAGATTGCCTTTCACGAAAACCGAACTAATACGGGGATCAGTACGTCTACTCTTTCTACGTGGTTTCCCCACCTCTAACATATAACGGTTAAACAGATGGGGATTTTTAATGTGAACAGGATGCTGAACCTAAATGTTTCTTATTTTTTCTGCTCTCTTTTTCTTTCTCAGTCTTTACCGAAACCCAGATCAGATTGGTCGAAGCGGTCTGTTTTGGGGCTCCAAATTTCTAAGCGTAACCGAAGACGAGGCCCGTAGCAGCCGGAAGGAAGTGAAGGTTGACGCAGGTGTAACAACTGTTGTCGGTGCGCGTACGGTAGATTTTTATCGGATTGGAGGTGGAGAGGAGCACAGCGATAAAGGAAAAGGAAAAAATACTACTTAAAGGGTGAGAAAGAGGAATAGTTGTTAAACAAAGCAGCCGGTGGAGGAGCGGCAGCATTGCATGACCGGCTAATTACCTCGGAGCAGATGCTGTTGGTCCCACTTCCGTCACCAGTATCGTATATCTAGAATAACAATAACATATGTATCCCCGTTAATATAGGTATTAATTGGTCATTTAGCATATTCCTATTATTATATTTTTTCTCAGCTAGTTAAGTATACTTGAGAATGTAAATTATTATACATGGTTGTTATAATAAATGCAGATATTTAGTGTAGATTGATGCTTAAACCGATAAAAAAGTCGGCCACTGTGTTGCTTTCTTTAGTCTTCCTTCCTTCCGTCTTTTATTCGTCGTTATTTTAATGTCTTTTGTGGTGTAAGCGTAACGAACATGTGCACGTGATGATTTTATTATTATTATTATTATTTTTTTGTTTAAGCAACGAAAGTCATTACGAATCTATTTAAATAAATTCAATTAGGTGTTGTGTATTAGCGCCTTGAGCACATACCATGACAATAGTTGGTTGGGTGTTTAATGAATTTTCGGTGTATTATACATTGTTTTCGCTTGTTAATAACAAACACTAACGCACTCTAGCGAAACGTTTTTATTAAAAAACTGTAACAATTTAACCTTGTTAAAATTTCATCGTCATCATCATCATCATCATCATCATCGTCTTCACAACACGACCTAGGCAAGGTGCTGTGTGCCTTCAAAGATCCTCCAGCCATCGACTTGTTTGACCAGTCTGGAATCTGACATTCTTTCGAAGTGTTCTTTCCGCCTCTGTTTTGTAATCTTTTAGAACGCCGAATTTTTAAAATTTCTTCTCCGAATATAAGCCTCTGACTTGTCCGCTAAACTAGGTGAAAGCTTCTCCTCTCCTCCTTTTCTTTTTTTCTTCTTTTCCTTCCTTTTATTGTTCTTCTTCGCTGCAAGGACTAGGCGTATAAACCTTGCCGGCACCCATCTCATCCTTGGACGATCCACGTCTCCCGAGGATGCTTTGGGAGCTCTAAGTATCTAGTAGTTTTACATGAACATGTTACTAGGCACAACCCAGACCAGAGACTCTTCTGTTAGTGTACTCGTACCTTAGCCGAAGAGCCCTTGTTTTTAGGCGCCGAAGACTCGCCCTCACCCTCCTCCTCCTGAGATAGAATTTGGTGACATTGTGTCTGATATTGGACGTTTCCTAGTATTCGCAGCGCGCGCTCACCCACCGTCGTCAGTAAACACCCTAAGATCCTAAGCCATCCAAAATTTAAGAAATTAGAAAGAAACATTTCTACCCCCCTCTCTCTCACTCTCTCTCTCTCTCTCAGAATATCTCTATGCCAATGAGACGAAGCTGTTTTTAATAAATGAAAAACATTCATATTGATGTTACATTTATTCTCGTGTGTTATGCATATATATAATACAGATTATAATAATAAATTATGTATTATACTAGTCACCAACTTGGTAAATTTTGAAAAATGGAATTATATTGTGTTATAGCCTACACAGTGGCTTATAGGCCATATAGTACTTTATGTTAATGTGATTTCGGAGATAATTTTAAGTTCACTGCACATCTCACTTAAATTTTGTTGAAATTATTTGTTGTGGTATTACGTGCACTCTAAATTTACGTGGACAGAATAATTTTTGACTGAATCAAACAACCGAACATAGGACGTAGAGGTTAAGTTACAGCCTTCTCTATAAATAACGATTCTATAATTGTCTTGCGGATGGCGGGCGTAAACAGCGATGCACCAAAAAACAAATCAGTTATTGCAAACGTATATAATTTATTGGTGTTCTGCCAAATTTTTCTGCCCACGTTTAAGTGCTGGGAACTGAAAAAGGTAGGAACCATTGCCGTAAAGATTTGTCAAAAGTAGTAAAGCTTAACCTGTTTTTATGTGGGCCCTTGACGTCACAGAAATGATGTAAATACTTAATGACGTCAGACACAACAGTTAGATGTAACCCGGCGTTAGAAACGTAAGGTTTCTGTATTTATTTGTATTCGTTACGAACTCGTAATATTAATTTATTGCGGTAGATCATGAATAAAGATTAATCGAACACATCCTGTTTAGTCGCCATATTAGTGTTTCGTTTTAATTTTAGTAATAATATTATTTTTTAATACGTTTAAAATGTAAATTATTTCTTACGTCCCTTCGGCTTAACTAGAGCTGCCATATTTTTCAGATCAAAACGAGGACACCATAGTAAAATTTGTGGTATTTGACGAGGACATTGTAAAAATTCTTGGTGTTGACCGAGGGGAAGGGCAATTATCTGTGTAATATTCTAAGTAACACCAAATATTTCTCGTTTTGAAAGGAATTTTTCTCGTTATTCTTGTAACTTCTTCGAGTCTCTGTATTGATCTACGGGTATAAATTAAGGACAACAACCAAGAAACGAAACAGTAAAATACAGGCCTCGGAAATGGCGTTCTTAAGAGGAGTTAAAAGGTGTGCTAAACTTGACCGTATAAGGAATGAGGCTAAAAGAGAAGAGTTACAAGTTTTTCACTTGGATGAACAATTAAAAGATTACAAACAACGGTGGAAATGGCACTTAGGAAGAATGTCAGATTGCAGACTGGCGAAACAGGTCTGGAAGTACAAACCTGTAGGACACAGGAAGAAGAACCTGTGGGTAGACCCAGGGAGAGATGGCTGGAGAATTTTTGAAGTCGGAACAGGCAGTACCTTGCCTATACCGTACCGTCTTGTTAAGACGATGATGGTGAAATAAAGATCTACCAAACTATTTAATGTACCTTGTTTTATAGTTTGATATGTCAGCACAGCACAGATGTGTCAATAAATTGCGTTTCGTACACACATCGTGTCCATATCACAAGATGTTTACCGTGCAACTGTTTATTTTTAGTTGTAACTAACAACATAACTGACTCATTTATACGTGTCAGTTTGTGTGTTCTTGTCTAGTTTAAGCGTATGCATTCGTTGTTTATTGTGTTTGGGCAGGGCGGACTTCCTCCTTTTATTCACCATTTATTTTTATTTCCAGCTTTACATTATCTGGATTACAGAAAAAAACGTACGGGTTCGCATTGAGGTGTATAATGGGCGCGAGCTATTGTCTGCTCGACTTACAACTGACAACAAACATGTATTATTACCGATGTTATTTATGCGAAGGCGTGTGTATGATCTATTGTAATTTGTTCTCTCTCTCTCTCTCTCTCTCTCTCTCTCTCTCTCTCTCTCTCTCTCTCTCTCTCTCTCTCTCTCTCTCTCTCTCTCTCTCTCTCTCTCCAACGATGGAAGCGAGTTCTTTGTATCTCGATCGTTTGTCTGCCTGTTTGGCGTATGAACCGATTTTCGTAAAACACGGCATGCGTGTCCATACTTTTATCCTACAGAACCCTGTTGTTTTTACTTCCATGTTCCGTAAGGAAATGGAAGTATGGTGATGGCGAAAAAAATCGTGTTCGAGATAAGGGCTGATTCTGATTGTACTACCCTCAAAACGTGAAGACGTCATTTCTCGAAAAGTGTGGGTAGAATTTTTTCTATGGCAAACGATAACTGCCACAAATTCAAACAGAATGAAATAATTTTTTGCATACATGCCTGAGATGTAAAGGACTCAAGGCCTATTGAGTGTGGTGAAGATCGGTTAAGGGGAAGGGGTAGTTTACGTGCAACGTTTTATGTTTTAACAAGAGTAAAGTACTTAATTTTGATAAATAAAGTATTCTGAAAAGAAGGTCATAATAATCCACTGTAGAAAGGTACATGAAATATCTATAAATAAAAAGGATAGTTGAAGGGGTAGGGGGTAATTTTCTATAAATGAAAATTATAGTTAAAAGGTGAGGAGATAATTTTTTATATGTGTACTGCGTTTCGGCAACAAAGAATAGTTTGTTGTTAAAATTCCTTCCCGTGCTGTTTGGCCGTGATCCAATGTTTTCTGCAAAACCAGACGTTTCGGCAGTGCCATCGACTGCCATAATCAGTGAAAATCTAGTGCGCTAACGTGAGGTGGTATACGTTAGTGACCACAGTACTGTGGTTAAGGCTGAAGCAAGAAGTAGAAATAAGTAGTTTCTATGTAAATATTTCATTTCGAAAATAATTTTAAATATAAATCTTAGAACATGGAAGTCATGTATGGTTCGCCATACCGATGTCTGCAGATCGATCCCCAAAAAAATATTGGGGCGGGAGGTAAAATTGTGAGGCGGGCAAAGTTGTGAAAAAATCGCGAAAACCCATGTGGGGTGTCAAATTAAGGAGAATTTTAACTAACACGTTAGTGTAGTGTTAAGTTTCCGAAATTTTGTTTTGGACCCCACGGCCAAAAATAGAGATAATATGTTTTAATTGTGAAAATCCAGCAGGGCCTTAAGACTAAAAAGGGATTGTAACCCAAATCCGAATTTGTTTGTTAAGCTTACACGACCGGTGTCAATATACTCAAAATTACTAAATACCGGGCTGTTAACGCCGTGGTTAGATGCTGTAAATTCTCGACATCGTCGGCAGCGTTCGTATACGACCCTCGAGGTCTTTTTCAGGCCGCAAAAAGCGACAGAATGTTACGAAAACAGTTACAATCCAGGCTGTGACCTGGTGGCCGAGGTTATATAGGCAACCTTGTGTTACCGGCCGCCTGCGGCTTTTACCCGAAAAAAGTTGTTTACCCGGGCATCGTTCGGCCTAAGATATGCCGTAACTGTTTTCGTAACACTGTCGCGTTTTGCGGCCCCAACAAGATCCTCGAGGGTGGGATACGAAACGTTGCCGACGATGTCGAGAATTTACAGCGACCGACCACGGCGTAACAGCCCGGTAGGCCTATTTAGTAACTTTGAGGATACCAAATCCGAATGTTTCAAGTTGTAGTGTTTATGTATGAATGTATGCTTTACAACACTGTTTTATTACCAAAGAAATAATAATAGGGATTTTGTCATTTTCTCCATAATTGAAAAAAATTCTATTATTGAAATTTATATAATATTAAATGTAGTTTGTTCCAAATATTAAGAGAGTTCTGTAGCTCAGGGAGCGTACTAGTATTATAACTAAAGCAACTTATAAATTAACATTCGGTAGCCTTTGATGTATATATTAATGTGTTCTTAATTGAGCATCACTTCCCGGAATCAGTAGATTGCACCGTTAGTGAGATGAGATTACTGGTAGATGAGTCCAGAATTTGTATACATGTACGAATGAAGATGTTACAAATAGTACGATAAGTATCGCCATCATCATCTTCTTCTTCACGGATTGAACCAAAAATGGTTTGTTCCGGACTCAAATAGGAAAAGATTAGAGCTGGTCACCCCAGCGCTTCCTCGGGCGTCCCACACCTCTCCGTCCCCTCGGCTTATAGTTCCAGAGTTGTTTGGGGATGCGGCAGTCATCCATTCGGCAAAGATGTTCCCATCAATTCAGCCGATACTGGGTGATCCTGACGAGTATACTCATAACATTCAATTCATGCCGTATATCTGTGTTTCTTCTATGATCATGAAGAGTATACCCTGCCACGTGACTGAGAAATCTCATTTCAACCACTTG
Source organism: Magicicada septendecula (assembly GCA_034769895.1). Classification (NCBI taxonomy): domain Eukaryota; kingdom Metazoa; phylum Arthropoda; class Insecta; order Hemiptera; family Cicadidae; genus Magicicada; species Magicicada septendecula. Next base: position 348,539,056 of record CM068375.1, read on the forward strand.
GATGCGACTGGCCTGGCCTTTCGTTAAACTGCAATTCTCAGACCCATTAAGTAGTGTGAAAAGAGCCATCGCCTTGTATAATTTTAGACGTGTTCCTTTACTTGCTGACTTAAGGGTTGGCCTAATGGTCCCGCACATAAGGTTGAACTTGTGCAACTTATTCACAACGTCGTTGCATGCATTATAAGACACACTGTAGCCCAGGTATTCAAAATTGCTAACTTGTTCTAGGACAGTAGTACCACCTATAACAATTTTTGCCCGTTCCATGAAAAGCCATCACCTTTAGTCTTACGTGTGGATATCTGCAATCTAGAGTCAATATCAAATCAAAACGACCAGATTTTGTTACGATGAATATCAAAAAGTTAATTATTGTATATACAAAACTAAACTCTAATTGGATTACAATGGACTGCAGTTATCTTATATAGGCTAAGCCCTACATAGCCTCTTGGAATTTTTCAAAACTTTGACTTCCATATTTGCCCCTAAAGTTAAAAATTTTTCAAGTTAAAGCTAAACGTCAAAGTCAACACTACATTCGGGTTTTGAGTTGAAACGTCCTTTAGATTGATAGCTGGCATGGATTTTTACAATTTTTTCAGAATTTTGACTTCTTTGGTCATGGTGTCCAGACCTTTTGAGCTTTCCAAAACTAAACATTATATTCGGATTATAGTTGACATTTTCTTTAAGTTGATACCCACATGCATATATTACATCTTTCCAAAACTTCGACTCATTTTTGGGTCTTCGTGTTCATAAAATTTTGAAATTTCCTGAACCGAATATATTTTCAGATTTGGCTTAAAGTTCTCGTTAATTTGATACTCTACAAGGATTTCTAGATTTTTCACAATTTTGCTCCTTCACATTTTTGTCTCCTGCCCCCTTATTTTTGGAGGGATTATTCAAAAAAGCAGAAATGGGGGATTTAAGATGTAAAAGAATGAACACGCATGTACGGTGCTAAGTTAAAAAAAATAAAAAAAATAAAAAATAGGTTCGTGTGTTCAAAAGTTACCATGAGGCATCTACAAACAGACAAGACAGACAAATACTGTACGGTCAAGTTAAAACTGAGAACTCGTTTCGCTCGTTCAATAAAATTAGGGAATGAAAAATCGGTGGTTGTTAAAGCCCGTAACGTATTGCGTACATATAAATGAGAAACTATACTATGTTACGATTTTAAGTACTATGTAGGCCTATGTTCTTTTGGCGAAACTGTTTTTGGAAGTAACCGTTCTGGTTTAGGAGAGCAGAAAACGTTAGGAGGTAATTTTTCATTCGGTTAATTAAGTCGTTCTGCGTCGCTTTCCGAAAGTCACAGCGGTCACGCCATTACCGAAGTTGAAATCCGCCAGACTAATTTGTTTATATAGACGCCTGAATTGGTTAACAACATTACTGCGTAGGATGTCGCTGTGGTGTGTAGGGTTAATGTGTATGTTTTTTTTTTTTTAGAAAGAGAAAAATACAATCAGGAATATATTAAGAGGATTGCGTAAGTAAATACAGTACAATACAAATGAATACTTAGAAAGGGAAGCTTAAGCACGCGCGGCTGGAAAGGTCAAAGCCCATATTTATTTTTATACATACATGCAGTATGTAAGTACACGTATATATTGTATTGGGCTGCATATGTAGTGGTAGTAATGATGCAGACTTAGAGACACCCACACGAGTAGGATTGGCCTTTCGCGGCCCACGCTGCTGGCGAGCGTTATTGAGTGAGTGACTCGGTTGACTGACACTCGTCCAATTCGATAAACTGTTATTGTTTTTGTTGTTGGTGTATAATTATTGTTTCGGCCTGTAATTTATTATTGGCGTTTTTAAAATAAAGAAAAGGAATCTATCGTGTTAGTATGATTTTTTTTTTGGTATCGGCCATCTAAGGACCACATGCCAATTTCAATTCTTTACTCTTTGTTCTTTCATCTTTTTACTGTCTCTCTTCTTCCTGCCTTCGGTCCACTTTGAACCTGCGTTTTTCTCTCTCCTACCCTGGACTCCTTCCATTTTTAACACTTTTGCCCGAAAAAATTCTCTTTTAATTGCTTCTTCTACCTGTAGACTATTTTTTTTTCTAAATCCTTTTGGACTTCTTTAATCCAACTTGATGTTCACTTCTTCCCCCACAGATATTAGAAGATTTGCTTTGTCAACCTATTGTCGTCCATTCTGTATAAATGTCCAAAAAATAATAGTCTTCTTTTTCTCATTGTTTCTGTTATATTTTCTATAGTGTGATATATTTCATTTTTATTTCTTAATTTCCAACCTTCTGAAGTTTTTCGAGGGCCTAATATTTTCCTAGATTTTTTTTTGTTATTATTATTTGTAAGACAAAAATAATTACCGCTTGTCATAAGCGGAGTTGAAAAAATTAACAATTTGTACATGCCACCTGAGGAACATTTTAAGGGGAGCCTGAAGGCAAATAATTCAAAATTTTCACTCTTTTCAAAATGCTTCTTTTATTAAAATTTCGACTTTTCTGAATAAGATGATGTATAGTTTATGATACAAATAAACTCGTTAAGAAATTTTACGAATAATCTAAAATACGTCTGCACACAATAAAATCATTTCAGTTTTGTACACGATTCCTTTAAACAGTAGGCTACATATTTTATAAATGGCTTAACTTAAAACGCTGTGGTGTTCACTATATTTTGTACTTCATGGTGGTAACTCTGAAGTCAACAATATGGCTACATGTATGTTTTCTGTTGGTACCTGAAAATGGTGTTTGGACATGAACTTCAGTTTTTGTTAGTTCCCACTGATATACTTTAAACGCGTTTTTTGAAAAACCATATTTTTCAACACTTAGGTACGTATAGGCCTATCGAAGAAACTATGCTACGTAGGATATTGAAATTTTCAGGTGCGATGTAAGCTACTTACTCTAGCTATAGCTCTATCGAAGCAGAATACTGTAGAACTAAAGTGTAGCCTATATAGTTTGGCTGCTGTAAAAATAAAAGGTTTATTAATTTTCCTTCAAAAAAGGTTATAACACTAAAATAATATAAATGTTGTTGTGGGCATGAAAATTAAATAATTTTGCTTCAGTAGACATAAAACATTTACGTAAAACGCATACAAAAGTGTCAAAACTATCACGTTAGGTTTCGTGCCTAAACTTGGAGAATTTAACATTGCTAGTATAGGACCTACAAACTACCCTTCAAAGTATGCGCATTGTAACTTGTCTCTTTTTAAAACCAGTTTATTCTTCAATTATAAGCCTTCAGTGTAATCTCCATTTAGTGTACTTGCTGCGGAACACCGTTTGGGCAAATATTATGTTCCTGTAAGGCCGCGTTCTTCGTCGAGTCTCTTCCGATTGCTTCCGTCACCAGCCTAGACACCGCTTGAATGCTATGAAGCGCTTACCACATAGAGGTTGTGTCTTCTTCTTCTTCTATTATCAGGAACTAGGCGAAATACCTGTTCCGGTCCCAAAGGAATATATATACACTAGGTTCTTCCGCCCCTAATGCCGTTGGGACACCTTCCTCTTCTGCCCCTAGGACGGGTGACCATTTGACACTTTAACCAGGGACGAACCCTTACCTTGTTGTGCGAAAGGAAAACGAGTAAAAAAGCATTACTTAGTAAAGTTGAAGTACGAAAACAATGAAAGACTCCTTAGCCTTCTTGGTCGGGGTCGAAAAGACCAAGTTTGGTTAAGAGAGACCAGACAGAAAAGAATAAAGAAAAGGATTCCACCCAAGACGGGTTTAAACAAGGTGAGAATCCAGTTACTGTACATTGGGTGTGCTAAACCCGTATCCATCAGCTGTGGACCCCTCATGTTAGAGGTTTCTTTAATATCTAGGAAACAGAGCGAATTCAGGAGGACTCATATCACTGCTTAGGGGTGACGAATCACTTGCCGATCGCCGACGCTAGGTAGGAAGGTTGGCAGCTCTAATGTCTGAAAGTCATACGATAGGAGACTCGCGCGAGTGCATAAACGGAACCATTACGGCCCATGTATCTAGACAACTCGTCCGACTTTTTATCGGATGCGTTTTCTAGGACACGATGATATGTTGTGGAGTTCGGAACGATAAATTTATCGTACGACAGTGCATAAAACGGCCCATTTGTTTCTGTTGGTCTGCGTGTCGTACGAGTTTTTATCGTAGGTTATCGTATGATATAAATCAGATGCATAAAAGGGTAATGACCCTGGCGTATGTAATGAGAATACTTAAATTCGGGAATTTTAAAGAAACGACGTGTAGCTGAATGGTAAAATGGCAAGAAACATGGAAAGCGAGAGAGAATTTCTCGCGACGTTAAATAGACCATGGAGCTTGCATACTGGTTCCACTGTTTCTGTTCAGCTTGACTTTCTCGTCAATTGATAATACTTAGCTGTACACACTCATTTTGTAGATGGCCCTCTTTTATGATTCGTGACTGTTCCACGATCACGAATAATTCGTTATGATTCCACGATCCGCGGGGATTGCATTCTTATTTCTAGCAGTCTTGAACAGCCTTGGAGGACGTTTACTCGAGTTTGGGACAGTTATTTTTCTTTCCACGACAGAGATTAGGCCTGTTCCGCCTTCACCAAAACCACCTTTCTCGTGGCCGTCTATCGTCTCTTTTCCCCTTGTGACTTGCAATTCGGGTTATGATCTTTGTCCATTATATCGATGTGGTGCTTCCATTTCGACTTGTATTCATCATGGTCACTTTGAAAATGGTCATTATTATGGTCATCATGGTCATTATCGCACGGTATACTATGTTCCTGATTACTGTCGTCTCCATTCGTAGTTTTCCAGGCCTCCATCTTCATACAACACACACATTGTATGGCCATCCGCGAGCTTCAGTATTTCTTCCTTCGCTTCTTCTAGTATTCTCTCATGGTATTCTGTAGTCCATGTGCCCTCATGGTACGGTCAGTCCAGTCTCTCTTTCTCCCCTTTGTAACCCTGAAGTGCGTTTAAATCTAATTAAAGTGGTTTCTTAACACTTCTTCATCGCATAGTTAATCCGTTTATCTTGTCCCTTTCATTCGCCTCAAACTGACCTCTGCTCGTTACCTCACTGTCACGTAAAATAAAAGGCTTCACCTTTTTTCGTAAGATCCACGTTCATTCGGCTACACAGATTTCCTTTTTTTTTCTGTTGAACGTTTCCTTCGCTGCTACTCCTGACTGACCTTTGTTCTCAAGCAAGGTGGTGCCTATTCCGCCTTCAAAGATCCTCCAGCCATCTCTTCCTGGCGTATGGACAGCTGTGTCCTGTACGTTTGGATTTTCAGACTTGTGTGGCCAGTCTATTCTCATCACATCCTCAAGGATTAGGCTCATTCTGAACTTGTTCCGGGACCCATTCGCTCTCGGCCGTCCAACATCTCTCTTTCCCACCGTGTATATTCCATTGCTGGCACTGGAATCCTGTCACCCGCAGTTTTTCCCAAATGTTCACACCACCTTCTTTTGTTGCTCATTAGCTGTTCCAACAATGGGTCGATCTCCAGTTCCGTCCTTATATTCACATTCTTATTTCTATCGAGAATAGTACAGCCCAGAGTACGCCTCATAAACTTCATCTCCGCTGTCTGAATCTTTGCTTCGCCTCTTTCTGTCATAACTCTGGCTTCATCTCCATATATCAAGACTGGTACCGAACAGTGTTTAAAAACATTGTCCTTGTTTCCTTCTTTGGCTTACTTTTAAGGTATCTGTTGTAATTGTTCCACAGATATTTCTAAATTTGTTTAATTTTACAGCCAGATCAATTTCTGTCCCATATGTAACGTAACATTCCAATTAATTGAAATGGTGGACTTGTTCCATAATCTTATCTCTATTCTCCTGTTTGATACTTTTATTATTATTCCATAGCATAATATATTACAGGTGGCAGATTATAAACAAGTGTTTTTTTTTTGGTACAAGTTGGTTTCTTGCTCAACAAGTGTATCGATCAAGTATAGGCGTTTGCTGTTCCCATTTGGAAACGTCTACGATGTAGTTGTGTGTGTTGCACTGAATAATTAGTTATAAGTCGTTATAAATATGGACTGCATGTACTGGAGGAGGAGGCCACACCTAGCTGCTCTACAGTTGCTGTTGAAATGACATACGGTACACTACACTTGACTTAGTGGGCAACAATGACTGTCCGTAACGCGGTGCAACGACACGTGTGGGCGTCTGGCAGTAAACTCATCGGTTGCCAACCTGCCGTGTTGCCTAAGCATAGTCAAACGAAAGTAGATAGAGAGTCAGTCGCAGCTATCTGATCGAAATAAGGAAAATTAAATTTTAGTTTTTTTTTTGTTATGGAAGATGGATGGTAGCGCTCCTTCGTGGCAAGAACATAGGTATGAGTAACTTTCTTTTACGTCGTATCTTTAGCAGGTCTAATGACGGCTGCACAGCAGAAAGCAGGGGCGTAGTATTTACGAGGGGACCTGACTCGCCCACCAGAGGGTCAAAAGTAGACAAGAAATTTTGTCAGTCTGAATATTTAAACTGTTTTATTATTTTTTTCAACTATGTACGCTAATATAATATACAAACAGGTTTATTACACAGCATTAGCGTATGCGTTTGAAATATGAAATAAAGGAAAATCAGTTCAGTCAATGAGTATCTTGTAACAAAAATGTTTCAGTAACGCGTAATTTTATCGTGTTATTACCGTTTACATTAATGGCAGTGATTTCAGAATGTTACCACACGTTTTTCAGCCACTTTAAATATAGTAGTGTTGATTAGTCTTAACTTGTTTTTCGTTTTATATGAAGCCGACCCGACCTCGGACCCCCCCCAAGCCAAATTCTTGATACGCCACTGCCGCAGGGTTACTGTAATATGTGTAACACTCAAACTTCACCACGTGGTCGTCGTGGGCCAGAAGAGGGCTCAGCAAGCCCTGACTTCTCCGACTGTCGCTACCGACAGGCCCTCCTGTGTTCAGCGGTGCGCGTCCTCGCGCTGCGCTTCGTCGTGCCAATGTACACTTGTCCGCACGATCACGGGTTACTGTATACGACACCTGAAGCCAACGAGTCTCTCGCACCCTTAGCTGACCTCAGAAGTTGTTGGTTGGTCCTGTTGGCCTAAACATTTTCTTCACACCATGTCTTCGCAGAACCTCCCTATCCGGTCCGTCACGTTGTTTTTATGTGGGAGAAAAGTCTTCCGTTTGCTTCTGTTTGAGTGTAGCGAATGCTGGGTAGTTACCGATAGGGTAGATAAACATGTTTTTAGTGAACAGTGGTCTAGCATTTAGTGGACAGAGTCTTGACGCGTACGGTATTCTTATCGTGGCTGTCGTGCGCGGTAAAAATGCAGGGGGGGGCGAGAGAAAGATGAATAACCACGAATGTTCTAGTAGTACACGTTTGTCTGATAATAAAGAATTTTTTTTTACCTTTGTTTCTGAGTAGTTCTTCGCTGAATTTTGTTATTGTCTCTATTTTACCTGTATTAGACGACCAACGTCATTCATATGCATGAGGCTGGCGTGCTGTAAATTACAGCTCTGTGAATTTTACATTTTGTGCATATCTTACACCCGTTAATTACCGGCCGGCCAAATTTATTTTAATTATAAACGTAACGAATGCGAAATGTTATGATTAGGGTGCCGTACTAGTTAAACCATGTTCCCAAAGGTAATTGGACGATGTAAACGACTTAGTACGTTTACCACCAGCAGGCCGATATTCAACTTATTGCAACAGAATTGCAGTATTTGATTACGCGATTGCATGCCAACTCGTTTGTATACCAGTTAACCGCTGCCGCTGTTACGCAGACGTGGTGATCGTATTATGTAAATTAAAGTGGACATTATGTAAATTTTGTTTATTCCTTGTAGATAACTAATTATGTTTGTTTAATGTTGCTACGGTTGGTAGAAACGTCACCAGTGGGGTCTACGTATGTAACCGGAGAAATGAAATGCTATTTGGAAATTGTTATTTTATCTATCCATCCGTTCCCGGATTCATTACGGCCAGGGTTGCCAGACGTCCAGCTTTAGCCGGACGTGCTTGGCTTTTTATGATTTAGTCCGGCTAAAAATAAGAATATCCGGCGTGCACGTATTTTGTTAGGCTTTTGGTCTGACAAATTTGCACGTACTAATATGATTAAAGTGTAGCACATTTTTATGTCTGAAAAAGGTACTAGATCTGTAAAAAGTATAAGCTACTTACTAGATTTTTATTTCCTTTCCTTTCAGTATGTTTAGACCTTTTATGATGTTACTGTTAATCTCTCTGTTATTATCAAAGCTGCCAAATACTGATAGACTATTTAGTTTAAATTTTGAGATTTAAGTGTTTCGTTAAAAAAGATTAAATTTATTTAATAATAAAAGAATGGTGTTACTTCGATTTCTTTATAATGATGGTTACATAGCTTGTTTTTTTTTTTTTAATTCATAGGCTTATTATGCCTATGTTTATAGGCCTTATTATGTTTCTATGTGTAATGATAATAAATCTATCTTATATATGACACAAGCTGATGTCGTTTTATTTTTTAATACGTAGTAGGCCTAAATATACGCAAGCACCTAATATCGAACGAACATCATAGATGCTTCTTTTTAATGTAAAAAACTGCTGTCCGGCTAAATTAACAGCTGTGTTCGGCTTTTCTGATTTTTACTTTTGCAACCCTAGTTGCGGCTTACGCCTTGTAGTTCTCACTCCCCCTTCCCTTCTATTCTGTCAAACCTGTTGCGTTTTTTGTGTGTTGAACAGTTTTGTCGGGATGGGACTGAGAGGCAGTATTAAATTATTTTAGTCGGCTCAATAGATTAGTGGGTATGGCTCCGCGGCTACTAACGTGGAGATGTTCTGGATGCGTTTTCAGCCACTGAGTCGACTGGGCCTACGTTGGAGCGTATTGCTGGCCACATTACTGTCCTCCAGTAGCGAACGGCTGACATGAGCCAACCTTCCCTGCCTAGTTCCTAGACTACGTAGGCGGTAAAAAAAATTCGCTATTGAACGGGCAGAGAGAGTTGCCAGTTTTAACTCGATGGTCAGTCGTATTTATACTTCCAACCCTCGGACACCTACTGTTTTTGAGATTGTGCCCCTAAAAAATAAGAGGGTGGGCAGAAAAAATGCGAAAGGGTCAAAGTAAGAAAAAATTCGCAAAAATCCGTGTGTGATGCATCAGATTAACGAAAAGTTTAACAAAAAAATATGAACGTAGCGTTGAGTTCTGGAACACCAGTGCCCCTAAAGTCTGTGAGACGTCCGTAGTGTCTCGACCACAATACTGCAAAGCCGTTACGTTTGGCAACACTGTAGTTCAATAAGCGCAATGGTTTTTTCTAAATTTTGCACAGGCTATAGACATCTATTTTATTTAGAAGGGACACACTTAACAACAATTCAGTTGGAATAAACAAGAACGGAAAGCAGAGTGAGTCTTGTTCTGAGCCTTGAGTTAAATGGACGCAATTCGTCGAGCAAACGGAAGCGAACCGAAGATACATAAGTATGCTTTAATTATTATCGGTTGCAACAACCGCAGAGTAGCGTATTCCCGTATATTCTAGCGCGATAACTTTCGCTGCCCGGTAACTAGTTTTCGCGTGTTCTGACGACAGTCGTGCGCACGTCGCAACGGTTACGTTTACGATCAGGAAACGCTGTTTGCGGTCGGCTAGTACTGCATGCCGACGTAATTGTGTTTAATTGCTACGTGACCAAACCGCATAACGATTTTGTGTTGTTGTTTATTATTGACGCCGTACCCGTGTTTACAGTACAGTAGACTTAATTGCATTCCGTTGGGTTTTTATTTATTACAGTTTCAATGTAATATTACAGTTTGTATGCGAGAACTTGGCGTAAAATGCGACCAACAAAGTTAATTTTCCTCTTTTCAACTATATTACCCAGAAACACTAAGAAAGTTTGAAAGAAATATCATAAGACATGTTTGTGGCCCGGTTAAAGAAGATGACGAATGGAGAATAAGAAATAACCAGCAGATAGATGAGCTATTGAATCATGAGGCCATCGTAAGAATCATAAAGGCTCAGCGAATAGAATGGCTATGTAACCTAGAGCGGATGGATGATCAGCGTATGTCAAAGGAAATTCTGAGGGCGTAGGTCTATAAGAGCAGAAAGAGGGGCCGACCTTGGTTAAGATGATTTGCTAGAAGATCTCAGAAGAAAGGATGTGAGGGGTTACACTGAGATGACACTGGACAGGAGACTTGGGAGAAGATTGGCGTTGGAAGCCAGGACTCACGTTGGGCTGTAGTGCTGAAGAACAAGAAGACGCCTATGTCGAGAAGACTATACGATCATTCCACGTTGTCGTATAAGACTTTTGAAACGTTACGTGGCAAGAGATAGGAAATGGAGAAGATTGGTGTCGGAAGGCAGGGCACACGTTGGGCTGTAGTGTTGAAGAACTTTATTGACGAGGCTCTTTCTTTGCCGTACCTCTCTCAAGACTTTTTCGTCGTCCGACCAGTTCGATTTGTTCCACGCCAGATTCACGTTTCGGGTGCTTCGGGCGTGTTTTTCTCTTGCTTGTCCAATGTCCAACTTTGTCGCTTGTTAGAAGCACACTACAACAAAAGATTGTATGTAGGTCTCTCTCGTATTGTGACGTTAATGCCGACGATCAGAGGAAATTATTTAATGTCCAATCCAAGTGTCTAACCCAAGTGACAGTTACAAAGATTAAAGATGTTGAATTATTAAATAAAGATGTAATTTTTAAATATACTAACAATTTTAAATATCTTGGGGACAAAAATCAGACAAAGAACCCGTTAAGATAAGGAAACTCAAATTAGCAAAGGCCTTTACTCTAACCCGGGAACTGTACGGAATTAAAAATGTTTCCAGAAGTGCGAAAGTCCGCCATTATAGCACTGTGATCATGTATGGAGTTGAGACAATGTGTTGGAACCTCTTCTTAAAATGAACTAAGAATTCTTCCGAAAATGTATGGCCCCAAGAAAACCGAAAATGGGTACAGCCATAGACCCAAAGAAGAGCTATACAGGGATCTGGAAGATCTGGAAACGGCTTTCCGAAGGAAATGTATATGGAGATTCATTCGACATATGGTTCGGATGGATCGGTCCAGATTAAATAAACAAATTTTCAACTATATTTGGCAACGTTTCAGTCTGAACGGATGCACCAAACAACTCTAGGAGGGAATGATGTAACTGGGTATCTCTTTCAGCGACTGTGTGGATAGAAATAAATATAGAAACAAAATTCAAAATCTTGAGGTGCTCTGCGGTGAGAAGAAGACGAAGACGAGAAAGGGGTGGACAGTGGAAAGGAAGGCGGCGCATAGTGTGCGAATGAGGGCCTTCTGGCAGGAGAAGAAAAGGTAATGATATTCGCGTGGTCCACGGCTGGCCTGTACGTGAAAAAAAATTGTGGGCTAGTAATGACAGTTACTAGCTAATAGAAGAGAAGTTGTCGTGAAAACACTTACAATAGTTATCGAAAATTAGGATGTCCTCCTTCTCTGAGGCAGTGTCCTCTTGTTTTCACTGTAAACGTCCTACGTTTGGCTTTAAAAATTATGGTAAAAGCCCTATTACCGTTGTTTTACAGAAGGCTGATCTTAGCGTCAAAACTCGTCGTATCATGTTCGGGGATGGGGTGTGAACGGATTACATTAGGCCTAGTTGTGTTTTTATGTACTTGCTGTGTCGGATAAATCGATTACCACGGCAACTTGACGGCGCCGGCGGCCATCAGTGGTCGTCAGGAATGCTGCTGCAGCTCAACAAACCAGTTGTGTTGAATGTCACACGACTAATGAGTTGCCGGTAAATTGATTCTAGGAATATCATGTTTAGCCCGATGAGTAGGCGTATATACGTGTGTTTCATACACGCTGCTTTGACTTGTATTTAATTGGTTATGACGAAGGGGACAATCGTTTCCAGCCACCCGTAAAACGTAATGAAGGCGTAAATTTGTAGAATCCTTAGCCACAATATCTAGTTGCCCGAGGGGGGGGGGCGTTTTTCTGCTGTGCGAATTCATTGTTTTCGAATGTTCTTCGTACACTTTTATTATTTGACATTGTCGGTTTGTTGTGTCACCGATCTGAATATTCATCACTGTTATAATCGTATCCGTCATGTTGCATATTTTATTTCAGCTAACAATAAATGTGAATTATTGTGCGAATCCGTGTAAAATATGTAGAGTTGGCCGCAGATTATACGCAGCTTATTATTATTACGCAGGTGGGCCGCGAATTATTATTATTATTTTGCAAGCTTAAATCCGGATAAGCAGAAATACGGACAGTTTGTATAATTCCTACATTTTAAGTCTCAACGTATTGAAAGTAACGGAACGCGCCTTCACTGGTGACTTTATCTTTTGCAAGAATATGAGATAATTACAGAGGTGTGGAGAGGTGCTTTTCAGACAAGAAAATCGTGTTTTTTTTTGTTACCACATGCTAGAAAAACTCTAACAAAGTAGTGTTCACAAGTTTAAGAATTAATTTAGAGAAAACAGAGTCATAGTTATAATAAAAAAGCAGAGTATGGGCAACTATGGAATTGTCGGTGATTTCTGTTTGCTACTTTTGTTACGCGGGTAGTGTGATTACTGCTCATAATGAAGTCCTCGCGCAGGTTTTCAAAGAACAGCAACGGTAGAGTAAGACTTTCAGAATGAAAGGACTGTGCTACGCCGTATTAGCGTTGAGGATGTTTCTTTTGTTTGTAGTGTACTGATGGTGCAGGGGTATGAGTCTTCGATTTGGGGTTGGGGCAGAAGAGAGAAGAAGGTTTTGATGCTGCGAAAAGTGGTTTTGGATGAGAGGCTTCTTCAAGACCAGTTTGGGTGATGGAAACGAGGGTGTTTTGAGCGGAACTGAGAAGAAAACTGGGGTTGTCGGTACTGGACGGGGCCGTCATCATCCGCTTACCTGTTTGTAGCCTTCACATCAAGAAAGGTTATTTTTGTGGCCACTAAAAAGGTGCACCTATTGTTAAGAGGTTTTCACAGTAGTTAGTGAGGCGGCCCCACCCAGAGGATTGAGTGGCATTTTAGTCCGTTGTATGTGGGTCTAACTTTACTTGGTTCCAAAACATTTATTTTATTATATAATGATAACAGCGCAACGATTATATAACATTATGTAACATATTAATGATAATATTACCGTTATATAATAATAATAGGCAATAGTAATAATAAATGATGAATGATGAGTATTATTCATTTATTTGTGATGAATATTATTCATTTATTTGTGTATTTTAGCACTACAATAATTATTTCATTTTTTTGATAAGAGAAATTTAATTTTGTTCATATAACATTGTTACACAGGCTGCGACATCCTTCAAATGAACTCATCCTTCCTACCCGTCGCCTCATTTTTTTTTTTCATTTTTGACGAGCGGCTCTTGATGTTCTGTGTATGAATGTTAATGTCACTGCAGCTTACAGAGTTCAGCGAATTTTAACTCGCAAATCTGTATGTTAATAATAAAATAAATGTTTTGGCACCAACTAAAGTTAGACCTACATACAACGGACTAAAATGCCACTCAGTCCTCTGGATGGGGCCACCTCACTAACTACTGTAAAACCCTCTTAACAATAGGTGCATAAAAATAACCTTTCTTGAAGTGAAGGGTTCAAACAGGTAAGCGGGTGATGACGGCCCCGTCCAGTACCGACAACCCGAAAACTGATTTGCCACACGGTACAGCATCAGGTGAGCACGGTTTCTGGGGCACGTAGTCCATCTCATGACGCCTTTCTGCAAAACATTCGTGAGCGCCAAGGGATTGAGGAAGAGGCCTGGATTATCGTACTTGGCGAGCGTGAGCAGTTGGCTCTTGTGACGAGATGAAGAGGACAGCAGGAGCCAGATAAATCTTTTTAAGTGATGTCGATAGACGAGGAAGACATAAAAATAACAGTCGAACAGAAAGAAAGAGCAAAGTATGAGAATCATACTCGTCGGATACCACGTCGTGTTCCTCAGTTTCCATTTTCGAATTTTTGTCACGCCTGGCCCGTGTACTTCGTAATTCAGTACGGTTGAACCACGTATGTCCATGCAAATCGTGGCAGGGTGTGCAGTGCGGGACGCAGCATTAACCGGCGGGCGTTTAAAGTGTAAAAACTGTCATTTAAAATTGCGCTAGACAAACACACGAGGTCCGTGTGCACATAACAGACGGCGTCAATTAACACGGCCGTGTAAAACAGATGCGAATTATGCCCGCAGGAACAACAACTCACAGCTTTCTACAACTCTCACGGTGCCGCTAATTTTTTCCTTTTTTCCCTCTGTTTACGAATTTACTTACTTTTTCGTGACAATCACCAGTAATTTTCTGTTGTAACGTTAGAGAATCGTTGCTTCTTATGTAAAGAGAAAATTCTTGCCATCTGTCTGATTATGCGTACAGCTGTTGTCACCGCGTAGATCACTGTGACTGAAAGTGTTGCCACACCGTTTAGTGTCAAGAAAAATATTCGTAGTGCCACACCGTCAAGCAAGTAGGAAAACTGGATAAACGTGAGTAAACCACAACCGCGCGGTGAAGTAAATGACCTTGAGAACTGGAATGTGTTGAGTAGGTCCATTAATAAAGTAAACCCTTCTCGTATGAGTTGTTTAATTTGCTTCCCCAGCGTAAAATTTCTGAAAATACATGTTTGATAAGTAATAATGCGCATTTGTTATAATTTCGTAAAAGAATATTGGTGCAAAAACATTTCATTCGTAATATCTGCAAAGAGGTGTTCATTGTACCAAACAAACTGAGACTGTAAGTGTTTGACAATGCGTCGTAGTTTTTGTTAGATTATGTTGAAAGTTTTTAAAAGTTTGAATAATTTATAAAATAATTAATCAGCTTTACTGACTTTTGGACACGAAAATAATACTTTGTGTGTGTTCAGAATTACTTATAACAAAGTATTTATAAAATTATATGGTAAGAATCCTAAATTCCTCATTTTCCGTGAAGAAAATGAGGGGATCCAACCTTGAAGCTAGTTTTATCCTCCCTCCACCACCACGCACAGAACCTACTTACGTCACTGTGTTTAATATGAATTACTAATTTTACACGAATATTATTTAGTAGGACTTGTTTTTAAGCTGTTGAAAAAAATATTTTCAGCAATGTTTGTATATATATATATATATATATATTATATATATATATATATATTTATATAGGGTTGCTACAGCTAGTGCCGTCTCCCTTCCTTCAACCTGGCTTTCCAATTCTCCCGATGTTCCCATTGTCCTTCCTAAAGTCCTATACGTTGCATAGATTCATCCACTTCGTCCCTCCAAGATCTTCTAGGTCTTCCCCTTTTTCTCCTTACTAATGGACTTCATTCCGTCACTTTGTTGATCCACCTATTTTGTGCTCTCCGGACATGACCGTACCATACCAATCTTTTTTCTTCGATGTAGTCAATTACACTTCTTTCCGTTTCCATTCTTCCTCTAATCTCCTCGTTTGTTATTCGGCCTGCTCTCGTTATTCCACACCATCTCCTCCAATATTCCATCTCTGTTGCAAGAATCTTTCTTTCATTCTTTTTGTTAATAACCCATACTTCCGCTGCATACACAAATGTTTATATTTTAATTAAACACTCTTACAATTTTAAACGTAGTGCAAAACTTAGTTAGGAACAGCAATGACCTTTTCAAATACTTCGCAGTTTTTCAAAGTTTTTTGCGTGGATTACGATATTAAATTTTGATGCTTACTGTGTGAAAATGTATGTGAGGCATTAAACCGATAGGAATGTTTCAGCAGGATAGAGTTATTGTAATATCTAAAACTAAATCAGGTGATAACTCTTTTGAACAGCACATAACGGTAGTACAAAACATACGGACAGTGTCCAAGGTCTGTTATCTTCGTACGCGGTCGTGGTGTGACAGTTTACTCAAGATCTTGCCGTGCAACTAACTTGCTTGACCGGTGTGGCAATGTCCCTGCACGCGATCGACTGGAGACTGTTGCATCAAACGACCCATACTGAAGCGTATTCCAGTTCACTGTGCAGTCGGTTTCGTTAACCACTTAACTTCCGGGATTGCTACGGCAGTACTGTTGCTGGACAACCACTGTTACAGCCAACTAAAACAGTAAAACTGTATTGTTTCGCTACACTTTTTAATTTAATAAATAATGTCCACATAGAATATATTCCGTATTGTTATAGATTACAATCAGGAAGTAAATGTATAATTTATTATGTCACTGTATAATCACTTCCCAACACTGTCTCCTTGCACCAATCAGATGGCGCTGTTAGTAAGACGGCATTGCCGTTTTGAGTTAATATTGTTGTTGTATCCCAGGATGTGTGTATCCCATCGAGGAGAGCCGGTTGGGAGCTTCTTGTTAGTGTTGGTGGTGCGAGTCCTTTCTCGATAAATTGTTAAAACACAAGTTCGTTCAACAAAGAGTTTATTCTACAGTCCGTTAATATGATGAATACAACGAATACTCTACGACTGAATCAAATAGTCTGATGACACCGATCTGGCAGTCTATCGAGACTGATAAATTAACATTTCGGTAGTTACTCTTTTGTACATAAGTGGAAGAGAGAAATCGTGACCTTAAGTTGTTTTGATGAACATTGTACTTGTGGAAAGTTTCTTATTTATTATTTACAGTTCATGTTTGTTCTATATCTAAATTCAGCCAAGAATTCTACTTTCTAACTAACGGAAACTGCCATTGTTTCACTAGGTGACAGTATGTCACAGTTATTCGTCAACGGCAGCTTATCGATTTCATTCATTGAAGTTGGCCCGTCTTGTCTTAGTCATTCTGCTGTCGGTGCAGCCTTTGTGTCGTTTGTATGCAGAAAAAATTGCAACATCATAACTGGATTGATGGAGATAACAAATCAATTGTGACTGAAAACAGTGGCTTTGATTGCCGACGAGTAAAGCCGCGTTTACACCGGTGTTAGTAACAAATGTTATTAACTTTTTGTTAGTAACAAATGTTACTTACTAATGTTGCTAACAGAACACTAGTTGACTTTTTGGTTGTTATTAACATTTTGCCACATCACCACGCCACCGTGCCTCGCCTGGTCATTTGGCTTGGCAGAAAAATGTCGAGTGTTGAAGACGTTATTCTCGCTGCAGCTGCGTGTGTGATTTTGTCGAAGCAGAGAAGACCAAGACGATTCCGGGCGAGACCTTCACTGCAGGATATAGTGGAAGTGACCTGTTAAGTGACTTGAATGAAGATGACGTTATCTTTTGCCGGCGAATCAAGATGTGATGGAAGCTTTAAAAACTTTTTAAGAATGACTAGTTGTGACTTCGAATATTTAATATAAATGACAGGACATAAAATTGGCGAAAAAGACTAATTACAGCAAAGCAGGAGGGAGGAGGAACGTTACTAATTTCGAAGAGGCGCGGTAACACGTGTTACTAACAAATGTTACTAACATTTTTTGATCTTTACCGACTTCTAGTGGATAACACAGCTTGTTGGTAACAATTTCAGAAGCGTTTTACAAAATGTTACTTAAAATTGTTTGTAACACATGTTACTAACACCGGTGTAAACGCGGCTAAACGGAGTCAGGGAGCAATACGGTGATTACGTCTATTCGTTTAGTGGAGTTCAATTGTTTGTAACACGTGTTACTAACACCGGTGTAAACGCGGCTAAACGGAGTCAGGGAGCAATACGGTGATTACGTCTATTCGTTTAGTGGAGTTCAATTGTTTGTAACACGTGTTACTAACACCGGTGTAAACGCGGCTAAACGGATTCAGGGAGCAGTACGGTGATTACGTCTATTCGTTTAGTGGAGTTCAATTGTTTGTAACACGTGTTACTAACACCGGTGTAAACGCGGCTAAACGGAGTCAGGGAGCAATACGGTGATTACGTCTATTCGTTTAGTGGAGTTCAATTGTTTGTAACACGTGTTACTAACACCGGTGTGAACGCGGCTAAACGGAGTCAGGGAGCAATACGGTGATTACGTCTATTCGTTTAGTGGAGTTCAATTGTTTGTAACACGTGTTACTAACACCGGTGTAAACGCGGCTAAACGGAGTCAGGGAGCAATACGGTGATTACGTCTATTCGTTTAGTGGAGTTCAATTGTTTGTAACACGTGTTACTAACACCGGTGTAAACGCGGCTAAACGGATTCAGGGAGCAATACGGTGATTACGTCTATTCGTTTAGTGGAGTTCAATTGTTTGTAACACGTGTTACTAACACCGGTGTGAACGCGGCTAAACGGAGTCAGGGAGCAATACGGTGATTACGTCTATTCGTTTAGTGGAGTTCAATTGTTTGTAACACGTGTTACTAACACCGGTGTAAACGCGGCTAAACGGAGTCAGGGAGCAATACGGTGATTACGTCTATTCGTTTAGTGGAGTTCAATTGTTTGTAACACGTGTTACTAACACCGGTGTAAACGCGGCTAAACGGAGTCAGGGAGCAATACGGTGATTACGTCTATTCGTTTAGTGGAGTTCAATTGTTTGTAACACGTGTTACTAACACCGGTGTAAACGCGGCTAAACGGAGTCAGGGAGCAATACGGTGATTACGTCTATTCGTTTAGTGGAGTTCAATTGTTTGTAACACATGTCACTAACACCGGTGTGAACGCGGCTAAACGGAGTCAGGGAGCAATACGGTGATTATGTCTATTCGTTTAGTGGAGTTCAATTGTTTGTAACACGTGTTACTAACACCGGTGTGAACGCGGCTAAACGGAGTCAGGGAGCCATACGGTGATTACGTCTATTCGTTTAGTGGAGTTCAATTGTTTGTAACACGTGTTACTAATACCGGTGTAAACGCGGCTAAACGGAGTCAGGGAGCCATACGGTGATTACGTCTATTCGTTTAGTGGAGTTCAATTTTTATTGTCAGAAACTTAGTAAATATTTTAAAGAAGTGCCGATTTCAATAGAACTAGTGGAGTCTGAGGTTCTTCATCGTGAAGAGTTGTGCTGATTTAACATTTTACGTTATCTGCAAAAGGTGAGGCAAAGGGTCGTGTTTTCTTGTTTGGACGATGGACGGTTATGCTCGTTCGTTAGAAACGCTACAACAGGCAGCACCGTCATAATCTGTACGATTTATATAAATATGTATTGGATGACCGAGCGTGTGGGAAGTGAGTGCAGACGCTCGAGGCGAGTGCAGAAGCGCGCAACTGGAAATACAGCGTGGAATGCAGTGGGACAGGATGGAGACACGGAGACGCGAACGCAGCTTCTGCGCGAGCGAGCGCGCCCGTGTGAGTTGGTAACGTTTTTGCTGTTACCGGTACTAATGAAATCATCAACATACATTTTGGTCTTCATTTGTAACTTCCAAGTAAAACTACATTCTTGTACATTTTTCACGTGTGTGTCGGTGACTGCTTGAGGTGTGTCTTGTCGGACATTGTTGAAAGCAAAAACGGATTTTCTGGTGACGTTTTTTGTCTTCTTTACCGGTTTTTCGAGTCTGCCGCGAACAAGTTAAATCTATTATACCATTTTCACTTCCCATTTGTTTTGTTTGTTTGTTTTTGTAACAATGAAAACGATAACACAAGATTTTACTGTGTTATTACTTCTTATCGGATTGAAGTTGACGACTGTCACTAATCAATGTTAAGAAACAGAAAATTGCTGTAGGAGGAAACAACCAACACTATTAATAAATTGAGAACAACAATAAATTAATTAATTGCAGTTACATTAAATACAATAATTCTATACATTACATTACTTAAATGTTAGTCGTGAATTAAAAGTTACAGTTTGTGTTTATTTAAAATTAAGCGCTTCTGAAGATTTAAAGGTTTAAATAATATAATTTCAGTAAAAATTCAATACGGATGAGGCCTTTGTAGATTCAGAATAGCTGAACTTACTATTTCGATTAATGAAAACGCCACATGACTCGTCTTTTTATTAACGATTGTTCTAGGGCAAATTAACTTTAAAAAATCTGATAAGCGTCATGTAATAAAATCTCCATTCGCCGTTTTAACATTACTAAAATAGGTCACTTTGTTCCCAAAGTTAATGTTAATACTATTAATTATTAGATAATACAAGCGCTCACCACGAAATTGAGTATTTTGAATGTATTCATTATGATAACTTATAATTATCAGAAAGAAACAAATTATATATGTATCATTCTTTTCAAAATTAAATGTAGTTTCCGGAACTATAAAAGCAGGAAAATGATTTTTTTTTTTTAAATTTAGGGTACATGGTCCCCTTAACAAACTTGAAAATAAAAGGCTCTATCACGATATTGATTGATGACTCGTTGGGCACTTGGTGAAACATATTACTACAAAGGTTTTTAAAAAACGTACAAACACCTGGTATGTTTCGCAGTTTAACTAATGATAATGTGATGTTTTATAATGTACTTTACACACACGTATTGTTTACTATTGGCACCTGTAATCTCAGTCTTCTATTGTAGTGTATTCATTGTTCGTAGTCTAAAGATACCATAGTATGGTGTCTTTAGGCTATTGACAATGAATACATTTCAAACTTTATTCTTTACCTCAGACAATTGTTTCAGCCTATTAACCTATTCTCAAAGAGCTGCTAAGAACAACTCATCGATGTATGTTGTTCGTAGCAGCTCTTTGAGAATAGCTTAATCGGCTGAAACAATTGTCAGATGTAAAGAATAAACTGTGAAACTTGCCAAGTGTTTGTATGTTTTTGAAAAGCTCTGTCGCCTTCGTGTTGTCTTAGCGTGCTAATGCGCGCGAGATGTATTACCTTATTTTCTCGTGTATAATGCGCATCAGTATTTGTGATGAGAAACAGTTGAACAAATTTTCTTAGGACGAAGAGAAATAGACCTGTACATCGTTTGAATATTATACTGTGCAGAAAAAATTTTCATACAAAATAATAGAACAAATGTAACTTACTTACCGTGCCTATTTCTTTGTAAACACGTGAATTATTACAATTATTGTAATAATTATTTGAATCACTTGAAATTTTAAACAACTTAAAACTTACACAAGTCATAGTTTTTGTATAGTTTGTTATGTATAGTTTTTCAGTAGCTCATAGTATTTGCATTTATTAACAATCTCCATCTGTCTTGTAATTCACAAGACAGTATTGAATTATTGCCCTCTTTTGATTCATCATCATCATAATCTTCAAGGATTAAAGCAAGGATGATTTGTTCCGGTCTCAAATGACAAAGATTAGAGCTGGTCACTCCAGCGCTTCCTCGGACGTCCCACACCTCTCCGTCCCTTCGGCTTATAGTTCCATAGTTGTTTGGGGATGCGGTAGTCATCCATTCGGCAAAGATGTTCCCAACAATTCAGCAGATACTGGGCGATCCTGTTGTGTATACTCATAATATTCAGTTCCTGCCGTATATCTGTATTATATCTGTATTTCTTCTATGATCATGGAGAGTATACCCTGCTACGTGGCTAAAAAATCTCATTTCAGCCGCTTGGATGCGACTGGCCTCGCCTTTCGTTAAAGTCCAATTCTCAGACCCATAAAGAAGTGTGGGAAGAGCCATCACCTTGTAGAATTTTAGGCGTATTCACAGCTGTGGTCAGCAACTTTTGATCCGTCAGGCGAGTCCTTATTTGAGGCAATTTAGTAGTGAATATGTCCCTGGATATGTTACTAGCATATATCGCAGGGTATGGTGGAGCTGCCACCTTCAGGCTTAACGTCCAGCCCGATTTTCTGTCTGGGCGTTATCCCATAAAACTGGCCCAGGATATATCAAGGAATGAGACCATAAGGCATTACTCATCCTCTCCAGTACTTTGAGGTGACCTCTTCTGATTCTCCCCTTAAATTATTACGCGATCTGGCATAATAACCATTTTCTTTCGCGGATTTTATTACGAATAATTTAAAGTGGGCCGTATGTAAAGAGCGAGATGTTCTTCCACTCATTATGAATATACAGTCTGTTTCTTCATACGCAATATCGGTAATGAACTCTGCTGTAGAAACAACAGACTAGAGGCGACAAACAAGTACATTAACAGAATGCTACATCAGAATACCGTTATAACTTTACGACGTGAACAAATAGCTGATGGAGAAGAGGTTAAAACTGCAATACAAATTACCGGTAAATTTCATTTTACTATTACTAGACTCATGACTGCCAGTTTTAATCGATGTTGTCAACTCTGCCATGAACAATCTGAACATACATGTGCAGCTCTACAGTTTAGCGTGTAAATTAAATTATTCGTGTATAATGGGCACCCACATTTTTGGGAAGAAAGTCTGGGGGGAAAAGTGAGCATTATATACGAGAAAATACGATATATAGAACGATGGAGTTTATGTGAATTAAAATTTTAAATTAATACTGGATCTGTTGATACGAATCGAAAACTAAAATATTAGGTGTTGTGGGCGTTGTATTAAGAAGTAGCAGTGATACTGGTATATTCAGCTGTGCGCGGATTCTTCATCGGACAGCTGTCAATAACAAAAAAGAGACAGGACGCGCGGCGCGAGAAGGCCAAGTGCCGCCGCCGCCCGGCTCGTTCTCGGAACACGATAATAATTTTAGTTTCGTCCGTTCGGACAACTTTTTTCTACTTGACAGCAGTCAACACTCCAAAACAGTGAAATCGTTGTTGCGTTCAGTTTTTGACCGGTCAGACTAGTTTGTCTGTCCCCGAGGCGAGTGCGCGGGCCACCGTACGCGCGCGCGCGCGCGCGTGTGGTTGAAATTTATGTACAGGAAGCAGTTTTGTACGGTCATAAAATGTATTGGTATCGGCAGTAAATCGTTTCTGTATATGTGTGGTGCAAGAACGGCACAGAAAGTCTACAGTTACTTTACCCGCATACGTACGAATAAATAATTTTTCCTAGCCCTTCGTTCCTCAGCATATCAAATTTAAGGGATTTTTTTTTACTTCCATGTTCCATAAGGAAGTGGAAGTATGGTGATGGCGATTTTCTCAAAAGCGTGTGTATGTGTGTAGAATTTTTTCTATGGCGAACTATAACTGCCGCAAATTCAAACAGAATCAAACAATTTTTTGCATATGTGCCTGAGTTGTAGAGGACTCAAGGCCCATTGATTTCGGTGAAGATCGGTTAAGGGAAAGGGGTAGTTTACCTGCAACGTTTTATGTTTTAACAAGGGTAATTTTTTCTATGACGAACGATAAGTGCCGTAAATTTAGACATAATCAAGTAATTTTTTACACATGTGCCTGAGTTGTAGAGGACTGAAGACCTATTGATTTTGGTGAAGAACGGTTAAGGGGAAAGGGTAGTTTACCTGCAACGTTTTATGTTTTAACTAGAGTAAAGTACTTAATTTTGATAAATAAAGTATCCTGATAAGAAGATCATAATAATCCGCTGTAGAAACGTAGATGAAATATCTATAAATGAAGAAGCTAATTGAACGGGGTGGGGGTAATTTTCTATAAATGAAAATTATAGTTGAAGGGGGAGGGGATATTTTTATATGTGTACTACGTTATCGGCAACAAAGAAGTAGTTTGTTGTTAAAATTCCTTCCCGGGCTGTTTGGCCGTAGTCCAATGTTTTCTGCATAACCAGACGTTTCGGCAGTGCCATCGACTGCCATCATCAGTGAAAATCGAGTGCGATAACGTGTGGTGGTATCCGTTAGTGACCACAGTACAGTGGTTAAGGCTGAAGCAATAAGTAGAAAGAAGTAGTTTCTATGGAAATATTTCATTTCGAAAATTATGTTAAATATAAATCTTAGAAGATGAAAGTCACGTATGATTCTCCATACCGATATTTTTATTCGACGTCTAAACGTCCTACGACGTTGTCCGATGCCTTATCTCCATCGTTGACTGTCGTTGCAGTCTTCGCCGTTTAGTCCTCTATCGCTCATTGATCTTATTATGCCCTCTATCCATGTTTTCTTGGATCTTCCCTTCTTTATGTGCTCTCTAGGTATCCATCTCATTGATTTCTTTGGTAATCGGTCTTGTCCCATTCTTTGCGTGTCCGTACCAGATTAGTTGATTTTCTTCAATACAGTCGATGACTGTCTTTTGTACGCCCATTTCTTCTCTGATCGTTTCATTTCGTATTCGCTCTAGCCTTGGAGTTCTAGCAGCTCGTCTCAAAGCATCCATTCCTGTAGCTTCTAACTTTCTTTTTACCTGTGCTTTTATTCTGCATGTTTCGGATCCGTACATCAACGTGCTTTTAATCATACTATCGTATATTCTTTTCTTTTCCAATTTCTGTGCTCCATACAATCCCATTCCATTATCTAATTATTTGTTTTGCTTTGATTTATTTAAGGGACTTCTCTCCCCTTCCCAATAATGGAATCGATTCTACTTGCCTTTTCATTTAACATACGTGATTCTGATGGATAAATTTCGTGAACTTTGTAATACCGCTCGTTCGTTGCTCCTCCACACAAACTGCAAAGTTAGGAATCGATTAGCTCCCGACTAGTATCTGATTCCAGTCCGCTACGGGGTTTTTTGACGTCGGCGCACATTTATTAGACTGTATTTGTATTCCCAACAGAGTTGACTGAACGTTTTTAATAAAAGCCAAAAGAACAAAAAGGTGTGGGACGTCCGAAGAAGCGTTGGATTGACTAGCTCTAATATGTCTGCTTGGGACTGGAACAAACCATTTTTGGTTTAATCCTTGTTGAAGATAATGATGACATTTGATTTTCAAATGCTCTCATGTCTAAACAAGTAAGCACACTCTTTGTCTGCGTCTTCCGTTCTTGGGCGTTAATATGTTTTAAATTTGACTCCCTAACTTACAATGCTTGGGATTGATGGTGGATTCGAATTAAAATCGATTCATATTAATCACAGCAAACTGGAAGACGTTTTTTAAGATAACTTCCAGAGTATCCTGTCGGACTCGGAAAACAGGTTGCAGATGGGTACACATTTGTTAAATCGAATCTTCAAAGACTCTGGATTACAAATATCCACACTTAAGACCAAGGTGATAGCGTTTCGCGGAACTGATTCCGTATGGGCAAACATTGTTATAGATGGTACTGTCCTGGAACAAGTTAGCAATTTTGAATACCTGGGCTACGGTGTGTCTTATAATACAAGCAACGACGTTGTGAATATGTTGCGTAAGTTCAACCTTATGTGCTGGACCATTAGGGGAACTCTGGAAGTCAGCAAGTAAAGTAACACGCCTAAACTTCTACAAGGTGATGGGCCTTCCCACACTTCTTTATGGGTCTGAGAATTGGACTTAACGAAAGGCCAGTCACATCCAAACGGCTGAAATGAGATTTTTCAGGCACGTGGCAGGGTATACTCTGCGTGATCATAGAAGAAACACATATACGGCAGGAACTTAATATTATGAGTATACTCGACAGGATTACCCATTATCGGTTGAATTGGCGGGAACATATTTGCCGAATGGATGACTGCCGTATCCTCAAACAACTATGGAACTATAAGCCGAGGGGACGGAGAGGTGTGGGACGTCCGAGGAAGCGCTGGAGTGACTAGCTCTAATATTTGGCTGTTTGAGACGGGAACAAACCATCCGTCGTTTAATCCTTGAAGATGAAGATGATGTTGATTAATAACAACAGTAGCACCAAAAAAAATAAAAATAACTGATATATTTACATCCTACTGAAACAATTAGCAGCCTGCCCAGACAGTATATTGTGATGATGATGATTGGCATTGGTGTAGTGATAGCTTGAATTCTGCAACCGGAAGTTCCTGTTTGTAGTAAGGTAGACGAAGAATAAAACGGTCGTTTCATGGCGTGAATTGTGCATTTCAGTTTCATTGTCATTTGGGCACAATGTCTGATCCCTCCCCCCTCGCTCGTCACCAGTGTTCTGATTTCTCCGAGGTACACAGTGCGTAGGAAGGGCAGTAAATAAGCAATAAGCAATGAACCCAACCCAAACCGTTGTCGTCTGTGTAAATGGGACACCGCATTTCTATTGTGTACGCGCGCCTAATGATACCTTACGTATAATTTATTTATTTTATTTAATCAAATGCCGTGAGAATTGAACAGTGTATCAGACATTACAATGAGTACGTTGCACTTCGAATTATATGTACTGCAGTGTTCAACGGCTTAGAAGGCGGTACCGATTGCAGGAAATGTCGCAATACTTTTGTCAAACGTTTGACGCGGCTTTTAATTATAAATGCAGAAGTTGTACGCCGTCTTGCGCCTGGCGGCCGGAGCAGTGTTACTGTTCTCAAATATACATACATACATATCCGGCACTGCAGTCCACGATGGACCTTAGCCACCCTACTAATGATCTGCGTGCAGATAGTCCGATCACGTCCTTGGTCTTCCACGACCCGACACCCATCCTAGCCAGGGCTCTTTCACGTCGTCTTGCCATCGTTTTCTTGGCCTGCCTCGTCTTCTGCGCCCATATATAGACATATATCCATTCATTATCCTTTTGGGGAGTCTTTGGTTGTTCATTCTTTCTGCATGTCCTATCCAGTTGATTCTTCTGGACTCTATAAATCGGACGATATCTCCCTGTTTTAGAGTGGAGTCTATTTCTCGATTAGATCTGATCCTCCATTCTCCATTACAACATACTGGTCCGAAGATTCTTCTAATAGTTTTCCTTTCTAAAGTCCTCAGATCCTTCTCATCAACTGCTCTTAATGTCCAGGTTTCGGAACCGTATGTCACTACAAGCCTGATCATTTGCTCTGTACATTTTCAGTTTCGTCTCTAGTGTGAGAAGACTAGATCTTAATAATCTTACTAGACCAAAGTAAGCGCTATTCCCCGCCATCATTCTCTTAGTTATTTCACTTGGATACATTGTTTTCACTATGACCATAAGCTCCATCTGAACAGCACCAGTAAATGCCACCAACAACTACTGCCAAGCTCACGTAGCCAAATTTAACCAAATTTATGCTCTATCTTAACTTCCCTGAATTTCGCGACCTCGCATTCCTAATTAAATCGAAGTGAGAGTATCTTCTCCCCCCCCCACCTCCTGAAGAAAGATATAATGTTGGCCGTCGCTCTTCTATACAGTTATGCTTTTCCTATTTTCTATTACCTTCAGGATTCTTCTCTCTTCCCGTGTTCTTCTTAAAACTTCATCATTCCTTACTTTATCAACCCACCTCACTTTTTCCATTGCTCGCTAAACCCACATCCCAAATGCTTCTAATCTTTTCTCATCCTCTTTCCTCAGTGTGCATGTCTCTGCACCATATAAAGCAACGCTCCACACATAACATTTGGCCAACCTTTTTCTTAAATTCTTATTAATTTTGCCACACAGCAGTCTTTTCTCCTCATTAAATGCCTCTTTCGCTATAGAAATTCTTGCTGTAATTTCACGAGTGCAGGACATATCTTCACTTGTCAAGCTTCCAAGATATTTAAACAATTCCACCTGTTGTATTTTGTCTTGCCCTGTCTTTATGTTGCCCTTTTTATTCCTCTGCTAATCACCATACACTTAGTTTTTTCCTCATTAATCCTCATTCCATATTCCTGGCATACTAAATTCAAATCTCTTTATCATTTCATTTATTGTCTCTTCCTTTTCTGCTAAAACAGCCATGTCATCAGCAAACCTTATACATTCACTTCTTCTTCCACCGACATTCACACCTCGTATTTTGTCAAAGCACTTCCTTAATCAAGTCATCAAGATATATGTTAAATAAATTTGGTGGCATACAGCAGCCTTGGCTTACTCCTCTTACGATTTTAATGCTCTCTTAACTTCCCTGAATTTCGCGAGCTCACATTCCTAATGAAATCGGAAAATTAATTCGTCACAATAGGCGTTAAAACCGGGGTAATGGGAGGGAGGGTTGGTAGGTTCAAGTGAGAATATCTCCCCCCTCCCTTCTGAAGAGAGAGATAATGTTGGCCGTCGCTCTTCTATATATAGTAAATAACCGTATATGTTATTAAAACGAGTATACGTGTATAGAGCAGTAAATTTGTTCTTTCAATGTACGAAAGTCATAAATCCCTGGACAGTAATCAGCCCAACGTAGGATGCTAACACTTTTTCCAAAACATTTTTCCAGAAATAAATTCGTACGAATTGATACTCAGGCGAGCGGAGTTCGGCTGAGAGAGAGAGAGAGAGAGAGAGAGAGAGAGAGAGAGAGAGAGAGAGAGAGAGAGAGAGAGAGAGAGAGAGTGTGTGTACGCGTTGTTTTTACGTTCTGGCGTTGTGTAAATATGGTTACGGCGTAGTAGGGAGACAGACCACAGCGTAACGCTGTCTGTGATTCGTACATTAAAAATTGTCACCGGCTGTGGGGACGGTAGTTGGTGACTCATCGTTGAATTTTAATGGATTTACCAGTCTCCTGGGCTACTCAGGTCGCCATATAATTCATCCAAATGCAGTTTAAAACGTATGCTGTAGAGCAGCAGTCGGCAATTCGTCGTGCGCCCGTCGATAAGGTTTGACGCGCGCGCGCGAACCAATTCGTAATTTTATTTATTTATTTTATTTTATTTTATTTTTTTTTTTGAGCGAAGAAACACCTGCATTGTAACTGCTTCGAAGTATTATAAAATAGTACAAGCCGTTTCAAGTTTCACTTTTTTCTAATACAATAATTACTGTTAGTTTTTTCAAGAAAAGGAACTTGGAAAGCTTCATTTATGTTTTAAATGTGATTTTTCAAGTTTTACTTTTCTGTGCACTTTAAAGAAATAAGTAGGGTTCTTTAATTTATTTTTATTAAAATGTGTTCCTGTTTAACCATTTTTTTTTAGTTTAAAATTTGTTAGTTTTAACGTGCGTGTGCATGATGACAGAGATTGGCGACCTACTCCTAATGTGAAAATTTTCACAAATTTATATGAAAAATACTGTAAGGTTTTTTTGAGTCGGTGTTCCACGTCGCAAAACATAAGCGCAAGGGTATTACGCTTATATCCTCATATCGTTTAAAGCGACAGTTAATTAATGTTTGTAACGTCCAGGTGTTGAACTCCGCACCTTTCTATTATCCATTGATATATTATTGATGGTTGATATTGTAACATGACATAATCAGTGCCCTGCTCTAATTAACAAAAATAGTCATTTTTCAATAGAGATCAGAATATGTCACCTCACAGAGTCCACCAATTAAATAAAAATCCTTTTCCTATGTCAGACAATGTAGAAACAAATGAAAGGTACAATACAAAAGTATTGTCAGTAAATATCTGGTAATTTATAATTAATAAATGTAAGAAAAAAAAACTGTGCTAGTATAAGAGAGTGGGGAGCAAAGTAGTTAGTTATTTGAACAGAAAAGACTGGAAAAATAACAATCCCTTCAGTTACCCCAAGTGTAAACAAATAAACTAAATAAACCAAAACTAGTGTGACACAAACTGTGTCAAAAATGTAATAAGTGTCCCTGCAGTGGGGACAAGATAAACTTTTATTATTTTTTGTTGTCATTAGGATTCAAAAATGAACTAAAATAGAATTGTATCATTTTTTGGAAGTGTTGTGTAAAGCCTAGACAGTATATCGGTGTTTATGTTTGAATATCAAGGCTTATAGATAAATGTTGTAAATTGTATTAGGCCTACAGACTAGATAAACACTTAAGTTAAAAACAAACAATTCTAGAAATAATCGGTTAATAGTGATTCATAGAATTGAAGAATGTTATCAAAGTTATTTTAAATATTTTGTACTGATTTGTTAATGTTTGAAGTTTGGCCACGAAGGCAATACCTTAGGGTAAAAATGTTAAAATACCGTATTTTGTTGGGATTGTTATGGTACATCCAGGGTTCAAAATAGATAAATTAAATAACAGTTATGTAAATTAGAAAAAATGCTAAAGAAATGAAGCTTAGGGCCTAGGCCAATAATGCAATGTAAAGAAAATAATGTCATAAATGAGTAGATCAACCATTCAAAGTAAACAAAATCAAAAAAGGATTAAATCCGTAGTATAAAAACACTTGATGTAATAGTAATAGTATTTATTAGATAAATTTAGGCAATTATGATATAATCATTGTAACAGAAAAATAGGTCCAAAATTCAGAACTTTTGTAAAGGGGAAAAGTTATCTGTTATAATAACAAACTTATATCAAATAGGTATCAAATTGCATGTCATATAGTAAGAAAAAACATTATGTAACTTAAATTTAATGGGACTTAAAGTTTAAAAGGGAGTATTTTTTTATACAAGTGTAAGAAGATATGATCTCTGTGACACCAGTTAGGTGACCTGCAGTTCAACTATTTTAACCAATCGAAGGCCAGAGATTCTTGGGCTAGACCGTTGATGAAGGAAGAAGAATTATTATTCCATTATTGACTATCAGAGAGTGTAGATGAGCTATGTAATACCAAGAAAAATTCAGAAGTCGAATCAACATATTGAGTGGTAAAACTAATTGACCGATATCTAAAAAATGAGAAAGTAAAACTATAAAAGAAGAGGATATATTAAATGCTTAAACCAAACGATGAAAATAAAAATAAGAAGAAAATACGATGAACCAAATTGAACGAAAAAATCTGAGTACCTACATGGGTGAGATTTTGTCCAATTCATATAAACTAGTCACGACCACTACACAACAGATAGTTAAACTCAACAGGCACTATTAAACCAAACACAAGTGCTGACTAAAGAAAAAACTAAATATAATACAGTGAAAACACTACAAAATTTATTTATTTTAAAAAGGAGTGAACAAAACATTAATTTGTGGCTTCTCTGTAAAGTATACGGACGGCCATTTTGATTTGTTCAACTGCCTTGCGTAGCGAGACAAATTATTCGCTGTTGTCCGGCAAACAAACTTCCCGTGTTAGTAAGATTTAATTTTATTGTAATGTATAGTACCTTTTCTTTGCATTTCTGATTTTTTTAACAGCTTCAAAGAATCCAAACCATGAGATATACTAAAAAGTAAAGTTATTAACAGTTTTAAGAATTAGATAAAGAAATTCTAGAATCGAAACGAGCACAAGAGTCGACACGACTCAAACATAGTTCGGCGTAAACGTCGATATATATTATAAAAGCAGTTAGAACGAATAATAAAAATAAACACCTTTTATTGGGAATTTAATTCGTCTTGTTATTTGTAGAATAAGCTTAATTTTCAGGAAATTTATAGCTAACAGTGAGGAGTGTGGATATACGGACTACACGAATTGCACACACACTGCAAAGAGAGACATAACCTACAACGAAACCGGCTGCGTCGGAGTCGACGGTCAACGTAAACAGACAATTACCGGAAATATTTCAAGAGAGGGACCCAGTCTCTCTCTCTCTCTCTCTCTCTCTCTCTCTCTCTCTCTCTCTCTCTCTCTCTCTCTCTCTCTCTCTCTCGTGAAAACCGTAAAAAGTAAAAACAACCACCGCTAACTCTCAAATCACTTTATATTCAAATAACAACCGAAGATTGATAAAAAATAAAAAATTTAATAAATACAATCAACTCGAGACTACAGATTACTAAATCTACGTCCCACACGGGAGAAGCTCGTGAAACGTAACAATATTTGTATCACCCGCTCTTGTGGCGACCTTTGTGTTTTCTACAGTTATTTTCATTACGTAATATTCTAGGGGCGTATTTACGGGGGGAACGAACGGGACCGGACCCCTCCCAGAGGGGTCGCGAAATTGAGGAATTTTGTTAATCTCTTAGTTTTTTTTTTTAATCTCTTGGTTTTTTCAGCTGTGTACGCTAATATGGTAGCAATTCTTTTTTAAATATACAAAAGGCATTAGCGTGTAGGCCTACGTTTGAAATATGAAACATAGGAAAATCAATCCAGCCAATAAATATCTCGTAAACAATGTTTCAGTAACGTGTGTTTCTATTGTATTATTACCATTTACTTTAATCGGATTGATTTCATAATGATGTCGCACGTTTTTCAGTCACTTTAAAGATAGTAATATTGGTTAGTCTTAACTTGTTTTTTTTTTCTTTTCTCCGACTCGACATCGAACCCCCTCCCCCAAAGGCCAAATTGTAGATACGCCACTGTAGTCTCCAATCTCATCATCTAATTTTTGTAACCGTCTTTGTGTAGTTATTGTCTTGTCCGCTAAAATTACAGTGTAGTCAGCGAACAGTTCGAATCAACGAATCCCCAATGCCGCTAACTGCTTCCTCTTCATGTAAAGTATTATTTATCGCGTCGCCTGTGTAGCTACATGTTAAACAAGGTCAGACGACAAAATCGTCCTTGTCTCGCTCCCTCCCAATGTCAGATCACACTAACATAGTGTCTGGTACAAATGCAGAGGCCGTTATCGTCATATTGCCTTTTCTTTCTGCACAACTCTCGTACCAATCTTCTATTTTTCCAGCTCCTTTCCTTCTTAGCTTTTAGAATATTCATAAACTTGTCCAACCGTGCACTGCCAAATGCCTTTTCTAAGTCTCTAAAAACATTAGAGACTGTCTTACCCCTCTACCTGTATGTCTCAGCATTCAGACCTTCAGTCGGATGGCATTTCTGTAGCAAGTTTCTTATAAAACCAAATTATCTCCCCCACTCCACGTCTTCTCCACTTTGGTTATCGTGATATTGTGTTATTTTGTCATCGGCTTGATTGTGTTACATACTTATAGACGAAGACTTCGGTGGCTGTGCAAACGGCGGGTATTGGGCCATTACTCAGCGTTCCAACTTCAGACGAGGTTCACACCGCGGGGGTAACGATAACTGAGGATTCCTAGGTGAGGCCTGGTACCGGCCGTGAGATTTCAGATAGACTATGTCGAATTTATCGAGGACGGATCCGCGATCCATCCGGCACAAATCGGTTTTGGCCGAGGGCTCTGACAAGGGGGTTTCCTGGAAACCGGCGCAGCGGCGGTCGAACTTTGTGGAAAGTGTCCGTACGGCGGTGTTCAGGGAACGGACAGCCAGGGTATTGCGGATAGTCACAGAAGAAGTTGATTAGTGAGCTTTTTGTAGGCCGAGCGCAAATATCGGTCCTCGAGAGACTGTAGCTTCGTTTGTGAATCGTTGCCCCGTACTGGGAGCGCGTAGTAAGTAACCGCCGGTGTTACATACGTGGTAACGGTGAGTTTGCCTTTGGCGACGGGACGTCGAACTGTTGTAGAGCAGAGATGGGAATCATACTAATAGAGTTTTGGTTTATAGTTTCTTGTACCGCATCCCAACACTCGTATCTTTTAAAGGTTTCTTTTCGTTCTAAGATAGACCGGTCAGGAAAAAAAAAGGACAGCAGTTCTAGGGAAAATGTTGGGAATTTAAGTTACGCCGTTTTGACCAATCGCAAAAATTTATCGGCGGTAAGTTTGACGTATTCTGGTTTCAACGTCCTCGAGTGTGTTACCTTACCAGCTACACGGGTTCATTAATCTTCTTTCCTAAATACGCGTTCGGTATAAAATAGTTTCTAGCAGGAGCAGCAGTTCTAGGGAAAATGTTGGGAATTTAAGTTACGCCGTTTTGACCAATCGCAAAAATTTATCGGCGGTAAGTTTGACGTATTCTGGTTCAACGTCCTCGAGTGTGTTACCTTACCAGCTACACGGGTTCATTAATCTTCTTTCCTAAATACACGTTCGGTATAAAATAGTTTCTAGCAGGAGCAGCAGTTCTAGGGAAAATGTTGGGAATTTAAGTTACGCCGTTTTGACCAATCGCAAAAATTTATCGGCGGTAAGTTTGACGTATTCTGGTTCAACGTCCTCGACTGTGTTACCTTACCAGCTACACGGGTTCTTTAATCTTCTTTCCTAAATACGCGTTCGGTATTTTTTCATTATGATACAGCACATACGGTTGAAATGTAGGCCTACTGTTGCAGTCAGACTTCGCGCGACTACCATATGAATATGACCATAGTCTGTCAGTGACGGTAGAGGACAGTAGCGCGAATCTAGAATTTGGTCTGGGGGGGGGGGACGAGTAGTCTTCATACAAAATAAAGACCAAGTTAAGACTAATCAATATTAGTCTTTAAAGTGGCTGAAAAACTTGTAATAACATACTGAAATTAATCCCATTAACTTAATAATACAGTAAATATAAGCGCCACTGAAACATTATTTACAAGACACATATTGACAGTATCGACTTACCTATATTTCATATTTCAAACGTACACGCAAATGCTGTGTAATAAACTTGTTTGTAGGCCTATATTCAAAAAGGGTTACTACTGTATTAGTGTAAAAGCTGAGAAATTAATAAAACAGCTTAAAAATTAAGAGATTAACAAAATTTCTTGTCTACTTTCGACCGTCTGGGGGGGGGGGGGCTCGTTCGTCCCTCTCGTAAATACACCCCGGTAGGAGATGTCTCATAACGTGTAGTCCTCAGTTAAACTTAACCAATGATTGTATTTGCCAGCTGCATCCAAAATGTTCGAGCGCTGATACATACAGTTGTTTTTTTTTTTTTTTTTGTATCTTAAAGCTGAAATGTTTACTTGTAGCAGTTCAAGATTCTCTAATGTTCCCATTTTACAAAAGAAGTTATGCCGATTCATTCGTTGGAAGATTCGTTTGGTCAGTGGTCTGTCGGTTATTGTTGCGTTTTATTGTACTTAATCCGCGCAATATTCGTATAACAAGTGACGGTTCTCATTGTGAAAAAAAAACAAAGACTTCTCGTTACTTGGTGGAGACGAGTGATGCCACACAAGTCGGGTGATAATTGCTACGGTGTAGCGTCAAGGTCAACAAGGAGCAGCAGTCGGTTGCCATCAAATGAAGAAATCACGTCTGTGTCGTCGCTTGCGATGTTGCTGCTGCCACTGCTGCAGTCAATTTTTTTGTCACCTTTTTTTGTAAGAATTGACTTTTTGACGAACGACGGATATTATGATGATAGGACAGTGTGCACACCTGATATTCATGCGCTTGTGAAATATTAGATCAGAATTGTGAAGCATTACAGTCTTGCGTAAATTCTCGAAATGCTTTTTTAGAATTTAATTCTCGTACCCAGTATTTAAGGAATACAGTTCACAGAAGGGTGGAATTTAATGTAGCATCCGGATTGGAAAGAAAAGAATACCGAGTGCCATGGGCGTAATTTGGGGCCTAACTTTGGGGGTGGGGGGCAGAGTATAGCTTCATAAATTTAAGTGTGTAATGAGACCATCTGTATAATAAAATTAATAAAATGTATTATATACAAAATTAGAAAGTTTAGTAATAATTCTTAGTTAGTAAACGTGGGACAATTTCATTTGATAATGATCATCAAACCTTTCTTCATAAGTTGTACTTCCACTTATATTTACCTAGAACAAATATACTGTAGGCCTATAAATATAAACAATTTCAGTTTTTGTTCAACTGAGGTAAGTTACTTACCACATTATGTTGTATGATGGTTGAGTGGCTGGTTTTGTTGCCAATGAAGTAGGAGTCTCCTTCCTCTAAGAGTTGCTTCGGAGCCAAATTTATCTATTATTTTTGAAATGTCAGTTTTATGTGTTCTTTCAATGCACAGAACAGAAAGGTGATGAGGTCTTTCTTGTTCAGTAGTGTTGCGTATGTAAGTCTTCGGCCTCCGAAGACAAGAAAAAGAGCGCTCACTGCTTGCTGAACTTACAGGCAGTGTAAAAAATGTTTTAAACATGTTGTTCAGTTGGGAAAACGTTCACTCAAATTTTGTTCAACAAAAATCTTTAGTATTTGATCAAATTCATCACCAATCTTTTTATGTGCACACACGTGAAAATACATTCGATTCTGAATACAGTTCCTTCTCTGGCACTTTAATAAGTAGCCCACACTAATTTCACATCCTCTTCCTCAACCTCATTTTTACTCAGAACTGAGCAAAGTGCATGAAGTACTTTTAAGTAATTTTCTGGAAATCTGTATGTAATTTCATTTATAAGTGTACCTAAAACGGGAAAGTATACATTCTGCATATAGAAGTCAGAGGCTGTTTGATAATTTCCAGTTCTGTCACCACCAAGCTTTTTAGGCATTTTCTTTTTTCTTGGAACCACTGCCATGTCACAGCCTTCTTTTTCAGCCATTTGTCTGTTTCTTTCCATTCAAATCTTTCAAACTTAACAAGTTTCTTCGAAAGAAATAAGAATAATAAATGTATGGCAACTAGTCATCTGACAACAGTACAGACGTTGATAAATAGCGCGTACTGTGCTCGCAAGCATAGAAACTGTCTCCTGTTTTTTGACTATTTGTTAGTTTTTATTTATAACAACTGCAAACAAAATTTCATAATGCTCGGAACATTGGGCTGGCAGTGCCCCCCCCCCCCCCACCCTCCAAGTTACGCCTGTGCTGAGTACCAGCAGTGTTCAGATTTACGAAACATCTGAGAGGGAGCAAGTGAAAACTGTAGCAGACAATAATGATATCCGCCTTATGCACAGAATATTTCGTACCATGTCAGATCTCGCTGACGCTGGCGAAGTGTTTGATCTTTGTTTTCAGCTTATATCGTAAGCTCCTCACACGACCGGACATAGCATATAACCATTCTTTGGTTGATTGTATTGTTGTAGTTGGGAAAATCATATGAACTTGGTCTAGCCTGATTATTGTTCGCAGAATATTTAGAGCCTTCAGTCTTGGTAAATTTTGACCAAAATGTAAGCGCTTTCGGAAAATAAACCACTGTATTAAACTTTTTTTTTCTAATATAAAAAGTAATTTTTCCTAAACGATCGTTACAGAGACCTCATTGTAAGTTTCAGAAGTAGCAGACATTTGTTATTTTAATGGGTATTATAAGTCTACATTTGTGGCCAATGCATTTGGGGACGGAGTTTCAACAGGGAAACTGTTACACCTCACGCTGCGTGGACGAGAATCCTGTCGTAAATGGTTGGAATGATAATAGCGCAACAGAAACTTTAACAGAATCCTTTTTGCATATGTCTCAAAGTTGTTGGGAGCGAACGAATTGTGGATCGTCGAAAGGATTGCATTAGTGTTCAAGGCGTACAATGAGGACACAGAAATTGTTACAATTCACGTTGTAATTATAGTGTACATTTATCTAGGTCGACTTGGTAATATGCTGCGCTCATAAGACCTTGTACAAATTAAATGTGTTTAGTGCATAATATTAGATAGCAGCTGGACGGTCTGACAGCGCGCGCGCGCGCGCGCGCGCACGCACGCACACGCACGCACACACACACACACACACACACACACACACACACACACACACACACACACACACACACACACACACACACACACACACACACAGCGGTGTTTGTCACTGGAAATTATGCAATATGAAACATCTGTCAAGGCAGAACTGCTGGTTCGTAATAAAGGATGAAAATGACCGGATTTCGTTTTGCCCAGTTCGTAAGGACGGTGCCTCAATTTCCATTTCTGTCGGTTCAAATACGTATCTTAAAACAGGGGTCTCCAAACTGCGGCCGCGGGCCCGATCCGGCCCGCGGCAACCCAGCCGATGCTGCGTGCAGTTTTTAAATAGATCGTCAAACTTCAAATATTATAACATTTTACTAAATAACTAAACAAGAAATAAGTTCAGCAAAATGTTATAATATTTTGTACAAATTTAAAACGTTTACCTGGTTAATGTGCTTGTTCGTCTGGGTACCTTGAATGAATCACGCTCTTCACTCGCATCAACCTGAAGCAAAGATTCCGATTCCCTCCGTGAGCTTGGCAAGGGCAATGCTTTCAGTGTTTGGATCGACCTATATCTGCGAACAGACGTTTTCAAAAGTGAACTTTGTAAAATCAAAGTACAGTGCTAACTTGTCAAACGAACACTCGTAATCCATTTTAGCGATAGGAGGATCAAAATTTGACCCAAAATGGGCAGACATTGTATTTCAGAAGCAACTCCACACATCCCATACGTGTACATAAGGAAGCCAAAAAATAATACATGAATGTTATGTTTTCCTTACTTTTATTTGCATTATTTTGAATAAATGAAGTTGTTTTCTTTGGATAAGTCTGCTTACTTTTTATTTAAATGCCTATTTTATTGACTTGATTATTTCATTAACTTGAAAAAAATAAGTTTGGTGTGTGTGTGTGTGTGTGTGTGTGTGTGTGTGTGTGTGTGTGTGTGTGTGTGTGTGTTGGCCCGCCTGACTTCCAAGATTTTTCAATTCGGCCCTCAAGTGAAAAAGTTTGGAGACCCCTGCCTTAAAATATTCGAACTGCCTACTATAGTGAGCCTTACTTGGTAAGAAACTACGTGTAATAAAAGTAATAATTCATTATTAAAAATGGCAACTACCACTGGGGTGTTGGGGCGTGGTCAGTCGTGTACAAGGTGATGCATTCGCTGTACCTGGATGCACTCGATCTGCCATCGTTTGTTAAACGCGTTTCTTCTGAAGAAGATGGCCTCCGGTGGGTGGCCGAAACGTTGAGGAAAATATGAATCATTTTATAAGCAAAAGACCACGGCCAAACAGCCTGGCGGTTTCCAATTGACTCCGGTCATGACATCGTTCGGAATAAAAAGTACTGTTGATACGTTTATAGATTTTTCTTAATGCAGTAACCTGTATTCGGCAATATTACCATGGCAGTACAGGGGCGTATTTACGGAGGGGGGTAAGATAAAAATAAGAACGGGACCCCCCCCCAGAGTCGAAGAAAAAAAGTTTACGACTTCTGTTAATGTCTTAAATTTTATGGTCTTTTATTTTTTTTTTCAGCTAGTAATTCTTAAATATTCAAACATGTTTATTACACAGCATTTGCATAGACATTTGAAACCCGGATTTTAATTATGTTATTACCATTTAATTTACTTGGATTGTTTTCAAGATGTTATCATACGTTTTCAGCCACATTAAAGATAGTAATGTTGATTAGTCTTAATTTGTTTTTTTTTGTATGAAGCCGACTCGACCTGGCCCCGGACCCCCCCTCCCACCAGGCCAAATTGTAGATACGCCACTGTGACAGTAACCACGATTCTGCCATATCCTTTAAAAAAAGTCACAGGCAGATGCTAACACAATAAACAAGGAAATTTAAGATACAAACTGTCTTAACTTGGATTTCCTTTTTCTTTATGTGATAAGCTGCCGGTGATAAGAAAGCAGCTGCCAGTTCCCCAGAGAAACGGGGCGGGCGGTTTATCCTTTGAATAGTGACAACTATCAACAAACGGTTGATTTCTTTGAATTTCCGTTATTAAGTAAGCCCAAAGGGATGTGTAATGACTCATCAGTATTTATTACTGTTAGAATTTAGAGTACAACATTGTTGTTTTTATTTTGTATAAACGCAAATTTTTTAAAGATAAGTAAATTTCATCGAAAAATTAATTTCGTTTTATATATATACAAAATTTTTGTATATTATATATTTATTTTATATATGGAGGGTATATTTACAGTTTTATACTATTCTCAGTGTTCTGTATTGTGAAGTTCATCTGTGTTTCAAAGTTGAAGGGACATTTTGTGAATTTTTATTGTTCTGTAAACATATGTGTTAATTCAAGAAGAAAATTTGTTTCCTTTACTGTGAAAAATGCCTTTTTTATTTCAGATTTAATATGTTTAAAAGTATTTTTTTTTATTTGTATCGGCCACTGAGGACCACTTGCTTTTCTTTTTCTCCAGTATTCTTTCATTTTTTCACTATGTCTCTTCTTCCTGTCTTCAGTCCACTTTGAACTTGCGTTTTTCTCTCCTACCCTGGACTCCTTCCATTTTTACCACTTTTGCCTGAAAATCTTATATTTCAATTGCTTCTTGTGCGTTTATATTATTTTTTTCTAAATCCTTTTTGACTTCTTTAATCCATCTTGATGTTGACTTCTTTCTCCACAGATTTTTGAATATCTGTTTTGTTAACCTATTGTCGTCCATTCTATATCCAGAAAATGCCCAGAAAATACTAGTCTTCTTTTTCTCACTGTTTCTGTTATATTTTCTGTACTTTGATATATTTCAGCATTTCTTCTTAATTTCCAACCTTTTGAAGTTTTTTGTGGGACTAATTTTCCTAATAATTTGTCCTTACAATATTAAAAGTATTTATATATTTTTTGACGAAGTCACCTGTCTAGATATAACCATCAAATGCCATTTCTGTATATGTAGATGGGAGAGGGTATTAACATTGTTTTTCTATGAAGGTTTTTGTATTTTATGGCTGTTGGAATGTGGTGAGAAGAGGAGTCCTCCTATTTGAAGATTTTGTTACGACCTTTCTGTCCTCAGTTTTTAAATGCACTAGCATTTAAGTATCAATGAAGATAGTGTGTTACTGAAAATCTAAAACAATTGTGAAGTGAACACAACATATGCACTCACATAGTTTACAGCTACTGAATGAAGTCAGTTGTTCATTTATAAAAAAACATACTAGCTGAATACACATGATTCGCTACGGATTAAAAAAAAAATGGAAATACATCTTAATGCAGTTTATACTCAATGTACTAACTTTACTATTGGGCTTTTATTTTACTAAATAAAACAATTTACAATTAAATAAAACTAACATCAAAATTCAGAGACAAATTGTTGTCTTCATTTGATCATTAATAAATACATGATGCACTGTAAAAAGTAATTGTAAAATAATCATAGGAAATATGGTCTATTTTAACAGAAATCGATGTGAAGTTTGGAAGTGAAATTGTAAAGAAAAGTATAACAATCTCTTTGTGTAAGTAAAAAGTATATTGTACAGAAGAGTTGATAAGAAATGTCGATTTATGGATATTTAGATTATTAATTGGTTTTAAATAAAGTATATGTGGGTTACAAAAGATGGGATGTAACTTTTAAAATTAAACCACCTCCTTATATACACTACATTGGCAATTTTACTCTCTGGTTGGAGAATAGCCTGACTGTCATCAGAGCTTACCCCAGAAGAGGCCACATACAGCCGGCCATGGGAGAAGCAGTTGTGTCTTAGGTCCACCCTAACCATTTTCAGAGACTGTCCCTGAGATTTTATGGTGGCCGTGGTGAAGCAGACTTTCACAGGGAACTGAATGTGCTTAAACTGAAAGGTGTAGTCAGACTGGATGTGGGGGATGCAGGGAATGAAAACCGTTTCACTCTCCCCACAACCCGAGAAGATAATAGCTCCAGTTACTCATTGCCAGCCATGAAGAATAAATTCTTATCTAATGTAAGAATACTTCTGAAATGTGAAATTTATTCTCAAAAGATTTATTTTATACGTAAAATTCATTTGCACTGACTGTGGTTCTATGTTGATTTCTGTGACTGGTGCTTAAGCCTTATTGGGCCCCCACGCGCATACGTATTTATGATATGAAATTAAATGACAGTTTTACAGAATGCCTAAAAGGAATGATGACTAAAACGGTTAACTGTAATTAGGCAGTAATTCGGATACGCTTCCATGAATGCGGATCACCTAATTACATGTCCAGCCTTGATCTCGGACACTCAAGTCCAAGACAAAGATGATACGGCAAGGCTCTCACGTCTCTACTGGTCAGCGCACCGCCTAATGGCCCAACAGCCAAGGGTGGGCGTTGGCTAGTAAGTAAGTAAGTAATTAGGGAGAAGCAGTCTTGTCCTAAGACAAGACCACCCTAACCAGTTTCAGAGACTGACCCTGAGCTTTTTTGGTGGCCGTGGTGAAGCAGACTTTCACAGGGAACTGAATGTGCTTAAACTGAAAGGTGTAGTCAGACTGCATGTGGGGATGCAGGGAATGAACCGTTTCACTCTCCCCACAACTTCAATTACATTTTTATAGAACACCTTGACTTTAAGCATGTTATTGTTGCAAAGTTTAGGCGGGTTCAGCTGTCTAAGAAACATTACCAGTGTCCCTGACCTTGAGAGTAAGGCAGTGGTAAGTGATGTCTATAGTTATCTATTTACGTAACTATTGAAGGGGAAATCCCTCCAAAACATTCCTCAGAGTAACATTTCTCTAGAAGTTTTCCTAGTCTGTAACTTTGTAACATAATTTTAAGGCTTTATTATTGTAAGATATTTTATAAGAGATAATTATTTCAAATTTTGTTAACAAACATAAATA
This sequence comes from Magicicada septendecula, assembly GCA_034769895.1. NCBI lineage: Eukaryota > Metazoa > Arthropoda > Insecta > Hemiptera > Cicadidae > Magicicada > Magicicada septendecula. Next base: position 348,581,119 of record CM068375.1, read on the forward strand.
GTCAGTTTTTAATATTTGAGTGTATATGTTAAGGTAATGTTGTGTTGTGGTATGTAATATCTGTTATTGTGTGTTCTGTTATCTAATAAAAATGTGTACGTATGTTAGTTTGTATTGTAAAATATGTTTGACAATAGCGATAGTGATGAGCATGTTTGATGATAGTGATATCAGAAAAATATTGTCGCTTGTTGCAGGTGGTGTTTGGCAGTGGAACACGGAGTAGTAGCAATGGGGGGATAGGGTCTACGACTGTCGGAGCTGCAGCTTCAACTGGTAGTTCTGACTCTGATGCCACTGATGAAGAAGAAGAAGAGGAAGAAACAGATGATAGGGATGGTGAGAGCGGGGATGAAATCGCACAGCTGGCCCAGCAGCTCAGCGAGCCTCAGGGTGCTCTTCCCATATCAGAACAGTTACAGGTAACTTGTCCAAATATTGTAGTTTATCAGAGAGTTTAATTTGCTATTATGAGACAAAGTTTCATCAAGAAATAGCATAGATGTTTCACACATCTTTAAATATTAACCGTGATGGAATATTTGCATTTTAATTGTGAAAACACTTAAATTTGAAAAAAGCCACTGCTGTTTAGTTTGTTTAAAAAGCATCACTTGTGATTTTCATTTACTTATCCCTGTTGAATCAATCAACCCCCATAGATAATAGAAAACTGAATCTTCATCACAGCCTAAATAATGTATCAATAAAAGTCACATCATGATTGGGTGTGGGTTTTTTTACCATTTCTGTAATGCCGATTATTGCAGAAAGCTAGTAATACCATATATGAATGGACCAAAAAATGGAAAATTAAACTTAACGAAGTCAAATCGGCACACATTAATTTCACCAATAAAAGATTGAATAATCTTCCATCATTGGTCATAAGTGGAATGGTTAGCTCCTTATGAAAACAAAGCCAAATACTTGGGTATGACATTGGATACCAAACTGAGATGGAAAGAGCATGTAAAAAAGAAAAAAGAGGAACTTAACATAAAATTTTGACAATATAAATGGCTCATAGGAAAACATTTCAACCTGTCTTTATACAGTAAAACTCTGATCTTTAATCAGATAATTAAACCTACCTGGGTGTATGGAATTCAACTCTAGGGGTGCGCAAAATATAGTAACATCAGGATAATACAAACATTCCAAACCAAATTTTTGCGGACCATGGTGAATGCACCATGGTATGTTAGAAACGCCGATATCCACAGAAATCTAGGTATTCCAACAATTAAAGAAGAGATTAAAAGGTTTGCGAAGAAGCATGAAGAAAGGCTTCACTTCCACGAAAGTGCAGAAATTCTTCAGCTGCTGGAAAATCAACACGTGTTCTGAAGACTGAAGAGAACAAAGCCATTTGAACTTGTGTAGTGTTTTGTGTTATAAAAGCAGAGCATTGTGCGTGGATGAGAGTGTTTAGTTAAGAACACCAGAACTAACTATAGGATGTCATTGGACTTAATTTGGCTGATATGTATTTAGTGTTAAGAGGTATTAGAGATAAATTGATGGTTGGTCTTACAGGCCAGTTTTAACATGTTAAATTCAATTAAAAAAAATTTCTGTAAAGGCCGGTCCACAAGATTTGAGAAATAAATGGTAGATCAAAAGTAAAGAAAGTGAACTCTCATGTATTAGCACTGAATGTGTGTGTGTGTGTGTGTGTGTGTGTGTGTGTGTGTGTGTGTGTGTGTGTGTGTGTGTGTGTGTGTGTGTGTGTGTGTGTGTGTGTGTGTGTGTGTGATGCCAGTACTGTGCAAGACAAAACAGTACTCTGTAAGGTGGTTAGTTGTTTATGTGCATGTAGAGTGGACATTGTAAATGTGGAAACTGATGTGGTGAGATGAACTGGACAGGTAAAGACTGTTTTAAATGTTATTTTATTTCCAAATTTCAAATTATCAGTTCATATAAAATTTACACATATGTAAATTGTTGTTCTTAGGTGATAAACCAAGAAGACTTAGCTGCTATCCTGCCGGATGTTGTGGGTGTTGGCGGCGGTCCTTTTGATGGTTTTGAAGATGTCAGTTCTGGTGAAGGTGGCAGGGGCAATGGCGTGGCAAGTGGTACAAGAGGCTCCAACCAGACAAGAGGGACGAGTACACAAGGCGTCGAATCTTCATCAGATATGGAACTACTTCCTGAGCAGGAGCAGATTGTTAGCGAGGCCATCAAGAGGATACACTTGGATTCAGATGCGGGCCAAGATGAAGAAGAGGAAACAGTTGCTCAGAATGCCAGTACAGGATCGAGTGGTTCAGGAGATGAATCTGAACATGAAGAGGTAACAATTAGCTCTTGCATGAATATCTAATACTCTTTTGTGTGTGTGTGTGTGTGTGTGTGTGTGGGGGGGGGGTAGAATGTATAATATAATCATGTGAAAGAAAGCAAGTAGAAATATAGTGAATGCAAAATTAAAGGTAACATTAAAAAAATACAAGAAATATTGCTCACTGTATCTTGTTGCAAATAGTTAAATTGGTCTTGTTATTAATGGGTAATGTTAAGTCAGGTACATATGTGACTGTGTTTTCAATATGTGTTGATCCATTTCTGAAACTATTTATGTATAGACTTCAACTAGTTTTGTAATGATTTCCTAAATATAAAACAATTTATTATCTTTTTGAAGAGGTGGTAATATATTTTTTAAACTATATTAATTTCCTGTCATTGAAATTCTATGTATGAGGGCAATTTGAAAAGTTCGTGGCCTACCATATAAACGAATGTGTGGCGTTTCTGTTTTTTATCGCAAAGTGGCACCACATTCACCCCACGAACAGCTGTGAAGCGTCAAGTCGGATCAAGTCATTGTTGTGGAGAAACAGCTGTATAAATAAAGTTATGTCACAGCAAAGCTGAAAATGGAGAAAACTAAGCATCAAATGTTTTGTTAAGAGAGGTTTAACACCAACAGAAATTTTTAATGAGATGAAGAATGTGTTGGGTGATGCTGGACCTTCATTTACTACAGTGAAAAAATGGGCTACTGGATTTAAACGTGGTCATGCAAGTTTGGAAGACGACCGGCATACTGGGTGTCCGAAAAGTGTCACTACACCAAAAATCATCAATGATATTGTTTTGGAAGATCACTGTTTGAAGGTGTCTGAAATTGTTAAGCCTGTGGGGATCTCAGATGAAATGGTACATCAGATCCTTACTGAGGAATTTGGTCGCAATTCCCAAAAGCTGTCTGCAAGATGGGTGCCGCGTTTGTAAAAAAAAAAACTTCTTAGGAATGTTTGGGCCATTTTAAGAAAAATCCTGAAGATTTTATTAGTAGATTTGTAACAACTGATGAAACTTGGCTCTATTACTCCACTCTAGAAACAAAACAACAGTCGAAACAATGGCTGCATAGTGATTCGCCGCCTCCAAAAACGGTAAAATCAATTTTGTCAACTGGAAAGTGTGTGGATCCATTTTTCTGGGATGCTAAGGGGATATTGTTACTAGATTGCCTTGAAAATAGTCAAACGATAAATGGAGTGTATTATGCTAACCTTTTGGGCCAATTAAATGTAGAAATTTGAAAAAACAATAGACCAGGTTTAGCAAAGAAGAAGAGCATTTTCCATCAGAATAATGCACGCCCTCACATATGCGTTATGTCTATGGCAAAAATCGCCAAGTTGAAGTACAATCTGGTGCGCACCATCTGCCTTATTCACCTGCTTTAGCGCCATCTGACCTTTATCTACTCCCAAACCTCAAGAAATTTTGGGGGGGGGGAAGCGATTTTCCTCAGATGAGCTGAAAGCGGCAGTAAATGGTTATTTTGAGGACCGAGAAGAATCGGACTTCCTCAATGGGGTAAGTGACGGGGTAATGACTTGTCGCTTCACTGCTGTTCATGAGGCGAACGTGCTGCGATGCGGTAAAAAACAGAAACGCTACACATTCGTTTCTATGGTAGGATGCGAACTTTTTAAATCGCCCTCGTATAGCTTTCAATAAAAGAAAAAAAAACAATCATTATTTTTTAGATACTTTAGTTAATAATCTCGCAGTTTACTTAATCATAGTTTAGAGTGTTAAGTTATTTAAAAAATTTACAAGTCACAGTTGTCTGAAATTGAAAAGTAATGTTTTAACTGAGAATAGAGAAAATATAATAATTTTATTCAAAGTGTATACCGCACAGATCAAATATGTTTTCATGCATGTTGTAAAATTATAGTTTTCTTATGTTGTATAGGTTGGATATTCATCAGCGCTTTTGCAGCAGTTTGTGGAGAAAACTGAGCAACTGTCGAAATCGAAGGGCATCAGTAAAACTTCATCAAGTAGTTCCAGGTCAAACGGTGATTCAGGAAAGGTAAATAATAACAATAACAACGTGAACACGTTGAAACCTGAAACAACAAGAAGGAAACGAGGCAGGCCTCCAAAACTTGTTGCAAATACACCGTCAGCAACAGCAGCAGCAGCGGCACAGTCAGCGAGCTCTAATCAGAACAAACTGTCTATGCCAGAATTAGAAGCATACATGCGATTAGACTGCTCTGTTTCAAACGTGTCTCCGGACAGTGGAATTCAGTCTGTTGCGGGGTCTCCTTCGCATCAGTCTTGTTCGCCAGCATCGAATCCACCTGTGCATTCTCCAGCGCCGCCTTCGCTTGTCAAGTTGTCTCCGACTCCAGTTCCAGCCCCATCTCCACCACCATCTTCATATCCCCCAACAGTTGTAAATAAAATCCATGCCAGGAATGTGGATCCTGTATTGTATCCGCCAAGGAAAAAAGTGGCAGCACTTCCCAGACAGATGTCGCTAAACAAACCGAAACATAACCATGATGTAAGTGTAACAAAAGCGTGCACTTGTCTGTGTGTGTGTGTGTGTGTGTGCGTGTGTGTCAGTTTTCCAGTCATTGTTAATAGCCCTACAGCTAGCAAATCTTTCCACATCTGATTTGTGTTAATAACTTAGATTTCTGCAATCCATTACCTATACACATTGGCTCAAAGTAATGTAGAAAAGAGATTTTCCATACAATTTATATGGTTTTGACAGACACAAATGACGTCTTCCCAAGTGAATAGAAAATAAGTGACAATATGAGCATAAGATTGTGTACCTTTACTTTTCTATAACGTACCTTGCAAGTTATATCCTTAAATTCGTAGTGACCGTCAATCAATGAATTTTTCAGTGAAGGGTTAGTGAGGATTGGTCAGTAATAACACAAATTTTAACTTATTTGTGTCGACGTTTGACAGTGTTTATTGTCATCATCATATGTCCTGATGATGACAATAAACATTGTCGAAACATCGACACAAATAAGTTAAAATTTGTGTTATTTTTGACCGATCCTCACTAACCCTTCACTGAAAAAAAAAATTATCTTGCAAGGTTTGATCAAAAAGTTCGTGCAATTTAGAAAATTCCACCACTCCGAGTGCCCAATTAGTGATTTTATATGATGTTGGTACAACAATCGTTTACAATTTTAGCGCTATTTGATGCATAGTTTAGATTTCACAGCTTATTGAGTAAGTCATCCTTAGGTGTATTAGGTGATTTTTTGCCTTTCTACAATACAAGATTTTAGAATGTGGATTAAATTTTGTGTAAACTGTGAGATAAACTGGCTCTGTCCTGGTAAAAGTGTTCAGAAGGCTTCTGGCGAGACTGCTGTTCATGAACAAGCAGTTTACAAGGTTCAAAGACCATCATAAATGAGTTGAAGATCGTGGTTGTCAGATGAAGATTATGTTATTGAGTTCCACGAAATTTCATCACTAGGCACAGTGGTAAATAAAGAATACTATTAGGACATTTTACACTATTTGTATGAAGCTATTCGTAGAAGATGGCCAGATTTATGGAAGAATGATTGCAGCCCAATAATGCGCCTGCATGAACATCATTGCTTATTAAGAATTTTGCCAACAGAAAACATCATAATGAAGACGGTTCAACTGCCGTATTCACCAGATGTGTCCCAACACGATCTTTCCTCCCCCCAATAGTGATAATTTCCACCAAAGGATATTTCACGACCATTGAAGACATAAAATGAAAGTTGCTAAGCAAACTCAAGGCTGTACCAAAAAGTGCATGAAATACGGTACAGTATTTTGAAGACTGCAAATGGCTGGCTTAATCGTGTTACATTCGACTGAGACTACTTTGAAGGGGGCAGTATAAGTGTTCATGAATGAAGACATAATTTTTAAAATAAGCAAGAACTGCATAAACCTTTTGATCAAACCTTGTCTATGTATTGCAGAAACACTATTTATAAATAGTGTAATAGTGCCTCTAGCATTGGGCAGTTTTGCCTGATGTAGAAATAAATTAATCTTGTGGTTTTTTCTGAATACTTATATAAAAGTTTATCATTTAGGTAATCTGACTGTTGGAAAGTAACTAAAAGTACACTCATTTAATTATGTTTAAAAATAAGGATTGTTGAATTAAGTTTTTTGACCAAATTTTATGCTGTTATTTAGCAAATTGGATATGAAATTATGAAAGAACAAGTCATCTGTTTTTAAAATACTAACATTGCCTTTACTGGATCCCAACAAGGAATTGCAATATGTGTTTGACTACCGGAATACCAGCACACTATTTTTAGAATGATGAACTGAAAATGAAATGTATTTGGGAAATTAAGTTTAAAAATACATTACACTGACATGTATTCACTAATTTTAAATGTATTATATACATCAAGAAACGGACTGTAGCAGAAAGTGATTGAATTTAATGTTTTCACATAATAAGGAAGCATATTTTAAATTTGGTGATTTGTATATTATTTTCAAGGGAAACATTTGTTTTTGTAAGTTCACAAAGCATCTTGTTTCATTCTAGGATTATAATTGTGCATAGTATTTTAACCTAATTATTAAAATGCTATTAAACTTCAATCATGGCCAAATGATGTATATCAGCAGTGTAGAAGAAAAAGCTTCTGTTTGTACTAATACGCTTTTCTGAATAAAAAAGAAAACTGAATAAAATTCACGTATGTGTTCATATATTCAGAAGATGTAACCATATTTGCCACCGAGTGCAACAACGCTCAGCAGTTCTACTATGTTTCCAATTACATGTAACATAAGGACCTAGTTCAGAGAGTTTTTTAATGTAAAATGCACATTTATGTATTTGTTCAATTATACTGTAATTGTCTGTATAACGTTCATGGAAAATAGTTTGGCTAATGTTATTTTTAAAATAAAAATTGTTAATCAACTTTTTCAAAATAGATCCAAATAGATTTCAATTCTAGCCAGAGTAACAAAAGTCTTTGTAAAAATTTATGAATAAATTTTTCTGGGTTTGCCACTTATTAAGTAGTAAAGTATAGTCATAATTTCAGGATATTATAATTCAATTTTTTTAACCGTTTTTTTATTTGTTTGCGTTTTCTAGGCTAAAGTACCAAGGATACAAACAACTGGTGCAACGACTAGTGAGCTGCATGCAGGAAACTGTGGGAAAAGAGGTCCCGGAAGGCCAAAAGGTTCTGGCCGTAAGAAACGAAGAAGACAGATCATGAAATCGGACATGTTATTAAACAAAGACGAGTTTAGAAGAACTGGTGATGTACTGAAAGTACCACCTTTTTACAACACACTGACTCCACATCAACAGAAAACTATTGTAAACATAGTCGATAACAATGATGACATTCCAAAACTTCCAGGAATGTTGGTTCCTGGTAAACGAGGACCAGGTAGGCCCAAGAAGACGCCACCTACTTTAGAGCCAAACTTACCGATTGGTGAGAAAAATACTAGCAATGTTAAAGGAAAGAAAACTGTTGGATCAAATCAGGGTGGAAAAGGAAAAGATAGGGGTGGCAGTGACGATAAAGTATCCAATAATGCGAAATCAAGTGACACAAATGTTACAAGAAGTAGTGGTAGTGTACTTCATGATATTTGTGAAAGGGTGAGTAAACGTTTAGACATAACCAAGACAACACCAAAGTCATGGGCTGAAACAGGGGGGCCTAAGAATTCTTCTAGTGCTAAAGAAATCAAGAAAAGTCCTTTGGAATCGATTTTGAGAATTCAACATAAAACTAAAATGCAGCCAGGCTTAGACAAACGGAAGAAAGGGAGGAGAAAGATTCTCTTACATTCTAGAACACTTTCATTATCAAGAGGTCTAATGAGAGTACGGCAGCATAAACATAAAAAGAGAAAGAAAAAATTAAAGAAAAGAAGTTATACGCCCGATCCTAGTTTTATAGTGGATGTAGAAAAGTTAGTTCAAGATTTCAGCAGGTACTGTCGAATTAATTCTGAAGAATTGCATGGCAAAGCAAGCAGTACTAGTCCTTCACTTCTTCCATCAATATTTAGGGTTAAACGTATAGTGAAAAAGAGGAAAGGGAGTGAAAGATCGAAAACTAGTGACAGAGATTCTGGTCCTGAAGGAGAGGTATCGAGTAAGGATAAAGTTCAGACACAGCACGCCAGCACAACACCTGTGGTGACGCCAAGCAATAGCGTCAAACGCAGACCAAAGAAAAGTACTGTGGAAGCTCCTAAGGTAAGCTGTTGGTGTTTTGTTGATATTGTCTTAGAATATGAAAAGTTAGCATTAAACTTTGTGGTATCGTTATTTCGTGCTTATGAATTGTTGTATTGTACAGAAGAAACAAAATCACCGATTACAACTTTAATTACTGATAGAAATAAACAAAGACACTCTTTACAGAATTCTAGTCAAAATTTGTCTGACACAACAATAAATGTCACCTTATTACAGTTCCCTCACGAAGCACTTGGCGTCTGCTCCTTGGACGACACCATCAGGTGGCTTGCACGTAAATTTTATGCACATGCGGCAAGGTTCCCAGATAATCCTTTTATAACTAGGCTGGGTCAGTACCGTATATGTCCAGGTGGTTCTTGGAAACGACCTTGGAGTATACTGCACCAGTGTAGGCTAGCACATACTGCCGATGTATGCTAAAGAGTAAGTTACACTATTTGGGCAGGGCCATGAGGCAGGAGCTCCAGAAGGCAGATCGGAACTCAAATTCCAGCGTGGTATGACTTTGTGACTCACAGCCAGACAATCCAGAGTCACTCAGTCCTCTTTCTTATTAATGCTGTGGTCGCCATGCATGTATATTTCAACTGCCTTCCTCTGCAATCTAGCAAAGTACCGCTGAGTCGAGGACCGGACTCTTGTCTCTCCAAACGAGAGTGTATGATCTTCATTAGATAGCACATGTTCTGCTATAGCAGACTTCTGCATTTGGCCCAGATGGCAGTGACGCTTGTGTTCATCTAAGCAAGTGTTGATGCTGCGTTACATGGTGCTGACGTATACTTTTCTGCAAGAATATGACAAGCGGTATACTTCACTGTATACCCTGCATGAGAAAAGCGGATCCCTGGTGTCCTTCACTGATCACAGTTGCTGTTGGATATTGTGTGCCGGTAGAAAAACATTACAATACCCCATGTTGCTCAAGCAACTTCCCGACGCGGTCCGTTACAGTCCTGACGTAAGGTGAGAATGCCTTGCCGACCTCATAATGTTCCTCTGACGCATCCATCCATTCAGCTAGATCCATGCGCCTGCATGGCTTTTTGCATCTCATAACAATTTGTTTGACTGTTTGAATAACTGTTTGACTATAGTGCTGTATCAAGATGTTTAATTTCTTCATAGCAAAGCACAGTCAGTCACCTTTATCAAGGCACGCTTTTGCTTAGGATAATAATTAGAGTCACGATGTAAATAGCGGTCCCTATGCGTTGGCTTTCGATAGATTCTGTGTTCAAAGCCCCCCATTGGCCCTTTTAAGGACCAACAAATCCAAAAACGCCAGCCGGCCGTCTGCTTTTTCCATGATGAATTGGATTCTTTGGTGAACACTGTTCTGGTAATCAAGGAAACGGTGGTGACCATTAGCCCTATTATGCAACTGGAGCAGCCCGGTCAAGTGCTTTGCCAAAGCATGTGTGGGCGAGCCAATTGTGCTAACAATCGGACAAAATGGTGTTTCCTCTTTATGGGTCTCAAGGACATCATAAAGCCCGAGATGGGGTAATGCCTAGGAGCAGTGCACTTTCGAGACATGAAAGATTGTTTGACAAGTAGTTCCGTCGTGTGTACCATATTCCCTGTCGGATCTTTCAACAAACTTTTTGTAGGTCACAGGGTCTAACACATCGAGTATTTTTGGGTTGTAATCTTCAATATTTAACTCCACAGGCACTCCCCTTGTCTGGAGGCAAACGTCAGCCCTAAGATCTTTAAGAGGCCTACGTTCTCCTCAAGATAAATTACTCATCAGTAGACCAGCTCCCTGTAATATTCTAGCAACCTCTTGTCTAATTTCATCTGCCTTTTCATTGGGCAACCCCTGGATACCAGCTTCAACATTAGAAATTATGTTGCACTGAGCTTGGTGTTACAGGAAAATTCTCTCCCATGGAGAGTATCTGCTGAAAGTTGTCGATCAGAGAGATTGACATTGGTCATCTTTATGTCCAACAACAGTACCTTAGTTTGTCACGAGCTAAAGCGTTCAAATTTTTGTTTCTCCCTCTCTGTTGCAGCTGCGTGTGTAGACTCCGTTGCACAGTATGACATGCGATCCACCATATCCCGATGATCATAATGACGCATATACAAAAATAACATTGTCATCCAGAACTGATTTCACAATTTCAGCGAGGCATGCTAGCTAATGTAGTGCTGAGATTAAGCTTTCAACATGGCTATTGAAAAATGATTATGTTACTACTTGGTTAATAGTATTCAATTTAACATTAGTTTAGTTTAATGGCTTGCTATGACCATTTGCATGCAGCTGGAATTAAGTATTTTAAATAAATTTAGATGTATTACATATAAATATACTTTATACAAGTCTGAACTGTGCGTTACATTGTTCACAGAATCGTGAAAGGCCAGAAGCAAACAACGAACAACGTCTTCCATTAAAAAAACGCCACTATCACATTTCTGCAACACCGGCGCCACAAATTGATTCTGAAACTGTGCCGAAACCAGAGTCTGTTTCCGATTCTTCAAAACCAAGTGCCAAATCTGTAATTGTCTCAGGTATAGATAAGGGTAATGATAAAATACATCCAGTTGTTGTGGGATCAGGTGGTAAAAGTAACAATAGCAGTATAAAAAATGTGAGCACAGTAGTTGGAGGGAAGTTGACGGCCTTTGGGAAAACTGAAACAAAAACAAAAATCGATATTCACAGGAATTCAATTGATGAAGCAATAGAAGCGTGTATTACAAAATACTCAGCCAATGAAACTCAGTCGGTTATAGTGACGCCTAAGAAACGGCACAGATTAGAACTTGAAAAACGGCATCACAGTTCAAATTCTTCTGTTGTTAAGAATATACTAAATAATAAATCTGATGTTAGTAGTTCTTTGTTAACAGTACAACCAAGTAAAAGAGTGGGATCCCGAAGTTCTAGTACGACAAATCAAGCCGCAAACCAATCTGTGTCCCCTGCACCGAGTCCGCCACAGCCAGTTACACACAAACGTAGTAGTTCAAGAAGTACAAGTGTTACAAATAAAAATAATGACGGTACAAGTGTGGCTCAGGGTAGCAGTGTTGCTGTTATTGCTCCAAGGAAACGATCAGGATCTCGATCATCTAGCATTCCAGCAAGTACACACGAAACCACACAAACGAGTACCACTGTTAATGTGCAAAATTCACAGGCTATTAACTCGGTGAAACGAACTACAAACCGCAGTGCTGATGTTGCTACTCCTCAACAAAATAGCGTGTCACATACTCAGTCGACAAGCAAACGTGTTTCACGTGCTTCAGTCATGAACTCTGTAAACGGGTCTTCAGATGCAAATGTCGTAACACCTGTTACATCATCTGTGCAAGCTGTACTAAATAAGAGAAATAAAGCCAATAATCAAAATGAAAATCAGGTTTCAAACTCACAACCAACTCCACCAGTGACGGTTGTTTTAAATACCAGATCTGCCTTAAAAGTATCAAGCCAGAGTCCATTAATAAGTCCATTACCCCCACAGTCAGAGAATATTCTTCCAAAGTCACCAAAATCTAAATTAGGAAAACCTCCAGCTGGTGTCTTCGAACCGTCACCAAAATCAGATGAAATAATGAACATTGTTAAGATTCCAGAGTCACCAGTAAAATGTGTTGCAGCAGTTTTGAACAAATTGTCAGAAAGGCTAAAAGTTATTGATAAACAAAATGAAGTTACTGACAAACCGCCTATAGCAAAAGTTGATGAATCTCATATAAAAATACGGACAAAAAGAGGAAACGATTCCTCAGGAGAAGATGATAGGAAACTCAAAAAGAGAAAAGTAATCAGAGACATCCGTGTACATGTAACAAAGTTGTCACCATCTGATTTCATATTACAGAAGGTGATGAGTACAGTAAAGTCAAAAGTTCGTAGAAGAAAAACCATCAACAGGACAGGTTTTCCAATAAAGAAAAAGAAAAAGAAGAAATTAGAATATCAGCAGGGCTCAGGTGGACAGAATGAGGCTGAATCTTCTTCACCACCTCCTGTGTTGGAGGATCAGACTAAAATTCCTTTACCTGAGAACGTGAAAGATGATGTAAAGCCATCGCTCTCGCCGGTCCAGAAAGTGAGTGAAGTAAAAGTTAAGAAAGAGGACAACAATGAAAATGATGGTGATGACGACGACGATGATGATGACAGAGCTGTTGGTGGTAATGATGATGGTAGTGATACTGTTGAATTGAAACCAAAACGAAATAAAAAAGTATTGGGAGTCATAAAACCAAATGACAAAGTACAAAAGACTGAAGTAGCCATTAATGGTGAACATTGTGATAAGTATAAACTAGAAAGAAGAAAAGCAAGTAGACGGTTGATAGAATTAAGAAGACGCAACAGAAGACGATGTGAGGCAAGTAAAAGAAGAAAAAGAAAACACAATGGTGTGTTAATTAAAAGTATAATTCATAGTGGTAGTACTAGTAGGGATAAATCCCGATCTCCATCACCTGATGTACCTGATATCGATACCTGCCAGCCTGAATTGCGCCTTCTTCCATCGAAACGTCTGCGCAAGTCAAAAGATGACACATTAGCAGATGATAGGTATGCATTCCACAGGTTCTAAATTATTATATAACATATAACGTAATTTGTTGTACTAATGATTGTATTTTATTTACTTACTATATTAATTGTATACTGGAATATTATTACATTATATTATTCGGATTATCCGAACCTCTCGGGAGGAGGGGCCATTCTGATAATAGATCGTAAATTGAAAAGATTATTTTTCTTTACAAAAACAAAGGTTTTTATTACAAAATCATTTCTAACATTCTGTTACATAATTACAGCAATCTGTATACTGTACTGTAATGTATTACTAAGGGTAAAAATCATTGAATTAAAACTGAGTGTAATTAATAAAAACCGAAAGTTAATGTAAACAAAATTAGAGTTTAATGACTAACACTGTACAATGCTATAAAATTAATTAAAAATTAAAAAACAAAAAACATACAGCACCTTGGATTTATACTTTTTTGAAGAATTGTTCTATCACTGTCTGCTTCAAACCGATACCCCGTTTTCTCGCTGCTAAAGACTAAAGTCGTTTAAGATTCATAAGGTGGATACCCCCGTTTTCTCCTGCTAAAGACTAAAGCTGTTTAAGATTCATAAGCTGAATACAATCTATTACATCTTCTGTTTTGGGCCACTTTAGAACAGTCTCAGTCACGATTCTTTCTTTATCAATTGTAGGGCTCTATAGCCACAGCGTTTATTGTTTACTGTACAGTACTGTAATAATTTATAGTATACAATTTTTTTATGTCCAATACATTACTGTACAATATAGTACATAATTGTAGTTTTTTATGAGTTCAGATAATAGATCATTCGGGTAATGGATGTTCGAATAATTGATGCTCTACTGTATTATAAACATTGTATATAATAATACTATCATGTGCATGTGTGTGCGTGTGCGTGTTTTAATTTGAATTACATGCTGAAAAATAATGCTATACAACATATAAATTCATATTTATAGGTTTTTTTAATACTTAAAATTAAAAACTATTTTTATAGTTTTGTGGAATGAAAATTCTTATCAATATTTGTTAAATCCCGATTGATGATAGTATGGCTAGATATCATATTGGTGTATTCAGATGTTATGTTATTGCTTTACATTCCCTCTTCTCTGTGGGTAGATACTACGGAACACAGTCTGTGTACTGTACCTACCTAATGATATTGTGTTAAACATAGTATATTTTTTAAGTAAGGTCTATAAAAGGACAAAAGGACAATTAAGTAAGGTCTCAGTGATACATAATTGCTAATCAGAACTTGGAAGTTTTGTTTCACCTATTTACAACCAAGTATTCTGTTCTCAAAACTCATTAAGTTTATTAAAATGGCAGTTAAAACGAATTAACGCTTATGGGTCACAATGCACGAATTAAACACCATAAAAACCTCAGTGCCACCAGAATTATTTTGATTACTTTATCGCATTTAGTAATTTAGTAAACAGTTTCGTGCTGTTTGTAGCTCATTGTTGGTTGATGTGTCATTATTTTCCATTGTGTAATCAAAATTACACTTGCTATATAAATTGTTTCCTCGTTTCCTGCATTGCCAAAACACTGTCATTAAATTTAATATACTGACTGTACATTCATTTTAGGGTGATTGACCAAGTAGTATCTCATGGTTTGACGAGTGTTTTAAATTTGATGCGTGAGAGAAGCTTGCAGTTCGTCGTCAAAATTCAAGTTTTTTTCTAGTTTTGTCACAATGCATACCAACATTATTGGACATTTGGTTTTGCCTTTGTAGTTTCATGTGGATATTTGCAAAAAAATACTGTGATCATAAAGAAGTTATAAATAACTATCTACGAGGGACGTTCACGTCAATCCGGGACTATTACTATTAATTAATAATAAATATAGAACACATTTATGATAGTAAAAAATACTTTTATTTCTCGATGTAATCCCCTGCTACATTTATACATTTATTTCAGCATTTCACTAGTAAAATGCCTGGATACCCGCAGAGTAGAAAGATTTATTGTTATGTCGAAACCAAGATAGGACTGACTGCTTCACCTCATCGTCGCTGTTGAAATGCGACTTCAAGGGCCCAGGAACAACTTCAAGGGCTCGAACAGGTGAAAATCGCCACGAGCGAGGTCCAGACTGTAAGGGGGGATGTGGCAATAACTCCCAACCAAGATCTTACAGCGTGCATGTCGTGTGGTGGGCGGTATGCGGGCATGCATTGTCCTGCAGAAACAGAACGCCTTGAGAGCACTGTGCACATCTTGAAGAACTTTGCAGTAGTACTCACTGTTAATATTGACTCCACGGGGTAGAAAATCGATGTGAATGATGCCATTTTTATCCCAGAATGTTGAGGCCTTAACTTTTCCTGCAGAAGCAATTGTTCGAAATTTGTTGGGGGGTGGTGAGTCCACGTGCTTCCACTGCTTTGATGCACGTTTTGATTCTGGGGTGAAATGATGGACCCACGTTTCATTGCAGGTAACATTTCGATCGAGAAAAAGCTGGCCTTTGTCAAAACGTTGCTTTAACTCCTTTCAGATTTCAATCTTCTTTGCCAGTCGAAAGCAGAAAGCTGTCTTGGTACCCAGTGTGGACTAACCTTACTGAACTTCAGATGTTCGTGAATGATTTTGTTTACAGTTCCCACAGACACATTTATTTCTTTTGCAGTTTGCTGACAAGTTATCCGTCGATTATCAAGATCAGTTCTTCCACTCGCTGAATGTTCATGGGAATGATTACAGTAGGCTCCAAACCACCTCAACCGGGATCGTCACTCACTGATGTACGGCCTTCTTTAAAACGCTTGCACACTTACATGTTTTACTGCGACTAAGAGTCTCATCACCGTACTGTGCAAGGAGTCGTGAATAAATCTCACCGGGTTTTACGCCTTCATTCACGAGAAATTTTATTACAACACGCTGTTCCACATGTGCATTGGACGCCATGTTCTTTACGACTGACTGTTGTTATTGTTTAACATGTAAACAATACAGCGCACTATGCCGTAATAGCTGACACTTGTACTTCATATGTACGACCAACAGAATGCTCAGGAACTTCCATTTACACTCTAGTCTAACAAAAAATCCCAGATTGACGTGAACGTCCCTCGTATTTATTTATTTAAAAAATATTATTTAAAAATATATATATTAATTTATCTAATTATTAATATTAATGAATTTCAGTGATGCTGATTCAACGAAGTCTAGGAAGAAAGCAGCACCTCCAAGGTGGAGAAAGAAGTTCCTACCAGCTGGTTTGTTCTCAGACTCTTTCAAAGAAGATGAGTAAGTAGAAAAAGAATTAAACATATTAAAGTAATGCATATTTACTTAACGTATTTAAGTAATTTTGTTAAAATAGGTTATAACAAATTTTAATACTGACCATTTTGTGATTTTATATTGATACAGAAATTAATAGTTTTTGTTAACAGTAAATAGATAGACTAATGACAAGTAGGTTGTGTACTATAGTAGTGGTAATAATGTTTTCAGACCAAGAAGAACGACCACAGACGTTGGCAAACCACGTATGTTATATAACCCCGGAGACCACCGCCACGGACTGTTACCGCCTCCGTATTACTGTGCCAAATGGGTGCGTCAGCGCCGAGTGAACTTCCAGCTGCCACATGACCTCTGGTGGCTGCACACTAACAATCAGCTTCCTGGTAGAGACATTGTGCCATCATGGAATTACAAAAAAATACGCACAAGTATGTCATAAGACAGTTTTTTTAACTACATTCTGATAATATAAAATAAAATTGTAATTTTATTCTTTTTTTCATAATGTTATATAAAGTTGTAGTTTTAATTTATTAAGTCCCCTGTAACGACTGGTTTCAACTTGCCCATTTTAAGGCGTGCACACATGTATGTTTGTGTATTTGTGTGTGTGTGGGGGGGGGGGGGGGCTGGCCACCTATACAGTTCGTTTGACTCGCCACTTATGAGCTTGTTAATTTCTGCTTTCTATACACATGCGTTACTTAAGATGCCCCAGGTCATATATAGCAGGGCTTCTCAAACTTTAGACTTTTCCGCTTGGCGAACCCCTTTACTTGTTATATTATTTTATTACTGCCATAAAATTTACTTAACAATTACTCAATAAATTTATTCAACTTTTGATCTCGGGCGCCATCTCGTGATATCTAAGAGAAGATTACATTTAACTTACCTTAAGGGCAGAATTCTGTTAAGCGAAACTCGAAATAGCGGAATGTGTTATTTGAAATAATAACTCTGGCTTGAAATGTTTACCAAATGACATTACCTTTTAATAACCTCTTTAATTACAAAACATGTGACTCTATCGTGCGAAATACGCACGCTTCTATACACCCAATAGGTGTTACGTCATGAGACGCCGTTACATTAAGTCAAAAAATTCCCTTAAACATTTCATTTGCCCTCCAAAATACATAATATTAAAATGTTAAAATGTTACAATGTTAAATATATATATATATATATATATATATATATATATATATATTTCAATCACTTTCTGCTACAGTCCGTTTCTTGATGTATATAATACTATAATACTTATAACTATTTTACCTCAAGATGTATTTTTTTCCTTTAGGGACATGTTTCGGGAGATCCTGTTCTCCCATCTTCAACCTTCGCCATCTTGCTTCTGGTGCAGTATTTGTGTGTTGGCTTCTGGATGTTATTATGGTGGTTTGTTGGTCTTTGGTCCTTCAATGTTGCATTATTGTGTGTGGTTGTGGTATCTGTTTTTGTATTTTGTGTATTTTCGATGTTGAGTGCTTTGAATATTGTGTCATGTTTTGTATTGATTTGTATTTGTTCTGGTATTAATTTGTTTTGTGTTTTATGTTTGTAAATCTGTAAATTTTCCCAAATGTTCATTATGGTGCCTTTGTGTGGTATATGTTTTATTAGTGTTACATTGGTTATGTCTGGGAATTCATGTCCTGTGTTTATTGCATGTGTGGCTAAATTGGATTTATATATGTTTGGTTTTTTGTATGCATTTAGGTGTTCAAAATAACGTTTTTTCAGCTGTTTTTTTGTTTGTCCTATATAACATTTATTGCAATCTTGGCATTCAATTTTGTATATACCGTTGGTTGTTGTATTATCTTTGTTGTGTGAGTTATTTAGATTTTGTAATTTATTTTTATTAGTTTTGTATGCTATTTTTATATCTGTGTTTTTAAATAGTTTTGTTAGTTTTGACATTTTATTATTTATGTATGTGAATGTGGCCCATTTTTTGTTGTTGTTGTTATTATTTATGTGTTGTTCAGTTTGATTAATTCTTAATTGTTAATTCTTAATACAAATAAAAACTGAACAATTAAGAATTAATCAAACTGAACAACACATAAATAATAACAACAACAAAAAATGGGCCACATTCACATATATAAATAATAAAATGTCAAAACTAACAAAACTATTTAAAACACAGATATAAAAATAGCATACAAAACTAATAAAAATAAATTACAAATCTAAATAACTCACACAACAAAGATAATACAACAACCAACGGTATATACAAATTGAATGCCAAGATTGCAATAAATGTTATATAGGACAAACAAAAAAACAGCTGAAAAAACGTTATTTTGAACACCTAAATGCATACAAAAAACCAAACATATATAAATCCAATTTAGCCACACATGCAATAAACACAGGACATGAATTCCCAGACATAACCAATGTAACACTAATAAAAACATATACCACACAAAGGCACCATAATGAACATTTGGGAAAATTTACAGGTTTACAAACATAAAACACAAAACAAATTAATACCAGAACAAATACAAATCAATACAAAACATGACACAATATTCAAAGCACTCAACATCGAAAATACACAAAATACAAAAACAGATACCACAACCACACACAATAATGCAACATTGAAGGACCAAAGACCAACAAACCACCATAATAACATCCAGAAGCCAACACACAAATACTGCACCAGAAGCAAGATGGCGAAGGTTGAAGATGGGAGAACAGGATCTCCCGAAACATGTCCCTAAAGGAAAAAATACATCTTGAGGTAAAATAGTTATAAGTATTATAGTAATATATATATATATATATATATATGTATAAATTTACGTATAACTTGTCACAACCCAGCACTTGTTAATAATTCTTATCATCCACTCTTTCTCTCTCTCTCTCTCTCTCTCTCTCTCTCTCTCTCTCTCTCTCTCTCTCTCTCTCTCTCTCTCTCTCTCTCTCTCTCTCACTCTCTGGTACAATTATTATGAGCTCATTTCAATTCATGGTATACCACGTTAGTTTTGTTATTTTAATGAATTTTGGTCATTTATAATTTTGAATATTAAGATTATATAAAATTGTTGTAGCCAATGGTACTTAGCTGCACTTTTGTGTTACGGACATCGAACACCTCGAATTCTTTGATTCTGGACTGTCACATCGTCGACACTTTTGCCAGATTTTTTGGCGTCGCTTCGTGAATTACACTCTGCGATGTTCTAACTCAAAATTGGTTAATGTACCACTGTTATTAATACACTTTTGGTGGTGTAATACCACACTTAGTGAATACGCCGGCCGGCACGGTTCACTGTCTGGACGAAAATGACACTGTTTCACCACTGTGTATTGCAGAGGTGGGGCAACAACGACGTCACTGGTTCTTTGTTCAACGGCCCAGCCTAGTTGAATACAATGCACCTTGCATTCTTTAGTCTGACGTAATCATGGGTTGGTCTTGTTTATTTGTTATTGTGACAAACAGTTTTTTGTTACATTTGTAATTTTCCACTGAATTTGACATAAATCCTGTTAACTTAATATTGCGTTGTTGACAGTTCTCACCAAAACTTTTATAGGGAATACAAAATAAACTTATTATTATTAAAATTTGTTATAAAATAAAAATACAATAATTATGTTTGGAACCATAGGTTTACAAATTTATTAGGGTACCAGAATTGTACCGTCACAAAACCCCTCAATGAAAGATTTTATGCCGAAGCATAAAGACTTTCAGTGACACATTCGTACTTCCTAAAAGGATCATCCAGGATATGTCGCCACAACCCCCTTACTATTTATATGAATAGTAATACAATAACTCACCCGTGGTCCGATGATGATGACAGTACCTGCATGACCTTACTGGACTTCTCCTGCGAGATCCCAACACCATAAGGCCAGTCAGGCGCGTAACGCTCCTGCTCTGACGCGCTGGCCAGCTCAGGACCGCCGTCACAACATCACCAAACACTGAAACAATAAATCAAAAATATTAAAATAGTGGCTTGGTATAATACTATATCCCTAACTGATCTGTTTCCCCTTAGCTATGTGCTGGTTTGTGTTAAGAAGCACTGGGTTTGCATCAAATCAACAAGAATTATATATAAGTGCCATTCTCTTCATTGATTACCCTTAATTTTAAAAAATCTTTTCGATTCCCATCGATAATAATTAACCCTTTTCTGTTTTCATAATTAATATAATTATAGAAGAAACACAAATCTTTATATAAATGAAACATATAATCCAAAGTTTATGGATACAATTACCAAAATCTCCCTCTTACTCAAACATATTATATAAATAATTATATAAAAAATATTATTATTATTATTATTATTAATATTATTATTATCAACAGTAAGTAAACTGGCGCTGTTAATAATATTTACCCCTCTTTCTCCTCCACACACACTATTTCCTATACATCATGTTCTAATTCCTATGTTAATACATAAACATAATACATAATAATACACTCATCATTATATTGCAAGTATTACAGAAAAATAACCAATTCACATTTAATCTCGTGATATCTAAGAGAAGATTATATTTAACTTACATTAAGGGCAGAATTCTGTTAAGCGAAACTCGAAGTAGCGGAATGTGTTATTTGAAATAATAACGCTTGCTTGAAATTTTTACCAAATGACATTACCTTTTAATAACCTCTAATTACAAAACATGTGACTCTATCGTGTGAAATACGCACGCTTCTATATACCCAATAGGTGTTACGTCATGAGACACCGTTACATTAAGTCAAAAAATTTCCTTAAACATTTCATTTGCCCTCCAAAATACATAATATTCAAATGTTACAATGTTAAATATTATAATACTTATAACTATTTTACCTCAAGATGTATTTTTTTCCTTTAGGGACATGTTTCGGGAGATCCTGTTCTCCCATCTTCAACCTTCGCCATCTTGCTTCTGGTGCAGTATTTGTGTGTTGGCTTCTGGATGTTATTATGGTGGTTTGTTGGTCTTTGGTCCTTCAATGTTGCATTATTGTGTGTGGTTGTGGTATCTGTTTTTGTATTTTGTGTATTTTCGATGTTGAGTGCTTTGAATATTGTGTTATGTTTTGTATTGATTTGTATTTGTTCTGGTATTAACATAATACCATAATAACCACCATAATAACATCCAGAAGCCAACACACAAATACTGCACCAGAAGCAAGATGGCGAAGGTTGAAGATGGGAGAACAGGATCTCCCGAAACATGTCCCTAAAGGAAAAAATACATCTTGAGGTAAAATAGTTATAAGTATTATAGTATTATATACATCAAGAAACGGACTGTAGCAGAAAGTGATTGAAATGTTAAATATATATATATATATATATGTGTGTGTGTATATATATATGTGTGTATAAATTTACGTATAACTTGTCACAACCCAGCACTTGTTAATAATATCTTATCATCCTCTCTCTCTCTCTTCTCTCTCTCTCTCTCTCTCTCTCTCTCTCTCTCTCTCTCTCTCTCTCTCTCTCTCTCTCTCTCTCTCTCTCTCTCTCTCGTACAATTATTATGAGCTCATTTCAATTCATGGTATACCACGTTAGTTTTGTTATTTTAATGAATTTTGGTCATTTATAATTTTGAATATTAAGATTTATATAAAATTGTTGTAGCCAATGGTACTTAGCTGCTCTTTTGTGTTACGGACATCGAACACCTCGAAATCTTTGATTCTGGACTGTCACATCGTCGACACTTTTGCCAGATTTTTTGGCGTCGCTTCGTGAATTACACTCTGCCGATGTTCTAACTCAAAATTGGTTAATGTGCCACTGTTATTAATACACTTTTGGTGGTGTAATACCACACTTAGTGAATACGCCGGCCGGCACGGTTCACTGTCTGGACGAAAATGACACTGTTTCACCACTGTGTATTGCAGAGGTGGGGCAACAACGACATCACTGGTTCTTTGTTCAACGGCCCAACCTAGTTGAATACAATGCGCCTTGCATTCTTTATTCTGACGTAATCATGGGTTGGTCTTGTTTACTTGTTATCGTGACAAACAGTTTTTTGTTACATTTGTAATTTTCCACTGAATTTGACATAAATCCTGTTAACTTAATATTGCGTTGTTGACAGTTCTCACCAAAACTTTTATAGGGAATACAAAATAAACTTATTATTATTAAAATTTGTTATAAAATAAAAATACAATAATTATGTTTGGAACCATAGGTTTACAAATTTATTAGGGTACCAGAATTGTACCGTCACATACTTGACCAAACATTTCGCGACCCTGGGTATACAATTATATAAACTAGGAACTGGGGTATGGAGGTGTATAAACTAGGAATACAAATTAAAACATTTTAATACTCTGTGCCAACCTTAAGACTTGATGCATGGTGGTGTAGTTTGGTCTAAATCCTGCTTGATCATTGGAAATTAGTTTATTGCACTCAAGATATTGTAGCCTTGTTGCTACCATTCTTTCCATTGTTTTTGCAATCGTTGAAGTTGAGGAAATTGGTCTGTAGCTGCCCATTTAGCTGCCCATTTCATCACCTGGTTTTTTTGGTTTTTTAATAGGGATGATCACAGCTTTCTTCCATGATGTTGGCATATAGATTCTCCAGTCCACACCTTATTAAAGATGTTCAGGAGTAATATTTTACCCTTCTGTCCTAGGTTTTTGATAAATTTAGCATGGATTTTATCAGGGCCATGTGATTATTTTGTTTTTAGTTTTTCTATAGCCACATTCAATTCAACCATGGTATACTCTCGTGTGAAGATGTCATGTTTTGCTCACTGGTTTTCCTAAGCTGTTTCTTTATGGTTTTTTCCAGTTTTTTGTTGAACTGCAACACCAAATATCTAGGAGTCATCCTTGACAACAAACTCAACCTTAAGACCATGCAAACCACACACTGTGCAAACTTCTCCAAAAGTAACATCTTAAAAAGACTCGCTGGAGTGAAATGGGGAGGAACCCTTGATATACTTAATGAAACCTACAAAACATATCAAACCAAACCTTCTGTATGGTGGAGAAATACTTGCCTCATCTAGCAATGGCGCAATAAGAAAACTTGAAATAAGTCAAAATAACTGTCTACGGATCAGAACAGGTGCTGTGAAGTCAACTCCTGTATCAGCATTACACGCCTTCACAAATAATAAATACTTGTTAATGAATACAAATAACCAGACGTGCATAATGTATGAAAAAATATTACAAAGAAAATACAAATGACGCCATGGATTATGGGTTACAAGCAGAACAAACACTAAAAACACAGACGAGCTTTAAACACCTGATGTCGAGATGGAGACAAGAAAATATAGAGATTGAACGACCAACACAACTGACTAACCCCCTGGATTTTATTGAATTTAATATAAACACTCAACTCACTGAAACCATCAACAAGGCGAACAATATGCCAACCAAGGTTGCCCAAATTTCATTACAGACTATTAACAGCTTGTATCATCAGATCATTGGTTAAGAACATATACAGATGGATCTAGAATTAAAGGAGAAACTGGGGCGGGGATCTTCTCTGAGCACTTCTCCCACTATTTTGCGCTGAACTCAGATGCTACTGTGTTCGAAGCAGAACTGAACACACTGTACTGTGTTCAGTGCATTCAATGAAGCACTGAGGCAAATAATAATGAGGCCCTGGCTAAACACCAACATAGTGATCCTGGTTAACTCTAAATTGGCACTCCAAGCGATAGCTAACAATAATACACCAAAATGTTGTTTCATCCAGTCCATCCAAAGTAAATATAAAAATAGTAAAAAACACCACCAAATCCATAGCACTGCAGTGGGTCCCATCACACAGAGATCTGAAGGGCAACGAAGCAGCTGATGAGCTTGCTAAGAGAGGAACACTTTTACTCCAGAAACCTAAAAGATTGCCTACACTCGATGGAAGGATCAACACACTGAAAAGAGCATCCCAACCTTGAATTCACCAGCAGCATACAGGAAGACTTGAAGGACAAGCCATTTAAAAATGTTCGAGATCTATTCAACAAAATTAAAGACGTACAAAGAAAAACATTTGTCGCAATTTTTCGTTTAACAACAGACATGACTGCCTGGCCGAACATCTGAAGGAAATTAATTGTATAAATTTCGACAAATGCACACTATGCGAATGCCCTCAATCAATTATGACAAGGACCATCTTCTGGTCTGCGAAAAGTTGGACGAACAGAAGCAGAAGAGAGAGGACCTGCCTGGACTTTACTGGAAGCAAGACTGAAGATGGCGTGAGTCAAAACAAGCCATTGGACAACAACAACAATTAAAACATTTGACAGAGCTGATAATAAATCATAAAGAAAATTTATTTGAAAACAATTCTTTAGTATATACATACGAATATAATTTCACTTGTATTAAAGACAAAGCCAAATATTAATACTAATGAGCTGGGTGTGCTTGTTACATAAAGACTTAAATCTTGTATGAATAGTTTCATACTGCAGGATGTAGAGCTTCTTCAACGTTTTTCCAGGGTTATAGATTTTTTGAATTTATAAACATTAATGTCTCTCTGCCTAAATACATGGTACAAAATGGTAGAAGTATGTTTACGGCCATTTTAGAAAGTCAAAATCAGAATGTTTGGGTCATAATCACAAGCCAGAATTCATTTAACTATTTCTGTGTGTGGAAAACTCGAGTTTTAAATTTGTGTCGATCAATAACTCTGCAGATTCTTCTTGAGCGTTTATTGGTAAATGACTGTCATTAATCATTTCATATGAGAATGGTTTATGGGCCAAATTTTCTTTTTTAGCATCAGAATTTGAAGGAAAGTATTTTTGAAATTGTGTCTGCAGACATTAGGTTTGCTAAAATTTCTGCGACCCCAAAATTTAGTTACGCAGCCCCATACGGGTCGCGGCCCACACTTTGCTACAAAAAATTATATTTTTCGAACATATGCAATAAAACATCCTGTTACAACACATACACACATGTGGCAGTTATCTTTGTAAGCACTGTACAAAAAGAAAAAGAACACAACAAAAAGTCAGCCCATCATTTCTTCTCTAAAACAGTGGGAGAAGCAGCTAAACAGCTGAGGTTGGTTAATGAGTGCTTCCATCTCCTAGTATAACTTATCCATGTGCCTATGAAAATAATAGTAAACTATTATCTATCTGTAATAGTTTGTGTAGCCTGGAGTAGTGAACAAACATTCATATAAGTTGTGTAGGCCTTTGTCAGAAAGTACTTGCAGTTATTACTGTACTTTATGCTACTTTAGTCATAGTACAGAAAATATTTTAATAGGGAAAAATTAAGCATTTCATTAAACATTTTGTTTGTTGTAAAACCTAACCTTTTACTTAACTACTTTTTCTTATGGGAATAATTGTTTCACTTTGTTTTACCTATCTTTGTAAATTTTAAGAAATTAACCGTGACAGGAATGACTGTGTATGGTATAGGCTGTTTGTAGTGAAGTAATCGTGGGAACAAGATATAGACATCTATAATATTTTTGTTGATTTTAGACAAGCCTACGATTCGATAGATAGGGAAAAACTATCTAATATTTTATATGAATTCGACAAATCAGTGAAACTGGTAAGGATGATAAACTTGACAATGGCTAATACAGACAAGGACACATGACAGAAGGATTTGTAATCAATCGAGGGTTAAAACAAGGAGACGGGCTGGCCCCAACCTTGTTTAATCTACCTCTGGAACATGTAATCAGAAAATTGTCAGTAGGAAGAAATAACGTACTGACAAACAAATTGGTCCAATTAGCAGCCTACGTGGACAACATCAACATAATGTGTTGGACAAAAAATGCAGCAGAGGAAACGTACTTTGAGTCAAAGAAAATGCTAGCAATATAAGCCTCAGAATCAACATAGATAAAACAAAAATATTAGTGCAGACTAGAAGACAACGAAACTAACGAACAATCGACAATATCGAAAAGGTGGACTACTTTAAATACTTGGGAACCATATTAGAAAAAAAACAAAACGGCACAGAAGAAGCCAAAATCCGGAAACAGGATAATCCAAGTCAGTAAAGTGTATTTCACCACATCAATTATCTTCAGATCCAAAGACTTTCACAGAAACACGAAACTAAGTATATACAAATCAATAATAAGACCCATCCTAACCTATGGCTGCGAAACGTATATCCTGAACTCCAAAGCAGCAAACACTCTGAATATCTTTGAAAGAAAAATATTACAAAGAATCCTGGGACCAGTTAATGGGTACATGGCTGGAGAACAAGATATAACTTTGAATTGTATCAAATTTATAAAGAACTACTGCTAACAATATATATATATAAAACTACAGCGTCTAAGGTGGGCTGGTCATGTAGCTAGGATGGGGGAAGACAGAATACCACGAAAACTATTGAATACCAGAATCCATGGTAAAAGACCAGTGGGAAGATCGAGGAGAAGATGGGAGGATGCAAAAGAAATACTGAAAATGTGTTTCTGGAGGAGGATGGCTACTGACAGAAGAGAATGGGGGAAAATTGAAGGAAGTCAGGGCCCAACAAGGGCTGTAGTGCCATAGAAGAGAGAGAGAGAGAGAGAGAGAGAGAGAGAGAGAGCGAGCGAAGTAATGCTTATGACTGTTACTATATACCTGTATACATATTTCTTTGTTTAATTTCTGACATTGAGTCATTTCATTTTCAGATGTGTATTACGATGTTAAGCCAACTTACATGTATGAAGCACAGGCATGCAACTGCGCACTGCCAGAGAGTGATGGATGTGGTTGCAGTGAAGACTGCATTAACAGGGTAGTATACGCTGAATGCAGTCCACAGTTGTGCCCGTGTAAGGACAGGTGTTCTAATCAGAGAATACAGAAACATGAATGGGCACCTGGTCTGGACAAATTTATGACAAAAGACAAGGTAAGGCGATACTTGTGTTTTACTACCAACGTTCTGAATGAGTCTGAAAGTTCAGCAGACTTTATTTTATTTTTATAATGAGTGGCTATTTTCCTTGTGGGCCATTTTGTTTTGGAAGATCAGATATTTTCAGCATTTTCCGTACTTTGTGAAAATTGAAATAAC
This sequence comes from Magicicada septendecula, assembly GCA_034769895.1. NCBI lineage: Eukaryota > Metazoa > Arthropoda > Insecta > Hemiptera > Cicadidae > Magicicada > Magicicada septendecula. Next base: position 348,608,615 of record CM068375.1, read on the forward strand.
TGTTGTTTTTAAAGATTTCAGTCTGAAACAAAACCATCTTAATTACTATAAAACCAACTTTGATTTATATTATTAGATTCATTTAGCTAGTTTGTAGGAAATCGCATAAAACTGGAACTGAATATTGAGTTTATTAATTGCACAAATGAACAACGTCACAAGTGAAAATTTTGTATAGATAAAAAAGACTCGCCTTTATGAATATTTTTGGGTGAAGACTTCATATTGCATTGCATTTTATATTAGTTTAAAGCTATAAACGTTTGTCCTTATTTTTTTATGAGCTATCAAATATTGAACTTCGTTTAAAAAACAGTGATTTTCAGTTGTCTTGTTTGTTCTATCTTCTTTCACAGCACTACACTTTATATAATATAGAAACTTTCTCTTGTGAAACTTACTTGTCTTTTTCGTCGAACGCGTTTCGGCGTCGTGTTCGCCTTCGTCAGCTTAGAAACACACTTTTCAACACCATTATACAAAAAACAAACAATAATTTGGATCCCCGCGCCAATCCCCTTCCTATGCACTCCACCCCCACTATACCTTCCAAACAACAACCGTTACTAAGTACTGGCAGTCTGTTTCTAAGCTGACGAAGGCGAACACGATGCCGAAACGCGTTCGACGAAAAAGACAAGTGAGTTTCACAAGAGAAAGTTTCTATATTATATAAAGTGATTTTCAATTTGTAATAGCTCAAAAGGGGCACTAGAAAAAATCTTAAATTTTCTCAAAATATTCTTCTAATAGTAACTGAAATACAAAATGTCTTCATTGAGACTTATGCACTAGTGGAGTAATACATTTTTTTAGATTTCAAATATTTGACCTACAGAATGGCTCAAATTAAAAATAACTAGCAGTACAAAATTACTAGCAGCTACAAATGTAAACCACATTAAAATTAATAAGGTTATTTGTAAAATGTAAAACAAAGGAAAATTCTTTAAAAAAAAAGCCAATATTTTTTTAACGTAAATACTTTCGAGTATCTAAACAATACTAGAATAATAGAGGTAAAACCAAATTTAGAACTTTTTAATTATTGCAAGTTGTGTAAATAGTAAAATTAGTGAAATATTATTTTACGTAGTTTGTTTAAAATAACACTGATAACAGAAAGTAAACTTGTTTAATTAAATTGTTGAGTAGGCTAAACATGCATTCAGTTTTCGGAAAGAAAATTGTCAAGAAAAAATGTGCGTTATACTGTAGCCTACATAATAAATTTAAGATATCCACATTCTGGGCTAAGTAAAATAAAATTTAATTAATTTGATGTATCACAAATATTATAGGGATGGGGCGTGAAGACTAAATATTCTATAAAGGCTGGTGAATTCATATTGGAATATGTTGGCGAAGTGGTCAGTGAAAGGGAATTCAAGAACAGAATGGCATCCAGGTACCAGCACGACACCCATCATTACTGTCTTAACTTGGACGGTGGTTTAGTCATTGATGGCCATAGAATGGGCGGTGACGGTATGTATTGCCATTTAATTTTACATATTATTGTTTTCTTTGTTGATTTTACAAGAATATGACAAAATTTTTATAATGACTGTTGTCTCCACTAAGATTTAAGTTAATATTTTGTGTTATACACAATGTTTACAAATTTACATCCACTTGTAGTAACTACAGAACATAATCACAAATAATTTAATTATATTTCAAAATGGTAGATTGTGTGTGTGTGTGTGTTAAATATTGATTGATGACTCGGTGGGCACTTGGTGGAACATAACTACAAATTTTTTAAAAACATTTTACCAAGTGTTTGTATGTTTTTAAAATCTTTGTGTGTGTTAAATGTGAATTTTTGTTTCACTGTTGTCCAGTGACAGATGCCAGCACTATATTAATGTGACATAAAAACTTTTGGTGAAAAGGAAAATCAAGTTTAAATTTGCTGTGAAAGTGGCATATGGCATTTCACAAACTGTGCTCCACAGAGCACTGGGTCTCCTTTATGTAACATGAGTATGTATTATATAATACTGTGGTAACTTATGTAGTAATTAAAATAATCCTTACGCCTGTAAAATTAGCAGTCAATAAAATTTTGAAGTAAATAAAACTAAAATTAACATGTCCATTTGCGTAAAATAGCTTCCACCATCGGTACTGCTGTCATTCTGCATATCTGTAGTGTAGTGAAAATTAATGGGTGTGTTAAACTTTTCTCTTGTAATGTGGTCCATGACTCAAAACGTTTAGATAATGGTGGTATTATCTGACTGGTGAAATTCCAATAACTGACATGGTGAATAATATAAATAAAAATTTGTAAACCTACTGGTTTTTAAAGTAATATATCACGGCCGGTAGCAGGCCACACCCTTAATAGCAAGCACATCTGTGGTCCCTGCAGCAGGAGCTCTATCTGAAACTTGGGATGCAGCACACGAGCGAGCAACAGACATACCCTTCGTCCTGCACAGCCCCTCACTTGTGTAAGTAATATTATGAGTTTGCCTTTGCCACATAATTTCATAGGATTTCATGGCCCAAATCAACCAAGTCTTCTTCTAACCAAGCATTAGGCTAATAGTCTATTTCAACATGACCATTCCACCTGTTTTTAGGTCTCCTGAAGGCTCTACATACCTGTGGTCAATTTCTGTACACAATAGACCATGTTATCTTCTAAAACTTCCCAGTTTGTGGCCATGTTAATAAAGGGGTGTCTGCTGTGTTCTGATGTTGCTGTGCTCCTACAGCAGCCATCATCAGAATGATTACATATAGAATGAGTGTCACAAGTACTGGTAGCAAAGAATCCGAGAAGCTTTTAGACAACATTTACGACTTGGCGTTAAAAATATAATTTATATACATGGTAAGTAGGGAACATGGCCACAGAATGTAAATAATTTCTAATCTGTGCAGGTCAGGACAGAATAATCAAATCAGTGTGTTTGGGTCAAAAGTTGTGCATGTGGAATGTAAAATGTTAATCAGCACTTAACTTAGAACAGTGTTTCTCGGTACCCATGCCCACAGTATGGTACTGTGGCGTGGCATCAGTTAAGTTGGGCTCTAGCAAGAAAGTCTCCTTAAATTGTTGTTTCAACATTTTCTTGTAAATTAATTTTTTATATTCAAAACATTTTAAGGACAGTAGAAATCTGTGAACGGAATGGTATGTGCCAATGAAAATCAGCACACTTTTTTTCTTTTATTTTTACAATGTAAGGCTTAGGAAACTTCAGTAAGTTACAGAGTTTCTTTAGTTAAGCGATTGATAAGAGATTTAACTATAATTTTGTATTTATGAATGTGCTACACATGCTGTACATGTAAATAGGTCTCTTTGTGATTGAGCCATAATTATTAATATTTAATTCTAGTTAATTTTTCAAGAAGAGCCCTTGACTATCATCCAAGGGGGGAGAGACGTGTGGGTAGACCCCGTAAACGATGGTTGGATGAATTCCATTAAGTCTGGAACAGGCTAAGCCATAATGGATGACGATGACGTTAGCTAATATTGAAACTTTAAGATAATTTTTCCGTAAGTCTCGAGGAATTTTTGGGGGAATGGAACCTAATCTTATAAAAAAGGATTTAACAAATTGAAGTTTCACAGAGGTTGAGAACCACAACTTTGAACATGGAAAATAAGTTGTCAGAGTTAATTATTGAGTTGTCCTGATTATGTTTAGCAGGGGGTGTTGTTAATTCAGAGCAAAATAGTAACATTATGTTTTTTATTTTCATGATTTCAGGTCGTTTTGTAAACCATTCTTGTGAACCCAATTGCGAGATGCAGAAATGGAGTGTAAATGGTTTGTTTCGTATGGCATTGTTCGCTTTACGAGACATTGAGCCTCATGAGGAGCTGACGTATGATTACAACTTTTCATTATTCAATCCTGCAGAAGGACAGGTAAGCAACGCTATATATGAACATTAAAAATAAACATTGAAAATAGCACGCACACATCAATTTTTACTTCCATGTTCCTTAAGGAAATGGAAGTATGGTGATGGCAAAAAAAATCGTGTTCGAGATTATTGCAGATTCTGATTGTACTATACTCAAAACATGAAAAAAGTCAATTTTTGAAAAGTGTGTGTGTGTGTCTAGATTTTTTTCTATGGCAAACGATAACAGCCGAAAATTCAAACAGAATCAAATACGTTTTTACATACAGCACTTATTTGTAGAGTACTCAAGACCTATTGTTTTTGGTGAAGATCGGTTAAGGGAAAGGGGTAGTTTACCAGCAACTTTTTTTTTTAATGAAGGGTAATTTTTTCCTATGGAAAACGATAACAGCCGCAAATTCAAACCGAATCAAATATTGTTTTTCATACAGCCCTGAATTATAGAGTTCTCAAGAACTATTGTTTTTGGTTAAGATCGGTTAAGGGAAAGGGGTAGTTTACCTGCAACGTTTTATGTTTTAACAAGGGTATTTTCTATGGCAAACGATAACAGCCCCAAAATCAAACAGAATCAAATAATTTTTTCCATACACCCCTGAATTGTAGAGTTCTCAAGACCTTTTGTTTTTGGTGAAAAACGGTTAAGGGAAAGGGGTAGTTTTACTAGCAACGTTTTATGTTTTAACTAGGGTACTTTCTATGGCAAATGATAACAACCGCAAATTCAAACATAATCAAATAATTTTTTGCATGCAACTCTGAATTGAAGAGTTCTCAAGACCTATTGTTTTTGGTGAAGATCGGTTAAGGGAAAGGGGTAGTTTACCAGCAACGTTTTTTTTTAATGAAGGGTAATTTTTTTCCTATGGAAAACGATAACAGCCGCAAATTCAAACAGAATCAAATATTGTTTTTCATACAGCCCTGAATTATAGAGTTCTCAAGAACTATTGTTTTTTGGTTAAGATCGGTTAAGGGAAAGGGGTAGTTTACCTGGAACATTTTATGTTTTAACAAGGGTAATTTTACTTCCATATTCCTTAAGGAATGGAAGTATGGTGATTTTCTATGACGTACGATAACTGCCGTAAATTCAAACAGAATCAACTACGATTATTTTCTAAAACTTCCGGGCTGAAAGGCCGTGGTCGATTGCTTAAAATGCTGCTAAACGTTTCGGCCGCACCACCGGTGGCCATCTTCAGTAGCAAAAGAAAGAAATGTGTTCGAATAGATGATACGCCGAACACGTCTCCCAATGGACTGGGAACAAGCAACAGTGAGTTACTGCTACGATGCCTCTATTTATAACATTTTGTCCGCTTCAGGTGTATCGCACGGACCAATGAGAAGCCAGCTCGTCATACTCAATTCTGATTGGCCATGGAAAATAGACCATGCCAGACACTATTTAAGGAGATGCTTTCACCTCGGTGGTTCATAGCGACGGACGCATTCTTATGAATATGGATGGTTGTAGTCGGATCTTTGTTCAGCCTCCGATAAGTGGCCGGATCTAATAAACCTTCAATCTTCCGCTGGTAGTCTCCGGTGTTCAAGACCACAGTGGCACTCCCCGAAGTGGCACTCCACTGTGGTCTTGAACACCGAAGACTACCAGCGGAAGATTGAAGGTATATTAGATCCGGCCACTTATCGGAGGCTGAACAAAGATCCGACTACAACTGTTCTGAGAAAAACGGATTCTTTGGTTAAGCAATCTTCTCTGGCGCCTGATGTGAAGACGGCCGTCTGGTGTTCGGAGGCCCTTCCCCCTCGTCTCTATGGTTTACCGAAGATCCACAAGGAAGATGTTCCGCTGAGGCCCATCGTCAGTGCTATCGGCTCGCCTACTTACACGTTGGCAAAGCACCTCACTGGATTGCTCAAGCCGCACATCGGGCAGACGGATTCTTTCGTCCGGGACTCTTCTGATTTCCTTCGGAGGATCCGGGAGTTGGTGCTGGAGCCTGGCGATGTTCTCGTGAGTTTTGATGTGGTCTCTCTTTTCACCATGGTCCCTGTTCAGGAGGTCTTGGGGTATTTGGGTGACCTGTTCTCGGCGGACATCACTGCTTTGTTCCGGCAGGTCCTAACAACGACCTACTTCCAGTGGAATGGCGGCTTCTATGAACAGTTGGATGGCGTCGCCATGGGAAGTCCTCTCAGCCGTGTGGTTGCAAACTTCTATATGGAGAAATTTGAAGAGTTGGCAATTTCATCTGCGCCTCTGAAGCGAAGTGTTGGTTGCGGTATGTGGACGACACTTTCGTGGTCTGGAGCCATGGGGATGAAGAGTTGGAACGCTTCCTTGGACATCTGAACGCTGTACACCCGCGCATACAGTTTACGATGGAGCGCGAGAGTGCTGATCAATTGGCTTTTCTGGATGTGTTGGTCCTGAAAAGGACCGATGGCAGCTTGGGACATAAAGTTTATAGGAAGCCAACGCACACCGACAGATATCTGCACAAGACCTCCAGTCATCATCCTAGGCAGAAGAGGGCGGTGCTGAAGACTCTGGTAGACCGGGCAAAAAGAATCTGTGAGCCCCAGTATCTCGAAGATGAGTTTCGGCATCTCGAGAAAGCACTACAGTCCAACGGCTATTCTGCTGCGGAGGTTAGGAGAGCTGCCCGGCCGAGAAGATCTGGTAGGCCGGACCAGTCGGAGTTGCCTGAGGTTGTTGGCTCTGCTGTCTTGCCCTACATCCGTGGCGTGACTGACCGCATCGGCAGGTTGCTGAGTAAGCGGGGCGTCAGGACGATCTTTAAGCCAACCAAAAAGATCCAACAGTTCCTGCGACCGGTGAAAGACGCCAGGGATCCACTCTCGTCGTGCAGGGTGTACAGTATTCCTTGTACGTGTGGCCAGGTCTACATAGGCACCACGAAGCGTAGTGTCCGGACGCGCCTCTCTGAACATCGGAGATACTGCCGCCTGGGCCAGCCGGAAAAGTCCGCAGTTGCTGAACACGCTCTGTCCCACGACGATCACCGGGTGATGTTTGATGAAGCCCGCGTGTTGTCTTCTGTCCGGGGTTACTTCACTCGCCTGCATCTGGAGTCCATCCATATTCATAAGAATGCGTCCGTCGCTATGAACCGCCGAGTCCAGAGTCCAGAGTTGAACGGAGCAGCAGCTAGTCGTGCTCCGGTGGTCGCAGTGTCCGGGTGATACCCGATGACTGCATGTTGCCTTGCTGTTACCTTGACTAGCGATCTCGCGCTTGAAAGGAATGGGACCTCCATCAATTTTATTTTGGAGGGACAGGATGTTATGATTTTACTTGGACCCTGGGACCTCGAAGAGACCCGTGACGGCAGAATGGGGGAGACCTCGAAGACCTTTCGCGTGAGAAGCAGGAATGACCCTCCCACAACGGGTAGGGCGCCCCCAGCCGCTCAGGAAAAGTCGCCGAGGGCTGCCAGGCGGCAATGTCGGCGCACGGGAGAGAGCGTAGGAGGAGGCAGCGTCCACCAGAGGTGGCACTAGGCACACCTAGGGCGAGCGCAGACCCCCCTCTAGTCTGTCGCCGAGCGCCAGCACGGACAAGAGAAAGAAGGAAGGAGGAGGAGCGTGAAAATACTCAAGGTCGGGGGGATGGGGCAGATGTGCTGTAAGTGCTTATGGGGGGTCGTCGAGCAACGCTCGGGGGCGTTTGTGTCGTCTAGGTGGTGGGCCGACATCTGTGCTTAGTCGACGGATGTGAGGATGGGTCGAGACATAGGCTCGGGAGAATAGTTTAAGGGCTAGGGACCGAACGAATTCGGTAAGTGAAGGAACCTTCAACCCTCGCCTGATGGCATCATTTCTGACAAACCAGGGAGAGTTGGAGATGTAGCGGAGGGTTCGGGATTGGAAAGCTTCCAAACGGGCGACAACGGATGGGCTGAGTAGTACCCAAAAGGCGGGGGCTGCGTAAGTCAGGATTGCCCTAAGAAAGAGCAAGTAGATGGTGAGTTTAGTGCGCACAGGCACTGAACCCCGATGAGAGAGAAAGGGAAATAGTTTGGCTCTGACGCCTCTGGCGCGCTGGAGACTCAGAGAGACATGAGGTGCAAAGCTTAGGCATCGGTCAAGAGTGACGCCCAAGTACTTTACAGTCCGTTTCCACTCGATTGGGCTCCCTTCAAGGGAGAGGGACTGGCAGCGGGAAGTTAATTTACGAGAAAAGGCGATCGCCTCGGATTTCTCCGCATTGACCGCCATCCTCCACTTCCTTAGCCAGTCCGGAAGTACGGCGAGCTGACGTTGCACCAGGCCAGCTGCGAAATCAAGACTCGCTGAGCTGGCGTGGTACATAGCGTCATCCGCATAGAGCGAGAGAGTGACTCCAGGCTGAACAGGCAGGTCGTTCGTGTACACGAGGTACAGAACGGGGCCAAGGACAGATCCCTGAGGTACGCCTGCGGCGACTGGTCGGACGGATGAGTACAACCCTTCGACGCATACCCTAAAGATACGATCGCACAAGTACGATCGGAGAAAATGAACGAATGAGGCAGGGAGTGGGGAGTGGGCCAGTTTGTAGAGAAGGCCTTCGTGCCAGACTCGATCGAAGGCCTTACTCACGTCGAGCAATACAGCGACGGAGCACAGATGCTTGTTGTAGGCGTCCGTCAAATGGGTAACAACCCGGACGAGTTGAAGGGTCGTCGAGTGCTCTCTGCGAAAGCCGAACTGCTCCTGCCGAATGAAACCATCCAGCAGAGGCGCGTACCGACCGTGCAGGAGGCGCTCGAGTACCTTCGATATGACTGGCAACAGTGAGATGGGTCGATGGTTTGAGGGGTCAATACGCAGCTTGCGAGGCTTGGGGATCATGATGATTTTCGCACGCTTCCACAGGCTGGGGAAGTAATGAAGCCGGAGACATCCATTGAACAGCTCGTGGACCAAGTTGATGAGGCTAGGGGGAGCGTGTTGTAGCGCCGCCGCTCCGATACGATCATCGCCGGGCGCCCTCTTAGGGCGAAGTCGACCAATAGCCGAGACAACATCGGCCCGGTCGAACGGGTCAGGGATGTCAGCTGGAGGGCGGGAAAAATATCCAGATAGGAAGTCTGCGACCTCGGCCGAGTGGACGGGGTCGCAGACGCCTCCGTGGACGGTGAATTGCTCCTCCATGGTTGCGGAAAAGACTTCAGCTTTGCCGGCCGCGGAGTACACAATGCCGTCCGGTGATCTGAGGGGATGGCGGGTCCTTTTGTCGCCATTAAGTCGACTCGCAGCCTGCCAGACAGACTCGGGCCGGACTTCAAGAGACTCGAGATACGAGTCCCAACGATGTGCAGTGGCATCAAGCAGAAGCTGCTTGACAAGGTCAGATTGGGCGTTGAGCCTGCGTTTGATAGCAGGATCCCGGGTTTGTTGCCATCTCCGGCGGAGTTGGCGCCGAGTTTGGATGGCGAGGAGCACCTCTTCAGGTAATTGAGACCGGCGATTTGTCTCTGGGACAAGATAGGTGTGTGTGTCCATAGCGGACGTAACGACTTCTTGAAGATAGTCGGCCATACGGTCCGCATCAGCCGTAGAGGCGATGGGGGCCGGGGGGTCAGATGGCACTGTTCGTTGGAGTTCGTCATGATAGGAGCGCCAGTTGACTCTCCGTGGACGAGAGGGGGGTTGGAGAGGTGTGTCCAACAGGGGACGAACAGTGATAAGTACCGGGTCGTGGTCGGACGAGAGGTCCGATACAGCACTGACAGTGATAGGAATGGCCAGGTCCTTGACAATAACAATGTCAAGGACATCCGGAAGGCCCCTAGTGGGCACGTGGGTCGGTGAGTCAGGACCAATAACTGAGACCTGCAGATGACGCTGAACGTAGCTGTAGAGCGAGCGGCCACGCGGGTTCGTGACACGGCTGTTCCAAGAGGGATGCTTGGAGTTGAAGTCTCCGGCAGCTATAGTAGGTAGTTCGTGGTCGAGGAGGGCGTCCCACTCCTCAGGCGGCGGAGGCCCTCCGGGCCCGGGAGGAAGGTACGCCGAAATTAGGCGAACCTCCCGATCCCCGATCCAGAGGGCCACCGCCGTCGTCTCCAAATACCTAGTATCTGGAGGGGGTAAGAGACGATGGGCAATGCGCCTGTGGACGAGAATAGCAGTACCCCCGCTGGGACGAGCGGGGGGTTGTAGCCGGGGCCTATCCGTGCGATATGTAGTGTACGCCGGAAGCTGAAAGGAAGCAGCAGGGGTAAGGAAAGTTTCGGAGAGGAGATGACATCGAGGTCATATTCAGTGGCAAAGTTAGCCAATTCGGCTCGGCGAGACGGAACACCACACGCGTTCCATGCCACCAGCCGAAGAGGCCTAGACATTGAGAGGCAGGAGAGTCATGAGGGAGGTAAGAATGGTGACTAGCAGAGACTGGACGTCCTTGGCAGCCAAGATTTGAGGGATGAGGGTCTCAACCCAGACACGCAAACGATCGGCAAAGGTCGGATCCGAGGACCCTTCCTCCGTCGATGGCGCCTGCGGCGTGGGCGGGGGCACTCGATACATGATACCATTATCGGGCCGAGGTGTAGTTGTAGGCTGCCGAGGCTCTTGGGGAGCTGGGGCAGATGCTGACTTAGTTGCAGCGGGCTTGTGCTGCGTGAGGATGGTGGTCGATGACTTTTTCTTCTTTGGCGCGGGTTGCTTTCGCGACGAGGCCAAAGGAGGTAAAGATGTATCGGAGGCGGCGGCTGCCGCGTAACTGAGCGCTCCGGCAGGCGCTGGGCAGGTCGGGGGGACTACAGCGGCTGCAGGCGCAGACGAGGTAGCCGGAACTGGGGCCGCCGGGGCGGTAGATGCAGGGGCTGAGGGTTTCTTGGGGGCAGGTGGGATAAGCTTTTGGGCCTTGGTGATGCGCTTTAGGGCGTCATGATAGTGCTTGCACTGGCGAGAGCTTGCCGGGTGTGGTTCACGACAGTTTGCACACGTGGCAGTGGCGGTGCGTTCACGAGGACAATCGCCCTTGTGATGACCTTCACCACAACGAATGCAGCGTGTCGGGTAATGGCAATAGATACTGCTGTGTCCGTACCTCTGGCAGTTGTAGCACTGCTTGGGTCCGGGTCGGGACTCGAAAGCTGAAACTTTTACCCGGAGGTAAAAGAGAGAGTCTACTTGGTAAATGGCTTGGAAATTCCCTACCTTGAGGATTTTCACAAGGAAGGCATTTCTGGGAATGCGTCTGCCGGGGGAGAAGAGAGGAGTTACAGAGCTGACAGTAAAGCCCAAAAGTTCAAGGGCGTGCGAGATTGTAGGCTCGGGAACATCGGCGGGGATGCCGATGATCTCGACCTTGAGTTCCCTCTCCTCCGGCAGGGCGTAGGTGTAGTAAGGGATACCACGATCAGTCAGCAGCTTCTGGGCGAGCCGGAAACTGTCGATGGTCGTGGTCTCAATTCTGACGGAGCGGCCACCCTGACAAACTGCAGTCAGGGTATTCGCAGGAGCGGCCCGGTGAAGTCGCCGCATGACCTTATCCCAGTCAGTAGGCCGGTCAAAGATCTGAGGCGGCAACCGCCGAGTCGGGGTAGGTGGTGAGGTGGCCGTAGCGGGTCTATCCGTGGCAGGACCCAGCTGGGAAGACCGCCCGGACCCCGCGGAGTCGCCACTGTTTCGCCGTTTCCGGCTACTCACAGTTTGCCACTCCTCAGTGTCCATGGCACTCGTCCCAGCAGACACTGTCTCGGTTTCGGCAGGTAAAGGTTGCGCCAAAGCGCCAGGTGGGATTTCGTGGCCCTGAGAAGGACCGACGGGAAGGTTGGTTGCGGCCATCGGCGAGGTTAACCTACGCCTAGGCTGGAGAGACTTCACGGATCGCTAGCTGGTTAGTGAGGTATACTACTTAAAAGATACAACACTTACCAGGCAACAGTCAGCAGCGGAGAACACCAAAACACCACTAACACCAGAAACTCGAGTTCACCACTGCCCGCACAAATGTAACACAGAGCACTAATTATTTATAACACTATGTGAAAGTTTCAGCTTGATTAAAGAAGTAATAAATGAGATATAGCACTCCAGACAAGCTGGAGCCAGTGTTGTGCAATGGAAAATTCCACGCACAAGAACAAGAAAACGAACGACGCAGCCTACCTTGGCAACAGCTCAGGGTAGACTCACTGAACCGCCGAGGTGAAAGCATCTCCTTAAATAGTGTCTGGCATGGTCTATTTTCCATGGCCAATCAGAATTGAGTATGACGAGCTGGCTTCTCATTGGTCCGTGCGATACACCTGAAGCGGACAAAATGTTATAAATAGAGGCATCGTAGCAGTAACTCACTGTTGCTTCTTCCCAGTCCATTGGGAGACGTGTTCGGCGTATCATCTATTCGAACACATTTCTTTCTTTTGCTACTGAAGATGGCCACCGGTGGTGCGGCCGAAACGTTTAGCAGCATTTTAAGCAATCGACCACGGCCTTTCAGCCCGGAAGTTTTAGAAAATAATCGTAATGACACCGGCCGTGAAAGCCTACGCACTAAGAATCAACAATTTTTTTGCATACCTTTTTGAATTATAGAGAACTCAAGTTGATTTTGTTGAAGATCGCTTAAGGGAAAGGGGTAGTTTACCAGGAACGTTTTATGTTTTAACAAGAGTAATTTTTTTTTTTTGACGAACGATAACTGCCGCAAATTAAAAGAGAATCAAATAATTTTTTGCATACGGTCCTGAGTTGTAGAGGACTCAAGGCCTGTTGATTTCGATGAAGATCGGTTAAGGGAAAGTGGTAGTTTACCTGCAACGTTTTATGTTTTAACAAGGGTAATATTTTCTATGATGAACGATAAGTGCCGTAAATTTAGACATAATCAAGTAATGTTTTACACATGTGCCTGCGTTGTAGAGGACTCAAGACCTATTGATTTTGGTGAAGAACGGTTAAGGGGAAAGGGTAGTTTACCTGCAACATTTTATGTTTTAACTAGAGTAAAGTACTTAATTTTGATAAATAAAGTATCCTGATAAGAAATCATAATAATCCACTGTAGAAACGTAGATGAAATATCTATAAATGAAGAGGCTAGTTTAACGGGGTGGGGGTAATTTTCTATTAATGAAAATTATAGTTGAAGAGGGAGGGGAGAATTTTTTATGTGTACTATATTATCGGTAACAAAGAAGTAGTTTTTTGTTAAAATTCCTTCCCGGGCTGTTTAGCAATAGTCCAATGTTTTCTGCAAAACCAGACGTTTCGGTAATGCCACTGACTGCCATCATCAGTGAAAATCTAGTGTGAAAACGTGAGGTGGTATAAGTTAGTGACCACAGTACTGTGGTTAAGGCTGAAGCAATAGAAAGAAGTAGTTTCTATGGAAATATTTCATTTCGAATATGATTTTAAATATAAATCTTGTAGAACATGGAAATCATGTATGGATCTCATACCGATATTTAAAATAACTTGTGTTGATTAATTCAAAATAGGTGGTTGTGGGAGAGAAATTCACTTGTGTTAGGGGAGGAATTGTGAGTTAAATTTGCAGGAAATTGGAAGTCAAACAGATCATAGTATTGTTTACACACTTTTTTTTTTAGAAATGTAGTGGGGCATTATTGAGTGGAACAAATATTTAGTGAACAACCTAGTATTTTTTTAAATTATAATTTTAGCAATTCTAAAGACATTCTTTATATAGAACAATGTATTTCATTTTAATTTAGTGTTTTTTGTTGGTTTTTATAAAAATTGGTAATATCCGTACTGGATCTTAGCATAAAAATTGTGTATAATGAATTTTGTGTGAAGGAAGACAATGTTTGGAAGTAGTTTTTTTTTCACAATATTCATTAGGTAATTAGTAATAACCCTAGATCTGTATTATTTCGAGAATGGTTTTAACATTTGTGGAGGGTGTGATCTAAGATGAAAGTTATAAGCAATAATCACAAAATCCTAATACTTATCTACCTTACCATTCCCGGAAAAAAGAGGCCAAAACCACTACCACATTTTGGCAGGTGGAATGTGGAAACTGCAACAGTGTCCCTATAAAAACAACTCAAATATTTCAAATTTTACTTAACTGACTTTTTCCAGATCCATTTAGACGAACTCGTTGAGCACAGGTTATGTTAAGACAAGGTGACATTAGAAATAACAAGTCAAATTCATGTTAACATATACTCCTTTGTTACTAATCATTAATTGTTGTTGGCTTCGTTAACCAGAAATGATTACATTTACATTACATTGCACCACGACTGTTGTTCAAATGAAACATATTAAGTATGTAAATTTACCAAAGACTGAGTTTCAAAAGAAATAAAACAAATAGTTTAATAAAGACTATAGTTAAAACAGTTTTAGCAAAAGAATGTTAACCCATAACTTTGTAGTTAGTAATCATTAATTGTTGTTGGCTTCGTTAACCAGAAATGATTACATTTACATTACATTGCACCACGACTGTTGTTCAAATGAAACATATTAAGTATGTAAATTTACCAAAGACTGAGTTTCAAAAGAAATAAAACAAACAGTTTAATAAAGACTATAGTTAAAACAGTTTTAGCAAAAGAATGTTAACCCATAACTTTGTATATAACAAAAAATAGTACATTAACCTATAATAAGGTCACTGTTAATGGTGCCATTATTTTGCATTGTTGTCTTGATATATAAAAAAGAAACAAATTCTGTTAACACCTTATTAAACTAGCCCAATTTTAAAAAAATCAAGCTAATCAGTACTTTTTAAATTTCTCTTTTCTCTCTCTCCTCCCCTTTTTTATTAATTAAGAAAATTATGTTAAATTAACCTGTGTGTGTGTGTGTGTGTGTGTGTGTGTGTGTGTGTGTGTGTGTGAGAGAGAGAGAGAGAGAGAGAGAGAGAGAGAGAGAGAGAGAGAGAGAGAGAGAGATTAACATGTGTTTGTAAGTGTATATTTGGCAACAGAGCAGTGTAGAAACACACCCATCTAAAACCCGTCATAGCCATTCTTAGTAATTTTTTATATAATACCTGTGGGTCCCATTTTTCTTTATCAAGGATACATTTTTTTATAAAGTGTCACATTTAGTGAATATGAAAATCTTCCTAATTTTAGTTTACTAAGGTCCAGGTCATGCTATATAATCACTTTATATTAACATTTCTTGATAAAATAATTGATTTTGTTTTCTTATGTAATCATTTCTACTCTGTTTTACAGAAGTGTAAATGTGGTTCAACAAAGTGTAGAGGAGTGATTGGTGGAAAGTCGCAGCGTTTAAGCACAAACGGTAGCATACAGCCTTCTGCGACCTCTGTGAACAGCGAAGACAAGTCATCATCCACAGTCGGTAGGCCAAGGAAGAATTCACGCAAAGGAACCGCTGGCAAGAAGTTGTCAACAAAAGCCGCTAAAGAAGTGGTTAAACCGCCAGCTGTTAATAAAGAACCTCCTGTTAAAGAAACTGTTAAAGAAGCCAACATGAATGCAATAGCTTCGGTTGCAGCAAGACTCAGCCATTTAACTCCCATGAAACCTATGTCAAATCAGCAGAAAGTTTTTGTACAGTTGCATCATTGTTTCCTGCTTAGAAATCTTGAAAAGGTAATTATCAAAATTGTTTTAATTTGTAATGTGTGGAATTTAAATGTCTTCTTCTTTTTCTTCTTCTTCTTCAAGGCTTAGACTGTTTAGTCTGTTTCTGCTCCAAACTGGTTAGACTATCTCTTTCTTGGGTCTTCCCTGGCTTCTCTTCCCCTTCAACTGATACAATAAGGCTACCTTGGAGAATCTGCCACTGCCCATTCTGCTAATTTGTTGTTTCCAGCTTTCTCTATACTTATTGATGATTCCGTTTACTTCTTCGACTTTCAGTTCCTCTCTTATCTGATTGTTTCTTTTCATATCTGATTTTGTGTACCCAGCTGTGGAATGCAAAAATTTCATTTCCATTGCCTGAAATCTTGATATTTGTCTAGCAGACATTGTACATGTTTCTGAGCCATAAGTAAGGGTAGGAACTACCAAGGATTTCTATAATTTTATTATGTACTCTTAAATTTAAATTTATTGAGTAGTTAAATCATAGTATAGAAAATTTTCCAACAATAAGAGGAAGCCTTGTTTTCATCTGAATTAAAATATACGAGGGCTATTCAGAAAGTAAGTTCAGATAGGGTATTAAAGGAAACTAAGAATTTATGTACAAAACATTTTTATTGCTATTTGAAGTACATACCTTAAGCTACATTTCTGTATAGTTTTCGCCATTTTTAAAGACTTTTCATAGCGAGACACCAGACGTTATATACCTTCGTCATGGAAATTTCTTGCCTATGATTTGAACGATGTACTAACAGCTTGTTTGACATCGTTGGCCACCAAGGAAGGATTTCTCGTGCTTGAAAACGTGATATTCACTTTGTGTGAAGTCTGGGTTGTAAAGCGGATGATCAGCTTGTTCCCAGCTAAACTTTGTGAGGAGATGTTGCGTTGCAGCGGCAATGTGTGTGCACTGCCATATGATTTATTGCTATGTCCCATGTAAGCATCCTACATTGCTTATTGTGGATAGAACTAAACAAAAAAATATCTATCTTGGTACCATTGAATCGCTTACTGCTTCTTCTCCATAAATATAAAAAATCTGACAGTGAATTTCAGTTGTTTTAATGCCTTTCGCATTCAAGAACCGAATCACATACTTTCACGCGTGGCAGGTGTCTCGTATTTCTTCGACATTATAAACATGTCCAACGAAGCTTATTCAGTGCACAGACGTTTACAAATAATGTTGTTGGCTTGCCAATGAATTAATAAACTGGTTGCGCATGCACAACAGCATGATGGCATCGATACCACAGCTATATTAAAAAACAACTTACTTCCTGAATAACCCTCATACTTTACATAACAGAGTTAAGAGTGTTGAATGGTATAACTGTGTATATAACATTTCAGGTGAAGCAGTTACGAGAAAGGTTAAAGCAAGCTGTTCGTGGTGGCGCAGCTGTGTCTGAAACTGTACAACAGGAAACAAAGTCCAGCACACAACAGGTTAAACAGTCAGAAGTGTTTTTGTCACAACTGAACGCGTTGTCAACACCTCGGAATATAAGAACACGCCGGCTTGCTCAGGCCCAGGAAAACCCAGAAATGACAAAAACAGCAAGGCTAGCATATGTTTTCAGACATTTATATAATGCTGTCGTAAGCGCTAAAGGTGAGTTGTGGACACAGTTTAGTAGTTTCAGTATCATATTAGAAAATTGAATAGTAGCCTGTAGAATTTGTGTAAATTATATAAACTGTGTAAAGTGATTATTTAATGTGATTTTAATAGGTTACAGTGCACTGCAGCCTCATTATACTTGAAAATTATAAGGAAGTCACCAGATTAGCTGTTTTTTGTCAGATTACAGGGACATAAAATAATAAAAAACACTGATGTGATTTGCACACCTTTTAGTATTTCTTCACTACTGGATTTTACTTATTTATCTATATATATGGGGGCTGGGAAATTAAAATAGAAAATATGGCAAGTTTCCTGGCTGTCCCTGTAATAACTTTTAAAAAGACAATAATTGTGTCTCTCTTCCAAGCCATATGTGCTGTCACCGACAAAAGGCTTGTCACATAACAAATGGCGCCAATCGTGGAACTGTTCGTTATTTTGGTGACCCTAAAAAGGGCCGTGTGGCGAAAACGCTGTGATGTTTGTTCCTCCCAAGCCGTGCTGAGATGGTCGGTGGCTTACCCGCTGTTTGTGGCGTACTGCAGTCCTCCTCTTCTTTTGGCAATCGGTGTGTAGAATCCGCTGTTGGACCAGCGAAGTCCATTGCTGGTGCGTTACAGGGCAAAGAATGTGAAGAACATGCGTTCTACTCATCGGCTGTTCCTTCCGGCTGGCTCCGCGTCAATGTCATCCAATAGAGGAGAGGAGATGAGGTTCATCCAATGGCGTGGTGATGGAGTGCGCCAAAAAATTCTAGTGGCAATCTTTTTATGCCCTGGCCGGGATCGCTGATTGGTTTGTTGCGAGCACGTCAGGTGTCATGGCTCGGCTGCTGATCCCTGATTGGCTCGCTGTGTATTCGTCAGGTGTTACGCGCCGCCAGGTGTTCGCGGCGCTGGTAACGGAGAGCAGATGTTTTCCTTGCTGCCGTCACTGTGCATATGTTCAAAATGAAACTCTTCATAAATTTCTTCCTGGTTTCTAAAGGCAGTTTCTGGATCCCAGAAGAGATCTCTTCAAAAATGCCCCTCTTGCTTCTGCAATTCTACTTTTTACATCACTTTACATCTCACATCTGATGTAATGCAGCTACCAAGATATTTAAAGGTATGAACTTGCACTAGGTTCCTACCATTCAGAAATATCTCAGCCTTCTGTTTTCCAGTTCTTGACTTTTGTTCTTTCTTATTTATCATCATGTTTTATTTATCTTTTAGGATTGTGTTCACTTGGTAAAATGGATTTTTACTTAAAAGTGCAATGTCATCTGCAAACGGATAGTTTTATAGCATATGCCATTAATTATTATTCTTTGCAGCAGTTTTCTATGAACTCCACATACAAGTTGAACAGAAGTGAGAATAATCTACTTGTCTAATGCCATTCGATATCTGTATTTTGAGTACATTCCATTTTATTGGATCATTTATCACAAAAATCCAAATTATTGTCTGGATCTACCACCTTTTCATAATCTAAAATGAAATTATAAGGAGGTACTGTTCAAAACCAAAGAATCTTTAGAGTGTTAGACTATAAACATCAGTCCTTATTGATCGGCATGAAAACACGGCACTGATCTAGGCATTTCAAATCTAATCATGTGAAAGTTATTACAATTTTTATCTCTTCAAATTATAGTTGTGCAAGAGTTCCCTGTCAGTGAGATAGGGGAAAATCAGAAATATTTGCAGAAAACATTGGAGAGATGACATGGTCCTTCTTGAGTGGTGAAGACCATTTTTATGTGTTTGGTTTCACAATATTTGTGCGATTGGTTGGAAAGCAGTCCGGGACAACTTCGTGATCACTTTTTCCTGTGAATGTGTTACAGTGTATTACTTTGGTGGTTGCCCATGTTTCTTTGAAGAGGATGGAGATGGAGTAACAGTGAATTCTGTTAGCTGTATATTCATATTATGTCAATTCTTTTTGCATGTCAACTGATCAGACATGGCATTACCATGTCACATGTATGCTTTCAACAAGAGACAGCAACCAGCCATACACAAAGAGCTTCGGTAGAAGCCATTTACCACATTCTGCTTGATTACTTGATCATTCTGTTTTATGATTATTTTGTTTGGGAATGCCCCATCAGTAAACTACACAGAGACCAGCTGTAATACTGTAACTGGGTAATACAACAGCTGTTAATTTAAAATAGCAGTTAATAAGGAAATTGTGGCAATATTTAAGACAGGACAACGCTCAATACAGAAATTGCTGTGTAGGCTTGCAAGAATGTTTGTGAAAAAATTTGCATCATTAAGTTGATGCTACTTTTAAGAACAGTTGCTTATATAACTGGCACTCGAGTCATTCTGTACATTTACCAGTAAAATTTATTAATAAAACAACATTTGCTTGTGAACTTACTGATTTCTACCACAATAATATTTAACAAGCATAAACATCTTACAAATCCCTTACCTGCATCGGGTCCCAGAGTCTTCACGTGAACTCGTTACCTATAAGTGATTTAGGGTTATATGTTATTAATAAACTCAACTCTCATTGCATTTGTTAATCAACTCAATTTTTTATTTTTACCTTCTTTGATACTCTTTTTGAATTTACTTGCTTTCCATTTTACTGCTCAAACTATTACTGTTTCTTTTAATTACTTTTTTCTTTTAAAAATACAAAAAAAAAAAAAAATTTACTTTAACATTGCTTCACTTATTCTAATAACTAGTTTAAATAAGGCAATCCAGCATTTGCTCATTTATACCTGCCATTCATACTTTTTTAACCCCTTTTATAGTTAGAGATCTCTTTTTCCCCATTACATAACTTTTATTTTTGTAAATTGAAACATAATTATGTTCCTTCTGTGTCCGTCTGCAAGTGGTCGTAACCCTACCGTTGGTACACGTGTTATTCACTTTTGTTTGTCCGAAATGTATTTCACTGGTTCAATTTTGCTCACTCGCTGTTGTTTCACGTTTAATCGTTGTTGGATCACTTTATAACATTTTAATTTATACTTATTTCACATTTTTTAACAATCTTACTATATTTTGGCTCGCGAGCCCTTTTACGTTGAACCGGCCGGAGCCGCAGGTACGTGACGACAGAGTTTGTTCTCTGCGCACTAGGCAAGAAGGAATGTATACGGACGTGACGCTTTCGTACGCTTTGGTTAAATACAATGAAAAAGTTTTATATTGCAAACCCTCATCGGTTTGTACCGTTACAATACCCTCCCCCCCAATGAGAGGTTTTCTGCCGAAACAGAAAAACTCTCCTTGCTAACCTAAGAGGACCAGCGAGGATATGGTGCCAACAACCCCCCTTAATTCCTTCATAAATCATGGGTACTCTACCCCCCTAGTTCGGCGACTATGGCTGTACCTGAATGACATTACTGGACTTCTCAGTTCGAGATCCCAACACCGTAAAATCAGACAGGCACTCACCACAGTATCACCTAACCTTGTAACATTCCAGATAAAATCAACAACTGGCCTTGTACCAAACCAAATTCTCAACCGATATATCGGCCCTTATAAATACTGGATTGCCTTTAGCAAATTACTGGGTGCGTACATATATGCCTTACTATCTTAAATACAGTACCTTAACTCAACTAAACATTCTTTACTGTACCAAACCCTAACTTCAAAACAATTGTAATCATTTTTAAATTAACATAAACATTTTACCCTCAAATATAAACACAATTCCCTTATTTTACTCAACTGTTACTTATTTGTCTGGCAAAGATCATCTCAAAACGAAAATAAACTATTTAAATTTCATTCATGTAGTGAAATAAATCTATGTTCACTACCAAAGATCCACATTAAAGTTGATTTACATCATTCCTTTTAATTACTTACTTTAATCTCATTATTTGAAGACTTTTACATTAATTAAATCCTCTCACATAAATGTTAATTACCTCATAGTCAAACACGGTAAGTTACTTCAAAACAATTTTAATTTACTTAATTTCATATGGTCTTCATTTACTTCATAATAAAATTCATTCATCATTTCTTCCATAACCTTTAAATCCAACTTTCAAATGTAACTTTTATTTCTATTAAACAATAAAGTCCCTGTTCTGGGTGGCATTGTAACTTTTATTTCTCTATTTTTACTTTTTTATTAATAATCTTTATTGTACTTACCTTGTAATTCAAAACACACATCTGGTATACACACAGTTGTTGCCGCACTACCTTTTCTTACTAAGGGCCAGGATACATTATTAAGCGAGCACAGAAACAGTTTGGGCATTCGAAATAATAAGTCTAACAACATTTAGGTGAAATAAAACTTGTGGTTTAATATTTCTGAATTTCTGCAATCATGAAAATTTACAAAACAACAACATGGAGTCGTGATCACAAAACAAAATGGCGGCTATGTACTTCCGCTATATTACAACTACACTACGTCAATTTCAATTATTCATTTCTTTTATCTCCTGTATTTAATTTATAAACAAGAGCATCTCTACTAACTGCAGTTATCATTGATTTTACTTTACGTTTCTGTTGATATTATTACATAAACAATGCCTCCTGGTTTTGCTTTGAGAGGCCGGCACTCATTCGCACGCATACATTCTCTCTCCCCATACATTAATTTATTTGTACATTGTGATTTAGAAATTATTTGAGCTCAGATAATAAAATTGATATGGTTATAAATTTTGACTTTCCTGAACTTATGATGTCGCAATTTCTCCTCAGACGTTCTCCATTGTCAGCAGGTGTTTCGCTGAACTTAATTGTTTGAGTCTGTTCCTTCACTGCACTGAATTTACTTTACATTTTCTTTGTTTGTTAGTTAATGGTACTTGCTACCTTTTTAATTACATTTTTGTACTGTTTAAAACACTTTTGCTGGCAATACTTTGCCAGCAAATTTTGTAGCGTGCTACTGCACTGAATGTAGGTTGAAGACTGGGGCAGATATTATGTTGTAAATTCGGCAGATGGAAGGGATTAATCGTTATCACCCTTTTGTTCAGCGCTGATGATGGCATTGTTTTACATCACCGTTGTTACGTTTGTCGTATTATTTATGACGTGTTCGTATGTTCGATTCTTGCTTTGTCTGAATATGTGTCGTATGTCACGTAGGCCAGTGACCTTGAAGTCGATTTGCTCTGGCAAACTGGGTTGTATTGTATACATTTGGGAATTTCTAACCTTATGTCTTTTAATACATTAAATCACAATAAATTAATTTTGCCTGTACCGACAAATTCCTACACGGTCCTAACCCTACCGTTGGTACACGTGTTTTTCACTTTTGTTTGTCCGAAATGTATTTCACTGGTTCAGTTTTGCTCACTCGCTGTTGTTTCACGTTTAATCGTTGTTGGATCACTTTATAACATTTTAATTTAGACTTATTTCACATTTTTTAACAATCTTACTATATTTTGGCTCGCGAGCCCTTTTACGTTGAACCGGCCGGAGCCGCAGCTACGTGACGACAGAGTTTGTTCTCTGTGCACTAGGCGAGAAGGAATGTATATGGACGTGACACTTTCATGGGAAAGCTGGCCGACCTGTGCGCGCGTATGAGTGAATGCGCACCCTTGCTGATAACTTTTGTATTCCTGTGTAACATGCTGTGCCTTATACGGAGCGATAGTCCGCAACCCATTATTACGCTTTGGTTAAATACAATGAAAAAGTTTTATATTGCAAACCCTCATCGGTTTGTACCATTACATGCTTGCATTGTATTAATTAAAACTCAGTCGTTTTCCATGTGGACCTTGTTTTATTCAAGTAATAGTAGAAGTGTGTAATGCTTAGTACATAAAACATATCTTCATTATGTGTCTGTTATTTATGTGTATTGTTACTGTAAAGTGTATTTTTTATTCATCATATAAAAGGTCTCCAGATCGCTTATAAGATTCAATTAATTTAAAATATACCTTATCTGATCCGTCAGCGATCTTGTAGTTTTATATTCCACTACATGTTTCGGGAATGAAATTCCCATCATCAGGTAAAACTTCTTCTTCCTAATATATAGGAGTCGTCGGTGAAATTATTAAAAACACATTTACCAATTTACCAATGAACATTTACCAAAAAAGGACATCACATCAGCCAAGTCTAAATTTGCGTTACATTTAATTAATGAAAATCACAACTACACTGGGTTTGCAGAGAATATGGTACTAACATGTCACTAACAAAGGTCGTTTGATGGATGCGGTGGAAGAATTCGAAATTTATAAAGCATCCAAAATACATAAAGAAAGTTTGCTCAACGACCAGCTTTCATTTAGATCGAACACGTTGTATGATACCGTATTAAAGATAAACGGTGAACTTTGCAATCAGCCCAGATGATATGTGACTGTCGGGCAGTGTGCACTGTCTTCGTTAGCTGTGTGTGTAATGTGTTTTAATTAAGCAATTTTTAACAGTTGTGTTTGTTTTATTCGTTCGTGTGTGTATGTGTTTTTAATAATTTCACCGACGACTCCTATATATTAGGAAGAAGAAGTTTTATCTGATGACGGGAATTTAATTCCCGAAACATGTAGTGGAATATTAAACTACAAGATCGCTGACGGATCAGCTAAGGTATATTTTAAATTAATTGTATTTTTTATTATTATTAATAAGTTAACACTTTTCTTACAAAAAAAATGTATAATACAGGGTCCGGCATAAAGACCTCCCCTATTGAAATAGGTAATTACAAACAAACAGAGAAAGATACAGACAAAATATTTTTATTTATGAATAACATACACTATGCCATTTTACATTAATGTTTTTTAAAAATTATGTCCATTAAATGGGGGCCTCCATTATTGACACACTGACGAAGCCGTTCCCGAACGTTTTCCATAGCTCTTCGTGTCATTTCTGGCGGAATGTTTAGCAACTTCGTGGGTGATTACCTCCTTAAGAGCTTCCATGGTCCTAGGGCGATGTTTGTACACTTGTGCCTTTAAATATCCCTAAAGGAAATAATCACAAGGCGTCAAATCTGGCGACCTTGGGGGCCAGGCAATGTCACCGAGCCCAGGAAACAATTCTCTCAGAATTTCTCGAGAACGCCGAGCAGTGTGGGCTGTAGCTCCGTCTTGTTGGAACCAGACTTCTCCTTCATGGTCCTCAATGAATTGGTTAAACTTGGGCCGGAGGAAAGTTTCTAACATGTGAAAGTAGCGATTGGAATTACCGTTACTGCCTGGCCATCTTCTTCAAAAAAGTATGGACCCCACACACCAAATTTGGCAACGCCACACCAAACAGTAACATGAGGGCTGTGAAGTGGTCGCTGGTGAAGTTCTCGAGGGTTACGTTCACCCCAGTACCGAAAATTTTGCTTATTTACAGTGCATGCCAAGTGGAAGTGAGCCTCGTCAGAAAAAATCACAACAGCTGTAGGGGGAATGTTCTGAAGAATGTCTTCACACAAAGCTCTGCGAGTTTCAAAATCTCTTGTGCTTAGTTCTTGTGTAACCATCATTTTGTAGGGATGCATGTTGAGATTGCTGTGCAGGATTCTTCTTACACTCCGATCAGACAGGCCCAGGGAAGCTGCGTGTTTCACTGCTGAACGCTTTGGAGATTGCAGGACGGAAGCTCTCACATGTGCCACATTGTCCAGCGTTTTTATGGTCCGAGGTCAGCCAGGAGATTTTCTTTTTAATGCTGAACCTGTTGCTCTAAAGTTCGATACCCAAACATGAATTGATTTTCTATCCGGAACAGACTCATGTCGGCCAAGTGCGAACCGAATACGAAATGCACGCTGTGTAGTTATCACAGAACCACCATTACGAATAAATTCCTCCACAACAAAAGTGCAATGCTCACCAAGCCATGCCATTGCGCTCACTGAAAATGGCACGTACACCACTATCGATCGATACCCCCTCCACAGCCGTACCCCCACCACCGTTCATCCAGTGGCTTCTCTAAATGGGGGTGGTCTTTATACCGGACCCTGTATATTCTTGTAAGAAAAGTGTTAATAATAATAATAATAATAATAATAATAATAATAAAATATGTACAAGAATAATGTGGGCAAATATGAATGAAAAATTTATGTTCAAACTTAGGTTTGTACATCAGTCAGCCTGTATATATTTTATGTATCAGCTTTTTTTCAACAGTGTTACTTTTAATACAAATCTTATGTGCAGAAGACAATGGCGATATGCTTGCTGCTCCATTTGTCACATTGCCATCGAAACGAAAACTGCCATTATACTATCAGAAAATCAGTGATCCAATTGATCTGTCTACTTTAGAACAAAACATTGTTACTGGTGTGTACAAAACTGTGGAGTCATTTGACCAAGATATGACAAGACTGTTTATAAATAATGTGAAATTCTTTGGCCGAACAACGGATCTAGGCATTGCCGCAACACGATTAAGAAAAATATACAACATTGCAAAGTTGGACTTTGTCAGCCAACTTGAAGAGATCCTCGGGGAAAGTCCTCCTGCATCCTTCGTGCCAGAACAAGAAGATCCTGGTAAGTACTTGTTTCAGTGCACAGTTGAGTTTTAAAATGAAATTTTTACAGAGACTATTACTTCCATGTTCCATAAAGAAATGGAAGTATGGTCATGGTGAAAAAAATCATGTTCGAGATAACTTCTGATTCTGATTGTACTACCCTCAAAATATGAAGAAAAGTCATTTTTCAAAAAGTGTGCATGTGTGTGTGTGTGTGTGTGTGTGTGTGTGGCATTTTTTCTATGGCAAACGATAACAGCTGCAAATTCAAACAGAATCAAATAATTTTTTACATATGTGCCTGAGTTGTAGAGGACTCAAACCCTATTGATTTTGGTGAAGATCGGTTACAGGGAAAGGGTAGTTTACCTGCAACGTTTTATGTTTTAACAAGAGTAAAGTACTTAATTTTGATAAATAAAGTATCCTGATAAGAAGATCATAATAATCCACTGTAGAAACGTAGATTAAATGTCTATAAATGAAGAGGCTAGTTAAACGGGGTGGGGGTAATTTCCTATAAATGAAAATTGTAGTTGAAGGTTTAGGGGATAATTTTGTATATATGTACTACGTTATCGGCAACAAAGAAGTAGTTTGTTGTTAAAATTCCTTCCCAGGCTGTTTGGATGTGGTCCATTGTTTTCTACAAAACCAGGCGTTTCGGCAGTGCTATCAACTGCCAACATCAGTGAAAATCCAGTGTGCTAACGTGAGGTGGTATACGTTAGTGACCACAGTACTGTGGTTAAGGCTGAAGCAATAAGTAGAAAGAAGTAGTTTCTATGGAAATATTTCATTTCGAAAATGATTTTAAATATAAATCTTAGAACATGGAAGTCATGTATGGGTCTCTATACCAATATTTTTGGTGTATGGTTATCAGTTGTGTAAGATTATCCAACATTTCAGATGTTAGTTTAATCGCACATGTATCAAGTATAAAGTACACCACATTCCTGTTTAATTGATAGAACTTTGAGAGTAATTCTCTTTTGCACGTGTACAGTGTATATAGTTATCATTTAACACTTACCTGGCTGAGCGATTCTGGGTCTGTCAATCCGTCCGTCACGTCTGGCCATTTTTCACACTTTTTGACATAGTACATAATCAGCAATATACTTATAAGTAATTCAAGCTTTTTTTTTTGTTAATTCAACTATTCTCTAAAACACTATATAAAAGTGAAACTTATATTTTAAATAAAATGTTTTCTATATCATTATAAAGTTGCCATGTTTTTGCAAATAAAAATAGTTGAAATATTATTACAATTAGGCTATAACACAACATATTGTTACAAAACTACTGAAACTTGTCTTGTGAATATTCACTAATATTGTTTATACACTATATACACAACTTTGTTTACATTGACTAAAAATTTTTTTTGGTATAGTATGTTTCGAAGCACTTATCAACACAGAGGCCAACATCACATTTCCCACATTGATAAAGAGTGTCTTTTCTTCCAGCTTTCCCTGTAGTTGGGTCTTTTAGTTGTTGTGAGCAGACAACACATTTTCTTTGTTTTCTTGCTTCATATAGTGAACGAAGAGGTTAGAAAGAGTAAACAAAAACTTACCTGATGTTTCGTTACAATCGAGAATAAATTCCGGATCACTGTCATTTTCTGAGAACACCTCTACACTACTTTCAGAACAAATACTATCACTATCAACGTTTAGTAACTCCACAATCTCATTTTCACTCAGATATTTCTTGTTTACAGACACCATTCTAACGATAACACTTACACATTTAACTAAAAAAATCATACACGAATAGAAATGTATATACTCCTGCCATATAGGTGCAGAACTGTGGTACAACACAAAGCATACATGAATAGAAATGTATAAAAATTATACTCCTGCGATCTAGGTGCAAAACTGTGAACTACTAATGTCAGTATGTATAGTTACATGATTACACATCATCGAAAAGCGTAAATCAACGGCTTTCGCCATGTAAAACAATCCTATATACGAAGACGTACATGTACGTCTCTCGACAAAACTCGGAAGTTACGTAAGCCGTACATATACGTCTTTCGCCAGCAAAGTGTTAAACATAAAGTAGAATATTCTGTACTATTATGTGACCTGTGTATGAAATTACATCTTATGTTTAATAAAGCTCATACCTAGTGAATACAATATGATCAGTTTATAAAAGTTTAACAGAGTTTGCACTTACCATGAAGCATTCCTTCTGCAACTTGATACTTTGATTTTAGCACTGTATAATTGTAGATGTTTACTTTATCATACAGCTGTAGAAAGTATCATTATTATTATTTTGATACTAATCAAAGTATCATTATTACTTAAATAAAGTATCATTATTTAACATTTATGTCTATTGGGCGTAGAATTGAATGTAACAGCTGTTTTGTTGCACTTACTGTGTGTTAGCTTGTGTACTTTGGTTATTATATTGTTTGTAGTAAATGTAAACAAGTTACAAACTGTTGTGAATTTTTAACCAGACTCAGGACCTAGCATCCACATTCATGTAACCAGTGCCGTATAAGAATCCTTGTAGACAACATTAGTTGTTTTCTGCCCCCTCTTATTTTTTTTTCTTATGAATTTGTTTGAATACCTTTGTTTCTGTTAATTTTTGATTTGGTATATACTAATGATTCATACAACTAAACCACCCTCTGCAAGTGTCCTGTGGATTGGTGAACCCTACATCAGAATCTGTCCAGTGGCTGGGATTAGTCTGTACACACAAACGTCTACTGGAGCCCTTACTTTGTACTATGTAGACGTGTGTACTTTCACTATCGCAATCACATTTTGTCTCATAAAAGTTACAAGTTATTTGGATAAGAATTAAAATGGTTCATAAACTACAAGAGCACTCTAAAGTATAACATTAAAACGCTTATTAAAGGGGCGCTTCTTTTTCTTGTACTAAACAATTCACAGCAATCCCCTGTATACAGTGCCCAATAATTCTCTCATACATTGTTGCGGCGTGCAATGGTTTAGGGATCAAAAGCAAAGACAGATCTTGGAGAGGTGTGTTTTCGGTGATGTGCTTCAGTAATATTTACGGCTCTATTCCCTTTTGTCATGGACAGTGTTTCATACATGTAAATCTTCCACAGCAAATGATCTTAAGAAGGATGAAAACCTTATCAAAATCCACCCAATTGTTCTCAGAATTGGCCCAAACAGACATCTGTGGGGGACAATGTTTTATTAATGTAGAAATTAGCAAGAATGTGTTTTATGCTTAACGGTCTATATTCAAACAGAAAATAATAGTAACAGTACAAAATCAGTACATTCTACTATTTTTAAATGAAATGGGAATATTTAATACTCTTTATTGATGTGTGTGGGTGAGAGAGAGAGAGAGAGAGAGAGAGAGAGAGAGAGAGAGAGAGAGACTACAATATATTGTGGTGTAACAATGTAAATACTAAATATTCAGGTTGACAGATGCAGACCTTGTAAAATGATCGTGGCATTATTTGTTGTATAATCTTTTTAGACTATTACTAATATTTTTATTTCAGTACAGCTCATTCTCCAATAGTGTTTAGTTTTTTTAACGCAGTTTTGCAGAAACAGTTTCTAGTAAAAAAAAGCATTACAAGATGATTATACAAGAAGTGTTCAAGAAAATTGTGAGATTTGTTTCAAGACAGCAGAAAATGTTTTTTTCCAGGTGGCGAAGAAGAAGATGTAATCCGTTGTATTTGTGGACTGTACAGAGATGAAGGTCTTATGATCCAGTGTGAAAGATGTTTAGTTTGGCAACACTGTGATTGTGTTAAAGCAGACACTAAAGCTGAGCACTATTTGTGTGAAAGGTGTTCACCCCGTAAAGTCGATTTGGAAATTCCATTGGAGATTCGTCCAGAGTATGCCGCGGAAGGACAAACGCATTACATGACTTTGTTGAGAGGAGATCTGCAACTCAGACAGGGTACGTGATCTTGTGCATTATCTGTACCCTACCAGATATATCCATATTTACTGCTAACATTGTATGACTACAGCTGATTTTGGGCCCTGGCTTCCTACAGTAGTCATCTTCCACATAGATAGCATGTAATAAACTTAAGTTATAAGTTTTGTACAGATTAAGGGATATGTCAGGTGGTATCTCCATTTCTTAGCAGCTAATTTTGACTCCAGAACTGAAGTTGACATTCTACATGTTGGTAAATCACCAGTGATGGAATACAGTGTGTGTTACAATAAGTATTGTTGTCTTGATTAATGTGTGATGATAACATTAATGTTTTCAATGATATCGCATTTGTAATAGTGTATATTTTTATTGATTTAGTATTGTTCCAAAACAGGAACTAAAAACTTTAAAAATGTTCAGGTTATCAATAAAAATGTCGTATTGCCTTGAATATTCATTTATCTGGGTACTTTTTTTTGTACAATTTGAATACTAGCAATGTATGCTGCAGTGATATTATGCCGCGAGCGACTTGATATTTTGACAGATAGCACAGTGTTTGCCACTTACTTTCCATTGTGTTCAAATGCTTCATGTCTTATAATCCATTACAGAAAGCGTGCCAGTTTTTTGCTGTTTGCACATTCAGTTGCAGCACAGACAAAATCATACAAAATAAGTTTACATTTGTCTCTTTATATTTGCTTATATTCATCTGGTTATACAAATCCTTTTTTTTTTTTTAACTTCACTTAGGTATAGTTTCAGTACAACATCTTATTCCATATAGTGAGTTGCATATTTGACCAGTTAAAATTCATGTTGCCTTCGAAGACGGAGAACCCTTCCAACATACTGTTTTAATAAATTACCTTATTTCAGATCCGTCCTGTGACTTCGTTGCGTTGTTTTTGTAGTTACGCGTTTCGGGAACTATGTCCCATCATCAGACGTATCACTCAGCATTACAAAAGCTGATAAAGGCCATACATTGGTAGTTATAGATAATGATATGTATACACAGAAGGTTAATGAGTTCATTTCCGATAACAACATTAAAGTTTTAAACTCTGATCCCACAGACTCCTTTGTCAAAATTTTAAATAGCACGATTAATAAATGCGTTACCTTGTTTGATGAGCATACACGCCGTTATTTAAAACCTATTAACGCTAAAGCGCCCAGGCTCACAGGCCTACCAAAAATTCACAAAGACAATGTCCCAATTAGACCTTTGGTTAATTTCACCATGGCACCAGGTTTCAAGACAGCTAAAAAGCTTGTTAAATTAATAAATGAAAATATACATTTAAAGAACAACCACAGCATTATAAATAATACTGCTTTTATAAACAAGACTAGACATATAAAATTACTGCCGAATTATAAACTGGCGTCTTTTGATATAATAAATCTCTATACTAATATACCGGTGAAGGAAACAATTGATATTTTAAGAAACAATTTGTGTGATACCAGAAAACTAAGTACCCGGACTATACATGAGTTAATCCTTTTACTTGAAATTGTTCTACAACAGAATTATTTTACCTTCAACGACCAGTATTTCATTCAAGGAGATGGTTTGGCCATGGGTTCTCCTCTGTCTGGTTTACTGGCGGATATTTATCTGAATTTTTATGAAAATTCCTATTTTCTCTCCAACAACAGTTACGCTAATAATATAATTTTCTATGGTCGATATGTAGATGACACATTTTTAATCTTTAATGGCACTTTACGCCAAATAAATAGTCTAAAAAACACCATGAATAACATAAACTGTAATATCCAATTCACTCTGGAGACCGAAACCGATAATAGGCTAAATTTCTTAGATTTAACCGTCATTAGACACATAGATTATCTAAAATTTAAAATATATAGAAAACCGACCACTACTGATGTACACGCCGACTCGCATCATCCCTTTTCACAAAAAATAGCAGCATACAATAGCTTCATACACAGATTATTAACGATACCCCTTGACATTGAAGATTTCAACGATGAGCTCAATACAATAAAACATATAGCAGTAGCCAATGGTTACAACAGTTCAATGATTGATAACATCCTCAGAAAGCACAAATATAAAAAGTCCAAACCTGAACCAGCTAAAAATTCTTAAGACCACATTCATTTCAACCACTTACACCAATATAATGCCCAGAATTTTAACATCCACATTAAATAAAATCAGTATTACTACTACTTTCAAAACTAATAATAGTCTATGGAAATTAGTTCGCCCAAATATTCAAACCCACTTGGAGATAAAAACAGGCATATATAAACTAATATGTAACGACTGTGATAGTTTCTATATTGGCCAGACAGGGAGACCTTTCGTCAAAAGATTTCAAGAACACACACCACGCAAAAATTTAAATAACATATTCACTTGAAAACATTAAGTCAAATTACGCACGCCATTTGATTTCAAACAACTATACTTACACGGATTTAAGGTCTAATCTGATACCTTTACATTACTGTAACAAGGGTCGCTACATGGACGCATTAGAGGAGTTTGAAATATACAAAAGTTATAACAGCACGAACAACCATGATGGCATACTGAATGATAAATTGAATTTTAAATCCAACCCACTGTACGACACCGCGTTGCATTAGCTTGAGATAAACAACCTGGCAATAACTAGAAGTCCAAGAATTCAGTATCTGACCGAATGTTGCACGGTGCGCACCGAGTCGAACACGTGTGTTTAAATAATGTACTTTTATGAATTTTAATATTTGACGATCTCTTCCCGAGTGATATGTCTGATGATGGGACATAGTTCCCGAAACGCGTAACAACAAAAACAACGCAACGAAGTCACAGGACGGATTTGAAATAAGGTAATTTATTATCAAAAACGTGACTTGGACCATAATCAACAATGTTTATACTGTTTTAAGTTTTCTAAACTCTACTGAAATATATATATTTTTTTTAAGTAAGAAAATTATTACGCTCTGCAAGATGGAGTCTTCTCAGGTAAAACCAAGATACTATTCCATTTCATTAACACAGTTAGTGGTTTGTAAACATATTTTATGCTAGATCGTTTTGCTGAGTACTCACTGTTTTGTCAAAGATTCGAATACGTTTGTTTCTTAAAGACATGTTGTAACTTTACAAATAAAGAAGACAAGCAGATACTTACCCCAAATATTACGATCTTATCATCGACTTACCTTAAAAGAAAATTTCCAACACATCCCAGGGCTGCCACTGCATCTTGTGGAGTAAATGCAGAAACCAATTACACTCTCCCCAAAAGAAATAATTTAGATAAATTAAATCCCCTTATATAAAAAAGCTCTTCCAGGGTCGTTTAGACGAACCTTTGGTACAGAATAGGTTATGGGTTTTGGCGTAATAATTATACTAACACATGGTTAAATCCAAAACAAATCTTATTTTATTTTCCTTCACTAACATTATTAATTGCTTGGTAATTTTATTAATTACATAGTGTATTGGTTATTAATTCAGTAATGGAATAATTCAAAATAAACATGAGACAATAACATTTATAAATAGCAAATCAGTACTTTTTTCTTTATCTTTCTCTTGCACACCTTTTCTCTTACATGCCCTCTCTTTATGCTTATATACCCTTCCCCGTTTTCCTTCTCTCTCTCTCTCTCTCTCATTATTTTTTGTTAGTACATTACATCGTGGCGTAGTGGCTAGCGTGTGGCGCTGCTACGCTGTCGGCGCGGGTTCAATTCCCGCCGGGGGCCATCTGATTTAGATACGACTGTTCCCCCTCGCAAGGCAATGGCAAACCAGCGAGAGGTATCCTGCTTAGTATAAACCTTCCCCAACTAAGCTGTTCGGATCCGGCGTTAAACTGTAGGTCCCATATACCTGTGAGAGACTCAGTACCACACGCACCACGGGTATATGCGGGGAGGGTACAAACCAGTCGTCAGACTGAAGGACTACGAACATTACAAAAGCTGTATTAATACATTTAGTTCTAAAAGTTGAAATTAAAATTTAACGGAATTTTGGCCAATTTATTCTTTACTGTGACTTATCTGCATGTGGTATCCAAATTGTTGCACCACTCAATGTACTACTTTTTTTGTTGAAACACTCAAAATAAACGGTTCAAAACTGTTAGATTATATTCAATGTTTTTAACTTATGCTTTTAGAAAGTTTACCACTGCTGTATTACATTTCTATACTCTTTGGTAGGCCTACTGTAACTATTTCGGCCTACCAAAAATATCCGAGGCCACTAATAGAAAACACATTATCTCGTTTCATAGTCGGCTGGAGACTGGGTGAGCTTAGCTGATATGGGTATGCTAGTTCTGTTTTTCCAACGTCTTTCAAACTGGTTTCAAGTGGATTTCTACCCGCGTCCTGCGCCCTGGTGATTGGATATTTCCGTTCTTGTTCGTCAACAGGAAACTCGCTGTGTCGTTGGAAACACGTGGTGTTTGTATGATTCACTGGTGACGTGAATCCAATCTACTACATTCCTTACCTTATATGGTAATGGTCTGTTCAACTCGTGATGTGAATCACCTACACTTGGTTACATCACCTTATTTGGCTATCGAATAATTCCCAACACTGCTATACTTCTAATAAAATGTTTTAAAAAGTGATACATAAATTTTGTTATACAGGTTTTGTACCGTTACAAGACCCCCCCAATGAGAGGTTTTATATCAAAAACATAAAAACTCATTGCCTAAAACTAGGAGGACCAGTGAGGATATGGTGTCACGACCCTCCTTACTTCCTGATTAAAGTAGGGTACTTACCCCCTTATCCAGTGGCTGTGGCCGCACCTGCATGAGTTTACTGGACATCCTTCATCAGGATCCCAACACCATAAAGCCAGACAGGCACTTGGCGACCCTGCCCTGACGCGCTGGCCAGCACAGGTTCGCCTCCACAGGCCAACCTGGATTCTATAATAACAAAGTAAAAACATTAGCAAATGGGCTTTCACCATTCCATATCCTTAACCGATTCGGGTTCCTCCTAGACGTACTGATTTGCATTTATCAAAGTACTGATTTGTTATCTTAAATATTTTAATACACAAAGACTATATAACTCTTCAACAAGAGGTGTCCTAATTGCTAACATAATACACATGATTCAAACCAAATAACATATTGACATACATGAATATCTGTCCGTATATCAAAGTACAATAGTAAATCATCTCAAGAACAAATTTTCTCATAATAATTCAAATGATCAAAGAATAATTCTGGATTTCAATTACCAATTCAGATTACCACTGTTACCTTTACTCAATACAAAATATGATTTTACAAAAATACATAGACAACAAAAGTATGTACTCAAATACTCCATTACAAACCATATAACACCTGTTTTACAACTACTCACAAATACATCATATTAAAATAACCATTACAAATCCGAATTTCACATTATAACTTCCAGCTCTGATTTTCTCTTAAATATTTCAATTATCAAACTCTAATTATTTAGAAATCATTATAAAATTCTCAAATTCAATTAGAAATTCAACTTTCTAATAATTCCAATTTACTTTTCTCTTCCTTAATGGAAACCATCAATAGTACACAATTTCTTAACACACCACCTAAAAACCCATTAACCTAATTTGTTACAATTTTATGTGGGATTGGAATAAACATTTTTTTTTTATTTTACTCCGTCTTGCTTCAGCTTTCACAAAGTCTGGTATCACTGGTGTACATGACACCAGCAATAGCAGTCAACTAATTATCCATACGCCCTTAAACGGTCTATCACCCCTTAGGTGTATATCCGCGGTTCCAAAATTTTTTAGATTCCTCCTTTTTATTCCCAGGTTAAATTTCTATGTTCACCAATTTCAACAATAACAAACTATGGTTAGGGTACAATATGTCTGGCCCTAGCTTGTTGAAGATAAGCCAAATCCACAGTCAGGGTTGGTGAGGCCATGTCACCCGAAAGTTGGGTAATCTCCTTTTAAAAACAGTTAAAACATATAATACATGTTTTATATCTACTCACAAATACATCATATTAAAACAAACCATTACAACTCTGAATTTAGTTTGACATAATATAATTCAAATAATTTCACATTATAACTTCAGCTCTGATTTTCTATGAAACATCTCTATTATCAAATTTTAATTATTTACAATTCATTATAAAATTGTCAAATCTAAAAATTTTTTTTTCAAGATTTATTACCAACATTCACACCTTAATTTTGTCAAATTCTTCAAATTTTCAAATTCACACCTTAAACACTTTAAATCAATTTTAATTACTTATAAAATTTAGTAGTGTCAATTATTCAAACAAAATTATAAACATTATTACCCAAAATACCATATACACACAACAAAATGTATCTTCAAATACCATACCATAACACTAACATAACCTAATACATAATACATGTAAACCCCAGTACAAAATTAGTATACAATATATTTCACATAACATGTCATTGTTCTCCAAAAATCATTATATTATTAAGCCAAGTATTAAAACCATTAACTCAAATAATTAAATGTCCATCATTAAAGTATGTTTAACCCCCATCATCAAAAATTAGTCTTATATTACCCATTCACATTTCATTTTTGTTTACACCCATTATATTATCTTTATCAATTTAATGACTACTTAAATTCTCATATTCTACCACAATACTATAATAACCCACAGGATTATTCCATATTATTAAATCACATACCTTTGTCACCATTGTTTATAGTCCAGTCGCCCTACTATTATTTGTCACTAGCAGGTCGCCCTTACTATTATTTGTCACTATCAGGTAAGTTACAATATCATCATTATTATCATCTGCTGCTATACCAGTTATCCCAGTCTCATTACCAGGTAAGTCAGCAATATCATCATCTACTGCTGCACTAATTACATCACAAGTTAAGTCAATTTTCTCACCTCTCTCAATATCTAAACTCCCGACTAACATTTCATAACCTCTATTCACCTTAAAAATCTCTATCTCTCTCTTTTTCTCTCCTTCATCACAATACGTCTCACAACCCCCATAACTATCTCACTCCATGCAAAGGGCAACACAAAATCACCAATACATATCCTGGCTTTACCAGGTACATCATAACAAATTAGGGGACCATTTGGAGACACCATGTCTCCCACATAACCTCTAGAGGAACCTTTTGTCCTCGAAAACCACATGTGGAGTCTTTACTCCACTTAAAACACAGGGAAAATTTGCCCTCTGCCCTACATACTCACCTAACCTCTCTTCACACTCTCTCTCAATCTCATTAACAACTATTACCTCATCATTAAACTCTACTCCCATTATACTCTCATCACCACTACTATTATTCAACATATCACTCTCTAATACCCCATTTTCAATTACATCATCATTATTACTCGTCATCTCATTATTATAGTTATAACTATTATTTTCACTATCAGAATCACTTACCTTATTCTGTATTAACTGGTTATTTTTATTCTCATTACATTTACCTGTATCTCGTTTCCAGTTTTCATTTTGTTCCTTCATATCATTAATAATGTCATCAAAATGTTTTTTTAAAATTTTCAGTGAGCTCATCAACATGTTTATCAATATTACTTAGCATTTTACACCAAAAAACTCATCATTTCATCTTTCGACCTATCTCTCTCTTGTTGACACTGGGGTTGACTGTGCCCCAGAATCACTCATTAAGGCTGAGTCCGTTAGACTGACTTCATTTTCATCTGCCATTTTAATTATTTATATAAATAAAATTTTATAAAGAAAAATTTTAAACTCAATATGTTGCTATATATAAACACCTTACAACCTTTACCCTATAAGTATATAACCTATACAATAAACGCCGTTTACCAAAACCTATCTCTGTACCTCAAGTAGGCCTAACCTATATGAAAAAGTTGATATAAGCATCCTGACAGGGTCGCCAGGTTGTAACTGTACAAATAAAGAAGACAAGAAGATACTTACCCCGAATATTACGATCTTATCATCGACTTACCTTAAAAGAAAATTTCCAACACTTCCCAGGGCCGCCACTGGATCTTGTGGAGTAAATGCAGAAACCAATTACACTCTCCCCAAAAGAAATGATTTAGATAAATTAAATTCCCTTATATAAAAAAAAACTTCCAGGGTCGTTTAGACGAACCTTTGGTACAGAATAGGTTATGGGTTTTGGCATAATAATTATATTAACTCATGGTTATATCCAAAAACAAATCTTATTTTATTTTTCTTCACCAACGTTATTAATTGCTTGGTAATTTTATTAATTACATAGTATTTTGGTTATTCATTCAGTAATGGAATAATTCAAAATGAACATGAGACAATAAGATAAATAGCAAATCAGCACTTTTCTCTTTCTCTCACCCCCTTTTCTCTTACATACCCTCTCTTTATGCTTATATACCCCTCCCCTTCTCTCTCTCTCTCTCTCTCTCTCTCTCTCTCTCTCTCTCTCTCTCTCTCTCTCTCTCTCTCTCTCTCTCTCTCTCTCTCTCTCTCTCTCTCTCTCTCTCTCTCTCTCGCACAAAGTATTGAGATCTCATTATTTTTTTGTTTAATACATTACAAAAGTTGTATTAATACATTTAGTTCTAAAAGTTGAAATTAAAATTTAACGGAATTTTGGCCTCTGCATCATTGTTGCACCACTCAATGTACTACATTTTTTTGTTGAAACACTCAAAATAAACGGTTCAAAACTGTTAGATTATGTTCAATGTTTTTAACTTATGCTTTTAAAAAGTTTATCACTGCTGTATTACATTTCTATACTCTTTGGTAGGCCTATTGTAACTATTTCGGCCTACCAAAAATATCCGAGGCCACTAATAGAAAACACATGTATCTCATTTCGTAGTCGGCTGGAGACTGGGATGAGCTTAGCTGGCGTGGGTACGCTAGTTCCGTTTTTCCAACTCCTTTCAAACTGGTTTCAAGCGGATTTCTACCCGCGTCCTGCCCTCGTGACTGGATGTTTCCGTTCTTGTTCGTCAACAGGAAACTCGCTGTGTCGTTGGAAACACGTGGTGTTTGTATGATTCACTGGTGACGTGAATCCAATCTACTACATTCCTTACCTTATATTGTAATGGTCTGTTCAACTCACGATGTGAATCACCTACGCTTGGTTACATCACCTTATTTGGCCATCGAATAATTCCCAACACTGCTATACTTCTAATAAAATGTTTTAAAAAGTGATACATAAATTTTGTTATACAGGTTTTGTACCGTTACAAGACCCCCCCCCCCATTGAGTGGTTTTATATCAAAAACATGAAAACTCATTGCCTAAACCTAGGAGGACCAGTGAGGATATGGTGTCACGACCCTCCTTACTTCCTGATTAAATAGGGTACTTAACCCCCTTATCCAGTGGCTGTGGCCGCACCTGCATGAGTTTACTCGACTTCCTTCATCAGGATCCCAACACCATAAAGCCAGACAGGCACTTGGCGACCCTGCCCTGACGTGCTGGCCAGCACAGGTTCGCCTCCACAGGCCCACCCGGATTCTATAACAAAAAAGTAAAAACATTAGCAAATGGGCTTTCACAATTCCATATCCTTAACCGATTTGGGTTCCTCCTAGACATACTGATTTGCATTTATCAAAGTACTGATTTGGTATCGCAAATATTTTAATACACAGAATATATAACTCTTCAACAAGAGGTATCCTAATTGCTAACATAATACACATGATTCAAACCAAATAACATACTGACACATGAATATCTGTCCGTATATCAAAGTACAATAGTAAATCATCTCAAGAACAAATTGTCTCATAATAATTCAAATGACCAAAGAATAATTCTGGATTCCAATTACCAATTCAGATTACCACTGTTACCTTTACTCAAAACAAAATATGATTTTACGAAAATACATAGACAACAAAAGTATGTACTCAAATACTCCATTACAAACCATATAACACCTGTTTTACAACTACTCACAAATACATCATATTAAAATAACCATTACAAATCCGAATTTCACATTATAACTTCCAGCTCTGATTTTCTCATAAATATTTCAATTATCAAACTCTAATTATTTATAATTCATTATAAAATTCTCAAATTCAATTAGAAATTCACCTTTCTAATAATTCCAGTTTATTTTTCTCCCTCCTTAACGGAAACCATCAATAGTACACAATTTCTGAACACCCCACCTCAAAACTCCTTAACCTATTTCCTTACAATTTTATGTAGTACTCTCACAGCATTAGACCATTGGCCTCATCCTATTTTGAAATTACATTGTTTACATAGCTTGTAACGTTGCTCCCCCTATCCACTACACTATTTCTCCCTATGACTGGACTGTCTCGCCCAGTTGCTTCCACAAGAAATGTACCGGATTGGAGTAAACATTTTTTTCTTTTATTTTACTCCATCTTGCTTCGGCCTTACACAAAGTCTGGTATCACTGGTGTACATGACACCAGCAATAGCAGTAAACTAATTATCCATATGCCCTTAAATGGTCTATCACCCCCTTAGGTGTATATCCGCGGTTCCAAAATTTTTTAGATTCCTCCTTTTTATTCCCAGGTTAAATTACCATGTTCACCAATTTCAACAATAACAAACTATGGTTAGGGTACAATAAGTCTGGCCCTAGCTTGTTGAAGATAAGCCAAATCCACAGTCAGGGTTGGTGAGGCCATGTCCACCCGAAAGTTGGGTAATCTCCTTTTAAAAACAGTTAAAACATATAATACATGTTTTATATCTACTCACAAATACATCATATTAAAACAAACCATTACAACTCTGAATTTAGTTTGACATAATATAATTCAAATAATTTCACATTATAACTTCAGCTCTGATTTTCTATGAAACATCTCTATTATCAAATTTTAATTATTTATAATTCATTATAAATTGTCAAATCTAAAAAATTTTTTTGTCAAATGTATTACCAACATTCACACCTCAAATTATCAAATTCACACCTTAAACACTTTAAATCAATTTTAATTACTTTATAAAATTTAGTAGTGTCAATTATTCAAACAAAATAAACATTATTACCCAAAATACAATATACACACAACAAAATGTATCTTCAGATACCATACCATAACACTAACATAACCTAATACATAATACATGTAAACCCCAATACAAAATTATATACAATATATTTCACATAAAATGTCATTGTTCTTCAAAAATCATTATATTATAAAGCCAAGTATTAAAACCATTAACTCAAATAATTAAATGTCCATCATTAACGTGTGTTTAACCCCCATCATCAAAAATTAGTCTTATATTACCCATGCACATTTCATTTTTGTTTACACACATTATATTATATTTATCAATATAATGACTATTTAAATTCTCATATTCTACCGGAATACTATAATAACCCACAGGATTATTCTATATTGTTACATCACATACCTTTGTCACCATCGTTTATAGTCCAGTCGCCTTAGTATTATTTGTCATTATCATGTAAGTTACAATATCATCATTATTATAATCTGCTGCTATACCAGTTATCCCAATCTCATTACCAGGTAAGTCATCAATGTCATATCTACATTATCATCACCTACTGCTGCACTAATTACATCACAAGGTAAGTCAATTTTTTCACTTCTCTCAATATCTAAACTCCCGACTAACAGTTCATAACCTCTATTCACCTTATGGCTGCTGACACACGGGCCACTCTGTGGCGCCACTCAGTCATGCCCGGTTGTTTTGCATGGTTTTAAATTGTACCCTTGCACATGAGTGACTGTGACACTCGACTGTGGCAGGGAGAAGCCAGTCCCTGCCACGAATGGCGACGATTTGTGGCATTGGAGCTTGCACACGGGCCACTGTCAGTGGCACCACAGCAGTGTTCAGAGTAGTGTTGTGAAAAGTGTATTAACACTGTGTTTTCTATAATACTTTGGGAGTTTTCTTAATAATTTTTTTGAACTTTTTAAGACTTTGTTTCTAAAAACTTTTAAAACTATCATGTCGGATTTTGATTCTGATCGATTTATAATTGAATTCAGTGAAATGGACAGCCTGATGAAAAATAAATCAGGTATGTTTCTAATCAGTAATGTAGTAAAGTATGTAATAAAAATTAGAATAGTGTAAACGAAACTAAACTAATGTGTAAACTTCATAAAACAACTAAAGTCATAAATGTCTAAACTTCGTAGACATTTTATTGTGAAATTATATTATGACAGAAATGTAGGTGTATGTAATAGAATAGAAACAAAATACATATACAAGGTCTAAAAAGTGCAGTATTTGACTAATGTCTAATTTTTGTATAATTCCAGAGCTTGGTCAATCCAGAAAAAACTTCAGTACCATGCAATTCCGCTTTGAACAAGTTTTTACAATTTCTCTATTATTATTAATAATAATAAGAATTTTTGTACAAGAATATATTTGTAATTATTTTTTAATATAACACTGTTTCAGTAGTATTTAACTAACAGCATCAGATATACAAATTAATAATTATTTAAATTAACAGTATTTAAACAGTGTTATATTCATAAAATAATAAAAAATAAATTCTTTCACAAAAATTTTTATTATTAATAATAATATAAAAATAACACAAGAATAATTGAGTAAATATGAATGTAATATTTTCTCTAATAACTGTTGTATTGTATGGCATTGCACCATATTTTACAGCAATGACTTCTAATAGCATATTATAGCGAATTCAGGCGAGATGGTTGAAGCTCTACTAGCTTTAAAATAAATTTATTATTGTGTAAATTGATTGCTTGACTACTTTTCGTGAACCAGGGTCTCGTCAGGTGTACTCATTAGCAGAGAGAAACAGGTTAACGCAAATGATCAACGCACATTTATGGTTAACGAACGCTTTTCATTTTATTTGCCAAACTCCCATTTCGTCAATTCTTTTATAATATTGAGATTATATTTGGCCACGAGGCTCAATTTAGAAAACAACTCATTATTTAGTTAATTGTAAACAAGAAATCAAATGAACTTAACTACTATATAAGATTATTATATCAAATTACGCAACCAGCACTTCTTTGTTTAAATATATTTTCTTACATACTCACACACACACACACACACACACACACACACACACACACACACACACACACACACACACACACACACACCAAGTTACTTAAGAGATCTCATATTAGATTTTATTTTATGGCCTTCTATTAAAAAAATTGAATGTTTAAAATTTTCGTCTAAAGTGATGTTTTCTCCTGTTTACTTATCTGTTCATGGCGTCTGGGCGATGTTACACGCACAACGTAACTAG
Organism: Magicicada septendecula; assembly: GCA_034769895.1. Classification (NCBI taxonomy): domain Eukaryota; kingdom Metazoa; phylum Arthropoda; class Insecta; order Hemiptera; family Cicadidae; genus Magicicada; species Magicicada septendecula. Next base: position 348,651,455 of record CM068375.1, read on the forward strand.
CGGATTCTATTGAGTTTATGATATTGATTTCACATTTTGATCACTGTAATACCGGTAATAATCGTGAATCGTTTAATTAGACATTGTTCACATTTGTTGGTGTGTTGCGGGCCCGCAAAAATACGTTCCGGAACTTTGTATATGTTGCTCGCGCGAGCGTTGAATTTAGACTGGCCGAGAGCCACCGGCACTATTTTGTGACATCGCCGGAGTTGTGTCACCAATTCTCATTGTTTTAAAATCCGTATTCATACGCCAGCGGACTATTTTTTGTTACACCACTGCAGTCAACAACAAGGATCGATCGCCTCTGACGTTCGTTACATAATTTGGTATGCAAAGCACTGACGACATCGCCTGATGTTAGTTATATAACTTGTTTACAGTTGTGTTGTGTCCTTGAACTGACTTTGGCACAATTTGCTGTCTGTTACATCTGTCCTCAAAATATTATTTAATAATTTTGTATCGTAAAGTCAACGGCAGTGCAGCCACCCTCGCGATCGCTCCAAACAGTAAATTTACCTCTCGTTTATACATTTTTGTCCCTATTGTTGAAAAAAAATACTATTGTTTTATTTTATAAAAGAAATACAAATTGCGCTATTATACCAGGTAGGCCAAAATGCCATGTTACAATACCCCCCTCAATGAGATATTTTATGCCGAAGCATAAAAAACCTCATTGACACATTCATACTTGCTAAAGGGATCAGCCAGGATATGTCGCCACAACCCCCCATATAGTTTACAAAAAATATAATCAACTCACCCTTGGTCCGGTGACTGTGACCGCACCTGAATGACAATACTGGACTTCTCTCTCAAGATCCCAACACCGTAGGGTCAGACAGATACTCAACGCCCCTGCTCTGACGCGCTGGCCAGCTCAGGTCCGCCGCCACAGCATCACCCAACACTGAAACAACAAATTAAAATATCAAATAGTAGCCTTATACAACACCATATCCCCAACTGATCTGTTTCCCCCTAGCGGTGCTGGTTTGCGCTAAAAAGCACTGGTTTTGTTTTTTACTTATTTCTAACATATATATCGAAATATCTACTAACAACATGATACCCCTCTTAAAATTCCATAGTCTCATTCTATCTTCTTTCTCTTATTAACTTTTACCCAAAATTCAAAATCATTGCCCTGATTCCCATCAGAATTTAACTAAACATTCCCATTTTCATATTACATTTATCTCGTCCCCAATTTAAAATGCATTTAAAATATCTAAATTCATAATATTCTCTTACACTAACAAACACAATATAACATAAGAAAACATAGTACATTAATAATTCACATTGTTATCATCTGAAGTAAACAATTTATATTTAAAACTTACACACTTTACATCATTGAATTTGCATATAAAATCATAAAATTATCTTTTAAACTCACTTTACTTTTATTAATTCGTTTCTAATTTTTTTTTTTTATGACTTATCGAAAAATTTATTTCATTTTTAGTAAAAATCTTTAAACACAGAAAACTTATTATTATATTTTTATAATCTTTATTCCTAACATACTACATACAATCAACTCAATATAAGACATAATAAACACAATATGTAGAATATCTAGTGCATCTATTTTTTCAAATTTTAATAAAATCATTTAATAGCGAGTCATCATTACTAAAATGCAACAAAAAAAATTTTTTTTTTTTTTATCGTTACCCACCTGGGGTAACCTCCCAGCCACACACACTATGACCCCCCCCTGGACTGTAGCGTCCAGTTGCGTCCACAAGGACTGAAGTTATGGAGGAATGTGACATCTCCGTGTCCTTGCTTCTGCTTTACATTTGAACAGTTGAATATCGATATATTCTTGTTTATAATTATGCACCCTTAAACGGGTCTACCACCTGTCTTTGCTACCCCGAAGCGGGCAGAGTGGCAGCCGCTGTTCCCTAGTTTGGTGATTCCCCTTAATTTCACCCCCCATCAATTTCAAAGTACACCTTTACAACGATAACAGCTATGGCCAGTTATGGTAAGCACGAATCGTAATGTGCCCCAACCATAGCTGTTAAAGCTAAACCAATTCCACGGTCAGGGTTCGGTGAGGCCGTGACCGCCCGAAAAGTTGGGGAATCACAAGTATAATATGTTTTTTAAAATTAAAATTAATAATTTATATTACACGACATTTCTAGTCTTGGTGGTGTTTTAACCTCATACATTTCTTTCTTAACTTTCCCTATCTTAATGTCCATTTACATAAAATGTATAACTTGTGTCTAAACAATATTAATAATTTATAATAATAGAATATAAAAATGTCTGTTTATGTATGAAAATATTAATATTTATAAATACATCCATCATCACCCAGCTAGATAATACTTTTTTAATTGGGTCACATTATAAGTTCCTTTTATTTCTCTAGTTTGCAAATCTACTAAAACATAAGCATTCTCCATTTTCACTTGGCTAACCTCATATGGACCGTCATACAATAGGAAGAATTTCTTAATTTCTTTGTCCAATGCTGATGATTGATCGTGAGTTTTTATTAATACTAATTGTCCTACCTCGTATTGTATGGGTGTTAAATTCCGGTCATGTCTCCGTTTCCGCTGTTCAGCCTTACTCAGCAGGCGCTCCCTCGTGATTACCAATTTCCTATCATGTGGTATCTCCGTCCGGGTTGGAAACTTTACTAGCTCTTCCAATATGCGTGACGGCCTTCTCTGAAACATCAACTCACATGGGCTGTAACTAGTGGATTCATGTAAACTATTGTTAATATACCACTCTATCTTGCACACAAAAGTAGCCCACAAAGAATGTTTTTTATGGCAAAAGGTTCTGAACATTCTCCCTAACTCCCGCATAACCCGTTCACTTGGATTTGACTGTGGATGATACACTGATGTATGTTTAACTAAAATATTTTCCCAACCTAAAGTTTCCCGCCAGGTGTTGCTGGTGAACTGCGAGCCATGATCTGATAACACTACTTGAGGCTTACCTACTTCAACAAGGTATTCATTTACTATTTTCCTAGCCAACACTGATGATGTTGCCTTTTTAATCGGGTATAGTTTTACAAATTTAGTAAAAACATCTAATACAACAAATAAATAGTTTACACCTCCTCAACCTTTGGGTAAAGGGCCATATAAATCAACAGCAACTAATGCTAAAGGATTGTCTGGCATTACATGCTGCATTAAACCCTCCTGTTTACGATTGTTTACTTTAGCTCTCTGACAAATTTCGCATGTTTGTAATATTTTACGCACCGTTCTTTCCATATTATTAAATTTACATGATTCTTTTAATATGTCACTACATTTCTTGGGGCCTATATGACCATACCTTAGACGGCAATCTCTCACTACTTCAGGTATTATGACTTTAGGGATACACAGCTTCCAATCATCTCCCTGTTCATTGGCCCGATGAAATAAGTGTTTATTAAACAAACTAAAATGTTTCTCCCACTTATGAGGTACGTTGGGTATTTGACTCAAAGCTAATATTATTTTATTAAGTTCGGTGTCTCTCTCTTGTTCTGCGGCTAAGTCACTTATTAATTTTTTCATATCTATTTCCCCCACTTCTTTTACTATAAATATTTTATATGTATTTGCTGTGTCTACTTCGGTATTATTATCAAAATCTGTTCTGGATAGGACATCAGCTACTATATTTTCTTCACCCTTACAATACTCAATTGTTAAGTCATATTCTTGTAATATTAGCATCCACCGCACTAACCTACCATGAGTTAATTTACAGTTCTTTAAAAACGTTAACGCTTGATGGTCGGACCTTATGATTACCTTATTTCCTAACAAGTACGTTCTGAACTTTCTACAGGCGAAAACTATCGATAACGCCTCCTTCTCCGTAGTAGTGTAGTTCTTTTCACTATTTAATAGAGACCTACTTGCAAAAGCTACTACTCTGTGGTTATCACTCCCATCTAACTGAAACAACTCTACTCCCAATGCAATGTCTGACGCGTCTGTGTGTATATAAAATAGCTCTGAAAAATCAGGATGAGCTAATATAACTGTTTAAGAATTTATTTGTTATCAGCTCGAATATATTTTGCTCTTTTAAATTCCACCGCCATCTATTGTCTTTATTTAATAAATGTCCCAATTGTACTGTTAAATATGAATATTTGTCTACAAATTGCCTATAATAATTGCACAATCCTAAAAAACTTTGCAACTGCTTAACATTTTTTGGTATCGGAAAATTTTGTATTATTTCTACCTTCTTAGGGTCTGTACTGATACCCCTTGCTGAAATTATATGTCCCAAAAAATTAACTTGTTCTTTCAAAAATTCTGACTTCTTAAATTTAACTGTTATGCCATATTCATGCAGTCTACTTAATACCCTATCTAACCTTTCACAGTGTGTATCAATGTCTGGTGATGTAATTACTATATCATCTACATAAACGGTTGTGAATTCTAAAATCTCTCTCCCTAGCACATAATCCACGCATTTGATAAAAATTGAAACACTTACATTTAGTCCAAACGGTAGTCGGCGAAATTGGTAATTCCTACCGTTGTATAGAAATGCCACATATTGTCGAGACTCCTCTTCCAGCTCTATCTGCCAGTAGCCTGCAGTCAAGTCTAAGGTAGTGATGTATTTGGTCCCACTAAAACGTTGCAGAATTTCGCTTACTGGTTCCGGTGATTCTCTGTCTGGAACAATTATTCTGTTTACCTGTCTTGCGTCTAAACATAATCTTATCGATAAATCTTTCTTTGTTACCACTACTAAAGGGTTGGAATATGGTGATGTAGATTTTTCTATTATACCTTCCCTCAACATTTTATTTATTTCCTCTTGTACTAAACCCCTCTTGGAGTATGGTACCGGATAGGTTTTAGGTGCAAAGGGTGTTTTTTCTTTAACGACTAATTTACCTTTAAAATTCTTTGCTAAACCGGGTTCATCTGAAAAAACTGATTTGTTTTTGTTTATTATTAGTACTATTTTCTCCCTGTCTTGATAGCTAAACTCCCCCTCTTGATATAGGATTTTATTCATTTTCTCCTCCCAATTATTTTCACATTCAAATAACTCATTATTATTTACTCTCAAGTTACAATAATTTATCATTAAGGATCTACACTCATTTATATCATTGTCAGAAATTAACATTCCTTTACTAATTATTTTTAAAGCTTTCATTCCTAACATTTTCTTTTGTATGAAAGGTATTTCAACTATATTATTATTATTGTTTATTTTCATAGTCTGTGTGTAATAGTTTAACTCTACCTTGAAATTATTTAAAAAATCATTACCTATTATAGCCCCCATATTTAGTCCTGGAATAACTAAGAAAGGTACATTTATTGTGTTCTCATTTACTTTTAATTGTAGCATTATTTGTTTAGTTACCTTTTTACTGCGAACACCCGTTACTCCTATAACACTAATTCCCAGTACTGGTAATTGTGGAATTGTTTCTGTAGTCTGATTTTTGATTTTTTCAAACATTCTATCGTCTATAGCAGTCAGTTCACTCCCTGAATCTACTAGAAAAATATATTTAGAATTAAACACTTCGGCTTCAAATTCTGCCATCCCGAAAACATTATTACTCTCACCCGCTTCTTCGTCAGATAAATCATTATGTATATTGGTAATTAGTGACCCTATTGTCATGTGATTACTAGACGGCTGGGGGCTTTCTTTTTCAACCGCCCTTATTAGTTTAACGGATGTGGAGGTGGTGGTTCACTGTAAACCCCCCTACTGTTTTGATTATGAGCTGGTACTTCCACGCCCCGAGTTTCGTTTGGGTTACTAACATATCCCCCTCTACCTCTATGATTAAAATTTCCTGATACCCCTCGGTTACTAGTAAAACCTCTCCCTCTATGATTCCCTCTAAATTGATCGCAACCCCTATTATAATTCTCTACTCTCCCTTGGGCACTACTCCTCGGACCCTGACACCGGTAACATTGATTCCGCGACCCATTATAATTACTGGCTCCACAACTAGGGTTTGGACATAACCACGCCCCCTCCCCTGATCTACTCACATTACTAATAAAATGGTCTGGTTGTCTTATTTCAGTATTTGTTTGGTTCGATTCACTAACTCTAAATTGATACTTATTATCCTCTTCCTCTTTCATACTCTGGTATGCCTCTAATATTTTTTCTAACTCTGCGATATTGGCAAAATCCCGGGTTCTGATTGTGGACCGTATGTCCTTGGGTAAATGTTTACTGATGTATCTAATAAAAGATGAAAGAGGCATTGGTGGTTCTAAATATTTAACTTGACTATATAGTCTCGTTACATACGATGTAATACTCATGTGCTTAATATTAAAATTTCCCCATCCCATTATGATACTACGTAACCCCTCTTGTTTCTCTTCTGACCAGTACTTATTTCTAAATGCCTGCTCAAACTCATTAAAATCTACCCAGTTATCGTTATGAGCATCCGCCCAGATTTTAGCATCCCCTTTAAAGTACTTTAAAATTCTTACTAACTTAATCTCCCAACTTTCTTGGTTATATTTATTAAAACTTTTTATAGAGTTCAAAAATTGTATGGGGTTCACTCCCCTACTTTCATCACTAAAATATCCTAATTCTACTTCCACATTCACTCTCTCACTCACATTACTTAATTTCTGGTTAATGGTTACATTCAAGTCTTCTCTGACTTTAACTATTTCACGCTCCTGTTCTGCTTGTTTATTCTTTAAACTAGTTACATTAATTTTAATTGCATCAACTTGTTCAAAATTACTTCTGAATTCATCATTTATATTTTCTTGTATTTCACTAGCTCGTTTGATTTGTTCACATTCGTTAATTATACATTGAACATTACAGTCAATTTTGTCATTTTGCTTTTTAAATTTATCATTAAATTTACTTGTCAACGTGTCAGATTTTTTATTTGTTTCTAACATTTTCTCTTTTTGTTTCTCGTTAATTATTTTGATATCAATTTTCATCTCAGTTTGTATCTTATTGATATCACTAGTCAACACATCTTTCACTCCAACAATAACCTCACTCATACTTTCTAAACGGCTATTCATATATATTTCACTCGCTCTCAATTCGCTCCTCACATTTATAAACTCGTTATTTAAATCAGTCAGTTTAATATTTATAGTATTTATTTCTGATTTAATCTCAGCTTTCAAATTGTTATTTTCTGACTTCATTTTCTCGTCTTGTTTGTCAAGTTTATTATTTACTACATTTATCTCTGATTTGATCTCAGTTTTCATTCCTGACATCATCTCCATCATCAATGCTAATTGGTTAAATATATTTACCCCCTTGTCTTTACTACTCCCCGCTACTACAGTTTCGTCTACATTTGCTTCAACACTTTCATCAACAAAATCATTGGTTGTTATCATACAGTGTTGCAAACTGGTCAGTAAAGTCAGTAAAAGTCAGTATTTTTGAGCAAGTCAGTAAAAAGCCAGTATTTTTTAAATTGGTCAGTAAAGTCAGTTTTTTAAAGCAGAATTTAGTGGTTCTTAAGAAAGGGTTTTTACTCAATACCGGCAATTCATTTTTTTTATTTCCTTACTTTCTAACATGATAATTAAAAATTTTTTTGTCAGACATAAATAATTAAGATTAGGTATGAAAAGCAGATTGTGAGATTGCATTCCAGTATAAAAAGCAGTCTGGAATGTACTGTTTGCCCAATGATGTTTAACTGAGGGCGCAATATTGGTGCTATAAATTCCTGTTGCACTAACAGATTTTTATAGCACCATAATATTTTTAACTGTACATTCATCTGTGTTTTTGTTTCACGTGCTGGTTTACTGGTATAATTTATAAGGCCGATAATATCCATGAAAGATCACTGAAAAAATTGTTAGAGCTTCCATAGACTTACTACACTGGCTCAAAGTTAAGAAAGAAGAATACAACCGGAACTGAAGGGAAGAAAGCGACCACCGAAAGTCTTTTAATCCGTTGTTTCGTACCGGTCTTATAATTTTTTGAAATCAAATAATTTGTTGGGACTCTTAAGTGTTTAAAAACAATTTCTTACTGTGTAAAGTATTTGAAATGGGCAGGTATAAATTTAAAAGTGACTGGCTGAGAAAGTCTGACTGTAATGGATATATTGTTGCTGAGTGGGGACGTAAAGCCAGTGACCATGAGATGTTCTGTACCCTTTGTGTAAAAACTTTTAATATTTCGTGGGGATATGAAGCCGTGGAACAGCATGCATCTTCTCGGAAGCGTAAAGAAGAATGTAAACAAAAACTTTCCTCTTCACAACTTCACCTGACTTCAGTTCGCCAATGCACAGCTGGTTCACAAGACTGTGCGCCATCTACTAGTGTTGGTGAAACAATCAAGCAAACGGTTCAGTTGTACAACATTAGAGATAGTGCAGCCAAAGCGGAACTTATTTGGGTAATGAAGACAGTTGCAGCGGACTTTCCTTTGCTTCCATCCTGTGAAGACATTCGGGAGACTTTTGAAGCGATGTTTCCATCAAGTGTTCCTACAGATTTTTCACTTTCAAGAACAAAGGCACAATACTTGATAACTGATGCTCTGGCACCATTCTTTAAAAAGCAAATGTTGAATGAAATGGATGGTGCTCTTTTCACATTATGTTTTGACGAAACTGTTAATGCTGGCTCATCAAAAGAACTTCAAACAGCTGTTAAGTATTGGTCTCCATCTAAAGAAATGATTGTTACAAGGCATTTGCAGACTTTTTTTATGGGGTCAGCTACCGGTGATGAATTGTATAATAAGCTGTGTGAAGCTATAGATAACACAACCTTACTGCGAACCAACTTACTGATGCTCAGTAATGATGGGCCCAATGTCAATAAAGCAGTTACAAACCTGATGAATGAATCTCTTATTTTATTAAGAAAAAAACGAATGGTTGACATTGGTACATGCAACATTCACATACTTCACAATGCTTTTAGGCGCGGTATGAAAGAACTTGGTGATAACGCTTCAAATTTGATATTCCTTATTCATGACTTTTTTTATGGTTGGCCTTCGAGATGGGAAGATTTTGAAAAAATTCAGAATGATCTGAAGCTACCTAAGCACAGGTTCTCAAACATGTTTCTTCAAGGTGGTTGTCTTTGGAGTCAGCAGGTTTAAGACTCCTAGAACAGTGGCCAGCAGTCACGAAGTATTTCATGGTATTTGTGCCAAAATATAAAAGTGATTTAATGATATCATCCAAATACAAGAACATTGTTAGTCTTCTGAAAGTTAACACAATGAAAGTGGAAATAAACTTTGCTTGCTCCAGTGCTCACATATTTTCACAGTTTACTGGTCACTTTCAGAAAGAAGAACCTTTGATTCACCTTCTGTATGATCACCTCAAAACTCTAACAAGCAGACTAATGACTCGTATATGTCATTCTGAGGTTATCTTCTCGTTAGATTCCTTGAATGATGAGAAAAGTGTTCTTCCTCTTAAAGAAGTAAACTGTGGATTAGATGTAAAAGAATTACAAATGTTACCAGAAAAGGACAAACTTGCATTTCTGCTCCAAGCAAAAAAGCATTTCATTGCTAGTTGTAAACACATTTTTACCAAGTCTTCGTTGACGTCAAAACCTTTATTGAAGCATTTTGAATGTTTGATCCCATCCGAAAGAACAAAAGACAATAGTTGGAAGTCCATCGTTGAAGTGGCAAAAGCATTGCCTATTGATCTGAACATAGCCTCCCTTATTGATGAATGGAAGTTACTGAGTTTGGAAGAAGATGAGCTCCATAGCAAGAGCAATCGCACTGATGTTTACTGGAACCAGTTTTTTAAGAAAACTGATAAGGCAGGTGAGATTAAGTACCCACTTGTTTCTAAGGTTGTCAAAGCAGCTTTATCTCTTTCTCATGGTTCAGCAGATGTGGAAAGAGGCTTCTCAAGCTCACAGAGAGTTATGACCTCTGATCGGGCAAGTATGTCTGAAAGAACTCTGGATGCCTATCTTCACGTTAAGTTGCATAAACTCTATGATGGAAAAGTACATTTGGTTCATATAAACAAAGAGCTCTTGAATCTCGCTCAGTCAGCCTATATACATCATAGGCAGTACCTAGAAGAACAACGTTTAAAGAAAGAACAGTAAAAGAAAGAAGAAGAAGCTAAGGAGAAAGAGCGTATTGCCGAAAACGAATTAGAGAAAAAACTCAGCTGAGAGGAAAGGTATTGATGAAAAAGAAGTAGTATTAAAACAACTGAAAAGTCATGAAGAAGAGAAAAGAAAAGTAGCTGATACTCTTTTAAAAGATGCAAATGAAAGATTAAAGCAGGCTATTAAAAACAAGGATCTTGTTGCGGCTAATGTTGCACAGACAATCCTGGAAAGTGCTCAGAAAGTTAAAGAAGAAGCTGACATAAAAAGACATGATGCGGAAAAAATTCAGAAAAATGTTGAGAAAAGAAAATCTTCACTAATTACTTCATTTTTCAATAAAAAACCCAAGCAATGAGTTTCAGTTACAATTCTTAAGCAGACTGATCATAGAGTACCAAGGATATTTAACGTTCTCTTGGTATGTACATTATATTATTCTAGGAATATTTAAGATGGGTAATTATGTTACAGTTTTATTAGATATAAGATGCAAGTTAAGCGCTGAATAATATGTCAATAAAATAAATATACAAAATTAACAAGTCTCAAACTAAAATAATGCCGTTGTATGTTAGATTTTGTTTTACAGCTGCTCAGTGGGGAGAAGGGTGGCCAATTATAAAAAATATGTTTTAAACTGTCTCTAATTACTTGTAAATTAATATTAATATGGTCGATGGAGGTCAGTAATTAAGGTCAGTTATTTTATCTTAGGTCAGTAAGAAGTCAGTATTTCAGTGATTTTGTGAAGCTACTTTTTACACAAAATATATAAATACAAAATACAAATACCTAAGGGGTTCACTGTTGATTCAAACTTCCTAATAATTTCTTCAGGCGCCATCTTTATTGCCAACTGTAAAGGAAAACATTACCAAGGTTCGTTTCAGCGAACTAGGAGAACAGAACATGGTTATTCGAAATAAAAGAAACTTTACTTTGTTTCCCCTTAATAGATTTTTATTGACATTTTATTACTGCTAACACACTACCTCCTGACATCCCTACTATTAATTCAGATTAATGAAATTTATTTAGTATAGAATGGTAATTGAAACATAGTATATAAATTGAAAACAACAAACTTCTATAAAATTAAACATGAATTACCTTAACCTACCAACACAAACCAGCCTTCTTAATTTATCTAATTTTACTCACTCATACACACACACACACACACACCTGTATCCAACCCCAGATTTTAAGAGCTCAATTTAATTTATGAAAAAAAAACGTATTATATAGTATAATGTTGAAATGTCTACTTTCCTTTATTATGCTGCGTCGGCCTAATGGTGTTGAATTTCGCCACATGGTATGCGTTGTTTTACTGTTTTCACTGTCACATTTTTTACGTGTTACTGCCGAACTGTTAATATGTTTTAATTAGTTACTTTTGATGAATATTTAACCAAATACGGTTTGCACTCTGAAATGTATAGAAAGATTCACATTTTAGTTTGTCTGCGGGCCCGCACTTATGTTCCGAAACTTTACACACTTGTTGCTCGCGCGAGCATAGAATTTTGACTGGGGCGAACTACTTGCGCTAATTTGTGAAGCGACTGTTGTTCGCCAATTCTCATTGGTCTACAGTTTGTATTCGTTCGCCAGTGGACTGTTTTTTGGCTTGTTGACAAAACTGGTGACACACATCGTTATATAAGTTGCTGACGCAACGCATCGCCTGATGTCTGGTTGTGTAACGTGTTTACGTTTTTCGTGTTCGTCATTGTCCTTGAACTGACTTTGGTACAGTTTGCCGGTTATTAAAACTGTTTATATGAATATTGTCTAATAACTTTGTTTTCAACGCCTCAAGCAGTGTTGCCGTTGTTGGGATCGCTTCCACATAACAAATTTACCCAAGTCTGTAATTTCTGTCCCTATCACTCGACAAGTTAATTATTATTTATGAAAAAATACAAATTCTGTTATTACCCCAGGTATGCCCAAAAATGCCCCGCTACAATACCCCCTCAATGAGATATTTTATGCCGAAACATAAAAAATCTCATTGACACATTCATACTTGCTAAAGGGATCAGCCAGGATATGTCGCCACAACCCCCTGTACGGTTTACAAACAAAAAAAAAAAAATCAACTCACCCTTGGTCCGGTGACTGTGACCGCATCTGCATGACAATACTGGACTTCTCTCTCGAGATCCCAACACCGTAGAGTCAGACAGATACTCCACGCCCCTGCTCTGACGCGCAGGCCAGCTCAGGTCCGCCGCCACAGCACCACCAAACACTGAAACAACAAATCAAAATATCAAATAGTGGCCTTATACAACACCATATCCCCAACTGATCTGTTCCCCCCTAGCGGTGCTGGTTTGCGCTAAGAAGCACTGGTTTTGTTTTTCATTTATCGCTAACATGTATATATCAGAATACCTAACATAACCTAACATAAGAAAACATAGTACATTAATAATTCATTTTAAAATAAACAACTTACAATTAAAATGTTACACACTTTACATCATTAAATTGGCATATAAAATCAAAAAATTACTTTTAAACTTGATTTACTCTTATTAATGCTATTCTCAAAATTACAAAAATTATTTTATTTATTTATTTTTTTTTTTCAATTATGGCCATCATTATTCCATTTCATTACTTTGGGTGATTCTACGTTATTCATTATAATTTACTTTATCCACTTGGCATTTACTCATCATCTTACCCCTTTTATTACTCTAACGTTCCCTTACAAAATCTCTAACTAGTATGACACCCCACTATCAAAAATCTACTAACACTTCTCTACCTCTAACTACTTACTATTTTAACTCCAATCGCCACCTTCTACTCTTATATAAAAAAAAATACTCTCTAACCCTTTGTACATAGGATACGTGTTTCCCCCCCCCAAAAAAGCTCAATTCCCGTTCTCTGGCCCCTGGATTTTTACCTACGGCGGCCCCTTCCCACTAAAACTATACCAAATCCCGTCCCAACCCTTATGTTGCGGACTCCCACATTACACTACCACTACTACAAAATTGCCATCCCCAAAAAATCTCAATCTCATGACCTCACTACAATTACAACAAATTAACATCAACAAATAAACAACAATATATCACTCAAATCTCTACATAAATTCTCCCTTCTACTGTGTCTCCACTTATACTTCTCAAAATTCTATAACATACATTAACTCAAAACAACATTGCATTATTTTCATTTCCACTATTACTTTAACTCTTACTTCGATTTGGACAAATCTATGTCCCACAAAATTCAACTTGAACTGATTCAAACATTTTATTCAAACAATTACTATCACCCACTTCTATCTTTTACAACCTATTGAAAATTTTACCTATTACAACTATTTTTCATTTTATTTTAAAATCTATAAACACATTGAAAACATATTATTATATTTTTATAATACTTATTCCTAACATACTAATGCAATCAACACAATAAGACATAATAACACAATATAAGAAGTATTTAGTGCATCTATTTTTTAAATTCAAACAAAATTATTGAGTAGCAAATCATCATTATTAATTAAAATATATCAAATTTTTAATACGTTATCCCCTTGGATAACCTCCCAGCCACACACACTATTTCAATTATGTAAGACTGTCTCGCCCTTTCGCTTCCACAGAGACTGTATAATTTTGGAGCAGGGTTTTACCTCTCCGTGTCTCTGCTTCCGCTATTAAGTTTAAAATTGGTGAACATCAACATGTTCTCGTTAATAATCATGCACCCTTAAACGGATCTACCACCTGGCTCTGCTGTTCCTCCTTGAACAGAGTGGCAGCCGCTGTTCCATAGTTTGGTGATTCCCCTTTTATTACCCCCCATCAATTTCAAAATACACCTTTACAACGATAACAGCTATGGCCAGTTATGGCAGCGCGCAATCGTAATGTGCCCCAACCATAGCTGTTAAAGCTAAACCAATTCCACGGTCAGGGTTCGGTGAGGCCGTAGCATAAAAAATCTCATTGACACATTCATACTTGCTAAAGGGATCAGCCAGGATATGTCGCCACAACCCCCTGTACGGTTTACAAAAAAAAAAAAAAAAAATCAACTCACCCTTGGTCCGGTGACTGTGACCGCATCTGCATGACAATACTGGACTTCTCTCTCGAGATCCCAACACCGTAGAGTCAGACAGATACTCCACGCCCCTGCTCTGACGCGCAGGCCAGCTCAGGTCCGCCGCCACAATTTGGGGAATCACAAGTAAAATATCTTTCGTAATATTAAATTTAAGAATTTATATTTAAATGACAATATTAATGTAGATGGGGTTTTAACCCACTTTATATGAAAGCTTAACCATTATTAACATAAAATATTAAATACAAAATCAACAACCTCCCCCCATAGCAGTTCCACACTACACTGTTATAATACATCACATAACACAATACACAAATAGCAATAAACCTGGATTATTAGCATACATCAAACAAACAATTCTCTTTTAAACAATTTATATAAAAATTTATAAACATTATTATTTAAAATTTTTCATTAACTCTTTTTATTTATCATCATGATGAATTTATCCTGTGTTGTAATCAGATTTTTAAAAATTCTAAATTTATTATTAACATATATTTTTAACCATTATTTTTATTTAGCGCAATTATTTCAAAATATTTCATTACTGAATTAACATATCAATCACTCCTGTCAACCTTTTTGTTATACATTATTCATATTGTAAAATTTCAATACTTACAGCCCATTTCTCAAAACATATACAACATACCACAATACTCTCACCTCACCACTGAAACATTTCACAACATATTAGTTCACCTCAAATAATTCAGCCATCTATTATCAAAATGATTTAAATTCCTTAAAAAGTTAATTATACAATATTGAAATAGTCAAACAAAATATTTAACATGTATTAAATTGTTTAATTAAATTCATTATTAACAATACAAAATTCATTACCATAAACTATTATTATTCAATTACTGTTTCTCAATATTAATGTTATTACTTATTTAACTGGCAAAATATTATTATTCTTATTACCACAATTACACACATTTATTTATTCAACATTCCACATATACACAATCAAAGTTACTACATTATTATTTACAAATTTCAAATTTACAAAATATTCGTCAACAACTGTTCAAGTGTATCTCACTTCATGTCCAAATCAGCAAGGTCATTACCAGAATTTACAGTATCTAACAAGGTCTATACACTGATATTCTAGTTCAGCCACCATCGTCATATATATATCTAGTGTATTTGTAACATTCATCAGTATTATCCACACACAAGTTATGATAATCATTACTATCATAATAATCTATCAACTCTATTTCATCCATTGTACCACTAGAAATCTTGTTACCATAAGTTAGGATTGTCCCGTCTATATCAGTGTTATTTGTTAATGTCAGGTAAATCGTTTTCTCATTTTTGTATTCCTCAACTACTACGTCAGGTAAGTCATCATAGTCAGGTAAGATATTATCAAAATTATTCTCTGTCTCTCTTTCAACAGGTACGTATTTCACATGATTCATCGTCACCCCTTCTAGTAATTTTTCTCAATTCATCATACTTTCTTTCTAACTTATATATTTCTATTTCATTCTCAACATATAACTCTCTTTCTTCATAGCACCACATCACACTCTCACAATTATTACGGACAGAGGGTACAACATTATACAACATTACTTCATTTAACAATAAGGGTCTCTTGCCCTGAAAAAACAACATTAAATCATCATCATCATTATAAACAATAAGGAGAAAATTAGCCCTCTGTCCCCATTTAATTACTACATTATTCTTCCACTCTCTCTCTACTTCATAAACACTCATTAACATTTCATTATCGCATTCTAAAACTTCATCAGTACTATTTGTTATTATATTTTCATCATTTGCTTCTACATTATTCTTCACCCCCACTATACCCTCAAAATTGTCTACTATTTCGTCATTTTTACATTTTGTCTTACTTAAAACATTGTCACCTAATTTCTCGAACTTCTGTTCTAACTTATTTAAACTGTTTCTTATTATTTCGTTAGTGCTTTCTAAATGTTTATTCATTTCTTGTATTTCATGTTTCAACTCTTTATTCTGATTTTTTAATAACTCTTGCATATCGTTTTTCTGTTCATTAAAAAGTAATTTCATCATCTTGATCATCTCATTATCTTCAGCCGTTTTGTTCATGACTGGTGTTGAGTGAACACCTTCATGCATGATTTGAGATTCAGTTATGCTTATCTGGCTTTCATCTACACTGTCAGTGACGCCGACAGTTTCATGATTGTCTGCCATTTTTCTTAAAAAAATTTTTTATATATATATCTTCATATAATCTTATTGTACATAACATATACTTATTGAAAAATATTCTACTCACCCATATTAAACATAACCTCTTACGTCTAATTTACGTATGCATAAAATTTTCTTTTCTACTTCAAACAATCATTCTGTTCTCCCCGTAGGCCTATATTTATATAATTATATTATATAAATCGTCCCTGCGTTCGGAAGCCACTGTGAAGCTACTTTTTACACAAAATATATAAATACAAAATACAAATACCTAAGGGGTTCACTGTTGATTCAAACTTCCTAATAATTTCTTCAGGCGCCATCTTTATTGCCAACTGTAAAGGAAAACATTACCAAGGTTCGTTTCAGCGAACTAGGAGAACAGAACATGGTTATTCGAAATAAAAGAAAACTTTACTTTGTTTCCCCTTAATAGATTTTTATTGACATTTTATTACTGCTAACACACTACCTCCTGACATCCCTACTATTAATTCAGATTAATGAAATTTATTTAGTATAGAATGGTAATTGAAACATAGTATATAAATTGAAAACAACAAACTTCTATAAAATTAAACATGAATTACCTTAACCTACCAACACAAACCAGCCTTCTTAATTTATCTAATTTTACTCACTCATACACACACACACACACACACACCTGTATCCAACCCCAGATTTTAAGAGCTCAATTTAATTTATGAAAAAAAAAAAGTATTATATAGTATAATGTTGAAATGTCTACTTTCCTTTATTATGCTGCGTCGGCCTAATGGTGTTGAATTTCGCCACATGGTATGCGTTGTTTTACTGTTTTCACTGTCACATTTTTTACGTGTTACTGCCGAACTGTTAATATGTTTTAATTAGTTACTTTTGATGAATATTTAACCAAATACGGTTTGCACTCTGAAATGTATAGAAAGATTCACATTTTAGTTTGTCTGCGGGCCCGCACTTATGTTCCGAAACTTTACACACTTGTTGCTCGCGCGAGCATAGAATTTTGACTGGGGCGAACTACTTGCGCTAATTTGTGAAGCGACTGTTGTTCGCCAATTCTCATTGGTCTACAGTTTGTATTCGTTCGCCAGTGGACTGTTTTTTGGCTTGTTGACAAAACTGGTGACACATCGTTATATAAGTTGCTGACGCAACGCATCGCCTGATGTCTGGTTGTGTAACGTGTTTACGTTTTTCGTGTTCGTCATTGTCCTTGAACTGACTTTGGTACAGTTTGCCGGTTATTAAAACTGTTTATATGAATATTGTCTAATAACTTTGTTTTCAACGCCTCAAGCAGTGTTGCCGTTGTTGGGATCGCTTCCACATAACAAATTTACCCAAGTCTGTAATTTCTGTCCCTATCACTCGACAAGTTAATTATTATTTATGAAAAAATACAAATTCTGTTATTACCCCAGGTATGCCCAAAAATGCCCCGCTACAATTTTAGTCAGTAAAATCAGTAATTTAGACCTCAAAACCAGTTTGCAGCCCTGTATCATATGATCTTGCGTAATATTTAAAATTGATACTTCTACGCTACTTCCACCTAAGTCTGCGTTCATATTTCCCTC
This sequence comes from Magicicada septendecula, assembly GCA_034769895.1. Classification (NCBI taxonomy): domain Eukaryota; kingdom Metazoa; phylum Arthropoda; class Insecta; order Hemiptera; family Cicadidae; genus Magicicada; species Magicicada septendecula. The sequence continues at coordinate 348,669,510 of CM068375.1, forward strand.
TGCCATTTTTTCGACCTGTTTGTAAATTTTTGTTAACTAATTTACAAAGTCACTGTCAAAGGGCGCCATTGAAGCTCTACTAGCTTTAAAATAAATTTATTATTGTGTAAATTGATTGCTTTACTACTTTTCGTGAACCAGGGTCTCGTCAGGTGTACTCATTAGCAGAGAGAAACAGGTTAACGCAAATGATCAACGCACATTTATGGTTAACGAATGCTTTTCATTTTATTTGCCAAACTCCCATTTCGTCAATTCTTTTATAATATTGAGATTATATTTGGCCACGAGGCTCAATTTAGAAAACAACTCATTATTTAGTTAATTGTAAACAAGAAATCAAATGAACTTAACTACTATATAAGATTATTATATCAAATTACGCAACCAGCACTTCTTTGTTTAAATATATTTTCTTACATACTCACGCACACACACACACACACACACACACACACACACACCAAGTTACTTAAGAGATCTCATATTAGATTTTATTTTATGGCCTTCTATTAAAAAAATTGAATGTTTATAATTTTCGTCTAAAGTGATGTTTTCTCCTGTTTACTTATCTGTTCATGGCGTCTGGGCGATGTTACACGCACAACGTAACTAGCGGATTCTATTGAGTTTATGATATTGATTTCACATTTTGATCACTGTAATACCGGTAATAATCGTGAATCGTTTAATTAGACATTGTTCACATTTGTTGGTGTGTTGCGGGCCCGCAAAAATACGTTCCGGAACTTTGTATATGTTGCTCGCGCGAGCGTTGAATTTAGACTGGCCGAGAGCCACCGGCACTATTTTGTGACATCGCCGGAGTTGTATCACCAATTCTCATTGTTTTAAAATCCGTATTCATACGCCAGCGGACTATTTTTTGTTACACCACTGCAGTCTAACGAACAAGGATCGATCGCCTCTGACGTTCGTTACATAATTTGTTATGTAAAGCGCTGACGACATCGCCTGATGTTAGTTATATAACTTGTTTACAGTTGTGTTGTGTCCTTGAACTGACTTTGGCACAATTTGCTGTCTGTTACATCTGTCCGCAAAATATTATTTAATAATTTTGTATCGTAAAGTCAACGGCAGTGCAGCCACCCTCGCGATCGCTCCAAACAGTAAATTTACCTCTCGTTTATACATTTTTGTCCCTATTGTTGAAAAAAAATACTATTGTTTTATTTTATAAAAGAAATACAAATTGCGCTATTATACCAGGTAGGCCAAAATGCCATGTTACAATACCTCCCTCAATGAGATATTTTATGCCGAAGCATAAAAAACGTCATTGACACATTCATACTTGCTAAAGGGATCAGCCAGGATATGTCGCCACAACCCCCCGTATAGTTTACAAAAAATATAATCAACTCACCCTTGGTCCGGTGACTGTGACCGCACCTGAATGACAATACTGGACTTCTCTCTCGAGATCCCAACACCGTAGAGTCAGACAGATACTCAACGCCCCTGCTCTGACGCGCTGGCCAGCTCAGGTCCGCCGCCACAGCATCACCCAACACTGAAACAACAAATTAAAATATCAAATAGTAGCCTTATACAACACCATATCCCCAACTGATCTGTTTCCCCCTAGCGGTGCTGGTTTGCGCTAAAAAGCACTGGCTTTGTTTTTTACTTATTTCTAACATATATATCGAAATATCTACTAACAACATGATACCCCTCTTAAAATTCCATAATCTCATTCTATCTTCTTTCTCTTGTTAACTTTTACCCAAAATTCAAAATCATTGCCCTGGTTCCCATCAGAATTTAACTAAACATTCCCATTTTCATATTACATTTATCTCGTCCCCAATTTAAAATGCATTTAAAATATCTAAATTCATAATATTCTCTTACACTAACAAACACAATATAACATAAGAAAACATAGTACATTAATAATTCACATTGTTATCATCTGAAGTAAACAATTTATATTTAAAACTTACACACTTTACATCATTGAATTTGCATATAAAATCATAAAATTATCTTTTAAACTCACTTTACTTTTATTAATTCGTTTCTAATTTTTTTTTTTTTTATGACTTATCGAAAAATTTATTTCATTTTTAGTAAAAATCTTTAAACACAGAAAACTTATTATTATATTTTTATAATCTTTATTCCTAACATACTACATATAATCAACTCAATATAAGACATAATAAACACAATATATAGAATATCTAGTGCATCTATTTTTTCAAATTTTAATAAAATCATTTAATAGCGAGTCATCATTACTAAAATGCAACAAAAAAAATTTTTTTTTTTTTTATCGTTACCCACCTGGGGTAACCTCCCAGCCACACACACTATGACCCCCCCCCCGGACTGTAGCGTCCAGTTGCATCCACAAGGACTGAAGTTATGGAGGAATGTGACATCTCCGTGTCCTTGCTTCTGCTTTACATTTGAACAGTTGAATATCGATATATTCTTGTTTATAATTATGCACCCTTAAACGGGTCTACCACCTGTCTTTGCTACCCCGAAGCGGGCAGAGTGGCAGCCGCTGTTCCCTAGTTTGGTGATTCCCCTTAATTTCACCCCCCATCAATTTCAAAGTACACCTTTACAACGATAACAGCTATGGCCAGTTATGGTAAGCGCGAATCGTAATGTGCCCCAACCATAGCTGTTAAAGCTAAACCAATTCCACGGTCAGGGTTCGGTGAGGCCGTGACCGCCCGAAAAGTTGGGGAATCACAAGTATAATATGTTTTTTAAAATTAAAATTAATAATTTATATTACACGACATTTCTAGTCTTGGTGGTGTTTTAACCTCATACATTTCTTTCTTAACTTTCCCTATCTTAATGTCCATTTACATAAAATGTATAACTTGTGTCTAAACAATATTAATAATTTATAATAATAGAATATAAAAATGTCTGTTTATGTATGAAAATATTAATATTTATAAATACATCCATCATCACCCAGCTAGATAATACTTTTTTAATTGGGTCACATTATAAGTTCCTTTTATTTCTCTAGTTTGCAAATCTACTAAAACATAAGCATTCTCCATTTTCACTTGGCTAACCTCATATGGACCGTCATACAATAGGAAGAATTTCTTAATTTCTTTGTCCAATGCTGATGATTGATCGTGAGTTTTTATTAATACTAATTGTCCTACCTCGTATTGTATGGGTGTTAAATTCCGGTCATGTCTCCGTTTCCGCTGTTCAGCCTTACTCAGCAGGCGCTCCCTCGCGATTACCAATTTCCTATCATGTGGTATCTCCGTCCGGGTTGGAAACTTTACTAGCTCTTCCAATATGCGTGACGGCCTTCTCTGAAACATCAACTCACATGGGCTGTAACTAGTGGATTCATGTAAACTATTGTTAATATACCACTCTATCTTGCACACAAAAGTAGCCCACAAAGAATGTTTTTTATGGCAAAAGGTTCTGAACATTCTCCCTAACTCCCGCATAACCCATTCACTTGGATTTGACTGTGGATGATACACTGATGTATGTTTAACTAAAATATTTTCCCAACCTAAAGTTTCCCGCCAGGTGTTGCTGGTGAACTGCGAGCCATGATCTGATAACACTACTTGAGGCTTACCTACTTCAACAAGGTATTCATTTACTATTTTCCTAGCCAACACTGATGATGTTGCCTTTTTAATCGGGTATAGTTTTACAAATTTAGTAAAAACATCTAATACAACAAATAAATAGTTTACACCTCCTCAACCTTTGGGTAAAGGGCCATATAAATCAACAGCAACTAATGCTAAAGGATTGTCGGGCATTACATTCTGCATTAAACCCTCCTGTTTACGATTGTTTACTTTAGCTCTCTGACAAATTTCGCATGTTTGTAATATTTTACGCACCGTTCTTTCCATATTATTAAATTTACATGATTCTTTTAATATGTCACTACATTTCTTGGGGCCTATATGACCATACCTTAGATGGCAATCTCTCACTACTTCAGGTATTATGACTTTAGGGATACACAGCTTCCAATCATCTCCCTGTTCATTGGCCCGATGAAATAAGTGTTTATTAAACAAACTAAAATGTTTCTCCCACTTATGAGGTACGTTGGGTATTTGACTCAAAGCTAATATTATTTTATTAAGTTCGGTGTCTCTCTCTTGTTCTGCGGCAAAGTCACTTATTAATTTTTTCATATCTATTTCCCCCACTTCTTTTACTATAAATATTTTATATGTATTTGCTGTGTCTACTTCGGTATTATTATCAAAATCTGTTCTGGATAGGACATCAGCTACTATATTTTCTTCACCCTTACAATACTCAATTGTTAAGTCATATTCTTGTAATATTAGCATCCACCGCACTAACCTACCATGAGTTAATTTACAGTTCTTTAAAAACGTTAACACTTGATGGTCGGACCTTATGATTACCTTATTTCCTAACAAGTACGTTCTGAACTTTCTACAGGCGAAAACTATCGATAACGCCTCCTTCTCCGTAGTAGTGTAGTTCTTTTCACTATTTAATAGAGACCTACTTGCAAAAGCTACTACTCTGTGGTTATCACTCCCATCTAACTGAAACAACTCTACTCCCAATGCAATGTCTGACGCGTCTGTGTGTATATAAAATAGCTCTGAAAAATCAGGATGAGCTAATATAACTGTTTAAGAATTTATTTTTTATCAGCTCGAATATATTTTGCTCTTTTAAATTCCACCGCCATCTATTGTCTTTATTTAATAAATGTCCCAATTGTACTGTTAAATATGAATATTTGTCTACAAATTGCCTATAATAATTGCACAATCCTAAAAAACTTTGCAACTGCTTAACATTTTTTGGTATCGGAAAATTTTGTATTATTTCTACCTTCTTAGGGTCTGTACTGATACCCCTTGCTGAAATTATATGTCCCAAAAAATTAACTTGTTCTTTCAAAAATTCTGACTTCTTAAATTTAACTGTTATGCCATATTCATGCAGTCTACTTAATACCCTATCTAACCTTTCACAGTGTGTATCAATGTCTGGTGATGTAATTACTATATCATCTACATAAACGGTTGTGAATTCTAAAATCTCTCTCCCTAGCACATAATCCACGCATTTGATAAAAATTGAAACACTTACATTTAGTCCAAACGGTAGTCGGCGAAATTGGTAATTCCTACCGTTGTATAGAAATGCCACATATTGTCGAGACTCCTCTTCCAGCTCTATCTGCCAGTAGCCTGCAGTCAAGTCTAAGGTAGTGATGTATTTGGTCCCACTAAAACGTTGCAGAATTTCGCTTACTGGTTCCGGTGATTCTCTGTCTGGAACAATTATTCTGTTTACCTGTCTTGCGTCTAAACATAATCTTATCGATAAATCTTTCTTTGTTACCACTACTAAAGGGTTGGAATATGGTGATGTAGATTTTTCTATTATACCTTCCCTCAACATTTTATTTATTTCCTCTTGTACTAAACCCCTCTTGGAGTATGGTACCGGATAGGTTTTAGGTGCAAAGGGTGTTTTTTCTTTAACGACTAATTTACCTTTAAAATTCTTTGCTAAACCGGGTTCATCTGAAAAAACTGATTTGTTTTTGTTTATTATTAGTACTATTTTCTCCCTGTCTTGATAGCTAAACTCCCCCTCTTGATATAGGATTTTATTCATTTTCTCCTCCCAATTATTTTCACATTCAAATAACTCATTATTATTTACTCTCAAGTTACAATAATTTATCATTAAGGATCTACACTCATTTATATCATTGTCAGAAATTAACATTCCTTTACTAATTATTTTTAAAGCTTTCATTCCTAACATTTTCTTTTGTATGAAAGGTATTTCAACTATATTATTATTATTGTTTATTTTCATAGTCTGTGTGTAATAGTTTAACTCTACCTTGAAATTATTTAAAAAATCATTACCTATTATAGCCCCCATATTTAGTCCTGGAATAACTAAGAAAGGTACATTTATTGTGTTCTCATTTACTTTTAATTGTAGCATTATTTGTTTAGTTACCTTTTTACTGCGAACACCCGTTACTCCTATAACACTAATTCCCAGTACTGGTAATTGTGGAATTGTTTCTGTAGTCTGATTTTTGATTTTTTCAAACATTCTATCGTCTATAGCAGTCAGTTCACTCCCTGAATCTACTAGAAAAATATATTTAGAATTAAACACTTCGGCTTCAAATTCTGCCATCCCGAAAACATTATTACTCTCACCCGCTTCTTCGTCAGATAAATCATTATGTATATTGGTAATTAGTGACCCTATTGTCATGTGATTACTAGACGGCTGGGGGCTTTCTTTTTCAACCGCCCTTATTAGTTTAACGGATGTGGAGGTGGTGGTTCACTGTAAACCCCCCTACTGTTTTGATTATGAGCTGGTACTTCCACGCCCCGAGTTTCGTTTGGGTTACTAACATATCCCCCTCTACCTCTATGATTAAAATTTCCTGATACCCCTCGGTTACTAGTAAAACCTCTCCCTCTATGATTCCCTCTAAATTGATCGCAACCCCTATTATAATTCTCTACTCTCCCTTGGGCACTACTCCTCGGACCCTGACACCGGTAACATTGATTCCGCGACCCATTATAATTACTGGCTCCACAACTAGGGTTTGGACATAACCACGCCCCCTCCCCTGATCTACTCACATTACTAATAAAATGGTCTGGTTGTCTTATTTCAGTATTTGTTTGGTTCGATTCACTAACTCTAAATTGATACTTATTATCCTCTTCCTCTTTCATACTCTGGTATGCCTCTAATATTTTTTCTAACTCTGTGATATTGGCAAAATCCCGGGTTCTGATTGTGGACCGTATGTCCTTGGGTAAATGTTTACTGATGTATCTAATAAAAGATGAAAGAGGCATTGGTGGTTCTAAATATTTAACTTGACTATATAGTCTCGTTACATACGATGTAATACTCATGTGCTTAATATTAAAATTTCCCCATCCCATTATGATACTACGTAACCCCTCTTGTTTCTCTTCTGACCAGTACTTATTTCTAAATGCCTGCTCAAACTCATTAAAATCTACCCAGTTATCGTTATGAGCATCCGCCCAGATTTTAGCATCCCCTTTAAAGTACTTTAAAATTCTTACTAACTTAATCTCCCAACTTTCTTGGTTATATTTATTAAAACTTTTTATAGAGTTCAAAAATTGTATGGGGTTCACTCCCCTACTTTCATCACTAAAATATCCTAATTCTACTTCCACATTCACTCTCTCACTCACATTACTTAATTTCTGGTTAATGGTTACATTCAAGTCTTCTCTGACTTTAACTATTTCACGCTCGTGTTCTGCTTGTTTATTCTTTAAACTAGTTACATTAATTTTAATTGCATCAACTTGTTCAAAATTACTTCTGAATTCATCATTTATATTTTCTTGTATTTCACTAGCTCGTTTGATTTGTTCACATTCGTTAATTATACATTGAACATTACAGTCAATTTTGTCATTTTGCTTTTTAAATTTATCATTAAATTTACTTGTCAACGTGTCAAATTTTTTATTTGTTTCTAACATTTTCTCTTTTTGTTTCTCGTTAATTATTTTGATATCATTTTTCATCTCAGTTTGTATCTTATTGATATCACTAGCCAACACATCTTTCACTCCAACAATAACCTCACTCATACTTTCTAAACGGCTATTCATATATATTTCACTCGCTCTCAATTCGCTCCTCACATTTATAAACTCGTTATTTAAATCAGTCAGTTTAATATTTATAGTATTTATTTCTGATTTAATCTCAGCTTTCAAATTGTTATTTTCTGACTTCATTTTCTCGTCTTGTTTGTCAAGTTTATTATTTACTACATTTATCTCTGATTTGATCTCAGTTTTCATTCCTGACATCATCTCCATCATCAATGCTAATTGGTTAAATATATTTACCCCCTTGTCTTTACTACTCCCCGCTACTACAGTTTCGTCTACATTTGCTTCAACACTTTCATCAACAAAATCATTGGTTGTTATCATATGATCTTGCGTAATATTTAAAATTGATACTTCTACGCTACTTCCACCTAAGTCTGCGTTCATATTTCCCTCTGCCATTTTTTCGACCTGTTTGTAAATTTTTGTTAACTAATTTACAAAGTCACTGTCAAAGGGCGCCATTGAAGCTCTACTAGCTTTAAAATAAATTTATTATTGTGTAAATTGATTGCTTTACTACTTTTCGTGAACCAGGGTCTCGTCAGGTGTACTCATTGGCAGAGAGAAACAGGTTAACGCAAATGATCAACGCACATTTATGGTTAACGAACGCTTTTCATTTTATTTGCCAAACTCCCATTTCGTCAATTCTTTTATAATATTGAGATTATATTTGGCCACGAGGCTCAATTTAGAAAACAACTCATTATTTAGTTAATTGTAAACAAGAAATCAAATGAACTTAACTACTATATAAGATTATTATATCAAATTACGCAACCAGCACTTCTTTGTTTAAATATATTTTCTTACATACTCACGCACACACACACACACACACACCAAGTTACTTAAGAGATCTCATATTAGATTTTATTTTATGGCCTTCTATTAAAAAAATTGAATGTTTATAATTTTCGTCTAAAGTGATGTTTTCTCCTGTTTACTTATCTGTTCATGGCGTCTGGGCGATGTTACACGCACAACGTAACTAGCGGATTCTATTGAGTTTATGATATTGATTTCACATTTTGATCACTGTAATACCGGTAATAATCGTGAATCGTTTAATTAGACATTGTTCACATTTGTTGGTGTGTTGCGGGCCCGCAAAAATACGTTCCGGAACTTTGTATATGTTGCTCGCGCGAGCGTTGAATTTAGACTGGCCGAGAGCCACCGGCACTATTTTGTGACGTTGCCGGAGTTGTGTCACCAATTCTCATTGTTTTAAAATCCGTATTCATACGCCAGCGGACTGTTTTTTGTTACACCACTGCAGTCAACAACAAGGATCGATCGCCTCTGACGTTCGTTACATAATTTGTTATGCAAAGCGCTGACGACATCACCTGATGTTAGTTATATAACTTGTTTACAGTTGTGTTGTGTCCTTGAACTGACTTTGGCACAATTTGCTGTCTGTTACATCTGTCCGCAAAATATTATTTAATAATTTTGTATCGTAAAGTCAACGGCAGTGCAGCCACCCTCGCGATCGCTCCAAACAGTAAATTTACCTCTCGTTTATACATTTTTGTCCCTATTGTTGAGAAAAAAAATACTATTTTATTTTATAAAAGAAATACAAATTGCGCTATTATACCAGGTAGGCCAAAATGCCATGTTACATGGTCTCAACGATGTTTTATGTAAACACTACTTGAGCACATATGAGTCAAAACAATCGTACAAACAATGCAGACAGTTTACAGTTGCAAACAAGTTTAGGTCTGGTACAGGAAACCAATAGTTAATCTATTACTCGACACCAAACTGATTAATATTTCGTCTACTGTAATACGATTATTGTGTGCGCGTGCACGTGTGTGTGTGTGTGTGTGTGTGTGTGTGTGTGTGTGTGTAGAGGGATGTTGAGAGGGGAGGAAGGTAAAGAGAGTGTACGTGGGTGTAACGTTCTTAACATAATCTATAAAAATCTTTGAAACAAATTAGATGTGACAAACAAACAATATTCATATAAATAGAAACTCTTTCTATTTTCAAACAAATATTTCTACCGAGAGATATATTTTAGGTAAGAACACATTGTGACACAAAAAAGTTATTAAAATATTTTTTATTAGTACTATGGTTCGATAGTGAAACAGTATCAGACAAGGTTTCTCTGAAAAAGGTCAATATATTATTCTGTCTTGCCATGGCACTGATCCTTCTTGTGTACAAAAGAATTCGGCAAACTTCTCTCTTATTACTAAAGCCATGGGCACCCTGGTTGTATGACAGGTCAGTCTTCTTCCAATCCTACAACATCCTTGTCATTTTGTGTTTTGCCTCTGTATATGAAATTGTAGCAAAGTAAGAAGCTGATTAAATGTGTCTTGTAACATCCTGAAGTAGTTTAAAAATTTCGCTTTATCTGCTTTTAGCACATTCATTACTGTATAAATCTGTCCCACTACCAACCGTTCACACGTTATCTGGTGCATCCAGAATCGACGTTGCCTACGACGGCGTTGTTGACGTACGAGAAAAGCAACAAGAAGAACTTCCTCGTCAGAGGCCATGATGAAACTGATGTAAAAACTAACTGAAACAATCTTTTATCACTGAGAAAATGGAGAGTGGCGCGTCTCTGAAGCGAACCCATTCACACTAGCCACTGAGCGGTGCCACAAAGAAGCTGGTACAAGCGACTGAGTGGCGCCACAGAGTGGCCCGTGTGTCAGCAGCCTAAAAATCTCTATCTCTCTCTTTTTCTCTCTCTCATCACAATACCTCTCACAACCCCCCTGAACTATCTCACTCCATGCAAAGGGCAACACAAAATCACTAATACATATCCTGGCTTTACCAGGTAGATCACAACAAATTAGGGGACCATTTGGAGACACCATGTCTCCCAGATAACCTCTAGAGGAACCTTTGTCCTCAAAAACCACATGTGGAGTCTTTACTCCACTTAAAACAGGGAAAATTTGCCCTCTGCCCTACATACTCACCTAACCTCTCTTCACGCTCTCTCTCAATCTCATTAACAACTATTACCTCATCATTAACCTCTACTCCCATTATACTCTCATCACCACTACTATTATTCAACATATCACTCTCTAATACCCCATTTTCAATTACATCATCATTATTACTCGTCATCTCATTATTATAGTTACTTCTTACTTCTTGGAGCAGACTTCCAGGGTCAAGTGACCCCGATGGTCTGATGTCCATGGTATACCGCAGCAGCGAGTGCCCAAAAGCGCTTGTTCCTGAGAATCTGGTCCAGGCCACCATTCTCTCCAATCACGGCCCTCAGGGTCTCCCTGGCTGGATTCTATACGAAGCATCTGAGCAGAATGTGCTCAAGAGTTTCCTCCTCCGTCTGGCAGCTCTCACAGGTTGGGGAATCTCTGAAGCTGAATCGGTGCTGGTAATGTCCGGTGACAATGTGGCCAATTCTGGCCCTTGCTGCGAAAGTAGCTGTGGCTCCTGCCACGTCGCGGTATAAGGAAGGGTCTGCAGGTTCTTTCTGGAGTCGAAAAAGTTGTCTCCCTGTCACTCCTGCGCACCAGCGCTCTGTCCACTTCTTTCGTATCCAAGCAGCTGCAGCTTTCTTGCATCTTGCCTGCGAGTATTGGGGGTGTTGGACTGGTCCCATGTTTGCAGCTTTTGCTATCTGGTCTGCTTTTTCGTTTCCATCCACCCGGCAATGGGCCAGTGTCCATTGGAATACAATGTGTTTTTCCTTTGATCTTTAGAGACGATAGAAGCTCCCTCAATTCCTTGATGCGGAAGTAATAGTCACTTGGGCCTGTCTGTGTCAGAGCTTCCATGGCTGATTTTGAGTCTGTCAGAATACATATTTCTCTGTCTTCAATCTGTAGACAGCTCACCAGGGCCGCGTCCAGCTATCTGTAGATAGCTCGGCATCCATACTTGATGCTGGATTTGCTGGGACGTAGAAGCACTCGCCGGTCTTTTGGTTATAGCATCCTGCTCCTGATTTACTTTTGCCACTGTCCACGGATCCATCAGTGTTCAGTGAAACTTCGATTAACCGTCAGTTTCTGTTAACTGTCAGTCCGTACTGTGTGTACCTACAGTAACCAGATTGCCACGAAAAATCATCCTCGCTTTACTGCTGAGCGGCGGAGGCGCCGGAGTGGTGCACTATTGTTCTGTTGATGAGTCACGTTCTTGGCCCGCCTAGCTATCGCACATATCAGTTTCAGTTGTGGCTGAGAAGCTGTTGTGCTCGGTGCTGTACGTTATTTGTTGCGTAGTGGCTTAATTGTTTCGGCATACGATAGTGACATTCACACCAGTAAGTTTTGTTGTTAAGGTTTCTTTTCTTTTTTGTTTTTGTGCAACAGCTAAAAAATGGCTGAAAAGCGTAAACGGCTCGTGTTAGATCTCAACCAGAAAATTGAGATTATTAAACGTTTGAAAAAAGGTGAAACTCCCACTAGTATTGCTCTCATTTACGGCATTGGAAGAACCACAGTGAATGACATTAAACGCGATGCTGAAAAAATAGAACAACATGTTTCAAAAATGCAAAACATCGATGGAGATCCGCAAAATCGGATCATGAAATCAGCAAAATATGACCAACTGGACACTGTTATGCATCAATGGTTTATATAAGCACGGAGTCAAGGAATCCCACTTTCAGGCCCCGTAATAATGGCCAAGGCGGTTGAAATGAACAAAAAACTTGATGGAGATCGTAATTTTAAAGCAAGCATAGGATGGCTCGATAAGTTTAAGTGTCGCCATGGCATTCGGAAACTAGACATTAGTGATGAAAAACTTAGTGCAAATAGCGCAGTTATTGTTGTCTTGTTGAGTACAGAGAACAATTTAAAGAGAAAGTGGCCAAATTAAACCTCGTTTAAGGGAACAAGTGTACAATTGCGACGAAACCAAAGTCAATTGGAAAGCTTTACCACAAAAGACATTGGCATCACTTTCGGAGACATCAGCCCAGGGTTTTAAAGTCCAAAAAGATTGGATCACTTTAATGGTTTGTACAAATGCCACCGGCAATCACAGATTACCCCAGCTTGTGATTGGAAAAGCAAAAAGACCTCGTGCATTCAAAAATTTTAATTTGAACGCATTTCCTGCTACCTATTACACTCAAAAGAGTGCTTGGATATCTCAAGATATTTTTTCCGATTGGTTCCACAAAGTGTTTGTGCTACAAGTTAGAGCTCATTTGGCTGAAATGCAGTTACCACAGGAAGCATTGCTGCTAATGGACAATGCTCCAGCACATCCCACTTGCGGAATTAAAAGTGATGGTGGCAAAATAACACCACTAATCCAGCCTATGGACCAGGGCATAATCGAAAACATGAAACGTCGTTATAGGAAAAGCTTTTATTGGAAGTTTGATTTCATCTGATGATGAAATGTCTGTAAAAGAGTTTTGGAAAACGTACAACATAAAAGATGGAATTTTCAATGTTGCTGCTGCATGGGATGATCTTCAAGTGTCAAATCTTAAAAATTGGTGGAATAAACTCTAGCCTGAAGCTAATGATGGTGAACCTAAGGAAACTGGGAATGTTAGTGTCGACAAAATTGTGCAACTGTGCAATAATGTACCGAATGCTGAAGACATAACACCAGGAGAAGTAACAGTGTGGTTGGGATGTGACAAGTTGGACGGAGGCTTTGACACTGACATTTTGAACGACGATGAAATTGTTTCCAGTGGGTGATTGACAACGAAGAAGAAGAAATTGACAAAGACAAGTGTTATATTTTGAATGAAAAAACTACGGCCATACAGACGCAGAAACAATGTTATCAAAATGCATTGAGTGGTTTGAGGGGCAAGAAGAGGCAAACGCAACACAGATACTTCTCCTATGTAAAGTACGGAACATTGCCACTCAGAAAGCATGAGCCTCGAAGAAACAAAAGAAAATGACAGACTATTTAAAAATTTGAATATGTATGTACGTCTAGAGCGTAAGTTCATGTAACAATATGTACAGTACATATGTTGTACTACATATACTGTACTTAATGTAAATTGTACATTGTTTGTTTTTGTAAAATAAAATACATGTATGTACAGTGTTTTTCCAGTTCGTAAACGTGCATTTTTTATCATTCGTTCATATGCAATGGATGGGGTGGGTTGTTGTTTAAGGTTTTTCTGTTATGTGTCTATTCGATTAACCGTCACGGTCCCGGTCCCGACCCTAACGGTTAATCGAAGTTTCACTGTATATTTTTACAAAGCTGTGATACTGGGTATTGATCATTTCCAGTGTTTCCCTTCGAAGAGCATCTGGGTGGTCAGCCTTGGTCATTTTAATTGCTAAGTCAAGTTTAACTTCCGCTTCTATCATCCCCCAAGGTGGTTCATTGAAGTATGCAGCACTGGGCTCTGGGGTCTCGTTGGGCATATCTCGTGAGAGAAGATCCACTCTTTTACTGAATGCTTGCGTAATGGTCGTGGCTGCCATCGAGTAGATTGGATGGGTTGGTGGAAGGGTTTGGTTTTTGAGATGTTTGTTCCTTATTTGCTTTTTAATATATGTCTGTTGGTTCAATGTCGAGCTCTATTTCCATAGCTGTAATGGGGGTAGACTTGGGGCAGCCAAGGCAAATTCTTAAAGCTGCTGATTGGATGAGCTGTAGCTTGTTAATGTGTATAGCTGCGGTAGAGCCCCATATCTCACAGCAGTAGGTCATTTTGGATCTGACAAAGGACAAATAAAATGTTCTCAAGGATACAGTGTCCGCCCCCCACTCTCGACTGGCTACAGTTTTTATAGCATTTAGTCGTTTGCTGCATTGTTCCATGACATGTTCTACGTGATCTTTCCAGCAAAGTTTTTTATCCAAGTGGACTCCAAGTAATTTGGGGCATTCGTTCAGTCGCAGGGCCCTGTTGTCAACTGTAAGGCACGGGATGAAGCTTGCATGGATGTTGTCTTGAGAAAAATGCGCATTCTGTTTTTGTTGATGATATCTTTAAGGACCGTTTTGCACACGACTTGGCTACTTGATTTAAAGCTACTGTAGTTGCATCCGTTCATTTGCTTTTTCTGGCTCTTTGTCTGTAGTAAAGAGCATTACATCATCCGCGAATATTACACAAAGTACTTCAGGTGGTAACACTTTGTTTATATCATAAAGTGCGATATTGAACAGAGTAGGGCTAATTACAGCACCCTGAACTATGCCGTTTTCGACTTTAGTGCAGCTCGACTCCAGCCCATTCACTGAGGTTTTGATCAGACGATTTTGCAAAAAGTTTGCCAAAAACTTCATTTTGCCCCTTATTCCCAGCCTCATACACTGTAGTAGGATGGTGGAATGAGGAGTTATGTCAAAAGCAGACTCGAAATCTAGTAGGACTATTATTGTTGATTTCTGCTTTTGGAAGCCCTCATAGATTTTGTTTGTTAAGATCAGCAGCGCATCATTTGTGCTCCTTTGCTTTCTGAAACCAAATTGTGTGTTTCTTAGTAGATTATTGGTTTCTAGTCTCCACATCAAACGTGTGTTTGAAACAATTGATTTTGATTTAAATTAATATAATCGAGTCCCTAGTTCGGACGTCACTGAAACTTTACGTCTTTTTACTAGTTAATAAAATTTACTAAGTTATCAGAATTTACGTACCTTCGGGTTAAGCTCCAGGATTCTACAGATGAAACCAGTTGCAGAAGGATTACTTGGTTTTGTTTGCGAAATAATTACGCTAACACATGTTGTGCTAGGAATTACTCTTATTTATTTTCCTTTAGTTAATTTCCCTATCTACTCTCTATGGAACAGTGGTTTACACAAAAATCTCTTAATTACTTAATACATGCAAAGTGATATCAAAAAGTTACTACAGTTATTTTTTGCGTCATCCCCTTATAGCATCAAGCTTATTCAAAAAATTTTACAATTAATTGATTGACACAAACTATGAAACCAGTACTTTACTTTGTACCCAATCTTACGCTCTCGCTTGCTCGCTCTCTCTCTCACTCACGCTTCTATTTCATTTAGTTAATTTTGTTAGTATTCTACCCATTTTATCTATACAATTTAAGAGTTTTGGCCAAATAATTATTGCTGGTACTTAACCGTTCCGTGTGTCTCTCTGGGAGTTGTACAATCACTGTCTGTTCAACCTTACGGTTCACTCCGCGTTTAGTTGTTTTTTTTTGGTACACTAGTTAATTTATGTCATTGGTGTGACCGTCCATCAAAATAAAAAAATTTTACTGATACTAGTTATTTAGTCGGCCGACTTTAATTTGCTCTAGCACTTATAGGTTGCCCTCGGTATATAAGTCACACAGATTAAACAATTATACAGTTCAATAATTTTAGGAACCGCACGCTCCCGTACTGTCCGCGCGGCTCTGCTGTCCACTTTTTTAATCTAACGATGACTGCTCTCTGCTACTGTCTGATGCAAACTGGGGTGACAAAGTGTTTTACTGTGATTCACAAAGAGACTGAGCTGGCAAGCGGTTGCATAATACGTCTAGCCGGGCAGGCTTCAGACATCAGATATAAACAGTCTGCAATAACATTGTATGTGTGGCTGGTTACAATGGGGTACCCCACAGGGGAATACTGACTACTTTAAAATTAAAACTGATTTAAATTATTATCTCTTTAACATACAATTCTGTACCGTTACATGTTCACTATTTGGTTAAACTTTGTACTTGTTTAAACTTTGTACTTAGAATATCTGCATTGTGGTGCATGCAGTGACGTCATTTTCTCCCCCGCTAAACTGCTGCCGGCTTGTATTGCAGGCTCGCAACAGTCAAATTTAGTTAGTTAATTGCAAGACTCCGGACGGGCAACAAGCCTTGAGTTCGCCAGCTACGGCTAAATAATTATTTTCAACATTTCAAAATTTTAGCATGATCATCATGCGCTTAATACCTAGGCGTTCTCGGCCTCTATTCACGATTATGGCTTTCAATATTTAATTCTACCTTATTTCTCAGGCATTTATGCCGCGCTACACTGCACTCGCCATGCAATTATTGTCTAATAATTTTCAATAAACAATTAACTCAAAGAACATATACAGTCCACTTCGTTATTTTATTTCTTACCAGCTAACTCATCACCTAGCGTTATAAGACCAACTCAAGAGCGTTATAAGACCAACTCAAGATTACTTCGAGAGCGTCTAAGACCCATCATTTATGGTCCACCAGGGCCGGTTCCGGATCGTGATTCGGACTAAGATTTTCATCTATATTTCATTTAATGGGCCCAAACAATGTTTGGTTCAAGCCCAAATATTCTCAAACTTAAGATTGCTGGCCGTTGCATGCCTTCACTGTTTTCGAAATACTTCATACTTGACATTACAAGATTCTGCAGAGCATCATTTCTGAGACAGCAAGACACTACAAGTCATCATCATTTGTCGTACAGCAGCGAAATTCTAGAACTTCAAAATTAAACGGAGAGCTACAGCTTCAAGCATTACGCGACCAGCAGAAACAAGAGTTGCGCCAACATCTAAGGACTGCCGAACAGGATCACCAAGGAAACAACAGGATCGGAGCCATCTTGAACACGCCGGGATTCACAATCCACTTGACTATGAACTTGCGTTTCTTATAATTTTTCATGTATAATTTTTATGTACAGCAAAGTCAGTAATATTTTAGCATATATGTAATAGTATTTAATATAAAATCATTAATAATTTTTACATAAACAGAAATTGGTGTCAAGTGGCCATAGACTTGTATTTTTACTTAAATTTTCATGTACGCAGCTTCACAATAATGCATTCAGAAACTTAAGTAATGTGATGAAGCTATATGTATATTTTCACTTTGAATGAGTCATATTTTCAATAACATCCATAACTATTTTTTAAAGAAAATAAGTACCTATTATAATAAGTAATAGATTAAATTGCATACTGATCACTGGCTCCCGCATCATATCAGGATTTAATAAAGTATTCAAATTACAACAATTGTTCACCTGCTCTATATTGTAATGACACCAAAATTCTAAAAGTAATAAGTACATCTTATTTAAATAATGATGGAATGAGATATTGTAAAAGAAAGAAAAAAGAATAATGATGTTTAAACTAAACAAATAATACCAAAATTCTAAAAGAAATCAGCACATATTATATAAATCAAGCATAAATAATACATTTAGTAGTATAATAATAATAATGGAGCGCAATATTAATGACAATAGGTCTAAGAGAAATTTAATAAACTAATTAGAAAATGAACTTGCTGAAGAAGAGTTGCAATATAAAAACAGATAGAATAATATAATTTGTGATGTTTTCAATTTGTTTCTTCTGCAAGTAGATAATATTGTATATTCTTTTTATTTTCTTTTTCTACTTGCAGAAGAAACAAATTGAAAACATCACAAATTATATAATTACTGCAAGAAACATCGAGTTACTTATATAGAAAATGATAGAATAATATAAGGATAATTAAAACTACTGTATTACAAGAGGCATTAAATAACAAAGGTGAATGACATTAAAGCTAATAAATCATTGAATTCTGAAGTGAAGTTATATAAAAGAGAAAGAAATCTACTTAAGAAAATATACCAACAGTAATCTTGAATATAATAAATAAATGGAGTTATTGGAAGGCAAGGTAGAATAAGAAAAAATATTCAGAAGATAAAAGATTCCAATGGTATGTATAATGATATAAGATTTATAATTATTTTTATTTATAGAGTGTAGAAGGCTAAGGCGCCACTCTAGAATTATTTTATGGGCAGCAGCCAAAGTGCACTGTACCAGGTATGTGAATGTTCGGATGAGCAATTGGACGTAAAAGGGCCACTCAACGCCGATATTCATTCATAATACCATATTAATATAGGGGGAATCATTTAACAATAGTATGGAATCGATGTGAATAAAAGAATGGAATATATAAATAAAATATACAATGAACCAAGAGAAAATTTAAGAATTACAATTCGTTAAAGCCACCAATACAAATAAACAAACCCCAGAGATAAAGAAGAAAATAATTGGTATTGATAAGGAAGGTAGGTTTCAATTTGCGTATAATAATGAAGAATTTGTTTAATAAATATCAATCTTATCACCAAGCAATATTAATACCATAATCATACACCTCAAATATTGAAGACATCAGCAAGCAATAACAACAATTTATATAAACAAGTCAAAATCAAAGTAATTTGAAAGAAGAACAGTAATAAACAAAAGTGTGAACCTATTTAAAAACCAAAAGTCCTATAACAGACATTACTATGACAAATTACTATACTAGATAGACAGTACCCAGTTAGATTTGGAGTAGTTCATATACAAATAACTAAGGATGATAAAGTTAATAAATTATCAAAAAATCAAATACCACGGTACATAAAGTACAATACAAATTTAGAAGTAAATGTAAAATGTAATTAAGATGTGATACAAATGTAATATAAGACAAGTGTAATTACTTGGTAAGAGGATGTGAGATACAGTGGTATTCAATTACGAATAACTGTGAGTGGGTAGTAATTATAAACAATTATTTAAAGAAATGAATTACTAATCCATAGTAGCAGATGATACTGACTTTAACATTTAGTTTTTTCTTTATTAGTGTTTGTGTTATATAAGTTTAATAGATATTGATCACACAGACAATGGTTTAAAAGTGTGCATTCAGAAGCCCTAAAGGGAATTATAGTAATTAGAATATAATTGTTAATTAAAAGTTTGTTTATATTTAAAGAAATTAATTAATATAAAACAAGTGTAAGCAGGATCGATTATGAGTCTTCCAATAAAAAAATGTAATCAGTCAACATAGGCCTAGATGATTATATTCAGTAAATAATAAATTATTCCAAAATATTTGTCAAATTACAAATAACTATAATATTTGGTGTTAAAATTGTTCATAGTTTTGTCAGATAAAATAATATGTAAATTGTATTAAGTATTATGATGTAATAACTAAAAAACAAATTGTACATAAAAGGTAAAATAATGTATTATATAAAAATAATATCCTATGACAACTAAATCTCAATTTGAACAGATATGACCAGAGTATTTATGTGTATCCAGGAAACCAAAAGAGAGAAAAAGAATTACATTATTATGATTGAAAATAAACCAAGAAGGAGAGTTGGGTGTAATTTTGGAAACAAGCTAAATATTTATACAAGAAACATATGAATATTATTAAAAAATAATATAATACAAAGTAAAAAACACTATATCAAACTATAACAGAAAAAAAAATTGAGCAAATAAAGAAACAGCATAAACAAATCAGTCTTTAAACATTACTGATCCAACAACCAGAAAGAACATTAAAGGAAATAAAAACGAATGAAGTTATGGAAAAAACTAACCTTTAAATGAAAACAAATTCTCATTGAAGAACAACTACACTTGGATTAAATTAAAAACAGAAACACTGGAATTCAACCATT
Organism: Magicicada septendecula; assembly: GCA_034769895.1. NCBI lineage: Eukaryota > Metazoa > Arthropoda > Insecta > Hemiptera > Cicadidae > Magicicada > Magicicada septendecula. The sequence continues at coordinate 348,689,642 of CM068375.1, forward strand.
ATATGACACCAGAAGATTGCAGATAAACGACATTACAAGAGGTAACATCTATTGATCACAAAAGAAGGAGATTTCTTCATTTCAACCAAATAAACAAACTGAAGGCACTGGAAATTTCCATCACGGATACCTGGAGGCTGTGTGAAACTGAACTGAACTGGTAAACATTGTGTAACGTATATTTATTATTATAATTAATACTAAATTTATATTATTCATTATTATATTGTTTGTAATGTAATGTACTTTCTGTACTTGTTTTTCTTTATAATCACTGAACCTTTATATCAGCCAAAAGGACATAAAAATAATATTAACATAAAAGAGAAGAGAATCGACCCTGAGATTTCTGAATTATATTAATAGTTACAATAAATGGACTACAGTGAAACCTCTACTTCTGGACACCTCTGATAAGCGGACAACTCTCTTATACGGACACTTTTTAAGGAACCAAGGATTTTTCTATATTTTACTATGTATTTCCCCCCTCCTATAGACGGACACTCTCTTGGCCGGACACGGACACTAAGAGTTATGGTATTATGTGTCATTAACCTCCCTTTTGCGGACAAAATGCTAACACGTTGGACTGGATTTTATTTTAATACTTTAAGTTACAATTCAATCATGTAAGAAATACGCCTATACAGCATAATTTTATTTATTTTCTTGGAATAATGGATGGGTATTGCTCGAAAATAACATGTGTTTATTGTTTGCAACGAATGTGACTTATGTTTAGACTGCAGTAGGCTGTAAATAATACACAGTAACTGTTGGACGCTTAATTTTGCAAATTCCAGGAATGAACCATTCTTTGTTATGAAAGTTGCTAAACAGCATAGGAGTGGGAGGTATTTCCAGAACTAGGCCTGTTTTGATTGAATGTGCATAACCATAAATAGCGGGTACTGTATTCTATTTTCGTAGTTTAGTTGACTTTGGTCGGTCGTTGTCTTTGGTCACTCACTCGAACAAGTGCTTCTGTGTGCGTATTGCGATAGTACGCATTACGAGCTTACTTTTAAATAACAGTGAAGTTATTTTAACTAGTGATTTTATATTTGTCAGTACAGTACAGTACTTCAGTGTTTACAGTTTAAAGTGAAGATTTGAAATTACGTAATTATGTAACTTTTTCACAATTTTTTATCACCAATTTTTGTTATAAATGGCCCCTCGAAAAGTTTTAAGCCGGAGTGAAAAAATAAAAATTATCGAGTACGCGACGCGAGAAAATTGTGGTGTTCGTAAAAGTGTGAAACATTTTAAAATTGGTGAAACTTGTGCGGCTGAAATTATTAAAAACAAAGATAATATTTTAAATAATTTTCAGAACGGAAATTATAATGTTCGGCGAAAATTTGTTGGACCTGGTCTGGGTACAACAATTGATAAAGTAGTTTTTGAATGGTTTCAATGGGTAAGAGCACAAAAAATCCCCGTTTCTGGACCAATGCTTCAAGAAAAGGCTCTTGAAGTCTCTTAGGAATTAGGGGAAATTGATTTCAAAGCTTCTAATGGCTGGTTAGAAAAATTTTGAAACAGGCATTCTATTTCTTTTAAGGCAATCTCGGGTGAAGCAGGTGCAGTGAATGTTAATGTTGTAAACGAGTGGATACAACATTTGCCAAATCTACTGTCAGCCTATTTGCCGGAAAATGTTTTTAATGCAGACGAAACAGGTCTGCTTTTTCGAGCCTTACCGGATAAAACATTATGTCTGAAAAATGAAACGTGTAGTGGGGGAAAAGTCGCTAAAGAACGCTGAACGATTTTATTGTGTGCCAGTATGACCGGAGAAAAATTGATGCCTTTAGTTATTGGTAAAGCAGCTAGACCTCAGTGTTTTAAAGGACTTGATATTGATAAGTTTCCTGTAGAGTGGGCGACATCCACAATAGTAAATCGTGGATGACACGCGACATCATGAATTTGTGGCTAGAAAAACTTGATAGATTAATGCAACGTAAAAATCACAAAATAGTGCTCTTCATCGATAATGCTGCTTGTCACCAACGATTAACGCTGCAAAACATTGAACTCGTCTTTTTCCCACCTAATGTTACCGCAACATCACAACCACTAAATCAAGGGATCATAAAAAATATTAAGCACAAATATCGTAAGCTAGTTTTAATGCATTTGATATCCAATATAAGTGAAACCACAACACAGCAAGATTAGGTGAAAAAAATAGATGTTCTTCAGGCCGTAGGATGGATTGATAAAGCATGGAAGGCCGTCACAGAAAGTACCGTTGTTAACTGCTTCAGAAAAGCGTCTTTTTGCAAAGATCCTATCCACTGTGTACCAACGGAAGCAGTACAGGTTTACGAAGACTTCACACAATTCGAAAGCCAATTTAATTCATGCAATTTGCAAGAATATCCTGAAATCGACTCCAGCTTAGCTATCGAGGACACAAGCACTCAGGTGAGATGCCGTTATGTTATCATGTTACTGTATTAGTGTTCAATGTAGGCAGTACCGTACTGTAAATTTTGCTTATTTACGGTGTAATGATTATCCTTACAGTAGGTTTACTTTTTTCTTTCATATGCCCTTAGATTTCCAACCTGATCAATACTGCAACAAATGTTGATGATGATAGCGAACAAGAGGAAGAAATTGAAACTAATGAAGATACACATAATCCTTTTAACACCTACCAAAACACGCTACAAGGACTAAACGATCTTAAAATGTTTTACATATTTAAGAATGATTCTAACGGTTTAAATATGGTCTGCGATTTAATTATGCACACTGAAGAACAAATTGAAAAATTAAAATTCTGTAAACAAACTAGTTTGACAGACTTTTTCAAACGGCAATAATTTTTTGTAAAAGACTGCAGTTGTATGATTTTTTATAAACTTAATAATACTGTATTTTAGTACTTTTTATTATACAGTAGTACAGTACATTATAAACCACGTACTGTTATTTTTTCATATTTTGCTTTAAGGATCTGTTAAATAAAAATGTTAAATTGAGAAATAAATTAATTATTAGTACAGTAAAAGTAAAAGTGCATTTTCATACTTCATTTAACATTTCCTTAATTATGTTAAACAATTATGAAAACTTTGTCACTCCCCATAGCCGGACACTCCCCTTATGCGGACAAAATTTATTTCACGGTAAGTGTCCAGACAAGGGAGGTTTCACTGTATATCAATTTTTGAATAAAATTATAATATTATTATTACTACCAGATACCATTCCATGTGTTTTATTTATATAGAAATAGAATTAACAAGTGTTACAAATTGATGTATACAAAGAGAGGGATAAAATAAGGTAAAACCCGTCTTGTTATAAATTCACGCATCAAAAGGAACAACGCGAGAAAACTATTCAAGTAGGGGATGTCAATTTCCAGGAAACCATGATGAGAATGATGATGGAAATGAGAGAGGATAACAAATCCATGAGTAAGAAAATGGAGGAGACACCAAGTAAAAAAATGGATGAAAATAGTAAGGGATTGAAGGAAGAATTGAGTAACCAACTTAAAAATGTCAATAAGGAATTGAAGGATATGACCAAAAATTATTGTCGGAAAATGGACGATATAATAAATGATAATAAACTGTGGAGGGAAGAATTAAGAAATGAGAGGACCAAAGAAATAAAAAGTGATAGCAAACCAGAAACAGAAGAAATACCAAACGGTAAAACAAGGAAACAAGTAGCATTATTATCGGAAATTAAACCTAACATAAACAAAGAAAATATTAAACACAGGGAAATGAAGTCAAAGAAAATGAGAAGAATACTTACTTACTAGCCAACGCCCACCCTTGGCTGTTGGGCCATTAGGCGGCGCGCTGACCAGTAGAGACGTGAGAGCCTTGCCGTACCATCTTCATCTTGGACTTGCATGTCTGAGATCAAGGCTGGACATGCAATTAGGTGATCCGCATTCATGGAAGCGTATCCACAGAGAACACATTCAGGAGACGACAACACGCCAATGCGGTGCAGGTGGGAGGCCAGGTAGTCATGACCGGTTGTAGTTCTAAAAAGAGCAACACTAGTTGCTCGGGGTAGAGTTCTGTTGATGGGGCCGTCCGTAACCAATGTTGCCCATCTTTTTCCAACACAGGCTCTTAATTGTTTTTCTTTTAGCCATAGGCTTATTGAGGAGTTTGTTTAGAGAACAATGCATCCAAAGAAATTAATAAAAACACGAGAAGAGTTGGAGATGATGCACAGTGGTTTAATTAATGTAAGTAATGACCAATGATAAAGAAATTATGAATGTCAGAGATTATACGAGGGGTAACCCAAAAATAAGGTCTCCATATTTTTTAAAAATAGAAAAAGAAATTTATTATCAAAACTTTTTACATGGTTGTGAAACATAAGAACACACTCTTTTTCCATATAATCGCCGTTACGTTCAATGTATTTTTCGAGCCACTGTGGCAGTTTTAGTATGCCAGTGTCATAGAAACTCGCCGCCATGTCATTGAGATAGCGTTTGACCTCGTCTTTCACCTCGTCATCGTCGTCGAATCGCATTCCACCCAAATGTTCTTTCAAATGTGTAAACAAATGATAGTCACAAGGTGCCAAGTCCGGACTATAGGGGGGGTGGGTGATTATGTACCATCCAAATTGGTTCAGAAGATCGGCAGTTGCGCGGGCGACATGAGGGCGAGCATTGTCGTGAAAAATGGACACGCCCTTGGTGAGCATTCCTCTTCTCCAGTCCTGAATCGCCCGTTTGAGTTTTTTGAGTGTCTCACAATATGTGTCTGCGTTTATTGTGGTCCCAGTAGGCATGAAATCGATCAACAATACACCTTTCCGATCCCAAAACACAGTCACCATGATCTTGCTGGCAGACTGTTTGTTTGAATTTTCGCCACCACTCAAGTGATTGTCGTTTGGATTCAGGTGTGAAGTGGTGAACCCACGTTTCGTCACCTGTGACAATGGAATTCAAAAAGTCGTCTCTTTCGTCTGCATAGCGCTCAAGAAATTCGTATCGTCTGACACTGACGGTCTCCCGCTTCTTTCGACATCATGAATTTCTGTACGACCAGCTTTAAACTCTCTACACCACTTGCAGACGTTTTTGACATCCATACACCCCGCACCATACACTTCAATCAACTGTCTATGGATTTCAATAGGCTGAACACCTTTTGCGTTAAGAAATCGAATGACTTCGCGAAGTCCTCATTTGGCGGGAACAGCAATTGGGAGCTCCATTCTTAACGGCTGCCAAGCCAAGACTAATCGACCGAGCGAGCTCAGCGACCGCTTGTTTGAAAGAGGGGAGATGGCCGCACACAGCAGTGCTGCCAACTGCCACCCAAAATATTTCCCTGTGCCTCTAGTCCTTTGGAGACCTTACTTTTGGGGTTACCCCTCGTAGATAGACAGTACCCAGTTAGATTTGGAGTAGTTCATATACAAATAACTAAGGATGATAAAGTTAATAAATGATGAAAAAATCAAATACCACGGTACATAAAGTACAATACAAATTTAGAAGTAAATGTAAAATTTAATTAAGATGTGATACAAATGTAATATAAGACAAGTGTAATTACTTGGTAAGAGGATGTGAGATACAGTGGTATTCAATTAAGAATAACTGTGAGTGGGTAGTAATTATAAACAATTATTTAAAGAAATGAATTACTAATCCATAGTAGCAGATGATACTGACATTAACATTTAGTTTTTTCTTTATTAGTGTTTGTGTTATATAAGTATAATAGATATTGATCACACAGACAATGGTTTAAAAATGTGCATTCAGAAGCCCTAAAGGGAATTATAGTAATTAGAATATAATTGTTAATTAACAGATTGTTTATATTTAAAGAAATTAATTAATATAAAACAAGTGTAAGCAGGATCGATTATGAGTCATCCAATATAAAAACATAATCAGTCAACATAGGCCTAGATGATTATATTCAGTAAATAATAAATTATTCCAAAATATTTGTCAAATTACAAATAACTATAATATTTGGTGTTAAAATTGTTCATAGTTTTGTCAGATAAAATAATATGTAAATTGTATTAAGTATTATGATGTAATAACTAAAAAACAAATTGTACATAAAAGGTAAAATAATGTATTATAAAAAAATAATATCCTATGACAACTAAATCTCAATTTGAACAGATATGACCAGAGTATTTATGTGTATCCAGGAAACCAAAAGAGAGAAAAAGAATTACATTATTATGATTGAAAATAAACCAAGAAGGAGAGTTGGGTGTAATTTTGGAAACAAGCTAAATATTTATACAAGAAACATATGAATATTATTAAAAAATAATATAACACAAAGTAAAAAACACTATATAAAACTATAACAGAAAAAAATTTGAGCAAATAAAGAAACAGCATAAACAAATCAGTCTTTAAACATTACTGATCCAACAACCAGAAAGAACATTAAAGGAAATAAAAACGAATGAAGTTATGGAAAAAACTAACCTTTAAATGAAAACAAATTCTCATTGAAGAACAACTACACTTGGATTAAATTAAAAACAGAAACACTGGAATTCAACCATTATATGACACCAGAAGATTGCAGATAAACGACATTACAAGAGGTAACATCTATTGATCACAAAAGAAGGAGATTTCTTCATTTCAACCAAATAAACAAACTGAAGACACTGGAAATTTCCATCACGGATACCAGGAGGCTGTGTGAAACTGAACTGAAGTGATAAACATTGTGTAACGTATATTTATTATTATAATTAATACTAAATTTATATTATTCATTATTATATTGTTTGTAATGTAATGTACTTTCAGTACTTGTTTTTGTTTATAATCACTGAACCGTTATATCAGCCAAAAGGACCTAAAAATAATATTAACATAAAAGAGAAGAGAATCGACCCTGAGATTTCTGAATTATATTAATAGTTACAATAAATGGACTATATCAATTTTTGAATAAAATTACAATATTATTATTATTATTACCAGATACCATTCCATGTGTTTTATTTATATAGAAATAGATTTAACAAGTGTTACAAATTGATGTATCCAAAGAGAGGGATAAAATAAGGTAAAACCCGTCTTGTTATAAATTGACGCATCCAAAGTGAGGCATAAAGAACCTGTAATTCCTGAAGTGTTATAAATTGGCGAACCCAGCAGTGGGGTTTAAAAGATATTGATACGAGCGAAAATCCGTGTGGTTATAATATTTAGCTATCGTTTTCGAATCACAGTTTGCATTTCGGTCATGGCTGATGTGAAAGCATTAATTAAAAAACGTGGCACACTTAAGGCCTCTATATCCCGTGTAAATACATTCGCTGACAATTTCGATCCAGACATAAGCGATCACCATGCCTTAAAAATTAAACTCCGCTCACTTGATGGAATTGTCCGCGAAGTATGATGAAATTCAGACCCAAATTGAGGCTGATGATTCCGTTTTCACATCGGTAAGTGACAGTGTTCAAACAGAGGATGATCTCTGTACTATAGAGTGCAAGCTGCACAATTTATTAGAGCGAGTAGAGGAGGTGAACAAAAAACCATTAATTCAAGCTGAAGTTATGCCAATTAGAACCTCCCCTATACAGTTAGAGCCAATTAAATTGCCCTGCTTCTCAGGCAACATTATTGATTGACAGCATTATTATAATATGTTTTTGGAACTAGTACACATCAGAACTGACCTGACGGACATTCAGAAATTACACTATTTACATTCTTCACTAAGGGACGAGGCGTTAAATGTAATAAAATCTCTCCCAATAACCCATGATAATTATGCGTTAGCCATTGATCTATTGAGGGCCAGGTATTATAGCAAATTAATTGTCTCAGCCTATCATTTAGGGAATGTCTTGGGCATGAAGTCCATTCAGCAAGAGTCCATGGTTGGCATTTCCAAATTCATTGACGAAATCACCGCAAATATAAATGCTTTAAATTCATTAAATTTACCGGTAAATACCTTTGAAATCATTTTTGTTCAATATTTAACGCAAAAACTCGATAACCAGACATGCCGACTATGGAAGGAAAGCCTATCCGACAAGTGATTCCCTAATTTCAACAATTTTATTAAATTTTTAAATGGTAGAAGGCAATTAATGCAAAACGTCGGCGCCTCAGCCAATTCAGTAAATAGAATACAAATTAGCGATATGACTCGCTATCGCAAAACTATTAAACCGGTTGATCTCACTAGGTCAACATTTCATTCTCATATCAGCAATAACATTTGTCAGCTGTGTCGAGGTGAACATCGACTCTCTGAATGCCCACAGTTCGTGGCTATATCTCCCTCTGAGCGAAAAAACATTTTAATCAAGCATAAACTTTGCTTAAATTGTATACGTCCAGGCCATGATCTCTCACACTGTCCTTCCAAATTTGCTTGTAGGACATGTGCTAAACGCCATCACCCAATGATCCACATATCAGGCAATAACGCTTCGAGTAGAGGCAACAATCAATTTTCACTGAAACTGCAAACAAACAAATCTATTTTATTATCCACCGCTGTCTGCATGACAACTGACCATGCCGGTAGGAAGCACCCAGTAAGGATTTTATTCGACTCAGGATCGCAAGCAAACTTCTGTACCATGAGTTTCGCGCATCGCATGGGTTTAAAACTAACTAAGTCTCAATTACCCATGACTGGTATAAACAATTCCTTATGCCAAGCTGACTTTAGTACAAGGGTAAGGCTACATTCTCGTTACAAGGATTTTAATTTGAATGTGCATTGCGCTGTGCTTCCCAGCATTACGAATAATCTTCCTGCGGAATCGTTTGATATCTCATCCCTAAATCCCTAAATATACCAAAAGGCATATTCCTAACTGACCCGCAACTGAACTTTTCTTCAAGTCACAAATCGACATATTACTTGGTGCCCAGTACTACTTACAATTGATTGAACCTGTCAAATTCATCCGCAGCCCACATTTTCCTATAATACAGGCAACAAAATTGGGATTCATCCTCGCGGGTAACCTGCCCTTTAATGTCGACATGACAAAACCTGTCTCATCATTTATAGCATGCGAAGATAATAATGCCATTTCATCGCAATTAAAAGACTTCTGGCATTTAGAGGACGTTGCTGCTCGTGCTCCCTCGGTTGAGGACTCAATATGCGAAAGTCATTTTGTCGCTAACACTTTCCGCAATAATAGTGGTAGATTTGTGGTGTCCCTACCTCGCAGGGCATACAATTCTCATTTGGGTGATTCTCTTCCCGGAGCTATTCGCGGATTTCAATCACTGGAACTCAAGTTCAAACAGAACCCTGCCCTTCATAAAGACTATGCTACATTCATGCAGGAATATTTAACTCTGGGTCTTTGCTTGATTCTTACGATTTGTCAGTCAGTAAGTCGGACACATTCTACTTACCGCACCATTCGGTTTTTAAGGGCTCTAGTATAACCACCAAATTGCGAGTTGTTTTCGACAGCTCTGCCAAAACAACAAATAATTTATCCTTGAACAACACATAGATGGTTGGTCCCACGGTCCAGTAGGATCTTTTTTCGATTATGTCTCGGTTTCGAACGCACCGATATGTCCTCACTTTGGACATTGAGAAGATGTACCATCAAATTTTAGTTAATCCCAGGGACTCTAATTTGCAACGAATTGTCTGGCGCGACGCCCCCCATAGGGAACTTCAACACTACGCCTTGAGGACAGTCACGTATGGGACTGCAATTGCGTCATTTCTGGCCACAAGATGTCTGGCACAAATAGCTCAGGAAAACAAAACTCAACACCCTATAGCCTGTTCAGCTATCGCAAACGATTTCTATGTGGACGATCTCATGACCGGTTCAGATAGCCCACACATCGTATCTAAAATGAAGTCTGACATTACAGATTTATTAAGTCAATACGGGTTTACTTTGCACAAGTGGTTTTCCAATGATCAAACCGTTATAGCTTCACGCGCCAATTCTTCCCTTGACTTTAGCAAAAATCAAACTGTACATACATTGGGTATTCAATGGGACATTAACGATGATAGTTTCATATATAGTTTCCAAAGACATGTCGAGATGGAGGTATTCAACAAGAGAAGGGTATTATCAGTTATCGCAGGAATTTACGATCCATTGGGACTCATCGGCCTGGTTACATTTTGGTGCAAGCATTTCATGCAGATATTGTGGTTAACCGGTACAAGTTGGGATGACCCCCTACCAGACTCTTTATCTAATCAATGGGTAGAGCTTTATACTCAGCTGATTTCCGACACTTACTTTAAGATTCCAAGGTCTGTAAAGAATTTAAATAATTCTCAAATCACTTCATTTCAGCTCCATGGGTTTGCCGACGCGGCAGCAAAGGGTTACGCGTGCTGCCTTTATGTGCGTGCTGTGTATTCAAACCACAGCATCTCATCAAACGTGTTGTGCTCTAAATCTAGAGTCGCTCCATTGAAGCAGGTGACATTACCCAGACTTGAACTTTGCGCCTGTCTCTTATTGGCTCAGTTGGTTTCCAAGGTTACAAACGCGGTGAGTTACAAGTTCGACGACTTATATTTTTACTCTGACTCAATGATCGCCTTACACTTGATTCACCAGCAGTCTTCCAGATGGAAGGTATTTGTCGCCAACCGCGTTGCGGAGATACAGCGTCTCACTGCAAAGGGTACCTGGCATCATGTCTCGTCACATGACAACCCTGCCGACATTCTATCGCGTGGCTGTCTCCCTCAGTTTTTACACGGTCACCCACAATGGTGGTATGGTCCGTCCTGGTTGTCCCATGAGTCATCTTCATGGCCCACCAGTGCCTTCGATGCCCATTCACCCTGCACTCATCCCGATCTTGAGCAAGAACAACGTAAGCAGGTCCAAACCTCACTGGTTGCCGCTCCATCTACGCCTAGTTATTTTGACTACTCTTCGTTCTCAAAACTCCTTCGTGTATTTTCTTATTGCCTTCGATTTATTCGGAACTCTAGGCTTCCCATAGCTGATAGAGACACTTCCTTTTTAACTTCCCATGAGTTACATGGTACACTTTTGGTTTTTATTCGCCAGTCCCAGCGATCGCACTTTAGCATCGAAATCGAGGAACTTGAGGCACAACACTGCATCCCTAATAATAGTAAAATTCTTTCACTTAACCCCTTTCTGGACAAGGCGGGGATATTACGCGTGGGCAGGATCGCCTTCAGCACTCCCAGCTTACCTATGATAGCAAACACCAAATCATACTACACCCGCATTCTCATCTCAGTAAATTGTCATAGAAGGCGAGCATCTTCGTCTACTACATGCTAGGGTACAATTGACTCAGTACTCTCTACGGCAGAAATACTGGATAATTAATGATAAATCATACATACGATCAGTAATACACAAATGTATCACTTGCTTTCGATTCCGTGCTAGGGGCTCAAGCCAATTGTTAGGAAAATTACCCTCTTCCTGGGTTACTCCTGCTAGGCCATTTTATCAATCTGCAGTTGACTGTGCCGGTCCTGTATTTATACGTCATGGCGGGTAGCGTTCCAAATCGACATCAAAGGCTTATATTGCTCTATTTATATGCATGGCCACTAAGGCCATTCACCTTGAATTAGTCTCAGATCTTGCCTCAGACGCTTTCATAGCAGCCTTAAAACGGTTTATAGCTCGTAGAGGTATCCCTGCACAGATATTCTCTGACAATGGTACAAATTTTCGTCGTGCTAGTGGTACACTTCACGACTTATACAAACTTCTTCATTCTAACGGATTTGAACAGACTACCCAGGATTTTACCAGTGTCCAAGGCATCAAATGGTCCTTTATTCCCCCGCCAGCACCTCATTTCGGTGGCCTGTGGGAGAGTGGAGTCAAAAGTGCCAAGTTTCATTTGCGGCGCGTTGTCGGCGGAACCATTCTTACGTTTGAGGAGTATTACACTATTCTAACTCAAATAGAGTCCCGCCTTTACTCACGCCCCTTGTTCACCATCTCAAATGACTCTAGGGATCCCGAACCTTTAACTCCAGCTGTCAGTATGTACATGTGCATTTAATATGTACTGTCAAATATTATGTCTGTCGGATTATTGTATTATTATGTATCATTATCATGTTATTATATGTTATGGAATTTTATTATCATTATTCTATTACTATGTAATATCAGTCATTATATATTATGTATCCTTACATCAATTGGGTATGTCAATCCTATTGTTATGTACTATTGAATTTTTGGTGTCATTGTTCTATTGTTATGCATTTAAACTGTTATGCCTTTTATTATTGTATTGTCATTTGTTATGTATTATTGAATTTTGGTGTCATGAAATTTTATTGTTATGGACTATTCATACAATGATTTAAGCTGCAAAATCACCCGATTTAGTGCGGGCAGTATGGTTAAACTTTGTACTTGTTTAAACTTTGTACTTAGAATATCTGCATTGGGGTGCGTGCAGTGATGTCATTTTCTCCCCCGCTAAACTGCTGCCGGCTTGTATTGCAAGCTCGCAACAGTCAAATCTAGTTAGTTAATTGCAAGACTCCGGACGGGCAACAAGCCTTCAGTTCGCCAGCTGCTGCTACATAATTATTTTCAACATTTCAAAATTTTAGCATGATCATCATGCGCTAATACCTAGGCGTTCTCGGCCTCTATTCACGATTATGCTTTCAATATTTAATTCTACCTTATTTCTCAGGCATTTATGCCGCGCTACACTGCACTCGCCATGCAATTATTGTCTAATAATTTTCAATAAACAATTAACTCAAAGAACATATACAGTCCACTTCGTTATTTTATTTCTTACCAGCTAACTCTTCACCTAGCGTTATAAGACCAACTCAAGATTACTTCGAGAGCGTCTAAGACGTGACACTAGTCGTTCCAGAAGTTTTCCTAGGCACGATGTAAGCGTGACCAGGCGATAGGAGCTTATTTCCGTTTTTGCTTTTCCTGGTTTTGGGAGGGGTATGATGAGAGTGGTTTTCCATGCTTGGGGGATGTTTCCTGTATGCCAGATAGTATTGAAGAGTTGAACGATTTTGTCGAGAAGTTGCGCAGAGCACTACATAAGCATTTCATTGTGCATTTCTGCTCCTGGCGCTGCACTACGGAGTCTGGCTATTTCTGCTTTTAGTTCTGTCATCGTAAAGGGTTTGTTGGCCGGGTCATCGGACAGCCATAGCAGTTCGAACATAGCGGTGATTTGCATTTCTTCAGGGGTGAGTGTTTTTGGCCACGGAGTTTTGCTTCCAGCTTTTTCCTTAAAGAACGTGCTGAAAGTCTCTGCCTTGTCCTTATCCTCTTCAAGCTATTCACCCCATGCCGACTTGATTTGCTCAATCTTTTTGCCAGTCTCCCCTTCAATAGCCCGAAACTTCTTCCACACCTCACTACTAGGAGTTTTCATGTTGATTGAACCAACAAACTCTTTCCAGAATTTACGTTTTGCAGCTACGATTGCTTTCCTTAAGATGGCATTCCATTTGTTGTACGTTTGTCGATATTCTTTGTTACGCTTTTCCTTCCACTTTTTCCTTGCTCCTTGTCGTTTTCTCCTGAGGGCTTTAAAATCATCATTCCACCAACTGTTCATATGTTTAGGACTTCGGTACGGCCTTTTTTTGGGGATTGCTTTTTCGGCAGCATTATGAAGGATTTTTTCAATCGTCTCTATGCAGCAGTCTTCATCCAGTATTTCACTTGCGGTCGTGTATGCTTCCCAGTTGGCCTTCTTCATGTTATATTTACTATGTACGACAGAAGGATTGTGCACCAGTTTCCTGGTTAATGTGAGCTCGCGGAATACTGGAAAATGGTCGCTTCCCAAGTCCTCCCCAATGCACCAGTTTTTTTATTGACCTTTTGAATGCTGGGGATGCCAGAGTCAGGTCCAGGGTGCTTAATGTCCCTGTGGAGGGAGATTGGTAGGTAGCTTCTTTGTTTTGGTTTAGGAGGATAACTTTGTGTGTTTGGATCCACCTGAAGAGTACTGGACCATTTCTGTTTTCCAGCCCATTGTTCCAGCTAAGGTGTTTGCTGTTGAAGTCGCCCACCAGCATGAAATTTTGACTATCCGGAATAAGCACATCTAGGGCCTTTTCTTGATTGCCGTGGGAAGGTATATACACGTTTATTAAAGTAAAAACACAATCCTTGGTTACTCTTATTTTCATCTTCATATATTCAATGTTGTTGTTTGTCTTCATAACACAGTCCTCCACATGCAGGGAATCATGGATAAGTGTAACCAGTCCGCCTCCAAAGTTATCTTCTTGTGATAAGTTGAAAATATTGAAGTTTTTGAATTTAGGATGAATCCTTTGGCAAGGAGGATTCCTGTATACAAATGATCTTTACATTCTTTTACGTGATTTCCCTCTTGAGTTTTCCTGTTTTTTTCTTTAGTGATCTGGCATTCCAATGCATCAGGAGAACCTTTTCTTCAAAGGTCTTTACTGAACTTGCATTTGGAGGCGAGGTTTGTTTGGATGGATTTGTACTTCTCTTCTTCTTTCTTTCGTAGTAGGACTGTCCTAGGGAGATGTGCCCTTCTTTCTAATTTGCTTTCCGTGTTAGTTTTTGGTGAAGATCTCTTGCTGAAGCCCTAGTGGGGCACCATATTTCTACTCTCTTTAGGACGCCGACACCTCTTTTCCTCATAATGAGGTCTTTGTCAATTTAAAATTTTTTCCGTATAGATTTTATACTTTGTTCTCTCTTTGCCCATATGTTTATCTTTAGTCTGTCAGGGTGTCCTCGTTTCGAAGTTGAAACTCGTCGTGAGCCCTGAAAAGGGCTGTTTGTAGTGCTCTGCGTTTGTGGCATACTACGGGGCTTCCTCAAGGAAAAGCAACTGCTGGTGTTTGGTTCACTGACAAGCCAGGTGCAGGGTGAGTACCAACCAGCTCACCCCCATTATTCTCTATTAACTGGTTATTTTTATTCTCATTACATTTACCTGTATCTTGTTTCCACTTTTCATTTTGTTCCTTCATATCATTAATAATGTCATCACAAGGTTTTTTAAATTTTTTAGGGAACTCATCAACACGTTTATCAAATTTACTCAGCATTTTACACAAAAAACTCATCATTTCATTGTTCGACCTATCTCTCTCTTTTGTTGACATTGGGGTTGACTGTGCCCCAAAATCACTCATTAAGGCTGAGTCAGTTAGACTGACTTCATTTTTATTTGCCATTTGAATTATTTATATAAACAAAATTTTGAAAGAAAAATTTTAAACACAATGTGTTACTTAACACCTTATAACCTATACCCTATATGTATATAACCTATACAATAAACGCCATTTACCAAAACCTATCTCTGTACCTCAAGTAGGCCTAACCTATATGAAAAAATTCATATAAGCATCCTGGCAGGGTCGCCAATTGTAACTTTACAAATAAAGAAGACAAGAAGATACTTACCTCGAATATTACGATCTTATCATCGACTTATCTTAAAAGAAAATTTCCAACACTTCCCAGGGCCGCCATTGCATCTTGTGGAGTAAATGCAGAAACCAATTACACTCTCCCCAAAAGAAATAATTTAGATAAATTAAATCCCCTTATATAAAAAAACTCTTCCAGGGTCGTTTAGACGAACCTTTGGTACAGAATAGGTTATGGGTTTTGGCGTAATAATTGTACTAACACATGGTTAAATCCAAAACAAATTTTATTTTATTTTTCTTCACTAACATTATTAATTGCTTGGTAATTTTATTAATTACATAGTATATTGGTTATTAATTCAGTAATGGAATAATTCAAGATAAACATGAGACAATAACATTTATAAATAGCAAATCAGTACTTTTTTCTTTATCTTTCTCTCATCCCCCTTTTCTCTTACATGCCCTCTCTTTATGCTTATATACCCCTCCCCGTTTTTCTTATGTCTCTCTCTCTCTCTCTCTCTCTCTCTCTCTCTCTCTCTCTCTCTCTCTCTCTCTCACACACTTTTTTGTTGAAACACTCAAAATAAACGGTTCAAAACTGTTAGATTATGTTCAGTGTTTTTAACTTATGCTTTTAAAAAGTTTTATCACTGCTGTATTACATTTCTATACTCTTTGGTAGGCCTACTGTAACTATTTCAGCCTACCAAAAACGCCCGAGGCCACTAATAGAACATGTGTATCTCGTTTCGTAGTCGGCTGGAGACTGGGGCGAGCTTAGATGGCGTGGGTACGTTAGTTCCGTTTTTCCAACGCCTTTCAAACTGGTTTCAAGCGGATTTCTACCCGCGTCCTGCCCTGGTGACTGGATATTTCCATTCTTGTTCATCAACAGGAAACTCGCTGTGTCGTTGGAAACACATGGTGTTTGTATGATTCACTGGTGACGTGAATCCAATCTACTACAGTCCTTACCTTATATGGTAATGGTCTGTTCAACATGTGATGTGAATCACCTTAATTCCCAACACTGCTATACTTCTAATAAAATGTTTTAAAAATTGTTATGTAAATTTTGTTATATAGGTTTTGTGCCGTTACAATGTCTGTTCCAAAAACTTTTTTTTCCTTATGTTTGAGAATTGGAAGATGAAAGACTTTGCATAAGAATATTTACACTTTTTGTTCTTAAGTTCAAAGTATTGGTGATAGATTTTATTCTCTTCAAAATTGTTGCACTTCTGTGTGTGTCAGATATTACATCTCTTAGAACAGCTCCAATCTTAATGAAACTGCGTCAACTGTTTATTCATATTAAAGAAACTATTTTGAAGAGAATGGGTTATAAATCTTAGTGTAAAGTTACAATATTGCATTGAATAGTTGTAGATCTGTTTTACATCTTTTAAATTTTCATTTGCAATTATTGTATATTGATATTGATTTATTGTATAATGATTATGAATTGTAGATAAAAGGAAAGAAATAAATTCCATCTGGGGGTAAATACTTTAAAGTTGAACATCATTCACAGTGATTGGATTAATTTGTTGTTATTGAAATACAATACAACCTGTCACATCCGGACCTGTGATATCCGGACATATCTCCAAACTACGTAATTTTTCAATTTTGGTTAGCGAAATGGTTAGGGATGGAAAAGTGAAAGTTACAGCTGGAATGTTGTTTGCGCGCCTAGTCTATTCCGAGCGGGGCTGTGGCCTTGACTCGGTCAATGGCTCTTTCCTGGAAACCCATTCCTTTATTCTCAACCTCGGCTGCCGTCTGCCTGCCACTTGCTACCTGCAGTCTGTGTTTGCGTGTCTTTTTTAAAGAGTACAGTGTACAAATACAAATGCTAAACCAATAGAAACATCTAAAAAAACACGTTATTCTTCTGTGTATCTTCTGTAATTGTTAATTATATTAATTGAGATTTTGGCTACTTATAGAGCTTTAATTACTGAACACAATGCAGTTTTCAGAATTGCTGTATATTTATTGGTTTTGAAGTTATCGCAGGTTGAACTGCAAAAATGAATTAAGTAAAATTCATGTCTGATCCGACTGCGTGCTTCACTGTGACGAAGTTAGAGTGAGATAGTTGCTTATTATACGCTCTCTGTCTTGCTTACGACGCACAGTCTGTCCCTTTCATATAACACTCAGATATGCCGACATATTATGAATCGTTATACTGTATATACCCCTCCTCGGTATAAAAAAAATTGATTATTTATTAGTTTGCTCTATCTTATTATTAACATCATTAACTCCAACTTGCCTAATGTACTGTATTTGATTGTTCAGAAGAAAACTCAACCGTAATTTTACGCCAAATGACGATAACTTCAATGAGTTGAACTGATTTTGTGTATAATACAGTACAGTATATTTAATGTATCTTTTAAATGTCAATAAATTTCAAATGAAATTTGGGTATATCTGAAATCCTTGAATAATTTATGCACCCGAAATTTTTGCCGGTATTTTTCGTCAAAAAAGTGCGTTAATTATGCGAGAAAATACGGTATTTATAAATGACCTTGTGCTATCCGGATTTTTCCATATCCGGATCGGCCGGTCGCTATATTAGTCCGGATATGACAGGTTGTACTGTATGAAGATGAGCAATCAGCATGTTAAAACATCTGTTTAAATCAAAGTTTTTCAAGATAAATGAATTATTCAAGACAATCATGAAATTTGTTAAGACAGCAGAAAATATGTTAATTGTATAACACAAAAATTTCATTTGTATGGCAATTGCAGATAGAGATTAATAATGTAATTGTGCTAACTGAGCTAAATTGTGCTTTAGAGCGAACAGATTTTTCTTTAGAGTGCTCCTTTATTTATCCTCAAATTTAACGACTTTGAGGCAAAGCCCGCGGGAGAGGAATTTCTGTAATATTCATATTCATCTGTGTGTGCGTGTGTGCATAATATGAATGAATTTTAAGTGGTTGTGATGTAGCAGTCAATATATTGGGCTACCACCGTAGCAGTATAAAACATTGTTGCAGATGATATTAAATTTTATTTAGCAAACCAGTATTGACAGAGTCGCAGCACTTGAGTCAAGATGTGGTACACAAGAGAGATGAAGTAAAGTTGCCTTTATTGTTTGCTGTATTTGGTATGGCCGATAAGTGGATTGTTTGTAAAAGAAAATTTTGTATGTTTTCAGGTGATACTGTATATGTTCTGAGGGATATAACCAATGAAGAAACGGGTACTGCCACGACACCCCCATCCAAACACAATTACAAAACAATTAAGAATGTCAAGTATACTGACTGTGATATTTTCAAAATTGAAAGACTCTGGAAAGATGATAAGTAAGTTATGTAAAACATTAAGAGTTCTCATACTGCTTCCCGACAGTTTATCATTAGTCAGTGCACGACGTACATAAACTGTGTATATTAATATTTAAATTTCATTATAAGACAAATTAACATCTGGCTTCATAATAATTTTTGCGTTACAACTGCTAGGTTTGGATGATATACAAGCTTTTTATGTTCTTTTTATGTTTCTAACATGAGAAATAATCATATAAAGCAAATCAGTTTATGTGGTGAGAATATTTTTATTATACTTAAAATTAACGTAATCATTTACTATTTTGTATAAAGTTATAATTTAACACATTCTGATCACCATACGAATTGACTAGCGTAGGTCTGTGTCAGTTGTAGGTTTCTGTTTTTCACAGAACTCACCAATTTTTGGGTTTCTGAGAAGTAGTGAACTGATTATTTTTGTTTTAGTAGTGCCGTTTAGTTTACTTGGTTGACAGACCCATCAGTCATATTCAAACCAAAAACCATTTTTGCATTTATTTTTATAAGAAGTAAATCTTTCTTAATAAGGCCTAACACAAAAGTGGTGAACCTGAAAACGGCTACAGTATCCAAGTTTTTAATTAATTAATTTATTTTTAATGAAATATAATATTTTTGATTCCTTGTGAGAATTAATGCCATTTTTAAGTCATATTGCGACCTAGTGAAATAGGCAATTCTCAAAATAGGAGTTGTACACAGTCAAAAGGAACTTTATTGGCAATATTTATATATAAAGGGTGAGTCAGTGGAACAGATAATGGTAATTTATTAAAAAAAAACATTTTTGTAATTTGTAAGTTGAACAAAACACGTTTACACTAAGTTGAAAATATATGTAATAGCATTTAACTGTGCACAAGAACAACTAGTTTCTGAACACTATGTCCTGAAAATGGTGCCCACTTCATTTCACACATTCTTGAAGCCGAGATTAATGATTTTATGGCATAACATGTCCACATATATTATAGCATTTTTTTTTTCGAGTGTTTTGATGTTTTATACAGGTGGATGAGGGAAATGCCATTCAATAAGGTATACCTAATTCACAACAAACCATATTCTGTGAGATCTGGCAATTTCATGGCTCATGGAATATCGCAAAATCTTGATATAATGTGTTTTCGAAATAAATACTTAATTACATATATTGATTGTCTAACTGTGTACTGGTTGCTCCCATGAATTCAGACATCATTCTGGTTTGATGCTAACAGAATTCCCATTGTCATCAACACAAACAATGGAGGGACCATTTATCACAAAGAAAGTCACAATGATTTTGGCACTGTGAAGTAGTTCCTGGTGGTGTTGTGACCATTTTTTGTTGCACAGTACCTATAGTTTTCTTTGTGAATGTGCTCTGGATTACTCACAAACAGTGGGAAAGTGTCTGGTATAATGTTTGAGACATTAAAAGAGTTTCCAGCAAAAATTCAGTTGGTTTACTGTATCAGCATCATTTGATGTGTGCTGTACTTGAAATTTTCTCAATGAAGAATCCTTCGGACACTGGTATTTGACAAGACAAATGAAACTACATGACAGTGAGCAGAATATTTTGGGTTATGTGACATTGAAACTCTTGTGCAGACAGAACGTTTTGACGTGTACATGAAGTTGTATGTTTACATTGAGGCTTCTTTGCTGATGCAGAGCTGGTTGCTTCACAATTCACATTTTGATTGTATGTGTTGCTGGTGTACTGCACCATAGAAATGGATATTGAAATGTTGTGGAAACAACCATTGTGCAGTCGTATAGCTATCACTATTTTTGTAAAATGTCTTAATAGTAAATGCATGTTTTTCACTTATCTGTTACTTCTGCATATTTATATATGTATGATAGCCATACCATAAATATCGTACTTACCATAACTATGCTGTACCTGTTTATCTAATCGTATTTGTTTACTGTGGGTCCAGAGTTTCGAATTAAGCGTAAATAGAGACTGAGTTGGACCTTGCAATAAAAGTACCAACATCTATATGTATTGAAATCAATTTAGTTTTTATTATTTTCCAATTTTACATATGATTCGTAATTATTAGACAATGTACGTCTCATAGCGACCCAAAACAAAGTGGCGGTCGTTCCTTACAGTTCTTCATTAAGCATGACATTAAAATTTTATTATATTCTTGATCAGACTACAACATTTTTTTGGTTATTTAACAGCCGCTAGTTTAATAAAATGCTTCTATTTAATTTATGTTGATACTAAACGCAAACCAACGCCTCAGCTTGGCTGTCGACAGTATATCAGACACGCTTTCTTTCGCTCTCTCACTCGCTCATTATGAAAAACATTCGATACATTTTTTTGGTTTACTGGATGGTTAAATTTGAGCTCAAATAGATTTATGATAAGTTTGACTTTCCTGACTGTAGACTTGAAGTTCTAGTGGATGATTCTACATGGTTGCTCAGCCGAGATTCCTTTGTTACATTTGTACTCTTTCCTGTTGCACTGACTCTAATTTATTAATTTTGAAAACTGTTATGCACTGATGCTAATTCATTGTAACTCATAGCTACTTCTTAATTACATTTTTGTTGTTTTAAACACACTTGGCTGGCATTACTTGCCGGCGAATTTCTGTAACGTGTTACCACTTAGGCGGCGTTGTGAAGACTGGGTCGAGGCACTGCGCACTTTTCACGTACGTGTGTGTGTGCATACGTCATTATTCTTTGTCTCTAGGCAAGGAAACGCCCTGGTTTATGCGTATTTTACTTACGTCATTCTTATTGTTAATGACGTCTGGTCTTGCTGACCAGTGAAACAAACGTATTTAGAGTCTGTATTAACTCATGCAACCATTTAAAGTGTTCTGTTTCGCATGTCCGCCTTTGACCTTGGAATCATTCTGCTCTGTTGAATCTGCGTCGTTTTCGGCAAAACAAGGGAAAATTGTACCATCCATACACATGAATGCAAAAATACAGTGAAATACAATAATTCAATACCTTTCGTACCATAAATCCGACATCAGGCTTTCGTACTGTTACAAAACCCCCTCAATGAAAGGTTTTATGCCGAAGCATAAAAACTTTCATTGACCCATTCACACGTTCTAAAGGGATCAGCCCAGATATGGTGCCACAACCCCCCTGTAGTGTTAATATAAAAGAAATACAATCACTTACCCTGGGTCCAATGATGATGTTCATACCATCTGACCTTACTGGACTTCTCAGGAGAGATCCCAACACCATAAGGCCATTAGGCACTTTACGCTCCTGGTCTGACGCACCGGCCAGCTCAGGACCGCTGTCACAACACCAAACTCTGAAACATGCAATACAAATTTTAAAATAGTGGCCTTATCTATCTCTATATCCACAACCGATATGTCTCCCCTTAGTGCATTGGTTTGCGTTTTGAGGCATTGATTTGCTTAACTCTAAAATTTTCATACAACAATTCACAAGATTTAAAATAGAATGGCTTTCTCCTTTTATCGCACCATTTTCTCCAAAACTGGCCTCTAGTCATTACTAACTCACTCCTTCACTAACAAGAGAAAATATATATATTCTTATAATAATACCCTAATATGTAAAACAAATCTTTCAAATTTCAAAACAACAACAAATTATCATCTTTATTACATCAACAAAATGTAACCATTATGGCAAATATTTCAAGCATTTTAAAATTTCTTTACTCATTTTTCTTTATTCTCATATTTCTTTGCAACAGAACTAAATCATATCTTTCGTTCAAAACCATTTCTAATCTTATCTTTTTCACATATTAACATTTATACCCCTGTAACGACCTCCTAACCACACACACTATTGTACCCCCACTGGACTGTAGCTCCCAGGTGCCTTCACAAAGACTGAACTAGTGGAGGAATTTTGTCATCTCCTTGTCTTTGCTTCAGCATTACATTAAGAAAATAATAAGATATATCATAATATCTCTAAGTTATATAATTACATGCCCTTACTGCGGGTCTATCACCATAATAAAAACATAATAAACATTGAACATCAAACATTAACATTGTTATATTTACCCTATATAATTCACATTTAAATAACTTGTATCAAACTTTATAAGACATTAAGACTTCAACTCTCTATTAACTTTTATTATTTAACATTCATTTATCATTAGATTCTATAAAAAAAATTTTCAAATTTATCATTTACCTTTCTGTTACATCACCTTTCTACCATGAATTTTCTTTTTCTAACCCTTTCATTAATTCGTTTGGGTGACACCGTTATTCACTATTATCTCTATCTTATTTTGGCATTTATCAATCTAACCTTACTCACTTTCCTTTTTTCTAACAACCACTACTAACAACCCTTAACATATTATGACACCAATATCTCCCTAATAACAACCTTCACTAATTCCATTTAAATCCTCTGGCACCACTCGTTTTTGTACTAGGATGTGTGTTCCCTACCTGGCCATATCCATTCCTAACCATTTGCGCTCCACCAAATATCGGCAAACACTCTAACCCCAAATTGCTCCGCCTGCCACAACGCTGCACGCTGGTCTCTTGCCACGTCGCACGCTGATCACTCCTTACACCACTACCCTTACTACAAAATATCATCATCAACAAATATAATTACCATTCACATTACTCACCTCCCTACATATAATCACTAACCACTGTGTCCCTAAAATATCTAACACCTCTTTATATATTATCTGTATCTCAACATTCTTATTTTCACTAACTGCCATTAACTCTATTTAACTAACGCCAATGCCCTTATTTATCATTATTACCCAAACTCTTTTACAACATTTCACCTTAATATACCACTAGAAAATTCATTCCTCACCTACTAATAACAATGCCTCTCGATATCCAAATACATTACATGCTTAATCATTTACTATCCATTAGAATCTAAATCTCATAATTATTTAAAATCTTTATCAAACTTTCTTCAATTATTTAAAATTCTACAGTACATGGTTTACATAAAAAATACATAAAATACATAATATCAAAAATACACAAATACATTGACATCAACACACAAAAAATATACAATCCACATTATCATTTAATCATTTCCCATAAATCAGTTCATAAGCAGTCCATCTTGAAAAACACTGTCCACATAATTAAATGTCCATTAACACAATAAAATATCTATCCTCCATCGTCAAACATTAATCTTATCTTATATCTATATACATTGCTTATTATTGAATCTCTTATATTAACATCATAAATGCATATACCATTCAGATTTTCATCATTTTCCGCAAACTCATATAATCTGTCATGATTGGTCACCTTCTGTATTATTAGTCACCACTAGGTACATTATAAAGTCATTATTTCCATTATCATCTCGTACTGCTATATCAGCTTCATTACCAGGTAAGTTCTTATTTTTATTATACATCATCTCTACTCCTAACCTTTCCATAAATTCTTCATAGTCTCTACTTATCTTAAAACTCTATCTCCCTCTTTCTCTCACAATAGCTCTCCCAACAACACTTCTGTCTCTCACACCAGGCTACATTCTCTCTCTCTATACTTGCATAGGGCACTACTACTTCATAAAAACACCTCCTGGCCTCACCAGGCACAACTAAGGGATCATTTGGAGACCACATGTCTCCCAAATATACATGAAGGCACTCTCGTCCTTCTAAAAACATGTGAAGTTTTTACTTCACCCCCTACTCCATCATTAAGGGAAAAATCTACCCCCTGTAACTCTTTTACAATTATACTCTCCCTCCTTCTCACTGATTTATTACTATACATTAACATTTCATCATTAGCATACCGTATTTTCTCGCATAATTAACGCACTTTTTTGACGAAAAATACCGGCGAAAATTTCGGGTGCGTAAATTATTCAAGGATTTCAGATATACCCAAATTTCATTTGAAATTTATTGACATTTAAAAGATACATTAAATATATTATACACAAAATCAGTTCAACTCATTGAAGTTATCGTCATTTGGCATAAAATTACGGTTGAGTTTTCTTCTGAACAATCAAATAGAGTACATTAGGCAAGTTGGACACACAGTTTCAAGTACGGACACCGGAAAATATTCTTCCCGTCACGAGCTGATAGTACGACCTGAAGCAAAATAAATATGAATTAACGAAAGTACTAACGACGTAAGTAATAATGACATACCTGCTAAAATGGAAGAAAAATAATCTTACCTTTTATAGGCTACCGAGTTGGTCGTCGCCACTGGAACTGCAGGAAGAATTGGTGCTGCTACCACTGCTCACATCTCTCCATAAGAAGTCATCTTCAGTCCCATCTAACGCATTCGAGATTCCCATCTTTTGAAGCTCTTTTCAATCACCTTCGAAGAAATCATGTCCCAAGCGCGCAATATCCACTCACAAAGGAGTTCCACAGATGGTTTCCGAATTTTGCCTGTTGGAGTAAGTTTGTGCACATTTTCCGCCATCCAGCACTGATAGTTTTTGCACATTGTCCTTGAATGGTTTATTTATCGAAACGTGCAAGGGTTGAAGTACTGATGTCAGTCCACCAGGAATCACAGCCAAGTCGGTTTTCATGGTTTCCAATAATTTTTTAGTGTTTTCCGTTAGATGGCCACGAAAACTGTCCAACACGAGAAGAGCCGGGCACCAAAGGAGACACCCCACTCTATTTCCCCAAACCGTTCGTATCCAGTCTTCTACGAGTGACGTGTCCATCCACCCTTTTTCTTGGACACGAATGTGTATCCCACGTGTAAATTTTTAGTTTCGGCAATGTTTTTCGCTTCAGGACAACGTACGGTGCAAGCTTTCTGCCATCAGCTGTTACAGCAATCATTACCGTACAGCGTTGTTTTTCACTTCCGGTAGTGTGCACAATAACACTCGATGTTCCTTTCGTATCGATTGTTCGACTTTGTGGCATATCGAAACTGATGGGCGTCTGATCTGCGTTTCCTATCTGGGAAAGCAAATATTTCTTCGCTTTCCGTTTCCTAATCACAAAGCGATGAAAATCAATGACTTTTTGGTCGAAATCATTCGGCATTCTTTAACATAAGGATGTTCTTCTTTGAAGAGAGAGTCCATTTCTCTTCATAAATTTAATCACCCAGCCTTGGCTAACCTTAAAATTCGAGACACAGGTCCCATGTGCTGCAGCTATTTCTCGTCCTTTAAAATACAGCATTTCGTAAGAAACGGCATATCCATCATTGCGTAACGAAATCACATATTTCAGAAGATACTCCTCTACTTGCGGAAACTTGCCACTTTTTGGACCGCAAAATGCTTTACGAGACTTGTTGGTCTCTTGAAGGGCAATTTTCTGTTTTCGCCAGTACCGCACGTTACACTCGGCCACAGAATATTTGTGGTCTGCTGCCCTATTCCCATGTGTTTCTGCGTAAGCGATCACCGCAAGTTTATATGACGCAGTATTACTCGAATACTTGCTCATTGTGGATTAATGAACGACTTTGAGATCACAAAACATCCGTGTACCCGAAACACTCGTAAAATGAGTTTCTACCAGACTGGAATAGATCGTCACTAATCACGTCTTCGCTGATTCACTCACCGGACTGAAATACCGCAGTGAGTAATAACAGGAAGTTGCACGAGGGTTTGAAATGCGAGGTTGCGCAATAGGAAAGCTACTACTTGACATCTTTATTTCGAAACGCACCCGGAACTGCGTGATGAAATCATCGAGAAAGTGGGTGCGTCAAATACGCAAATATTTCTTTTTTCCCACTTTGAACCCTCTAGAAATGGGATGCGTAAATTATGCGGGGGCTTTAGTTATGCGAGAAAATACGGTATTCAATTCTCATTAAACTCTCATTATCACTACCCCTGTTTACATTGTGACGTACTAAACTATCAATCACATTTATTAATGTCCAAGTCTCCAATTAACTTTTACTTACCGGCACGATCACTTCTCCAAGGTCCAAGGGTTCGATCACATGTAGCTGGATACAAACATGTTCTATGGGTTACGCAAAGCACTGACACAACTCATGTTTGAAGAGAATTACTATTTATTATCATTTACTTTTGAATTGTTATGAAATTTAGGAAGATTCATTTAGATACATGTTTTGAAGTTGTGCAACGCTAGCATAATCAAACTTATGACCTACAGCTTACCTTATATATCACACAAAACACAATTACCAACACAGATAAAAACAGAAACAGCCCAGCTTTGCCCGCTCACTCAAACACACACAATTTATTTACCACTTAAACATTTTATAATGAAATTTCCCCCTCGCCGGCCACGCGGTCTCTGCGCACATTCATTGTTCCGTTACTGTCGATCCCGATTAATTACTGTTCCAAAAAATTTTATGCTGCTCGTTATTATTCTTGACGCGGTCACATACTGTTTTTCGGTTCTTACAACTTTTTGCCTTGGTAAATAAAACTTTTATGGCGAGCCTACTTGGGACCAGCCCGGTACCGTGAACTGCTGCTTGTAGACTGAGACTGTAACGTAACAGGTACATCTTGCTTTCTCTGGAGGGAAACAGTGGTTCACTGCCACTATGTTTTCGTCGCTCAAGCCTCAGTTGTTGTGAGGTAAACACTTTATGCATGGAATAGCAGAGTTATATTCTAGATACCAAAGTACGATATTGGCTTTGGCTCTGCTGATGTCATTAATAGTAGGCGGGGCGTTAGCAGTATTTCCGGAAGGTCTTGGAGAAGACGATGAATATTCTCGCGCTTTGGCCATCTTGAGTTCTTTACCAGCGCGTGGGTTGGTGCCCATGCTCGAGTAGTGGCGTGTGTGCACTCCCACACATGTACAGAGTTCTGCGAATTTTGAAGGGGTAAATTCTTTGCCCGCCGCGTTACACAGTAACAACTGTGTCTTACTGCTTTGTTTCACTGTTTCTTAACATCGTTCTGTTACACGGAATATAACGTTGCACAACTATTTTCATACCTTCTGACAAACCCGCCCAAAATGAAAGAAATAAAAGATATAAATTCCCCCTACTGTTAAAAATAAAAACACCCAAAAATGACCCGCTACAATACCCCCTCGATGAGAATTCTGCTGTTCACAACAGAAGAAATCTCATCGACAAACCCCGAAGAGGACCGGTGAGGAACTGGTGCCAACAACCCCCTGGTTCTTAATCTCATGGGTACACGACCCCCCTGGCTCAGCGGCTATGGACTCATCTGAACGAGATCAGTGGACTTCTCCGTAAGAGATCCCAACACCGAGAAATCGAGCAGACTCGTACCACAGCGCACCTCGCCTTCTCACATGCTACCCCCAAATATCCTCACTCCCTGGCTCCGATCATGCCAGATCCTCAGCCGATATGGATCCCCTTTTATGAAAGCTGGGCTGCCTTTAGCAAATACTGGGCTCACACACTCACATTACATGTTGACTTGCACATAGTAAAACTGAAAAATTCTCTTTTAAGATTTATAACAAATTTAAAAAATTCTAAATAATATTTTATCAAAAAATTCTCTTCATTTTTTTTTCTCTCTTTTAAAATGACTTAAATTAAGCGTTTCTTCTACTTGAACAAATCCTTAACCTAACATGTCTTAGTCTAACAATACGGTGCATTACAAGAAATCAGTAAACTAAACATGGCAAGTACACACATAATAAAACAATCACTACCTAAAATATGCATTCGCTGGCAGGCGAAAAATCACTTTTTTTTTTTCTTTCAACAAATTAAAATTTCCAAAAATTTTAAAATAAAAAAAAATTTAAATTTATTCAAATGTTTCCTTCATATGCAAAATTATTTAAAAATTGGTTTAAATTAATTAAACAAACAAATTAAAATTGACTTCCTACTATACAAGCTTGGTAGGTGTAAGACCTCATCAGCTGATCGAAAGTAGGTCAAGTCCAAAACCCTTGACCTACATATGTTATGTACACTTTCTGAAAATACCTTTAACATCTGTAATAATCTACTGTAAAACACAAAACAACAAAATAAAACATTTAAAATAAACAAAATATTAATATAAATAATCATCAAATTGACATTTAAATTATTTAAAATAAACAATTCTTAACTTGACATTATTTGAACATTCTACCAAAAGTTTGTCACTGGTTTAAAAAAAGGAAAATTTTATATCTTTATTAAAAATCTCTCTCTTTATTTAATAATCTTACTTTAATCTACTGTGGGTGATGTAAATTATTTATTCTCATTTACTGTATTAGATCTGTATGCATATATAAATTTTCTTCCTTTAACTCTAACTCATCAACTTCAATTATCATGACACCCATCTCTATCAAAATCTCTACTAATCAAGACACTCTAAACCCAACTGATCATTTAACACAAATCGCCACCTTTTTTCTACATATAAAAAAAAATACTCTCTAACCCTTTGTACATAGGATACGTGTTTCCCCTACCCAAAACTCAATTCCCGTTATTTGGCCCCTGGATTCTACCTAAGGCGACCCCAGCCCCACTAAATCTATCCCTATCCCGTCCCAACCCTTGTTGCGGACTCCCCAAATACACTATCCCCTCATACAAAATTGCCATCCCCAAAAATCTCAATCTCTTTACCTCACTACAAATACAACAAAATAACCTCATTAATTATAAACAACAATATATAATTCAAAACTATACAATTATTCTCCGTAACTACTGTGTCAACATCAATACTTCACAAAATGCTATTACATTACATTAACTCAAAAACAACATTTCATTATTTTCATCTCTACTGATTCAACTTTGATTTTAACTTGGACAGATCTACATGTACCACAACATATTTATCACCCAAAACTATCTCTTATTAGATTTCACAAATTCTTATTTTACTTCTCATTTTATCAAATTATTTTTTATCATTTCTTTAAAACGTCTGCAATACATTAAAACATTACATTGAACATCAATTACTTAAAACATTTATAACTAATATACCAGTGACGTATTATTGCTGATCAGCTGATATCCTAACACAATGAAAATACATCTTTTACTTGAACCACTTACATGAAATATACATATTTATTTTTATTTATTCTCACTTCTCACCTCATTGTTTCCCATTTCTCTGATTCTGGTTATTTATGTTAACCTGCCAGACGATTTAATTATTGGCTTAGAAAAAAAATACACACACATAATGAAAATACATATTCTTATCAACGCCTATATCTAACGTACAACAATAAAATAATACACTTAAAATTATAGCATGTAATGAACACCTCATATTAAATATTTGAGCAGCTAGTTAATTGAACAGAGCGCAAGCATTTTTGTTTGATCAAACTTTGAATAAAAAATGTTATGTTATAAAATTTACATTCGTGACTCCTTTGCGTCACCTCCCAGCCACACACACTATTTCAAATTATGTAAGACTGTGGCGCCTTTTCGCTTCCACAGAGACTGTATATTTTGGAGCAGGTTTTACCTCTCCGTGTCTCTGCTTCCGCTATTAAGTTTTAAACTTGGCGAACATCATCATGTTCTTGTTATAATTATACACCCTTACTGCGGGTCTACCACCTGTCTTGCTACCCCAAAGCGGGCAGAGTGGCAGCCGCTGTTCCATAGTTCCGGGAGATTTCCTCTAATTGTCACCCCCCAATGAATTTCTAATATATACCAATTTCAAGTCAGCTATGGTCAAGGGACTTGATATGACCATAGCTGGCCGCTAGCCAAAACCACGGTTAGTGCTGGTAAGGCAGTAACCGCCCGAAAAGTCGGGGAAATCTAAACTTCATTTCACTGCCTGTTTCATTCATTACTATTATGTGCGACACGGTCGTTTGGCACTGTGTAAACTTTAATTTACACGGATAAGGTGTGCTGCACATTTATCGCCATTTTGGCCTCCGATGGGGGTAACACTCTCGGTTACCCCCAACCCATTTCGCTATTTGCGAGAGCACAGGCCACCCCCACAATAGCCACTTACTAGCTGATTAACTAATTAACAATTGAACTAAACTTTCTACATACGCGGCTCAACACTCCATTGTTCTATCACTTCATTGAGCACCAATCTACCCCCCAAAATATCCCCACTTCTTGTATTGACAACAAGTTTTTATTTTATTACACATCTCTTCAAAATGTTCCCATACTCACTGATACTAAACTTGACAATTGTTTTTGGTCACTTAATTCTAAAATTTATTTAATTTTGAAATTATATGCATTCCATTTTTTTTTTTTCAAAAACTTTTAAAATTCAAACAATTTAAGTTCATTGTTAAAATCATTGTTCTATTAATTTGAATACCACATTAATTTAATGGTTTTTTATTTTCTCAAACTCTAAGTTACAATAATTACCTCATTATTATTTTAGCAAAAAATTTTCTTTAATTCTTTTGTGTCACAATAGGATTTTGCTCAAGATACTGATTCAGCAGGCTACAACAATTTTTGTTATGGTCACCAAGCATGACCACAGGCTTGAGTCACAACATCCTACACCTGTTTGCTGTTTACCTAAACACAGTTGTGTGCCAGACTTGTTTTCATAAACAACAGTTATAAACATTCTCAGTTTCAGCATTCATAGTCTAAACATTCTGGTTACATCATATATTGCCATATCTGCTTACTACACTTTTCACATTTTATAAATCTTTTCGATAACATATTTGTCTCTTACATTTTTTATTCCAATTCAGATCAGATATATTTTTGATTCATTAACAAAATTGACCCTTTTAAATTATTTGTTTAACTTGAACATTCTTTAACAACCTCCACCCAAAACAGTTTGGTTTTAATTACAGCTGTATGAAGTCAATGTATAAAATAGGTAAAATTACAATTTCAATTTGAATCAAAATGAATTTACACAGCACTAGCATTTACAATATTAAGTTACTCCAGGGGCGGCTACAATTCAATTTCATCTCTTAGTACAGTCAAAACAATTTCCATGACTTTGATTACAATTTTCAAAATGATTCTACGTGATTAAATGTTCAGTTTTTCTTAATATTTCAATAAATTTTACAAACATTACATCATTAGTTCTAACCTCTCTTTAAATCCCTCCACTATCACATTCCAACTACCATTATCCCGTACTCATAACCTACCATAGCAGGTACCGCAAAATAATAATTAAACCTTTTGGTTACATAAGTTTACTTTAGAATATTTCCCAAAATTATTTTTTTTTTCTTAATTACCTGTAAATAGGTTATATGTTACATGTACCGCATTATCGTATATAGAGATGCGATGGAAGACGAACAGAACCCCTACTCATATGATGAACTACCCCCCTTTTTTTTTTTTTTTTTTCAATTACCAAACAAACCACAACCACTAATCTACAACCCCATCTCGATATACGACAATTCGGTTAACTATACAAAATTTATTATTTAGTTTGTCTACTCAGCCACAAAACTTCTCCACTACCTACCTAATTAAGGGATGAGTTTACAAGTCATAAATAACGGTAGTATTTAGAATTAAGGCAATCAAATGGTTCCAGAAAGTGTGCCAATTTGTGTAACTATTGTTTATGTGTTTACTCTAAGGGGAGGGTAGGGAAATCGGGAAGATAAAAGGGATAAGGATTATTAAAAGGTCAAGAACTAGGACTAAAGGTAGGGACAAAGCTCCCTCCGGAAATAAAGGTACATGGAGAAAACCAAGGCTCGCGTGGGCAGGGGTGCGTCCCTGAAATAAACGAACCCCACTGGGACAAGTGGGGAACCTCTATCCGCTACCACTTTTTTATATGTTAAATTCCTAATTTTGTAGTTATTTAGTTTGTATTTAATTACAAGATTTAATGTATTATTTTATTTTAACCAATACCTTTTTAAATTGGTGGCGTTATGGGTACCCACTATTTCCCCCGTCATTTGATGTCGTAAAACATAAGCATTATCCATTTTGATGTCAACAACTTCATACGGTCCTTCATACAACAAAAAGAATTTTTTGATCTCTTTATCTTGTGCACTTGATAAATCGTGTCTTCTCACTAATACTGACTGCCCTATCTCATATTTGACCCACTTACCTTTGCCATCATGCTTTTGCTTTCTCTTCTCTCTCTTGGTGAGCAGACTCTCGTTGGCAAGTCGTATTTTTACATCTTTGTCCAAAGCTCTTTCTTCCGGTGGATATTCAAAAAGTTGTTCCAATATTCTGGGTGGACGGCTTCCCTCGATTAGTTCGTACGGTGTAAATCCTGTAGAATCGTGGGTTGTGCTATTTAACCAATCCTCCACCTTCTTCACATACAAAGGCCACTCTGTGTGTTTGGAGTGACAATACGCCCTGAATATTCTGCCGATTTCTCGCATCACCCTCTCTGCCTGGTTCGACTGTGGATGGTAAACTGCCGTGTGTTTAGGTATGATGCCTTCCCAGCCAAGAGTCTGTCTCCACTTGCCGCTGATGAACTGCGGTCCATGATCAGATAAAATTACCTTCGGCTTCCCTACGTTGATCATGTAGTCCTTGGTAATCTTCTCGCTGAGTACTTTGCTAGTAGCTCTCTTTACACTGTATAACCTAACAAACTTGGTAAAAGCATCCAACACAACAAAAATATATATCACTCTTCCTCTACCTTTAGGCAATGGCCCATACAAATCTACTGCAACTAAATCGAAAGGTCTTTCTACTTTAATATACTTCATTTCACCTTCAACCCTGTAATTTACTACTTTAGACTTTTGACACAGATCACAAACTCTTAATACTCTTCTAACTCTCTCCTCCATATTTTTAAAGACACAAGATTCTTTTAATATATTTGCACATTTTTTCGCCCCAAAATGACCATATCTTATGTGGCAATCCCAAATAATTCTGTCTACTAATTCATCGGGTATCATTAACCTCCAATCCCTTTCGCCCCCTTCTACTTTCTTAAACAGGATTCCCTTATGTATCTGGAAATGTGTATTATACTCTGAACCATTAATGTCTGCTTCTAAACTAGTTATTATCTTGCCCAATTTATTTTCTGATCTTTGTCTATCTTTAATTTCCCTTAAGGCCTCCCCAAAAATTCTATCTTCCCTGGTTAATCGAAAAATTTCTATTTCTTTAAGATCTCTACCTGTCTTATTATCGATATTGTCTACCCTGGACAAAGTGTCCGGTACTTTATTATCTGACCCCTTAATATACTCCCAAGAAAAGTTGTACTCTTGTAAAGCTAGTACCCACCTGGTTAATCTGCTATGCGTCAGCTTACATGTGTTTAGAAATGATAAGGCCTTATGATCGGTCCTGATGACGGTTTCGTTTCCTAGCAGGTAAGTGCGGAATTTCTTCACAGCAAAGACGATGCTCAGCAATTCCTTCTCGGTAGTAGTGTAATTTCTTTCTGCTGCCAATAAGGTTCTGCTGGCGAAAGCGATGGTCCTGTGCTCCTGATCGTCCCCCTCCTGGTAAAGCTCTGCGCCGAGGGCTATGTTGCTGGCATCCGTCTGTAAATAAAACTTTCTCTGAAAATCGGGGTGATTCATCATTATCGTGTCTATAAATTTCTCTTTAATTTCATTGAAAATAACTCTCTCCTCCTCTCCCTATTTCCATTGTTTATTCTTTTGTAGAACAACGCTCAACTTAGAGGTAATATGTGCATAATTTCTCTGGAATTTTCTATAAAAATTACATAATCCCAGAAAACTCTGTAACTGTTTAATATTTTTCGGTTCTGGAAAACGTATGATAGCTTCTACTTTGTCTGGGTTTGCTAAAATTCCTTCAGGAGTTATAATGAAGCCAAAAAAATGTATTTTGGTTTGTAAAAATTTCGACTTATCCCAATTAACAGTTAATCCACCCTGTCGTAATTTATTTAAAACATACTCTATGTGTTCTACGTGTTCAGAGAATGTTCTTGATGCTATTAGTATGTCGTCAACATATACAGTCAAAAAATCTAAATCTTTTGGTTGTAATATCATGTCTAAACACTTAATAAAACTTGCTACACTAGTGTTAAGCCCAAGTGGCAGGCGTTTAAATTGATAATTTTTTCCATTGAAAAGGAATGCAGTAAACTTACGGCTTTCTGGCGCTAATGGGACTTGCCAGTAGCCCGCCGTTAAATCTAAGGACGTCATATATCTGACCCCACTAAACTTTTGAAAAATTTCGTTCATGGCTTCCGGTGATTCCCTGTCAGGTATTATAATCTGATTAATTTTTCTAGCGTCTAAACACAATCTTACCTTTCCATCCTTTTTGATGACCACCACCAATGGATTCGAGTAAGGCGATATAGATCTTTCGATGATGTCCCCTTCCATCATGCGGTCCAATTCTTCTTGAACGGCTCTCCTCTTTGAAAATGGCACTGGATAACTTCTCTGCATGTAGGGTGAGTGCTCTCGAATCTTCAACTCGCATACATAGTCCCTGGCTTTTCCAGGCAACTCAGCAAATACGTCTCTAAAACGTTCAATAACCGCCCAGAACTCCTGTCGTTGGGGACCCCCTACAACTCCACCCTCATTAAAAAATTTCTCTGCCCTATTTTCCCATACTCTCTCATCATTCTCCCTGCTCTCACTCTCCTGACACACATTCACTCTTGTTTCTATCATTCCCTCGCCTACTCGGTTTTGTATCATCTTTACTCCCACAACTCTAGCCTTACCTAACGCCCTCTTAAAATCTACCCTGATTAGTTCATGCCCCTTATTAAATTCCACTATTCTCTGATTAAAATCAATTACTGCTTTGTTTCTCTTCAAAAAATCATTTCCCAGAATTATGTCTAAATTCAAACCCTTAACTACTAGAAAAGTATTCTCAAATTCTATTCCATTAATATATATGTTTAATTGGACTTGTTTAGTGACTCGTTTACTTCGTACTCCCGTCACCCCCACTGCTGTTACTCCCGCTACTGGTAATGACGGAATATTCTTATTTACCCTTTGTAATTCACCCAGTACATTCCTGAAACTACTGATATCTCGCTACCCGTATCAATCAATGTTTTGTAATCCTTACCTTCTATGGTTATGAATACCTCCGTCAGTCCGGTTTTGGTTTCTGTCATTTGTGCAGCGTCCTCCTCCAGTAACTCCTCCGCCATGTCTCTGATAATTATGTTGCTGCGGTAGTTACGCTCCTCTTGGACCCCCAGGTTCTCCTCCGACAATGGATGGGCCCGGTTTTCCATTGTCTCCTCTAGTTTCCCGTGGATGGACCCGCTACTGCCTGGCTGTATCCACCTCTGCCTCTATTTCCGCTTCCGTTTCCCCTCGGTGCTCCTCTGGTGTTCTCAGCTCCTCTCTGCGGTTGACTCTGTTGCTGGTACGTTCTCTCGCTGCGTTGGCATTCTCTCGGTTTGTGACATCTAAAACAGGTTGTTCTTATAGCATAGTTTTCAACATTACAATCGGCACATCGCCAACCCTCACCTCGATTATCATTATTTCCCCCTCTCGCCCCTCGGTGAAAATTTGGTATTCCCCGAGATTGGTTGTGATTAACATTCATATGTGTTGTTGGTGTGTTTATTCGCCTACTCATATCACGTTCCCGTATATTCTGAAAAATGTCCAATATTTTTTCTAGTTCCGTAATCTCTAGAATTTCACGCGTCATTAGCGTAATCTGTATTTCTCTGGGCAAATGCTTACTTATATGTCGGACGAACGATCGAAACGGTAACGGTGGCTCTAAATATTTGGCCTCATTGTATAATCGCATCACATACATAGTTACGTTGCTCCCTTGGGTTCCAAAATTACCTGGTCCCATAATTTTACTTCATAATATTTCTTGTTCCTCCTCCGACCAATATTTCTCTCTAAAGGCCGTCTCAAAACACTGATAATTTACCCAGTCTACTTTATGTACCTCCGCCCATACCGCGGAATTCCCTCTAAAACACTTCATTATTTTTAACAGTTGTACCTCCCAACTACTTCTACAAAACTGATGGAATTCTTTGACTCTGTTTAAAAACTGCATAGGGTGTACCCCCCTGTTTTCACAATTAAACAACTCCAAATCAATATCGCTATTCACATCTTTAGTAATGACTATGTGTTCAGTAACGCTATTAAGTTTTTCGTTTATAGCTATATTCAATTCATCTTTAACATTCACTATACTCTGTTCAATTGATGCAAATATATTGTTATTTAAACTCTCAATTTGTACATGGCGCTTATCTATAGTATTCACTGTATTTTGTATAGCTTGTATCTCTGTTTTGCAACTACTTTCTATTTCATTGATTTTGACATTAGTGCTAATTTCATGTGTTTCAATCTTATTAACTACACAATTCAACTTGTACTCATTACTAACATTACATTCATCTATTTTACGATCAAGAATTTCAGTTACTTTCTGTATTTGTTTATTGGTTTTTTCTACCACACTACTCTCTATTTCGTCAATTCTATTATTCATACTGTTTAATGAATTACTCAACTTCTCGTTTAATTCAAATTTTAATTCATGAAAATTATTTTCGCATTTCATTTTTACCTCCTCAATATCAAATTTGAGTGCATCAAATTTAGCGTCGAATTTATTCAATTTTATATCATTATTGTCAAAACGACTATTTAATTCGTTAAATTTGTTATTCTGTGCATGAATGTCCATTGATATGGTTCTTAATATACTCATTATATCATCATCTAATTTGTTACATTTTGTTGAGGTCAGGGTTATCTGTACCCCCGAATCTTCAGTTACGTTACTCTGGTCACTTAAATTTTACTCTGTTTTCTCTTGACTCGCACTTGGTGTCGAATGTATCTCAAAGTTACTAATGTTTGAGTCGTCGAAAACTTCGACACTCTCCGTCTCATTTGCGTTATTTTCTTTATCTGACATTTTGTATTATTGGTTAAATTAAATTACATAAATTGATTAAATAGATTAATTAAATGAATACTGTAATTACTTAAATTTTGTAATATACTGTTAGGTTGCTATGCTAACCTAGAATATGTTTGTATCTCTGTAGATGCGGAATTTAATTAACTAATTATAATTAACCATAATTCGTGCCTGTTTCGTGGCGCCAAATGTGACGTACTAAACTATCAATCACATTTATTAATGTCCAAGTCTCCAATTAACTTTTACTTACCGGCACGATCACTTCTCCAAGGTCCAAGGGTTCGATCACATGTAGCTGGATACAAACATGTTCTATGGGTTACGCAAAGCACTGACACAACTCATGTTTGAAGAGAATTACTATTTATTATCATTTACTTTTG
The DNA here is from genome assembly GCA_034769895.1 of Magicicada septendecula. Lineage (NCBI taxonomy): Eukaryota > Metazoa > Arthropoda > Insecta > Hemiptera > Cicadidae > Magicicada > Magicicada septendecula. Next base: position 348,727,645 of record CM068375.1, read on the forward strand.
AATTGTTATGAAATTTAGGAAGATTCATTTAGATACATGTTTTGAAGTTGTGCAACGCTAGCATAATCAAACTTATGACCCACAGCTTACCTTATATATCACACAAAACACAATTACCAACACAGATAAAAACAGAAACAGCCCAGCTTTGCCCGCTCACTCAAACACACACAATTTATTTACCCCTTAAACATTTTATAATGAAATTTCCCCCTCGCCGGCCACGCGGTCTCTGCGCACATTCATTGTTCCGTTACTGTCGATTCCCGATTAATTACTGTTCCAAAAAATTTTATGCTGCTCGTTACTATTCTTGACGCGGTCACATACTGTTTTTCGGTTCTTACAACTTTTTGCCTTGGTAAATAAAACTTTTATGGCGAGCCTACTTGGGACCAGCCCGGTACCGTGAACTGCTGCTTGTAGACTGAGACTGTAACGTAACAGGTACATCTTGCTTTCTCTGGAGGGAAACAGTGGTTCACTGCCACTATGTTTTCGTCGCTCAAGCCTCAGTTGTTGTGAGGTAAACACTTTATGCATGGAATAGCAGAGTTATATTCTAGATACCAAAGTACGATATTGGCTTTGGCTCTGCTGATGTCATTAATAGTAGGCGGGGCGTTAGCAGTATTTCCGGAAGGTCTTGGAGAAGACGACGAATATTCTCGCGCTTTGGCCATCTTGAGTTCTTTACCAGCGCGTGGGTTGGCGCCCATGCTCGAGTAGTGGCGTGTGTGCACTCCCACACATGTACAGAGTTCTGCGAATTTTGAAGGGGGTAAATTCTTTGCCCGCCGCGTTACACAATAACAACTGTGTCTTACTGCTTTGTTTCACTGTTTCTTAACATCGTTCTGTTACACGGAATATAACGTTGCACAACTATTTTCATACCTTCTGACAAACCCGCCCAAAATGAAAGAAATAAAAGATATAAATGCCCCCTACTGTTAAAAATAAAAACACCCAAAAATGACCCGCTACAACATAATCATTTTCTAATATCATACTTTTATCATAATTTTCTCCCCCACTTACCTTGTCTTTGTTTATATCTAATTTGTCTACTCCCCTCCTTTTTTCTAACTCTATCTCGTCTAACCGTGCATGTATCTCATTTAATCTTTTATCAATATGACAATTTTGTTTTTTAATTTCCTTTTTTATATCATTAAATTGTTCATCAAACTGATTTAATTTATCATCAAACTGGTTTAATTTATCATTTAATTCATTATTCTGTACTTTCATTAACTGAAAAAGGTCTTCTAATGACACTTTACTATTTATAATGGGTGTTGAGTTTGCTTTGGGTTCACTCAATTATAGAGATTCTGTTGCTGTGTTATTCACATTAATGCTTTCGTTATCTGCCATTTTGCTATTATGCAAAAAAAATTATTTCTCTAATCTGTTGCTATGTTGTCTAACAATAACATAACCTACAATTGCATTTCTAACATTGAAGTACCCCACTCTATTCTAAATATAGAGACGCACTCCGTCTCTATATTTAGGCTTATTATATAAAAATATCAACAGATTATCTTTATATAGTCACCAGTTCGGGCACCAATTGTTATCTTATTATAATAATTAAGTCCCTAGTTCGGGTCGACAATTGTTATCTTACACTTTTTATAAGTTACTTCTGCATATTTATTTATGTATGATAGCCATACCATAAATATCGTACTTACCATAACTATGCTGTACCTGTTTATCTAATCGTATTTGTTTACTGTGGGTCCAGAGTTTCGAATTAAGCGTAAATAGAGACTGAGTTGGGCTTAGAAATAAAAGTACCAACATCTATATGTATTGAAATCAATTTAGTTTTTATTATTTTCCAATTTTACACATGAATCGTAATTATTAGACAATGGACGTCTCATAGCGACCCAACACAAAATGGCGGTCGTTCCTTACATTTCTTCATTAAGCATGACATTAAAATTTTATTATATTCTTGATCAGTCTACAACATTTGTTTGGTTATTTAACAGCTGCTAGTTTAATAAAATGCTTTATTTAATTTATGTTGATACTAAACGCAAACTAACGCCTCAGCTTGGCTGTCGACAGTATATCAGACACGCTTTCTTTCGCTCTCTCACTCGCTCATTATGAAAAACATTCGATACATTTTTTGGTTTACTGGATGGTTAAATTTGAGCTCAAATAGATTTATGATAAGTTTGACTTTCCTGACTGTAGACTTGAAGTTCTAGTGGATGATTCTACATGGTTGCTCAGCCGAGATTCCTTGGGTACATTTGTACTCTTTCCTGTTGCACTGACTCTAATTTATTAATTTTGAAAACTGTTATGCACTGATGCTAATTCATTGTAACTCATAGCTACTTCTTAATTACATTTTTGTTGTTTTAAACACACTTGGCTGGCATTACTTGCCGGCGAATTTCTGTAACGTGTTACCGCTTAGGCGGCATTGTGAAGACTGGGGTGAGGCACTGCGCACTTTTTACGTACGTGTGTGTGTGCATACGTCATTATTCTTTGTCTCTAGGCAAGGAAACGCCCTGGTTTATGCGTATTTTATTTACGTCATTCTTATTGTTAATAACATCTGGTATTGCTGACCAATGAAACAAACGTATTTAGAGTCTGTATTAACTCATGCAACCATTTAAAGTGTTCTGTTTTGCACGTCCGCCTTTGACCTTGGAATCATTCTGCTCTGTTGAATCTGCGTCGTTTTCGGCAAAACAAGGGAAAATTGTACCATCCATACACATGAATGCAAAAATACAGTGAAATACAATAATTCAATACCTTTCGTACCATAAATCCGACATCAGGCTTTCGTACTGTTACAAAACCCCCTCAATGAAAGGTTTTATGCCGAAGCATAAAAACTTTCATTGACCCATTCACACGTTCTAAAGGGATCAGCCCAGATTTGGTGCCACAACCCCCCTGTGGTGTTAATATAAAAGAAATACTATCACTTACCCTGGGTCCAATGATGATCGTACCATGTGACCTTACTGGACTTCTCAGGAGAGATCCCAACACCATAAGGCCATTAGGCACTTTACGCTCCTGGTCTGACGCACCGGCCAGCTCAGGACCGCTGTCACAACACCAAACTCTGAAACATGCAATACAAATTTTAAAATAGTGGCCTTATCTATCTCCATATCCAAAACCGATAGTTATCACAACAATTCACAAGATTTAAAATAGAATGGCTTTCTCCTTTTATCTCACAATTTTCTCCAAAACTGGCCTCTAGTCATTACTAACTGACTCCTTCACTAACAATAGAAAATATATATATTCTTATAATAATACCCTAATATGTAAAACAAATCTTTCAAATTTCAAAACAATAACAAATTATCATCTTTATTACATCAACAAAATGTAACCATTATGGCAAATATTTCAAGCATTTTAAAATTTCTTTACTCATTTTTCTTTATTCTCATATTTCTTTGCAACAGAACTAAATCATATCTTTCGTTCAAAACCATTTCTAATCTTAACTTTTTCACATATTAACATTTATTACCGTTGCTACCCCTGTAACGACCTCCTAACCACACACACTATTGTACCCCCACTGGACTGTAGCTCCCAGGTGCCTTCACAAAGACTGAACTAGTGGAGGAATTTTGTCATCTCCTTGTCTTTGCTTCAGCATTACATTAAGAAAATAATACGATATCATAATATCTCTAAGTTATATAATTACATGCCCTTACTGCGGGTCTATCACCATAATAAAAACATAATAATCATTGAACATCAAACATTAACATTGTTATATTTACCCTATATAATTCACATTTAAATAACTTGTATCAAACTTTATAAGACATTACGACTTCAACTCTCTATTAACTTTTATTATTTAACATTCATTTATCATTAGATTCTATGAAAAAAATTTTCAAATTTATCATTTACCTTTCTGTTACATCACCTTTCTACCATGAATTTTCTTTTTCTAACCCTTTCATTAATTCGTTTGGGTGACACCGTTATTCACTATTATCTCTATCTTATTTTGGCATTTATCAATCTAACCTTACTCACCTTCCTTTTTTCTAACAACCACTACTAACAACCCTTAACATATTATGACACCAATATCTCCCTAATAACAACCTTCACTAATTCCATTTAAATCCTCTGGCACCGCTCGTTTTTGTACTAGGATGTGTTCCCTACCTGGCCATATCCATTCCTAACCATTTGCGCTTCACCAAATATCGGCAAACGCTCTAACGCCAAATTGCTCCGCCTGCCACAACGCTGCACGCTGGTCTCTTGCCACGTCGCACGCTGATCACTCCTTACACCACTACCCTTACTACAAAATATCATCATCAACAAATATAATTACCATTCACATTACTCACCTCCCTACATATAATCACTAACCACTGTGTCCCTAAAATATCTAACACCTCTTTATATATTATCTGTATCTCAACATTCTTATTTTCACTAACTGCCATTAACTCTATTTAACTAACTCCAATGCCCTTATTTATCATTATTACCCAAACTCTTTTACAACATTTCACCTTAATATACCACTAGAAAATTCATTCCTCACCTACTACTAATAACAATACCTCTCGATATCCAAATACATTACATGCTTAATCATTTACTATTCATTAGAATCTAAATCTCATAATTATTTAAAATAATTATCAAACTTTCTTCAATTATTTAAAATTCTACAGTACATGGTTTACATAAAAAATACATAAAATACATAATATCAAAAATACACAAATACATTGACATCAACACAAAAAATATACAATCCACATTATCATTTAATCATTTCCCATAAATCAGTTCATAAGCAGTCCATCTTGAAAAACACTGTCCACATAATTAAATGTCCATTAACACAATAAAATATCTATCCTCCATCGTCAAACATTAATCTTATCTTATATCTATATACATTGCTTATTATTGAATCTCTTATATTAACATCATAAATGCATATACCATTCAGATTTTCATCACTTTCCACAAACTCATATAATCTGTCATGATTGGTCACCTTCTGTATTATTAGTCACCACTAGGTACATTATAAAGTCATTATTTCCATTATCATCTCGTACTGCTATATCAGCTTCATTACCAGGTAAGTTCTTATTTTTATTATACATCATCTCTACTCCTAACCTTTCCATAAATTCTTCATAGTCTCTACTTATCTTAAAAATCTCTATCTCCCTCTTTCTCTCACAATAACTCTCCCAACAACACTTCTGTCTCTCACACCAGGCTACATTCTCTCTCTCTATACTTGCATAGGGCACTACTACTTCATAAAAACACCTCCTGGCCTCACCAGGCACAACTAAGGGATCATTTGGAGACCACATGTCTCCCAAATATACATTGAAGGCACTCTCGTCCTTCTAAAAACGTGTGAAGTTTTTACTTCACCCCCTACTCCATCATTAAGGGAAAAATCTACCCCCCTGTAACTCTTTTACAATTATACTCTCCCTCCTTCTCACTGATTTATTACTATACATTAACATTTCATCATTAGCATACCGTATTTTCTCGCATAATTAACGCACTTTTTTGACGAAAAATACCGGCGAAAATTTCGGGTGCGTAAATTATTCAAGGATTTCAGATATACCCAAATTTCATTTGAAATTTATTGACATTTAAAAGATACATTAAATATATTATACACAAAATCAGTTCAACTCATTGAAGTTATCGTCATTTGGCATAAAATTACGGTTGAGTTTTCTTCTGAACAATCAAATAGAGTACATTAGGCAAGTTGGACACACAGTTTCAAGTACGGACACCGGAAAATATTCTTCCCGTCACGAGCTGATAGTACGACCTGAAGCAAAATAAATATGAATTAACGAAAGTACTAACGACGTAAGTAATAATGACATACCTGCTAAAATGGAAGAAAATAATCTTACCTTTTATAGGCTACCGAGTTGGTCGTCACCACTGGAACTGTAGGAAGAATTGATGCTGCTACCACTGCTCACATCTCTCCATAAGAAGTCATCATCAGTCCCATCTAACGCATTCGAGATTCCTATCTTTTGAAGCTCTTTTCAATCGCCTTCGAAGAAATCATGTCCCAAGCGCGCAATATCCACTCACAAAGGAGTTCCACAGATGGTTTCCGAATTTTGCCTGTTGGAGTAAGTTCGTGCACATTTTCCGCCATCCAGCACTGATAGAGTTTTCGCACATTGTCCTTGAATGGTTTATTTATCGAAACGTGCAAGGGTTGAAGTACTGATGTCAGTCCACCAGGAATCACAGCCAAGTCGGTTTTCATGGTTTCCAATAATTTTTTAGTGTTTTCCGTTAGATGGCCACGAAAACTGTCCAACACGAGAAGAGCCGGGCACCAAAGGAGACACCCCACTCTATTTCCCCAAACCGTTCGTATCCAGTCTTCTACGAGTGACGTGTCCATCCACCCTTTTTCTTGGACACGAATGTGTATCCCACGTGTAAATTTTTAGTTTCGGCAATGTTTTTCGCTTCAGGACAACGTACGGTGCAAGCTTTCTGCCATCAGCTGTTACAGCAATCATTATACCGTACACCGTTGTTTTTCACTTCCGGTAGTGTGCACAATAACACTCGATGTTCCTTTCGTATCGATTGTTCGACTTTGTGGCATATCGAAACTGATGGGCGTCTGATCTGCGTTTCCTATCTGGGAAAGGAAATATTTCTTCGCTTTCCGTTTCCTAATCACAAAGCGATGAAAATCAATGACTTTTCGGTCGAAATCATTCGGCATTCTTTAACATAAGGATGTTCTTCTTTGAAGAGAGAGTCCATTTCTCTTCATAAATTTAATCACCCAGCCTTGGCTAACCTTAAAATTTGAGACACTGGTCCCATGTGCTGCAGCTATTTCTCGTCCTTTAAAATACAGCATTTCGTAAGAAACGGCATATCCATCATTGCATAACGAAATCACATATTTCAGAAGATACTCCTCTACTTGCGGAAACTTGCCACTTTTTGGACCGCAAAATGCTTTATGAGGCTTGATGGTCTCTTGAAGGGCAATTTTCCGTTTTCGCCAGTACCGCACGTTACACTCGGCCACAGAATATTTGCGGCCTGCTGCCCTATTCCCATGTGTTTCTGCGTAAGCGATCACCGCAAGTTTATATGACGCAGTATTACTCGAATACTTGCTCATTGTGGATTAATGAACGACTTTGAGATCACAAAACATCCGTGTACCCGAAACACTCGTAAAATGAGTTTCTACCAGACTGGAATAGATCGTCACTAATCACGTCTTCGCTGATTCACTCACCGGACTGAAATACCGCAGTGAGTAATAACAGGAAGTTGCACGAGGGTTTGAAATGTGAGGTTGCGCAATAGGAAAGCTACTACTTGACATCTTTATTTCGAAACGCACCCGGAACTGCGTGATGAAACCATCGAGAAAGTGGGTGCGTCAAATACGCAAATATTTTTTTCCCACTTTGAACCCTCTAGAAATGGGATGCGTAAATTATGCGGGGGCTTTAGTTATGCGAGAAAATACGGTATTCAATTCTCATTAAACTCTCATTATCACTACCCCTGTTTACATTATCATTTTCTAATATCATACTATTATCATAATTTTCTCCCCCACTTACCTTGTCTTTGTTTGTATCTAATTTGTCTACTCCCCTCCTTTTTTCTAACTCTATCTCGTCTAACCGTGCATGTATCTCATTTAATCTTTTATCAATATGACAATTTTGTTTTTTAATTTCCTTTTTTATATCATTAAATTGTTCATCAAACTGATTTAATTTATTATCAAACTGGTTTAATTTATCATTTAATTCATTATTCTGTACTTTCATTAACTGAAAAAGGTCTTCTAATGACACTTTACTATTTATAATGGGTGTTGAGTTTGCTTTGGGTTCACTCAATAATAGAGATTCTGTTGCTGTGTTATTCACATTAATGCTTTCGTTATCTGCCATTTTTCTATTATGCAAAAAAAATTATTTCTCTCTAATCTTTTGCTATGTTGTCTAACAATAACATAACCTACAATTGCATTTCTAACATTGAAGTACCCCACTCTATTCTAAATATAGAGACGCACTCCGTCTCTATATTTAGGCTTATTATATAAAAATATCAACAGATTATCTTTATATAGTCACCAGTTCGGGCACCAATTGTTATCTTCTTATAATAATTAAGTCCCTAGTTCAGGTCGACAATTGTTATCTTACACTTTTTATAAGTTACTTCTGCATATTTATTTATGTATGATAGCCATACCATAAATATCGTACTTACCATAACTATGCTGTACCTGTTTATCTAATCGTATTTGTTTACTGTGGGTCCAGAGTTTCGAATTAAGCGTAAATAGAGACTGAGTTGGGCCTTGAAATAAAAGTACCAACATCTATATGTATTGAAATCAATTTAGTTTTTATTATTTTCCAATTTTACATATGAATCGTAATTATTAGACAATGGACGTCTCATAGCGACCCAACACAAAATGGCGGTCGTTCCTTACATTTCTTCATTAAGCATGACATTAAAATTTTATTATATTCTTGATCAGACTACAACATTTGTTTGGTTATTTAACAGCTGCTAGTTTAATAAAATGCTTCTATTTAATTTATGTTGATACTAAACGCAAACCAACGCCTCAGCTTGGCTGTCGACAGTATATCAGACACGCTTTCTTTCGCTCTCTCACTCGCTCATTATGAAAAACATTCGATACATTTTTTGGTTTACTGGATGGTTAAATTTGAGCTCAAATATATTTATGATAAGTTTGACTTTCCTGACTGTAGACTTGAAGTTCTAGTGGATGATTCTACATGGTTGCTCAGCCGAGATTCCTTGGTTACATTTGTACTCTTTCCTGTTGCACTGACTCTAATTTATTAATTTTGAAAACTGTTATGCACTGATGCTAATTCATTGTAACTCATAGCTACTTCTTAATTACATTTTTGTTGTTTTAAACACACTTGGCTGGCATTACTTGCCGGCGAATTTCTGTATCGTGTTACCGCTTAGGCGGCATTGTGAAGACTGGGGTGAGGCACTGCGCACTTTTTACGTACGTGTGTGTGTGTGCATACGTCATTATTCTTTGTCTCTAGGCAAGGAAACGCCCTGGTTTATGCGTATTTTATTTACGTCATTCTTATTGTTAATAACATCTGGTATTGCTGACCAATGAAACAAACGTATTTAGAGTCTGTATTAACTCATGCAACCATTTAAAGTGTTCTGTTTCGCACGTCCGCCTTTGACCTTGGAATCATTCTGCTCTGTTGAATCTGCGTCGTTTTCGGCAAAACAAGGGAAAATTGTACCATCCATACACATGAATGCAAAAATACAGTGAAATACAATAATTCAATACCTTTCGTACCATAAATCCGACATCAGGCTTTCGTACTGTTACAAAACCCCCTCAATGAAAGGTTTTATGCCGAAGCATAAAAACTTTCATTGACCCATTCACACGTTCTAAAGGGATCAGCCCAGATATGGTGCCACAACCCCCCTGTGGTGTTAATATAAAAGATATACTATCACTTACCCTGGGTCGAATGATGATCGTACCATCTGACCTTACTGGACTTCTCAGGAGAGATCCCAACACCATAAGGCCATTAGGCACTTTACGCTCCTGGTCTGACGCACCGGCCAGCTCAGGACCGCTGTCACAACACCAAACTCTGAAACATGCAATACAAATTTTAAAATAGTGGCCTTATCTATCTCCATATCCACAACCGATATGTCTCCCCTTAGTGCATTGGTTTGTGTTTTGAGGCATTGGTTTGCTTAACTCTAAAATTTTCATACAACAATTCACAAGATTTAAAATAGAATGGCTTTTTCCTTTTATCTCGCCATTTTCTTCAAACCTGGGCTGTAGTCATTACTAACTGACTCCTTCACTAACAAGAGAAAATATATATATTCTTATAATAATACCCTAATAAGTAAAACAAATCTTTCAAATTTTAAAACAACAAATTATCATCTTTATTACATCAACAAAATGTAACCATTATGGCAAATATTTCAAGCATTTTACAATTTCTTTACTCGTTTTTCTTTATTCTCATATTTCTTTGCAACAGAACTAAATCATATCTTTCGTTCAAAACCATTTCTAATCTTATCTTTTTCACATATTAACATTTATTACCGTTGCTACCCCTGTAACGACCTCCTAACCACACACACTATTGTACCCCCACTGGACTGTAGCTCCCAGGTGTCTTCACAAAGACTGAACTAGTGGAGGAATTTTGTCATCTCCTTGTCTTTGCTTCAGCATTACATTAAGAAAATAATAAGATATCATAATATCTCTAAGTTATATAATTACATGCCCTTACTGCAGGTCTATCACCATAATAAAAACATAATAAACATTGAACATCAAACATTAACATTGTTATATTTACCCTATATAATTCACATTTAAATAACTTGTATCAAACTTTATAAGACATGACGACTTCAACTCTCTATTAACTTTTATTATTTAACATTCATTTATCATTAGATTCTATAAAAAAAAATTTCAAATTTATCATTTACCTTTCTGTTACATCACCTTTCTACCATGAATTTTCTTTTTCTAACCTTTTCATTAATTCGTTTGGGTGACACCGTTATTCACTATTATCTCTATCTTATTTTGGCATTTATCAATCTAACCTTACTCACTTTCCTTTTTTCTAACAACCACTACTAACAACCCTTAACATATTATGACACCAATATCTCCCTAATAACAACCTTCACTAATTCCATTTAAATCCTCTGGCACCGCTCGTTTTTGTACTAGGATGTGTTCCCTACCTGGCCATATCCATTCCTAACCATTTGCGCTCCACCAAATATCGGCAAACACTCTAACCCCAAATTGCTCCGCCTGCCACAACGCTGCACGCTGGTCTCTTGCCACGTCGCACGCTGATCACTCCTTACACCACTACCCTTACTACAAAATATCATCATCAACAAATATAATTATAATTCACATTACTCACCTCTCTACATATAATCACTAACCACTGTGTCCCTAAAATATCTAACACCTCTTTATATATTATCTGTATCTCAACATTCTTATTTTCACTAACTCCCATTAACTCTATGTAACTAACTCCTGCCCTTATTTATCATTATTACCCAAACTCTTTTACAACATTTCACCTTAATATACCACTAGAAAATTCATCCCTCACCTACTAACAACAATACCTCTCAATATCCAAATACATTACATGCTCAATCATTTACTATCCATTAGAATCTAAATCTCATAATTATTTAAAATCATTATCAAACTTTCTTCAATTATTTAAAATTTTATAGTACATGGTTTACATAAAAAATACATAATATCAAAAATACACAAATACATTGACATCAACAAAAAAAAAATATACAATCCACATTATCATTTAATCATTTCCCATAAATCAGTTCATAAGCAGTCCATCTTGAAAAACACTGTCCACATAATTAAATGTCCATTAACACAATAAAATATCTATCCTCCATCGTCAAACATTAATCTTATCTTATATCTACATACATTGCTTATTATTGAATCTCTTATATTAACATCATAAATGCATATATCATTCAGATTTTCATCATTTTCCGCAAACTCATATAATCTGTCATGATTGTTCACCTTCTGTATTATTAGTCACCACTAGGTACAGTATAAAGTCATTATTTCCATTATCATCTCGTACTGCTATATCAGCTTCATTACCAGGTAAGTTCTTATTTTTATTATACATCATCTCTACTCCTAACCTTTCCATAAATTCTTCATAGTCTCTACTTATCTTAAAAATCTCTTATCTCCCTCTTTCTCTCACAATAACTCTCCCAACAACACTTCTGTCTCTCACACCAGGCTACATTCTCTCTCTCTATACTTGCATAGGGCACTACTACTTCATAAAAACACCTCCTGGCCTCACCAGGCACAACTAAGGGATCATTTGGAGACCACATGTCACGTCTTCGCTGATTCACTCACTGGACTGAAATACCGCAGTGAGTAATAACAGGAAGTTGCACGAGGGTTTGAAATGCGAGGTTGCGCAATAGGAAAGCTAGTACTTGACATCTTCATTTCGAAACACACCCGGAACTGCGTGATGAAATCATCGAGAAAGTGGGTGCGTCAAATACGAAAATATTTCTTTTTTCCCACTTTGAACCCCCCAGAAATAGGATGCGCAAATTATGCGGGGGCGTTAATTATGCGAGAAAATACGGTATTCAATTCCCATTAAACTCTCCTTATCACTACCCCTGTTTACATAATCATTTTCTAATATCATACTTTTATCATAATTTTCTCCCCCACTTACCTTGTCTTTGTTTATATCTAATTTGTCTACTCCCCTCTTTTTTCTAACCCTTTTTTTTCTAACTCTATCTCGTCTAACCGTGCATGTATCTCATTTAATCTTTTATCAGTATGACAATTTTGTTTTTTAATTTCCTTTTTTATATCATTAAATTGTTCATCAAACTGATTTAATTTATCATCAAACTGGTTTAATTTATCATTTAATTCATTATTCTGTGCTTTCATTAACTGAAAAAGGTCTTCTAATGACACTGTACTATATATAGTGGGTGTTGAGTTTGCTTCGGGTTCACTCAATATTAGAGATTCTGTTGCTGTGTTATTCATATTAATGCTTTCGTTATCTGCCATTTTGATATTATGCAAACAAAATTATTTCTCTCTAATCTGTTGCTATGTTGTCTAACAATAACATAACCTACAATTGCACTTCTAACTTCAATACCCACTCCGTCTCTATATTTAGGCTTATTATATAAAAATATCAACAGAATATCTTTATATAGTCACCAGTTCGGGCACCAATTGTTATCTTACACTTTTTATAAGTTACTTCTGCATATTTATTTATGTATGATAACCATACCATAAATATTGTACTTACCATAACTATGCTGTACCTGTTTATCTAATCGTATTTGTTTACTGTGGGTCCAGAGTTTCGAATTAAGCGTAAATAGAGACTGAGTTGGGCCTTGAAATAAAAGTACCAACATCTATATGTATTGAAATCAATTTAGTTTTTATTATTTTCCAATTTTACACATGAATCGTAATTATTATACAATGGACGTCTCATAGCGACCCAAAACAAAATGGCGGTCGTTCCTTACATTTATTCATTAAGCATGACATTAAAATTTTATTATATTCTTGATCAGACTACAACATTTTTTTGGTTATTTAGCAGCTGCTAGTTTAATAAAATGCTTCTATTTAATTTATGTTGATACTAAACGCAAACCAACGCCTCAGCTTGGCTGTCGACAGTATATTAGACACGCTTTCTTTCGCTCTCTCACTCACTCATTATGAAAAACATTCGATACATTTTTTGGTTTACTGGATGGTTAAATTTGAGCTCAAATAGATTTATGATAAGTTTGACTTTCCTGACTGTAGACTTGAAGTTCTAGTGGATGATTCTACGTGGTTGCTCAGCCGAGATTCCTTGGTTACATTTGTACTCTTTCCTGTTGCAATGACTCTAATTTATTAATTTTGAAAACTGTTATGCACTGATGCTAATTCATTTTAACTCATAGCTACTTCTTAATTACATTTTTGTTGTTTCAAACACACATGGCTGGCATTACTTGCTGGCGAATTTCTGTAACGTGTTAACCGCTTAGGCGGCGTTGTGAAGACTGGGGTGAGGCACTGCGCACTTTTTACGTACGTGTGTGTGTGCATACATCATTATTCTTTGTCTCTAGGCAAGGAAACGCCCTGGTTTATGCGTATTTTATTTACATCATTCTTATTGTTAATGACGTCTGGCATTGCTGACCAATGAAACAAACGTATTTAGAGTCTGTATTAACTCATGCAACCATTTAAAGTGTTGTTTTTCGCACGTCCGCCTTTGACCTTGGAATCATTCTGCTCTGTTGAATCTGCGTCGTTTTCGGCAAAACAAGGGAAAATTGTACCATCCATACACATGAATGCAAAAATACAGTGAAATACAATAATTCAATACCTTTCGTACCATAAATCCGACGTCAGGCTTTCGTACTGTCACATATCTAAATGCTACATGGTAATTAACACGGTCAATACCACAGTCTTTGCCTGTGAATTTCCCTGGCGAAACAGCATTTTTAGTGATACTTCAATAATTTGTAACAAATTTTTCGTTTAACTAAATAATACTTTATTCGGATTTACATTCTTATTATACTGATCACACATATGCAAGTTTTAACAAATTAGTTTTAAATATAGGCCTACTCTTTCTTTGTAAAAATTTTTTAATTCTCATTATTTCAGACTTATAGCATTTATTTACATTTGAAAGCTAATTTAATTAGTCTATATCCAAAAATAATGATAGACGGCCAAATTTTAGATCAATGTTGATGATAGTAACATTTTTTCAGTTGGTACTATAATAGCAGATTCTCATTCAAACAGAGGGAGAGCCAGCCGGTTCAATCAGTATCAGTGTTCCTCCTCTTTTCAAGTATCTTGTGATGCATCTGCACACAAGAGAAAACCAATGTAACTGCTAATGGACGAAAGAATAAAAATAAAATGTATATTACAGTAAACAAAATCCATTTACGTTATGTGTATGAAATTATATTTCAGTTTCATGATCAGAATATTTGTCAGGTTCATAGGTACAATCTTGTCCGCACCATCAGTTTTGGAATCCGATTGATTAGAATTTTCATCATATGTTGATTCATCAGGTACGAAATTGTGTGTATTTGACATTGCTTACATAAAAACACTATGTGCCTAGCACACAGAACACCTGAACCCGACCACTGGTTACTTCACTGGTTTGTGGGAGATTTGTATTGGCAAGTTTTCAAACAAATTATAACAGCAGGCTGTGTAACAAATGAATTAGCCGCACACTACAGACTTTGATGAGATAGTGCATGGGTAAATATATTAAAACACACGAAATCTGAATGCTTGTATGGCATATGAGCATGGTCCGCTGCAGGATTTAGCGCTACCAGTATTATATTCAGGCATTCTGTAGAAAGGGTTGAATGTTAAGTGTTGTGGGTGGAAGCTTAAATTGTTACTGAACATACCCAAATGTTATTGGAGGACTCTGTGTTTATCATTGGCCATTAGTATTTTATGATGTCTGGTAAATAATTGATATACATGTGGTATATAAACCATATCATTCACTGAAAATAAAGTTTTTATATGCTATGACTGGAACAGAATGACTAAGAAAGGTTTTGTTTTTAATGGTATCAAAGTATGATACAAATAATTATATATTGCTTTACTTTGTTTGAATATTGTGTAAGGTCAGGCCCCACTAAGAATGAAGAATCAAGTCAGCACAATTAGAAAAATCAATTGTTTTTAAAACACAGAACATCTCATTAAAACGCTCTTCAAGGGACATGTGATAACCATGTACGAGGTGTGGCTATTAAATAATTAGACTGTCTTTATAAATGTGGTTTATTTACAAGATATTACATTTTAACATTTGTCGCCTTCAGTATACTCCCCTTTACTTTTCACATAATGTTCCATTAAAATTTTCCACTATTGGAAGCAGTGCTGCAGTTGATCATCTGTAAGCTTCTTTAGTATGTTTGCTGTTTTTGCTTTAATGTCTTTGACGGCTTGAAAGTGTGTCGGTCTTATACTACTCTCGATAAGAAGGAATAGAAAAAAAGCATTGTGACATGTTATGACTCAAGAAAGTTCAGTTGCTTTGAGGTTTTTTAAAATGTCAGAGCACACATTCTTTTGAAGCTCCTTCTGTTCAAATCTTATCATTTTCAGAACAATTTTAGCACTGTCTTTATTCAGTGCTATTTAAATTTTCATGCAATACTTTCCTGATTGTTTTTGTCAATATTCTGCATTCCAGCAATCATTCTAATATGCAAAGACCATTTCATATAATGTCATCTATGTTTTATACATCTTCATCAGTTCTTTATGTGGTTAGCCTGGACGCTTATTATCTTCCACCCTTTACCAAGCTTCACTAAAACTTGTTTACCACTCAGAAACTTGGGTACATGACATACATTCTTCCTTGAACACTTCTTTCAACAAACTAAAACATTCCGTTTGAGGTTAACGTGCTGTTGAATTTTCATGCTAACCATTATTCTGATAACACAGCTACAAATTATGTTTTTCTAACAGTGCTCGTGATACTACTGACCCTCCCATGCCAGTTACAGATTGGACCGGCTTAAGGATAATTACCTATCCTCTCTGATCACTGAAATGTGCTCCATGCAACGTACACAAACACAGTCTGGTTATTTAATAGCCACACCTTGTATTAAGAGGGAATGTAAATTAGACGAGAGACGACAAATAGCATTTATATCAGTTTTTAGCATTTAATATTACTTAATACACAGATGAGTTTACTTAGCACAGATGAGTTTAGTCTACTTTACTAACAAAATAATGAACTGTTTCAGTGGTGAACGTTTTGCCTTTGGTCACCATTACTTGCGGCCTCATGAAACTTACCATGAACCAACAAGAAAGTTCTTCCCGAACGAACTAATGAGGGTGCCTCTGTATGAAGTGGTTCCACTGGATTTGATAATGGGCCACTGTTTTGTACTAGATGTAAATACATTTTGCAAAGGTAGACCTGTTGGTGCCGATCCTCAACATATTTATATCTGTGAATATAGAGTCGATAAGAGCGCGAGACTGTTTGCTAAACTTGCACGAGCAAAGGTACCTCCAGTTTGTACAAAAAGTTATGCCTTTGAAAAATATGATACAAGACTGAAAATTACTAGGACATACACGGTAAGATATACTTTCATTTCAACATGTTTTAGAATAAAATTATTGAAATATAGATTGCATGTACGTTATTCGTATAAATAACATTTGATAGTTTATTGTAGAATGTTATTACATAATTCATTGTTTAATTAAAAATATTCACATTACAGCCACATGGCCCTGCAAAAGGAACCACTGTGTCCCGAGGACGAGGTGGCCGAAGTGCACATGAAAGCGAGGAATCATCAGCATCTGTATCGTCAGCACCTCAACCTTCAGCTGCAACACATGAGGATGAAGAAATGCCTCTGGCTAGAGTAAGGGAAACAGCCATTGCAGTCAAGGCATGTGGTTCATTGCTTTCATTCATATTTGTAACAGTATTAAACCTTTCTAGAGATGCATCAGTCGAAACATGCAGTTTTTGTAAAAATGGTAATTGTAAAGGAAATTTGATGTTCTGATTGTTGTTTTCATTGTGAAGTCTTCCGTCATTTTCTGACCAGGTCTACCCTCTTACTAACGTTCTTAACAATCGTGACTTTTGACTGAGCCAGTGTTTGTCATGGCTTGTAGAGTATCTTAACAGTACAATGATGGGTTGGTTTATCATCATAACAGTATAACCATGTGGAAGCATTTACAGTATATCAGTCATAACGGCTACAAAACAGTAATGAAAAGCGTGTTGTTCATGTTCAGCCTAATATACTTTTAGGTATGGTAGCACTTTAATACCAGGGAGGCAATCATTGAGTAAATTTAAACAGGCATGTATGTTATATTTGACAAGTTGTCTCTAAACATGCATCGGTTTAAAGTTCTGTTATTCTCAAACAGAATTAGCACTATTGCACACCACTATAGACAAATTATTCCGATTAGCGCTTTCAAGCTTCACAGCTCATCATCACAGATTTCCGATCTGATGAGCCGTGAAGCTTGAAACCACTAATCGGAATAATTTTTCTGTAGTGGTGTGCAACAGTGCTAATTCTGTTTGTAATTATAACCACTAACACTACTTTCTTAATTAAATTTTGTTATTCTGTTATTGTTATGGTATTTCTATAAATACGTTTTTGCTTGCATGTTAATCTCTGTTGTCTCTAAACAAATATTCAGAAATCAAAAAATGAATGCGAAAATGGCAGCAGTAAGAATGTTTGTTTCGATGTCAAAAATGTGGATTGCAAAGTGTGTGCTTGTTCTTCTCTTTCCTATAAGATGAAATTTTCCAAAATGTACTATGTAGCAAAGCTTGAATCAAAAGTGGAGATCAATATATACCAATATACAGAACTGTAAAACTTGTACAAAATGTTCTTTCGTCTAGGGTTGTGTGTTGTCATTTGTCCTGATCTCCATCTACAAGCCATCTCTTATGATGCCTCTTTTCCTTTCAGGCTTATATTATTTTTTTCGAAATCCTTTTGGACTTCTTTAATCCAACTTGATGTTGACTTCTTTCCCCACAGATATCTGAAGGTTTGCTTTGTCAACCTATTGTCATCCATTCTATATAAATGTCCAAAAAATAGTAGTCTTCTTTTTCTCATTGTTTCTGTTATATTTTCTATACTTTTATATATTTCATCATTACTTCTTAATTTCCAACCTTCTGAAGTTTTTCGTGGGCCTAATATTTTCCTAATAATTCGTCTTTCCAATATTTCTAGTTTGTCTAAATTATAATTCAATGCTAGACATTCACTTGCATATAGGCATTCTGGCTTCACTACTGCACTGTAATGCCTTATTTTCGCATTTTTAGATATGCACTTTTTATTGTAAATATCTTTAGTTATACCATATGCCCTTCATTTGGCTAGGCCTTGGGAAGCAGCCTAACGCTGTTACTCATTTAGCACTACCCAGGGACACGTGTAGCTTAAAGGATGCTACAGACACGAGTAAATTTGACTCATCAAAGAGGCTATCAAAGTGGCATTGCTAAACCTCATTTGGAGGCCAAATTCCTTTTCAAAAGCTGCCCTTTTAGTGGACTGTAAGTCTGCCATCCAGGCAACATTCTCTAATACAGGAGCAACATCCAGGAGCACACTGGAAGCAAGATGACTCACAGCACTTAACCAGGAGATAGTTATTCAGTGGATCCCATCTCACATAGGCATCTCGGGAAATTAGACAGCGGACACCTTGGCAAAGCGAGGGACAAAGCTCTACCACCAGGAAAGTACCCACGACTTCAGCACCCTAAGAAGACTGATGACAAGGAAAACAAACTCTCGCTTTCTGGAAAAAGCAAGAAACTTATCAAACAAGAAAAACATGGTCAGGGATTGAACAGTTATGGAATAAAAACTGTAGAAAACCCAGGAAGGAAGCAGACGCCAACTTTAGACTGGAAATTGACCATGACTGTCTCTCAGCGCATCTCTACAAATTAAAAATTTCCATTTTTTTGTAAATGTGTATTGTGCAGGAGAGAATACTCAAAAATGAACAAAAATCATCTATTGGAGTGTGTGAAGCTGAACCGGGAAATGCAAGAACTCAGAAATTACAGTGGTCTTTATTGGGAAGCTCGGTACCAAATGGGTTAAATGTATCAAGGGGGAGCCATTGGAAAACAATAACCATATGCCCTTTCCATCTTATGAATCCTTTCTTCTATAGCAGATTTTTCCAAGCCATTCTCTTGAATTATCTCTCCTAGATACTTATATTTTCGAACCCTCTCTATTCGACCAATATCTGTTACCAGGAATTTTGGCGCGTTTTTAATCTTTGTGAGAAATTTGGTTTTCTGCAAAAATTATTAAGCCTGTTTTACTGGCTATGTCCTCTAAAAAATTACTTGTGTTACTGCAGATGTCAGATGTTCATAAAGTATAGCAAAGTCATCTGCAAATGCCAAACAGTTTATTTCAATACGTTTGTTCCTTCTTCTGTTGTTATTTTATTTTATTAACAAAAAATGTATTGTTGAAGTTAGTTAATAAATTCTATAAACATAATTGTGATGGGCGTAGATCTTGTCACAACCACTGTTTATAATCTGTCTGACGACGATCAGTAAAAATGATTTTACTGGCAGTGTTTTGTGTGATCGCAATATAGTTGTATACTGGTGCGTCTCTAAGAAGTTCATACAGTATGTAAATATGTTTGTAATAATCACTATGTTTAACACAGTCTCATTGCTGCTTCAATTCCACATTGTGTTGTTCACATAGGCACGTAAAGTAATTTGCATTGTACTTGAATGTTTTAACAAAACTGGTTTGTTGCAAGCATCGTTGTGAACGTTGTGTTTATAAAAATGTAACTTTTAAGTGTATGCTTTCTATAAAATTATGTGTGTGTAACTGTTGGGCTAATATTAACAATTTTGCAAGGGTTTGGAGTTGGTAAATGACACAGCATTCTTGTCCACTCAGTGTGTGCAAGTAAGGTTTTAATTGTGGGTGATGTAGCTTTAACTTGCGAGTATTGTGCTTGATGATATGTATATAGTACATGTGTGTGCACTTCTATGTATATCTTGTACTAACTTCTAATACTGGATACATTCACACTTACTATACTAATTTTATCAATATGAATTACACATATTATAAATATTATTTATATAATTGTTATGGTGACAGTGGAAAGAGCTCAGGAAGTCTATGAACAAATAGCCGTCATTTTTAAATAGATTCCAAAAATCCAAACTATGTATGTTCGACATAGTTGTTATCATACATGGTGTATCAATGACTTGGGCAGCATTAAAAACTTAATGGTTTTCCAGATATCAGTGTGTCAGATAAATTAATTATTTGAATATCTTAACTTATAACAAGTTTAATAACGTGTTTTGTGGATGTAGGAAGTATTACCAAGTGTTTTGACCAAAAATAATGTGGAGACTGTTCATGAAATGTTCCTTCAACCTCCCTCCCCAAATCTTCCAAAACCTTCTAGGCAGAGTGGACCATCCAACAGGGGGAGATAATAAACCTACAAGTTGTTGAAATTATATCTGTGTCAAATTAACGTAATGCATCAATTCCAAGAACCATATAAGGAAAAATGATTGCAGTATTGTCAGTACTTTACAAATTTAATTTGAAATGATATTGTAGACAATGCTTTTTTTACTGACAACAGTGGTGCCCCCCCCCCCCAATTTATCATTTACCCATCTCCCCCTTTGTACCTTCAGCATTGTCTCAAATTTAATTCATAATAACTGTTGGAAAAAGCCAATTGATATCAAATATTTATTTTTATTCATTCAAAAACTACGAAAACAATAGTTTGATTTTCAATCAAATACAGTTATGTATAGAAATTAATACTGTATTAGAATTTAGCAAGAGCCATATAAAACAATTCAATGAAATTTGGAAATAAAAATTGTAAACTCTTTGACCACTTTGTTTCAGCTTTCAGTGCCAAATTTCATTTGTTTTTTTGTCACATTTAACATTTTATAATAAAAACCTTTTGATTTTTGCAATATTTCAATTAGGTTTAAGAAAATGATGAGGCTTTTAATTAGGTTTAAGGGAAATCAGAAATAACATTTATTTTTATTTTTACATGTAATAATAATATTTTTATGAGTGTGTAGCATCACTGGAAATGAATACAATTGTGCTGGTTGAACCAAGTTCTGTGACGTTGAGTTTAAATGTGGAACAAAACAAATGATATCTGTTTTACTTTATCAGCTAAGAATAGCTGACAGCGAAAGGACAGTGCCAACTATTGTCACCAGATGCCAGTTACCATACGCTCAAAATCAAAATTGATAACATGGCATTTATAATTTGACCTACAATCTACCCGACAAAAACGTAAATTTTTTATAGGTTTAAAGTTGGATAAACACGGATTTTAAAGTTTTTTGAACTCAGTGTTTATTTGTTTTAAACTTTTGTTGCATTAAAAATTCCCCTAAATAAACTCTACATTACCCCCCCCCCCCATCTGATGGTGTAACTTGTGTCATGATCCCCCCCCCATGTGGTCAATCCTGACAGACGAAGCATGGATCCATCTCAGCGGATGTGTGAACAATCAGAATTACAGGTATGGTCTTTGGAGAACCCACTGTGTTCCACATTACATTCTCTGAAAATCAGGGTGTGGTGTGCTCTTCCTCCGATGTCTGTCCCACTTTCTTCTTCTACCTGGGATCCAGTTTAGCAGGGATTCTCCTACATGCACTTTGCATAACCATACTTCATAAGACATTCCATATTTATGATGTCCACTGTCATTTATTCCACATCCAGTCCATTAAAGCTGGAAACACATTGCTATCACATCATGTGAGCTCATGTGAATTTACGTTATAATAAAAAGTGTGAGAGTGGGTTTTCAGCTTGAGTTAAATGCTTGGAGACGCACTGTCTTTAGGTCATGTATGTCACGTGAGAGCCGGCCATTTCACGCCTCACGTGAATCATATTTTCTGTTCAACCACACTCTTGTGAGGCATGAGGTGACAAGTACGTGAAAATAGAGGAGTTTTTAATAGGAAAAGTGATTAGACAAAATGTATAATTAAATCTATAAATTATAGAGATCAAAAAATAAGACAAGAGGTCAAATTCTGCCTTATTCGGCCTGAAATACTTGAAATTTAGCTGGATCTTCTTGCATTTTCTGTACTAGATTCTGAAAGTCACCTTTTTCTCGTCTTTCTAAGTTTATACAAGTATATCCAGCTCCTTCTTTTTTTAACTGATTTTTTATTACAAGAATAACACAAGCATTTTCCAAATCTTCTTTAAAATCTGATGAACTAATACAACTGCAGCACTCCATGTTCCACAACTAAGTAGAATTTTATTTGGCTTCATGAGTGTTCACATGAGTTTACGTGAGATGATGTAACATGAAGTGACATAAGTGTGTCTCTGCACTACGATTTCACAGGTTAAGACAAGTCCTGAGATCACGTGATGTGATAGCAATGTGTTTTCAGCTTTGACTCACCCCACCCCATCACCCCATTCGTTCTTGGTCATGTTTTATTCCAGATATTTCATATGATCTTCATTAAAGTTTGGAGTCATTAATCGTCTGATTTATCTCTAGCAGTGGAGCCGGGTTTTGAAAATCAGTGGGGGGGTGCTCTAACTCACAGTCCACAACCTGGGGGGGGGGTTGAATTTTGAAAAATTGACCCTCCTGAAAATGCAGTTTTTAGGTCTTTTTGAATGAACACTTGATGGTAAACATAAACTATCGTTTTATTAGGTGCTTTTTTTCCCCAATAATGAATGAGTACAAAAGCTAATCCACATAAAAGGTATACAGTTGTTTTCTTTTTTAAATCTTTAAATCATAGAAATAGTGAAAGTAATGATAAAAAAAGTAAGAAATATTACATTTTACATATATGTGAATTAAAAGGAGGGAAGCTAAACAAATAAAAGAGAAACTGAAAGTCTTTAGTTCAAAAATTAAAGTCTGCAAAATTTATAATTCTCACTACTCACTCATAAAGAAAGTGTTCCTACGAACAGTCGATCGTTTGATGAAAATGTTCGCCATAGTTTCGAGGTTTAATTTATTTTTTGCTTCTTGCTTATGGACATGCATGATTGCGTTGTCGTTCAATTTTCCTTGCATCATGGTGTTGTGCAGGTAAGTTTTTTATCTTCTCAGGGCGGAGAAAGAACGTTCTGCTGTACATGTAGAAACGGGTATAGTTAAAGCGATCTTTATTAACTTAACACCTCTAGAATCAATTCGTCGACGTGTTTATTTGAGGAAAAGTAGCGCACTAAGTCTTCTGTACTTTCAACGACCAAATTTTTAGATTCACACACATCTAACATCATATTTCTGTGCAAAATTAATCTTTCAGGGTCAAAGTCATCCTTATAAAATTCTACAGAACTGCATCAATCTTTAGTATTGGAAAGAAGAAATGT
The DNA here is from genome assembly GCA_034769895.1 of Magicicada septendecula. Taxonomy (NCBI): domain Eukaryota; kingdom Metazoa; phylum Arthropoda; class Insecta; order Hemiptera; family Cicadidae; genus Magicicada; species Magicicada septendecula. The sequence goes on from CM068375.1 coordinate 348,751,456, forward strand.
TTCAATTTCTTTGAAGTGAGTCATAGCAGCTTTAGAAAATCAATCATCGAAACAGTTGATCACAATATCTAATACCTCGAAATAAATTTTCTGGTAATAATCACGGGGGCTGGCAAAAGCAAATGGTTGAGCATCGTCATCATCATCGTCAATATTTTTTGAGCTCGATTTCCTCAAAGAACAATATTAACTCTTCGTAATTCTGCAAAATCGTTTTCAACGAACTTATTCTGCAACACCACCTGGTAGGGCAAAAAGGCCAAAGAGCTACAGGGTGAATGGACGTACCATCTTGGGCAGCTTGCAAAGACTCAAATATTGCTAGTCAGTTGGGGGACCCGCGCACAAAATTGATCATTTCTTTGACATTTGCAAGATAGTCTCTCACCACGGTCTCATTTTGCATTGCCTCTTGGGTCACAAGGTTCAAAGAATGTGCCAAACAGTGAACATGCATAACTCGCGGCTCAATTTCTCTGATTTTTGCTTGCAACCCTGAAAAAGCGCTTGTCATATTTGCCGCTCCGTCAGTAGCAATACCTCTGCATGACTTGATATCCAGAGAAAAACGAGTGAGAACATCCATTAAAAATTTCATCAAGACTTCAGCTGTAGTAGATTCAGTTTTATAGAAACCAAAAATAGTTCATTCATTTGAAAATTCTTACCACTGACAAATCAAAAAGAAATTGAAACTTGCTCGTGCTGACATGTTTTGCTAGTTTCATCCATAATTATCGAATAGTATTGGGAGTCTTTTAGAAACTTGATCAAATTTTGTAAGACTTCGTTAGCCATAATAGAACCTAATTCATTTGTTATATCGTGTGAAAGCCATCTGTACTTTGTAGGCCTACGTTGAAGCCAAGAGGACAAATCGGAGTTATCTTCAGCAACTAACTCTAACAATGCATGATAATTAGAATTTTTATCTGTGTGACCACGGGTTGTTAACCCCTGAACCATGAGATAACGCAGTGAAGATAACATTCTTAAGAGAGCTACTCTTGCAGATTTCATATCAGTCTCCTTACCTTTAGACATCAAAGACTGCACGTTCGCACCTTTATCCATTGCACTTTTCCGAGTACAACAGGACATATGAAAATCCGATTTTTCATGAGAAGCGAATCTTTGTAAGGCTTTGTTCCAAGAAGAAAACCCGACTTCCACGATTGCTTTTATCACGTCTTCGTCTTGTTTAGTTTTTTTTGCAAAAGGTCCACTGGAGGAAATTATTTCCTTACGCACGGAACAAAACACTTTATCACACTTCTCGTCGTAAGATCCACTTATATTTGTCTTTCCACTGTTTTTGAAATGAACGCCCACCAACACCAGTTTTGTTTGTTTCTTTAGATGCAGTAGTTGAATTCGAGCCACCTGAAGTACTATCTGCTGATGACGTTGTAGCCATATCACTTTTTTCATTAACGAGCGAACAATGAGTTTATCCATTATAATAAAACGAATAGAGCAAACAAAGGATTAAACTAACTTACACTTTTCCGTGTATTTAAACGTATATGTAATATGTGAGGAGCGGTAGTTTCTGGAGGGGAGGAGTCGCGAGGCTGTGCTTGCATGGGCCGACGCGAGAGCGCACCGTCAAAATTGGCATAATCCTTTTTAACCCTTTTAAGAGTATGGAAAAATACGCAAAAGGAGTAAGGCCGTACCGGTACGTCATATGTAATGTTTTGCAACAGCTGTTGTTTTTTCTTAATATATTTGCTCTGCGATCTCATTAGTTTAGTTTATTGTTTATGATAACGGACAAGTGTTGTGGGGAGGATGGTCAGAGCCTGGAATGGGTTTGTGGGCGGAGCGATCTGCTACAGCTGTCTTATCTCCGGAAACGGAAGTACCCTGGTAAAGTCTCTGCCCAAACCAAACTCTATATCCCCCTATCCGCTCTATGAGAAAATCGGGCCCTATGAAAAAAATCATTTAAGAAATACGACGAAAGATTAGAATTTTTCCCCCATTTCTTCTTTCTTTCCTTTACTTTTCTTCTTTTTTCTTTTCTTATTTTCTTTTTCTTCTCCCTTTAATGTGTGGGTGCTGAGCACCCCCACAAAAATTCTGGGGGGTGCTCGAGCACCGGAGCACCCCCGGAGTCGGCGCCTCTGATCTGTAGTATGTTAAAATGCCATATGTACTGTGCAAAGTGGGTACAGCATATAACTATAATTTTTTAATTTCAGGGTTATTTTGTGAGTACACAGTACTGAATTTAATTGTTCTGTCATAATTTTGCTAATGATGTCTGCAGAAAGAAGTTAGAGTAATTGTACATACTGTGCTTATAAAAATGTCTTGAATTTGTAAATTTGTTTTTTTCCCTTCATAAAAATGTGTAAAAGTACATGCAGAAGATACTGTTTTCTTTATACAAATTTTTACATTAAAATTTGTTATTCATTGTCTCAACTATAGCATAGACAATTGGGTTTTGAAATTATTCTCAGATGTTTGTGCACTCAGTTATAGTAGTATTGTTACAATTTTTTATTTGTTAGTTATATAAACACAAAAGAATATAGATAAACGAAAGTAAACTTTTATGGCTAGCGTTCACATTATCACAATTATCTGGGTTGTTAGGCTGTCGTCCAGATTGTGTATGTTTACTTCCATACGTATCAACTGTGCCAGTAACAGACATAATCAGTGGTGCGGAAACACAGGTCACAACACCCGTGAATGAATACGAACAGTGGCATGGGGATACAGATTACAACTACCCCCGTGAGTGAATTCAAACAAAGACTGTTCTGACTCGCAGATACACACTTATACACTTCTTGTAGGGTGTTCTATGCACCTGATCGGACTGCTCCAGCCTCACATAGGGCTGATGGGCACTTATGTGGACTTGACACGTTTTGTGGAGAAATTCAAGAATAATGAGGTGAGACCTGATGAGATCTTGGTCAGTTTTCACATCGTGTCCCTGTTCACTATGGTTCCCTCTCAGGAGACTTTGGAACATACAAACAAGCCATTTCCAGTGCAGATCGCGACTCTCTTCCGACAAGTACTGACAATGATGTATTCAGTGGAATGGGTCCTCCTTTGAGCAGACAGATGAAGTTGCCATGGAGTCCTCTGAGCCCTGTGGTTGAAAATTTCTACATGGAAAAATTTGAAGAGATGGCACTAACATCTACGCTGTTTAAAACAAAGTGTTGGTTCGGTATGTAGGCGACACTTCTGTTATTTGGAACCATGAAGAGGATGAGCTTCACTGTTTCCTTGATCATCTGAACTGCGTTCACAAAAGAATCCAATTCACCATGGAAAAAAGTGGACGGCAAGCTGGTGTTTTTGGATGCGTTGATCCTCAGAAAGACTGATGGGGGCTTTGAACACAGAATCTATCAAAAGCCGATGCATGCAGAGCACTACTGACATCTGACTCGTATAAATCATTCCAGGCAAAAGCACACCTTGATAAAGACACTGATTGACTGAGCTCTGCATATTTGTGAGCCTCAGTACCTTAGTGAAGAACTTGAACATCTTGATACAGCACTTCAGTCAAATGGTTACTCGACTATGTAGATGAGAAGAGCCATGCAGCCGCATAGACCTAGCCGAGTGGATGCATCAGAGGAAGAGGAACATCAGGTGGTTGGCAAGCCATTCTTGCCCTATGTCAGGAGTGTAGCGGACCACATCAGAAAGTTGCTCAAGTGACATGGGGTATGTACCATTTTTCTACCGACACAGAAGATCCAACAGCACTTGCGATCAGTGAAGGACACCAAGGATCTGATTTCCTTACGCAGAGTGCTGTGTTCTTGTGGAAAAGTATATATCGGCACTACGAAATGCAGCATCAAACTTGATTAGGTGAACACAAGTGACACCTGTTTAGGCCAAAGAAGTCTGTTATAGCAGAACACACGCAATCTAGAGAAGACAATACAAATCTTGTTTGTAGAGACCCAAACGCAGGTCTGGTCCTCGACTTGATGGTACTTTGCTTGGTTGCAGAGGGAGGCAGTTAAAATATACAAGCATGGCAACTGCAGCATAAATAAGAACAACAAAACTAATAAATAACTAGTAAATAGGAGTCATTAGTGCTTAATAAATACTGCATACCAACATTAAAACATGGTGAAATAAGTGATCCAATCAAACAAGGAGAGCAACATAATTGGCCAACAAAATGACCAACCGTCACCTTAAAAGAAGTGTATAAATGTAAGTACCTCAGTGTGACAAAACAGTGGTTTTGCTCACGGGTGGTTGTGATCTATTCCCACGCCAGTGAAGATCTCCATCATTGGCATGGACAAAACGTCTGGAAGTAAATAAAGACAATCGAGACCATGGCCTAATAGCCCAGAAAATTGTGATAACCAAAGAATATTGTTCACCAGAAGAATCCATCTGTCATGTTATGAAATCTGTAAGTTTACTGTTTCTCCAGTCTTACGGTAGCATGTGTGATGATCATGTAGTTGTAATTAAACTAGAAGCACTTTTGTAATTTTCTGGTGTATGAGGTGTGATCAAAAAGTATCTGGTTTGATTTTATTTACAAAAATATACAAGAGTTGTAATTTGTAAATTTGTGTTCTTCAAAATAGTCCTCTTCCACACACACACACTTCTTCCAGCACTTTTCCAACTGCTGAAGCTGTACGAGCTTAATTAATTATTAAAGTCTATAAATCTGTACCTATTAATAGGTGGCAACTGAAGCTTTACTTGTTTTTTAAATTAAAATATTGAGACTCTAGTTGCTTACCTTATCAATAATTTACCAAGGTGTCGTCTGATGTACTCTTGGCAGAGAAAAAACAGGTGAATGCAAATTAACAAACACATATTTTACAAACACAAATAAAATGGTATTTTATTTATTTAGCATGACATTTTTTCTGTTTACTTTCCAGTTTAAATTTACTAAAATACACCTCGTTCTTTTTATCGTACAATATGATACATAAGGAATTGTGAAACTACTTCACATTATGACTTTCATTGTTGAGTTATACTCTCTCTAGGAATAATACTCTGACCAATATTTAATTCATATATGCCTGCTATTAAAATTTACCTACTACTGGCTATAATCTAAATACTAACTTATTTTTTCTATCAAAAACGACCCAGATTGCTCACACGCACATTCATACCATTTAATTTAAAAACCCCTTTGTATTTAGTCTAAGAGATAGAGGCCTTTTTTTTTTTACTAGGTCGATGGGATAATTGTGTCGCAAAATGTTCTATGACCTATATCAATCGTAAATACGTGACGGCGGAAAGCGTTTCGGAAGATGAAAATGGGGGCAAGCGGTGAAAGTCAGAAAATTTCGAAGGTTTTTAAATCACTTGGTATATGGCTGAAAATTTACAAGTAAGCACCCAATGTCGTTCTTATGCCACATGCAAAGTGGCGGAAACGGTAAATGGCCGGCGGAAAGCGTCAAAGATAGAAAAATTTTGGGAAAACTTAAAGCACAAGGTATATGTCCGCCAATTTGTGTATGCAATGTTTATGAATGTATAAGTTTGTGTGCAAAAGGGCGGAAAAAAATTCGGTAGTTTTTCCTATGAAAATCTCGATCGAACGTGCCTTGAGTGCTGCGCGTTTTTTCAACGATCGCGATTCCGACTTATTAGTTTGCCAGTAAAAATATTCCTGATATGTCTGCCAGTGAAGATACGCGGTTATTGCACAACTCTTAGTCTATTTGCTAATAAGCGGACACCATAATGGAAGATTATTGTCTTAAATATTAGGAAAATAAATAATAACCAGCATTTGTAGTTAAATGAATAATTTTTAATTCAAACATTGTATTTAACAATAATGTTCATTTATCATTTTTTAAAACGTCTTACATAATATGTTAATACATGTATTTATTTAACCTATGTCATATATTTATAAACGTATTTACGATATTCATATATTAACAATTAATTATCAGATGAATCCATTTCGCTATCACTACTTTCATACAAAATATCCTCATCCTCGCTTGTATCAATGTCATCATCAGACATATCTTCATCTATATTATTATCATTATTCTCATCATCTAATATAACGTCATTAACAGTAGAAGGTAACTGATCACCTGTAAACCACAGGAATTCATATTTAACTTCATTTTCATTTAAAAACCATCCATGCTGTTGCGGTTCACATTGAGATGGTATAGCCTCGTGAGATCTTTGCCAAATGTTAGCAATATAACGAGCTCTCAAAATTTGTTGTTCTAACTCGGAGTAGGAAAGAGGTAAACTTGATGCTTCAAAATTTTTTATATTTTTCTTTTGAAAAGGCTCATTTAAATTTTTTATTTTGTAATTTCGCAAAAATAATTCAAATCGGTCTCTATTTACGGTTGGTGTGTCATTTTCATCTTTACTTATTACATTATATAAATGGCATACAAATTTTTCAATAATTGTTATTACGTCGTCCTTATCCCAAAAAAAATTTACCTAGCTCTATGAAAGCATTTTGATACTTTTCTGATTCCTGAAGAATTTTATAAGGATGCTGCTTTTCTCTTCTGAAAAATGATGGATTATAATCACATCCAGTAAAAGCATGAAACCCTGGAAGTGCTTTACACAATGATTCACCCAATCTTTCATATATTTCGTTAACATCTATTACGGTCCGCTTACCCGAAACTCCATATTCAATGGAAAAGTAAAATTTTTTTAATGGTGTGCAATTTTCCTAACAATATAACTAAAATATCGGTATCTGAACATTTAATTAAAACATTAGCATCGCGATTAATTTTACAAATGTGAAAAACTATCTTTGTATCTGCTTCTTCATGATCAGGACAAGAAAAATTTACATTGACTGATTTGATAACTTCGCCATTTACAACTTCATACGAGTAGCAATTATCAAAATTGAGAAAAATAGTTTTGTCTTTAATAAACTCAGGAAGATGTTGGCCACTCCAATGATTTATTATAAAATTAATCAACGCTTCTTTAAATTTACTATTTCTCAGTTCTTTAGAAATGTCTGTAGGTCTCGGTTGATATTCCCCTAAAATGACGAAGTTACGATCAGATAACGAGCTTCGTCTCAATGAACGCTCGTAGTCTTTAATTGAAGGTTGAAAGTATCTATCAAAAATGAGATGAATTTCGGATGCTCGGTTATTAGTACAGTAGACTCTTGGCTATCCGACTCCCGACTATTCGACCTCCGGCCTATCCGACCCGCCCTCAAAAAAAAAAAGTATTTTGAGTACGGTACGTATGCAGTATTTCCGATCCGATTACTAGCGCCTTCAAACATCATGTGAGCAATCCCGCCATGCGGGTGAAGGCGCTTACGTGTGAATCACCAGTTACCAGTACAGTACGCCAATTGATTCATGTTGTGACAGGAAAGTTTCGTGTTCCTACTTGAGTGTGTAACAGGTGCATCAGTCAGTCTGTATCCAGAAGTCAGTCCGTGCGGTTCAGTCGTACGTGGATTGTTAATTTGTTATAAAGTGTGTATACAGTATTGTTGGTGGCTTTTATTTTTAAGTGAAATATGGGTGACAAACGAAAGAAAGTGGTAGTAACTTTGGAAGAAAAACTGCAAGCAATAAAAAGAATGGATTCTGGTGAGTCGGTAAACAAAATTGCACTGGAGTTAGGAGTTGGAAAAACTACTGTGGGTGATTGGTGAAGAAATCGCGCAGAGATTGAAAAAATGGTGTTCTAAGCAAGCAAGTGGCAGTGGCGTGAAAGTTAGAAAAACTATGCAAAAAGGAAAACATGTGGAAGTTGAAGAGGCTTTATATCTGTGGTATGAAAATGTGAGGGGGAAAGGATTGACGGTTTCAGGCCCCTTGCCCCAAGAAAAAGCGATTCAGTTTAAAAATCAGATCGAAGGAGACGATGGTGAGTTTACTGCCAGTGACGGGTGGCTTGATCGCTGGAAGAAACGTTTTGGTGTTCGTCAGTTGACGATTAGTGGTGAAGCATTGTCTGCTAATAAGGACGCTGTTCCTGACTTTAAAAAACACTTTTTTGTCCTGCTTGATAAGGAAGGTATTTCCAGAGAACAAGTGTACAACTGTGATGAGACGGGTTTGAATTACCGTATGTTGCCGTCTAAAACACTAGCGTCTAAACAGGAAAAGGCCACACCAGGGTTCAAGAAGAGCAAGGACCGCGTTACAGTTTTAGCTTGTAGTAACGCAACCGGAAACCACAAGTTGAGACTGACCTTGACTGGAAAATCTCGCAAGCCTAGGGCTTTTAAAAATCTTAAAGATTTAAGTTCTTTGCCCCTGCATTATACCCATCAAAAAAAGGCGTGGATGAATGGAGAAATTTTCAAAAATTGGTTTGAACAGGAATTTGTGCCACAAGTTGAAAAACATTTAGCTGAAAACAATTTAACAAGGAAAGCAATCCTAGTTTTGGATAACGCTCCTTCACATCCAGCAAATGACCAATTAAAAGATGGAGACATAAAAGCTTTGTTCTTGCCTGCAAATGTTACATCTATATGTCAGCCAATGGATCAGGGAGTGCTCCAAGCTTTGAAAAAGAAATATCGACGTAGGCTACTAAGCTATATCATCGCGACAATTGATAATACAGAAGTTGCGACGGCACTACAGTCAGTAGACATGCTTAACGTCATCAGATGGGTGTCTGAGGCATGGGATGAAATTCCATCTTTAACACTTGTGCGATCGTGGAAAATTTTGCTGGATCACAGAGCCAGTGATAAGTGGGAAGAGGTAGAACAGCAATGTGGTGTGGAAAATGCAACTGATAACACTGCGCTTGTATCGCTGTTAGAAAAAGTTCCCGGATGTGAGGAAGCTTCATTAGAAGACATCACAGAATGGTTGGCAAAGGACGAAATCGAAGAAATTGCAGACAAAGATATTTTAGCGATGGTATTAAATGAACAGCCGATTGAAGAGGAACAAGGTGATGAACCCTCCGATCGTATAACCCACTCCGAAGGCCTGAAGGCGATCGAGACAGCAGTGGAATACATTGGCCAGCAAGAAGAAGCAACACCAGCAGACATCATATGTTTACGTAAGTGGAATGATATAGCGGCGAGGAAATTAATGCGAGGAAAGAAGCAGGTCTCAATTACAGACTTTTTCAAACCTTAGACAATGTAGGTTTCACTTGTTCTTTCATTATACAGTACGTAGTTTTAGGTTATTATAATTTGATTTATATTAACAACTAATTTGGTTGAAAGCTTTCGTATAAATTGAAACTCATTCAACTTATTGTTAACTACACATTTTGTTTCGTCCTTCAAATAAAGGTTTTGTGAAAGATACTGTAGTTGCGAATTCTTATTTCATTTCTTTCTAATTCATTTATTACTGTACGTCATTTATAAGGACAAACTGATATGACGTATGCATCCAAATAGCAACAAGTACATTCAACGCAATAGTGGTGGCGGTCATTGACCTTACAGAGGCTGGTATGCCTACGGCTCCGGTGTATCCGACTTTTTTGCTATCCGACCCGGCCGACCGCCACATTAGGTCGGATAGTTGAGAGTCTACTGTAATTGTTTTCAATAATTTTTTTGATATACTCCCAAATGTTTTAGGGACATCTTTCATACAATGCAAAATGTAAAAGCCATCTATTATTATAATGTCTGGTATTAAAGAACGACTACTTTCAACTTTCAAACATTTAGTCAATGCAGATTTTTCCGTTTTACAAATCGTGCCATCTAAGTTACACAAAGCCATTGAAACAGGAGTTAAAGGGTATGTGAGGATCTTTTCAATATTAGCATTTTGGTCCTTTGAAATAGCAAGCATGCGTCCAGATAAGTCTCTTTGCAACCGCACTTCTTGTACTTTATTATTGACAACCATTTTTTTCCTCTCGTTAGACTTAACAAAATTACTAATCTTTGTTTTGAGATATACGTTCTTCAAATCGGGTCATCGATTGACCACATTCCGCAATAAATGACTCTCTTAACTTATTACCTTTTTTTTCTGAATTTAAAAGAAAATCAGCTACTTCTGTTGTAGATCGTCCGGTTGCAATATTATAACAAATCCTGATCCATCTCAATAGAATCAAAAGGATTCATGTTATTCTTAACTACGGAAATAAATCTGTTTAACTGAATTGTATCTTTATTAATTTGATGTTTTTCTAAATCCGAACTGACGTCTTGAGCTTTTTGTAGTCCAGTTTCATTGAGAACATGTGAAATTATTTTTGATCTGATGCTATGACTTCTGGACCATTGTTGGCGGGCAGATATTGAATTTGTAAAGTGTGTTACACCAGTAAGTCTTCTAGCAGCATCAGCAGTGATTGTTTGTTCTAATGTCAGATCAACAGGTATTTTCGAAAAAGGTTTTCCTGTTCTTTTTATAGCGAACAAGCCTTTTTCAAATTCCTCCGCCAGCGCTGGATGTGTTTCATTTATTTGTAATAAATTGTCATGGTACTTAAGTAACCACCGAGCATAATTGTGCTGATTAAATATAAAAAACAAATTAATAAGTTTTGGTATGATGAATTTATAAAGTTGAAAATCGCCAGTGCGGATACTTCTGGAAAACATCAAATAATAATTAATAAATTCTACGTACATCATATAAAATTGTGGAGTTTTTCCAAACTTTCCATCAAGTGTATTTTTTTTTGTATTTGAAATATTTATTAAAAAGATCGTCAAGTTATTTGTCAAGAAATACTTCATTTGATAATCCTTCACTTTGTATTTTTGTAATTATTGTCCGTATTCTATTATCAATAAGTAGCTGATTTTCTTTAAAAAATCTTTCAAAATGTAGGGATCTGCAAACCTAAAGATATCATTGGATGCATACGCTTACATCTATTAAAATGCTTACCACTAATAAAACCATTAACAGAACCGCTCACCAAAAGTTCGCTTTCTACCATCATTTGTGTTAGTCCACATCCATCAATGAATTTTCCGACAGATTTAAAGTAAACCATCATTGTGTGGAAAGCGCCCATATGAATAAAAAGATTATCAAACAATGGCTTTTCAGTACATTGAATTTGAAAAGCAACTTTTGCAATTTGCAAATCATAAGTAACCTGCATATAAGTTTGTTGACACTCCTCAGCAATTTTTTGGCTCAATCTCATTGTTTCGTATACTACTGATATATTTGTTGGCGAAGCATTAATAGGAGTAAGGTAGCTAACTTTTTGTTTGCAATTATCATCTTTAATTACTTTACTATTGAATCCAACCCACATTGGTGTATTTGGAACATTGTGATAATGAGATAATACCCATAGAATATCAAGTTTTTTCATTTTATCAAATTTGTTGGCAGTGATTTCACGTAAAGAACTATCTAATGGTACCAAATACTCGAATACTTTTGGCCTTTTAACGTATTCTACTAATTCAGGAGCTATTGCCTCAAAAGTTCTTCTTCTTTTTTTAAGAGGAGATAAAGCAATACTATTGGTAGAACAATTTCCCGATTCTATAGAATTATCATTTTGATATAAAATTCCAACAGTATCATGCAAAGTATCCTTGCCACTGCACGTTTCTACAAATCTATCGAAATTGTCGAAAGCAACACCTGTACAAAGATCCGGAGACAAGACAACATCATCCGGACATATACTATTTTTACTGCTAGAAAACAAAGTTGCTTCTGTTTCAAGCTCTTCTATGGTATGGTACCCGCAGCAATGCCCAAATTCATTTATAATATCAATAACTTTTCTGCTACTTGTTATGCTTTTTAAGGTAATGCCAAGTGTTATATGCTTCGACGGTTTTATTTTACCATGAGATGTTGCATAGATTATATCCTGAGCAATGGAATTTACTTTACGAATGCACTCAGAACTCGTGCATTCGTAGATTTTGTAGAATCCGAGTCATAAATTATTGAAAATAATAAATCAGTGGGTGTATCACATTCACCTGCTATTAAATGGCATCCTTCTAATTTCCGCGGAAGAGGTCTTTTTTCTATGGATAAAATTATTTTTCTTATATTTAAACCGGTACATTGACGTGAAGCTGATTCGTCTAATTTTGAAAACGTTCCGTCGGTTATTACGCAACCATTTCTTGGTGCTATAATTTTTGTATTATGAAAAATTATGACTTGTATATCATTTTGAAATTTTTTTTCTAATTTTTGAAGTAAATATTGAGAATATGTTGGTCTATCGAATACTTGATTATTATCTTTATACAATTTTTCTAATGCAGTTTGATAATAATCAGTTAACAACTTTAAAGTAAAACATTTTTTATTTTCTAAAATATTTTCTTGAACGAAAGCATAAATTTCGCTAAAAGCATTTTCATGGCTATCCCTATTATCGTGCCATTCTGTATGAGATTTTTGAGGAGCATCGATATCTTTTTTAAAGTATATTCTTTTACACGAATCATGATATGTATAACATCATCTTCTTTCATTGAGTTTAGTTTTGTAATATTTTCAGTGTCATTCAACGCAGTTGCGTTTACAAAAATTTTATCTTTTAAAGCCGATTCGTTTGAGCTATGCATCTTTTGAACTGCATAATTGTAAACTTTACGCAATTTATCACCAAAAAAACATTGATTCATATTTACAAAAAAAAAAATCAGTATTTACAAACTCGCTTTCCTCTTCGGTATTATCTGCGGTAGAAGCTAAAGATGATGGTTCTTCGACATTTGTACCTGAATCCGATGCAGTTTTATTTGAACTCAAAGCTGCCAGTGATGACTGAGGTGCATTGTTTGCATCAGAAGCCGCTCCAACATTTTGAAAAATGTATTGCCGGAACAGCTTTCTTAATATTTTTTATATATTACGTACACTTAGTGTACAATAAAACATCTCTCTCTCTCTCTCTCTCTCTCTCTCTCTCTCTCTCTCTCTCTCTCTCTCTCTCTCTCTCTCTCTCTCTCTCTCTCTCTCTCTCTCATATACACACATTCATACTACGGAAATGATGTCCCTAAGCCTGCACCAGCACTTATAATACCCCAAATAATTGTTTATTATATTTTCAGCTTGATTTAACTTTTTTACGCAATTTAACAATAAATGGTTTTAATAATATTGTTTAGAATTTTTAAGCTTTTGATTCACGCAGTTGCTGAAGTAACTACCTTAATTTTAAATATTTTATATTAAGAAGTTAAAGAAGAATTTAATACTTGAAGAATTATTGCATGCTTAATTTTTAATCGAAACTAGTTGCATAACTAATGTTTGTTTAAGAAAGAGCGTCGTTAAAAGTAGAATTCTACATTATAAAATGTTCTAACAAAAATTAACATTTTTAATAATTGTATTAATGCATATGTCAACCACTCTTACCTGACGAATTTCGAGATGAAGCTTGATTTGAATCTGTGTCACTTATTGCTATTGATGTTATTATAGGCTTCCTAAACTCCTCCAAGTGTGCTTTCTTGATTGAAACTAAATATTTGTAACATTTTGAATGGTAGCCATGTATATTATCAACTGCGTCAGGTAGAATAACAGCGTTATATTTTAATTTTAAGCTAACACGCGCGTTTAAAATTTCTTTACATATATCCAGTTTTTCACCAGTAAAAAAATTGATAACACCACTTTCTTCTCCACACTTAAACACACAAAAAGGTTTAACACTTTCAGATTCCATTTTTGTTTAGCGAGAACGTAAATTTTTGAGCACAAAAACAATACTTTTTTTATGAAAATTTCTGTGACTTATGCTCCACTAGGGCTGCGCACGCTGCAGTGGTCTAACGGAAACTGCTGTTCAGGTAGAGGTACCATAAAAACATTCCTTGCCTCCTGGGGAGGCTGTTTACGTAGCAGGTTCCCACATGCATAATTTTCTGGCGCCATTCAACTGGTGCCAATTTAGTGGTGTGTGGAAACACATCCATGCACCTTTACTGAACTGGCGCCAGTCGACTGGTGCCACTTCTTATAGCGCCAAATTGTCAGCAGTTTCAATAGATACAAATAATTTTATGAAATTGTAATGTGATAGTAACACAACTTTTTCATATCATAGTGAATTTTCATTAAAAAGTATTGATACCCTATAAATTATTTAAATAAAGCTAATGCTTGTATTATTAATTTTTATAGTATTTTATTAGAATTATGATTATATTTTTATTTTTTATTTTTATTCCATTCTGGAGTCCGCCTTCTATCAAATAAACTAATAGATGTGCAATATTCTCATATCTTCACTGGCGGACATATCCTGAATATTTTTACTGGACAACTAATAAAACTGAATCGCGATCGTTGTAAAAACTCGCTGCACTCAAGCCACTTTCGATCGAGATTTTCATAGGAAAAACTACCGAATTTTTTTCCGCCCTTTTGCACACAAACTTATACATTCATAAACATTGCATACACAAATTGGCGGACATATACCTTGTGCTTTAAGTTTTCCCAAAATTTTCCTATCTTTGACGCTTTCCGCCGGCCATTTATACTCCACTTCCGTTTCCGCCACTTTGCATGTGGCATAAGAACGACATTGGGTGCTTACTTGTAAATTTTCAGCCATATACCGAGTGATTTAAAAACCTTCAAAATTTTCCGACTTTCACCGCTTGCCCCCATTTTCATCTTCCGAAACGCTTTCCGCCGTCACGTATTTACGATCGATATAGGTCATAGAACATTTTGCAACAAAATTAACCAATCGACCTAGTAAAAAAAAAGGCCTCTATCTCTCGGTCTAATTGATTAAATTGTATTGATTAAAGATGAAGATATTAAGAAAGGTTACCAAACCGGCGTCACTCCTTCGCTGCCATGTGCCGCGTGTGTTTAAGTTTGAAAGTTCACTATTCACATTTTTGATTTTGGCCCGTGGGCTCCACTGACTCGATTTTGTTATTTTAATTCACTTTTGACTTTTGATTTCACTTGCTACATAATAAATTTAAATTTTACGTGCGCACGATTTTCTTAGTTCCCGATCGGGATACGAACTTAATTCAACTGGGGGAAAGTCACCAAAAAAATCTCCCACCAGGGACTAGGCATAACGGAATTACAATGCCTTATGTGTTGAGTCGTTCATCACTGTTCAGGTAACCTGTGTTTTTTCCCGTGTTTCCCCACCAGGCGTTGACGAAATCTGGTGTCCACTGGTTTATGTCACTGAAATATGCGTGTTCTGAATTGTACATCCGTCTTGTATAAAGCACATGTTGAACAAAATTCACAAAAAGCCATTTTAGTCGACTTCTCTAAGCGTTGTTTATGCACTCCGCAGGTGTTTGTGCGTTAGTGCGCGTCCCACAGCACTACAGTTCTCAGAATTCAAATGCGTTGTCGCATACATGCCGCATTCCATTGTCTCGCCTACATACAAACCTCGCTTCACTGTTCCTTGGTGTGGTGACAATTTTATTTCACATTGGGACTGACCACTCAGATGGAAAATAATTTTGCAGTACATGAAACAATTTTGTGCATTATAATAAAAAAATAAACCCCTCCTTTTAGCCCCATTACACTGCTCGAAGCATGTCATAAAGTCATCTTCTGTAAGAGCCTTAAATTCTCTCGTTTCATTTTGTTTTATCTCTTCTATGTCTTGAATAGTCTCCATTTCAATTGATTTTTTATCTTTGGAAAGACAGGGACTGGACAGGGAGCCATATCTGACAAAAATGGAGGATACTGAAGCTGTGGAATGTAGTGTTTAGCAAGAAAATGCTGAATAGCATGTGATGTGTGGGCAGAGGTGCATTGTCATGTTGAAAGCAATCATTTGCCAGTCTGATGCAACTGCGGCCTTTTCATCGAATTGCATCCGCCAACTGTCTCATAACAGAAATGTAGTATTTCTGGATTACTGTTTGGTCTGCTGGAGCATATTCATGATGAACAATTTCCTTGTGATTAAAAAAAAACAGCTCTTGACTTTTCCTTGGCTCTTTTGCCTTTTTTGGGCTTGGAGAATTTGGCACCTTCCACACTGAATATTGGGCTTTAGTTTCTGGATTGTATCCATAAACCCATGGATACAATCCCTATTCATCACCTGTTACGATCATTTTAATGAAGTTCTCATCGTTTGTAGTACATTGAAACATGTCTTGAGGGACTGACACCCGGGTGTTTTGGTCAGCTCTGAGCACTTTTGGTACAAGCTTTGCAGAAACACGACTCCACTCATCAGTAAGAATGGACTGAACTGATCCAAAACTAATATTTAAATCATCTGCTAGCTCACGAATGGTGATTCGGTGGTTTTTTCGCACAGCAGCACGCACAGCTCAACATTGCAGTCAGTCTTGCTGGTTAAAGGCTTTCTGAGCGCTCGTCACTCTCAACACTTTCATGTCCATCTTTAAAATGCTTAAACCATTCATAAACCTGTGTACGATTCATACAATCTTCCCCATAAACTTTCTGTAACTTTTCAAATATATCTATCTTTACACGTTTCACCAACTTTTTGACAAAATCTGATACAAATTATCTGATCAATTTTTTTCTGACATGGTAAATGTGTCGGTAAGATACACAACACAACAATTGGTGTTTGTAAACATACCAATTTAGACAGTACCAATATGGATACTTTTTTATTACATCTCATATTAGTTTATGAAACAATTCTGGTTTGTTATGCCTTCCTGATATATGATCTGATGTCATATACTTTCTTATAAAACCCTTGCATGCCTTTATATATTTCTCTAGGCAGCTCTATTTTGTGCACAGTTGTGTGCTTTGAAGAGCAGTTGCTTACGTGTCCTATGTACTTACCATGTAGCTTCAGGATCAGGGCCATATTTAAGGCCTGTGAGACCTGTACAGTTTGTAAAGTGAGTGAAGTTGTGATAGTTTCAGCATCAAAACCTTAATAATCGTTTCCTCCACGAAAAAAATATTTATTTTACAATATTTTCTTGAAAGTTTTATTGTAACAATACTGTGACCATGTTCAGTGGCGAAGCGTGACAAAATAATTTGGGTAGACATAAAAATACCAGCCAAAAGCTCTTACTAAGATTGTTGATGTTCTTAATGAACCAGTAAAACTATGATAAATATTTAGTGACTCTCTGAAACACACGTATTTCGTTATATAATTTAGCCTAAATGTCAAGAAAAAGCTATCGTATTGTTATTGGTGTCGTTTATGAATCTTAATTAGAAAATATTGCCAGAAAAACATACATTTTATTCACACTTTGTAATGGTGACAAATCCGGATTACTGCAGGCATTACATAAACGTTTCATATTTTCTTGTAAATGAGATTTACATGCCGTGTCACATTTTTTCTTATTTTTAGTTATAGTATCAACTCCCGAGAGATTGCCATGCAATTTTGAATCACTGTATATGTTCCTTCATGGAAGACTCTTCCGTTGCCAGTAAATTTAAAGTTTCTAAATAATTGCCCTTATTCCTTAAGACTCCTAAAAGCTAACTCTTGTCTCCTTAAATAACAAACAACATCTACCAAACAGCCTACTATCCTTTGATTTCGTGCCACATTTTCATTGTGCTGTACTGCTTGAATTCTAGGTGTTTCGGACAAACAATTTCAATTCTGTTACGTCCTAGCATGTTTAGCGGCTTTAACTTCAAAACAAAATTTTTTAGAGTGCCTTCTTCAACTTTGCTCCATGGTTCCTCTACATTAAACATCAAACACTAATAGCAGTGCAGAGTTTTGTTTCGCTTACAACCAGAGAGCCACCTATATTTACTATACCAAACTTTCTGATAATTTTTCCGTTCTTCTGCGACAAATCTAAAGACACCCGAGATATTTTTGATGTTAGCAATACCTTTTGCTCTAAATGTAACGTACTGATTCGTATGTTAACAAAAATTGTAATGAATCAAAGTTGTCAGAGTTTATATCAAATATTTCTTCCGTAGAACTGGTACTAACTGTATTCATTTTGGTCCTTTAAACCAATTAAACAGTATGCTTAAAGCACTTAAATACTGACACTTAATAGGTATTATTAAATATTTAGTGCGTAAATGATTACACACTTCTTCTTAGTCTATACAACTATATACAAAATTAAAAATAATTTGTAAACTAAAAAAAAAAAGCAAATAGCGTATACACTATGCGAGCACAATGAAACAAACACAGGCGGCCAGGCGACAATTCAGTGTGGGTGAGACGTGTCTTTTACCGTGATATATGGGGCGCATTTTTATCCTGCACACACGCAGGTCCTCTCCCATTGTCGTCGACCAAAGCCCGCCTCACCTCCAGCCCTGTTAAAAAGACATTTCAAGTAACGTCTACCCTGATACTCCCCGTACAATTGCATCGCACAGCAAGGTTCCATGGCTCACACTCACGTCATGTTGCATGATATTTAACTTCTTAGATTAGTTTTGTACCTTTCTGAGTAACGTATCCATCTTAATGCATAAATAAAAATGAATTATTTTATGAATAAATTATTTGGGGAGACATTGTCTACCTTGTCTCCCCTGACACTTCGCCACTGCTTATGTTATGTCTGTATAATGGCTACATTCCCCTCTCTCTATAGATTTTATCAGTTATGTAATTGAAATTCAGTTATATTAGTAAAGCATTGTGAATATCTAAAAATATTGGTATGGAGAACCATACATGACTTCCATGTTCTAAGATTTATATTTAAAATAATTTTTGAAATGAAATATTTCTATAGAAACTACTTCTTTCTACTTATTGCTTCAGCCTTAACCACAGTACTGTGGTCCACTAACATATACCACCTCACGTTATCGCACTTGATTTTTACTGATGATGGCAGTCAATGGCACTGCCGAAATGTCTGGTTTTGCAGAAAACATTGGACTATGGCCAAACAGCCCAGGAAGGAATTTTAACAACAAACTACTACTTTGTTGCCGATAACGTAGTACACATAAAAAATTATCCCCTCCCCCTTCAACTATAATTTTAATTTATAGAAAATTACCCCCACCCTGTTCCTCTTCATTTATAGATATTTCATCTACGTTTTGACAATGTATTACTATGATCTTCTTATGAGGATACTTTATTTATCAAAATTAAGTACTTTACTCTTGTTAAAACAGAAAACATTGCCGGTAAACTACCCGTTTCCCTTAACCGATCTTCACCAAAATCAACATGCCTTGAGTCCTCTACAATTCAGGAATGTATGGAAAACATTATTTGATTCTGTTTGAATGTGCGGCAGTTATTGTTTGTCATAGAAAAAATTACCCTTGTTAAAACATAAAACGTTGCAAGTAAACTATCCCTTTCTCTTAACCGATCATCACCAAAATCAATAGGCCTTGCGTCCTCTACAATTCAGGAACGTATGCAAAACATTATTTGATTCTGTTTGAATGTGCGGCAGTTATCGTTCGTCATAGAAAAAAAATTACCCTTGTTAAAACATAAAATGTTGCGGGTAAACTACCCCTTCCCCTTAACCGAGCTTCACCAAAAACAATAGGCCTTGAGTCCTCTACAATTTAGGGAAGTATGCAAAAAATTATTTTATTCTGTTTGAATTTGCGGATGTTATCTTTTGCCATAGAAAAAATTCTACACACACACTTTTTGAAAAATGAGTTTTCTTCATGTTTTGAGGGTAGTACAATCAGAATCAGCCGTTATCTGGAACAAGATTTTTTTCGCCATGACCATACTTCCATTTCCTTATGGAACATGGAAGTAAAAACTAAAACTATGCAGGTGATCTTGTTTTGTAAAATTTCTCAGTATGTTTTACTTCCATGTTTTTATTATTGTCAGTTTTGAAAAAACTTTCTGAAGTTGTGTCTGATACTACCATTGATGTCAACATTCCCAAACAGATTTCTGTGGCCAGGAAGACTGAGATCTAAGGAGGGAACTAGTAAAATAAGCTTACTCATCTTTGTGTAGATAACAGAAGACATCATAAGAATCTTTTTTATAAATTCTTATTTATTAAAACATATAGATATTTTTTCTCTCTCAATAGCAAAAAGTTAGTTAAGAACACAGGAACATGAGGCCCCCCCTCCCAGAGGCCACTATATCTGTCTGTAGAGAAATATGATACTGTTCAGCATTGCATTTAAAGCGCTTTAGTTTCCTGTATTGTTTCCTTTCCACAGTACCCAGATCACAAGGGATAGATATTCCCATGTCTCTTCACCTTAGTTATATGTTTCACATCCATAAACAGAAAGCTCCACGTAGATGCGTAACTATGGGTGAGGGAATCAAGGGTATCACCCCTCCCACCAGAGGTATTAAAAATGTCATTCAAATTCCGTTTCACTTAATGTAAGCCCGTTTTAAAGTCAGTTGTGTGTTTTAAAAGAAGACCTACAAATAGTTGTAGACATAAAAGGAATTAAAATATTTGTAAATTAATAAAATAAAGTTAGTTTTCTTAATAATGACAGTTACTCGACATTTGATAAATAACGTATGTATTTGTAACATACTTCACATCAGTTTAATCAAAGAATTTATAAAACTATATAAATTATAGTATATGGGAAGAATCCTGAATTGCTCATTTGCCCTGAGAAAAATAGGGAGTCCACCCTGCAAGCTAATCTCACATGCCCCATAGAGCAGCTCCAACTTACGCACCACTTCACCATTCTTTTTCTCATTTTGCAGACCTGTACTGTTCTAGGTCTGCTGCTGTGTACAGAATACTGCTGAATTCTCTTGTTATGACTCTCATTGTAATTCTCACATAAACGTTGTTCTTAATGTTTACTTTACATTTATCTTCATCAGATATTTCTTCATTCCTTCTTACAACTCCACTATCACTCTTTGCACTGTGTTAGTATCATTAGCTAGAATTGCTATGCTGTTGGCAAATCTAATACAGATTTTTTTGTATTCTTGTACTTAATCCTTCTGTGCCCTCCAAAATATTATGTATCATTTTGTGCATGTCCTCAGTGCAGTCTTTACAAAGGATCAGTGACTAGTAAGAATGTTACCTCACTTATCTACCCAGTTTGGTATAGACTTTCATTTAATTTATTGTTCACAGATGCTTTTGATTCTTTGATCAACTTTCCGTCCCTCTCATTTCTTTAAGAAATGCGTATGTGCACACATACATTATTGTTTTATTAACATATTGAGGCCTATGAAGGAGTGTTACTCATCTGCGATTTTAACAGTATTCATATTGAACTAGATAGCGTTTATATGTCCGTAGGTTTGATTTATATTAACAGTAATATTTTAGTTTTGCAATGCAACTGCAGAGGGCAGCATCAGCTTGAAAACAGCATTAAATTCTTTGTAAACATGTGTATTTCGATCAAAGCCATTTTTTGTTGGTTATTCTGAGTAATGATGTGCGCTGAGTACAGTGAAACCTTGATCGGTTTCAAGGCTTCTGCGGACCAGCCAAAAAGTGCTTTATATCGAGGGTCGCTTTATATAAAGGTTCCAAGTTTAACTATTTAATTTGCTGGGACCATTAAAAATGAGAGTTATATCAAGGGTCGCGTTATATCACAGGGGTGTAATATCGAGGTTCCACTGTATTTTATTGTGTCACTTTCATGGTTTATTATAACAGATTCATGTAAATATCTTACCAAGGATGAAATTTATGAACCTTTGAATAATTCTAGGGTCAGGTATTGATGTGCAGAAATATTGCTGTAAAAATAATTAAGGTTTTTGAAAATTTGTAATTTGAATCCTACAATCGATTACAGTTCACATGTTATTGGACACATATTATAACATATTAAGAAGAATGCTTATGCACTTTCAGGCATTATATGTCTATTAAGGGTAAGTAAAAAGTTGTTTTTTAATATTAGGTTTAGATTTATGCGAAAATGCTCAGGCCACAACAGTAGGCAGTCCTCCAAGTGGCTACAACTTAGTGTGTTAAGTATAATGTCAACAACTAGGTAGAGGTAAATGTGTGCTATTTTAATTGTAATGTCTTGTAATGTTGCAGCGGACACAACAGAAACAAAGGTTGAATAGTATTTTACTGCGGTTACTTGCACGGTTACCCAGTAAACAGCCACTAGATCTGTCCTACCTCTTAGAACCTGGCAGGCGGCATAGAAAAAGGCCTGCTCTCCTAAGTCCATGAGAATGGCTACTCCGCTGAACTGAATGGAACTTTCACTGTCATTTGCAGACAATGGGAGAGGTTTAGATGTATTGTCCAATGCCTTCTAACTATAACATAATAATAATAATAATAATTTGTTTTATATATTATATGATACTTGTGTTTTTACACATAATATATGTGTGTAGTATACTTATCTTTTTGTGAAGAATTTTTTGTAAATTATAAAGACAGTTTTCTTTACTGTAAAGAACACAAAATACCGGTCCTAAGTTCTTTGTAATTATTATTTTTTGTAAATGTCCTCTTTTGAGATTGTCTTTCTTTTATGCCTGTATGTAAGGTAACAGAAGCCTATAATTTAATTTATGTGTACTGTACTGCTGTACTTTTTCCGTATTTAATATAATTTTGATTTATAATTTTTAATTATTGTATATTAAAAGACAGTTTTATTTTTTTGTTTTTTTTTTCCATTAGTCATTAGTGTACTTATAAAGTAAACTGTCTTTTCCAAGAGAGAGAAAGGGAGAGAGAGCAGATTAAATAAAAGATAAGTAACTAAATATGAACACAGCATAAAAATGCTTCAATTTTGAGTAACTAATTATTATTAAAATTTATAAAATTTGTTTGTATTTTTAAAAAAACTGGTTGTAAATTTTGTAAATTGAATTGATATTTGTTATTTATTTCTATCAAAGAATTATAAAATGTCGGAAAACATGTTTTGTGTTAAATTTTACCAAAGAAATACAACTAACGTAACTGATTTTCTTAATGGAGAAATGTTGTATTTGGTTTTATTTATTTTTTTTCATTATTTGATAAATAATAGTACAAACTGCATAGCATAAGTAATAACTTATTCACAGCAAAATGATAATCATCTTTATTTTCTATCTTTAAACATATGTTTATACTTAACGAAAGCATAAATTGTAAGTATTGCATTAATGTTTTTCACAGCCCATAAAATGGGAGAATACCAGTGTGTGTAGTATTTCTAGTTAAAGGTACTATCTGTGACATGCAAGAGATACTACCTCAAATGTAAATTTAATATTATTGAAAACAGTGAAAATGTTAAGTATATGAAAAATTTATTTGTTTTAAAATTTAGTGAAATTAATATATATTTATTTATTAACGTGTTTGACACAATGTTCAGAATACGTTGTAGACACTACAACGGTTTGTTTTGTAAAAACTTTCAATGCGATTTGGTAAAAATCTGCTAATTTATTTATTACAGAAAATTATATTGTAAAAAAACATAGGATTAGTATTTTGAATAAAAGATTAGTATTTTGAATAAAACGTGTTTTCATATAATTTGTAATGGTTGTGATATTATTGTATGTATTGTTAACTGTATACAAATGAAATAGAAAATTTTGTTCCGAGAAACTGGAAACAGTCAAAAACATAAATTATAATTTTCATTTATTCTTTTTTTTTGTTTAAGGCATTCAGGAAATGTTATAAATTTGGTAGCATTATCTGCTGGAAATGTACGTCTATTTCTTTTGAGTTATTCATTAATTAAATTAAGATCGTTGTTAAAACCACTGGTACTTTTGTCTTTTTCAAGAAAGCATGTAAAACAAGTTATATTCAGAGGTATCTGTAAACATTTGAGTATGTTATTTCATTTTGTTTGTAGAAATCACTTCCTTATATAACACTGTTTGTCTTCTAAACTGAAAAAAACTTTAATACTATAATAATGGTTCATTGGCTTGGGGAGTTGGGATCAGTGTGTAACAAAACAAGTTGTGGGAGTGTGTGTGTGTGTGTGTGTGTGTGTGTGTGTGAGAGAGAGAGAGAGAGAGAGAGAGAGAGAGAGAGAGAGAGAGAGAGAAATTGTTATGAGTATATGAGTCATGTTACTACATAGAGAACATCAACACACACGGTTTCAATTATCACTTCAGAAAAAAAATACATTTCACTATACAGTAATTCACCAGTGTTAATTAAGTTGTTCCCATTCGACAGCTGTAGACAACAACAACAAAAAGTAACAGTCATTAAGTTAATATATTCAATTGTGTGCAGTTATAACAAAAAAACATTTTGACAGTATTTTGTATTTGTAAACTGCATCAGCAACACAGGTTGGTAACCATTATTAGTCTCATTAGAACCTGCAAACTGTAAAAAGAACATACGCTTTCACGGTCAGTGTAAATGTCACTTAAATTTCCCAGGCTGTTAGGGAAATCAAAATATGAAATCAAAATGTCAAAATTATGTGCCAAATGTTTCAATTGTACCCATGATCGCCAGCCTCGGTGGCACAGGAACAGAGATCTTGAAAAAGAAGTCTAGCTCTTTGCTGTTAGTCCTGTGTGGGCAATTGAGACATCTGTTTCAACGATACTGAAGATGGTTGACTCGGGCATAGTAGAAACATTTGGAAGGCAATTCAGACATCTTGGATCAGGCCCAACAGCCTGGGAAAATTTTAGTAACATTACATTTAAATGGTGTGTGAAGATGATTTGGTGATTTCCATAGCCATAAATTGTGAATGCACACGTTAGATTAATTCTTTATTTTCCACAATCACTTTTCATATTAAATGCCAGATGATGTACGGAAGAAATTACGCACAGATGTACGTTTACAGCAGATAATGTTATAATGGAAGTAAAACTAATGTGCAACAGAGTGCATGCATTGTAAATATTTACTGAAAATATAAAGCTAGGTTCCGTTCAGATCAGCTGGATATAAATTTTATTAACTACAAAAACACATTCACACCCAAACTTCAGCTGTTCTTGTATAATACAATGTGAATAATGTAAATATATATTTTTTAGAAGAGCTTACTTCTGAGTAAAGTAAAAATAAAACATTAATTGTTTCACAGAAAGTAAAGCATGTTGTATATACGCCTCGTAATTAATAATAAGTAGCTAAAATGTATATTTTACATTGTAAAAATCTGAGAATGTATATAATAAATATTTATAATAAGTAATACGTAGATGTATTTATTCACAAGAATTTTTTGTCGTGTTAAAAAAGAATTGTATTATTGTAATTTTATGTAAATGTTTACTAGTTAAGATTGTAGAATTTGTTATAAAATAAAAAAAAGATAAAATAAACACAACAGTCTATTTGTAAATAGTATTTTCTTAACATAATTGTGGTTTCTTTAGCGTGCGTGTATACATATAAAATGTAGACATGCAAAAAATTGAGGCTAAAAAGAATTTTTAATTTTTTTGTGTCTAAATTGTATGGGGGAGAGAAATCACCTCGCACTCGAAATTGTGAATAGCACTGACATTATTTTTATAGAAAATGTTCAAAAATATCCAAAAAAAAGTTGTTTTTGTGTTTTTCTTTGTTAATTGTATATTTAAAAGTAAAGAGAAAAAAGTATTAAGCTGTTGTTGAAACGATTTAGTTATAAACTTTATTATAAGAATTTGTTTGTAAGGAAATGCCATTTTTGGGTAGCGGTTAAAAATATTCATGACTATATACATAGATTGTAGACTGAACATTTTTGGTTTTAATTGAAGCTGTACAAATATAATCCAGAATTATTCCACATTTTGTAACATACAATATAATTTTATTTTAATCTAGAAGGTGATACCGAGACACTGTATTTAATAAGAGTTCTGTTAACTTTTTAATTAGTGATATATTTTAAAAGTTTCTTCGTTACGGTATTCGGAATACCTCAGGCAAGGAGTAAAGAAGAAATGTTACTCCTTGTTTCACTTGTATACTAAAGATTTTTCATATCACATGTGCTTCAGAGCCAAGCTTTTGCATCAGGTGATTCCAAATAGGCCTGTTTTTGTGTTATATTATTTGTGTTTTTATTAAAGAGAAAAAAAAATAAAAAGCCACAAATTACCATGTATGTTGGTCATGAGGTTAGTTATGGTAATAGTTAGTAACTATTACACACGTAATACATAAATAAGCTTTGCAGGTAGTTAAGGTTTATATGAATATTTATTTGTAAAATAGAACAGACATCACCAGCCACTAGTTACGAAACAACAGTACGTTCCATTTATATAAATTTCTGACACAAGGACAATTTGTAAATTGAATTTCAATTAATAGAACCATTCATTTTTATAAATTTAATTTTTGTAACATGAGGTATCTCAAAATTTTATCAACAGTAAATGATATTTTTGGTATGCATTTTCAGATATTTAATATAGCACTTTCCATATGCAGTAAATATCTTTACCTCGTAAATTATTTCCTTTACAAATGTCAATGCGTCATTGTATATCTTTGTATCATTATAAAAGTTTAAAAGTTATTCTTTAATATTATAATTATAGAATTTTCTATATAGGTAACTCGACGTTTCTTGCAGTAATTATATAATGTTGTGATGTTATACAATTTGTTTCTTCTGCTGTAATTTCTTATATTTTCTTTTTAAAACCTGACGCACGTTCCACTGAAAAATATCAGTATCATCAGAGGTTTGTAAGTAAATTCAAACAAAATTTTAATTAAAAATTAAAATTTACTTAACTTACAAACCTCTGATGATACTGATATTTTTCAGTGAAACGTGTGTCAGGTTTTAAAAAGAAAATATAAGAAATTACACTACTTGCAGAAGAAACAAATTGTAAAACATCACAGAATTCTAGAATTATTAGTAAAGAGAATTATTGATATTCAGAAAAACAATTTTCAAATTGCCCAGATTGATTGAAAACTGAATACTTTAGAGCGGTGAGACAATAGAGAAGCGAATTATAGGTGGCTTATTTATTTATAAAATATTACACAGATTGTGCAAAGATTGTAATGTGTCACAAAACTAATTGACTAGTCATTTTATGATATTTGAATTATTTTTATGATTATTATTTATTAATTTGGGTATAGTAATTATTTGTTTTGCCATGTTTAATGTAGGAATAAAAGTGTGTGTGTGTGTGTGAAAGTTCTACTCATGACGAGTTAAGTGATGCTTTAAAATTTACTTTAGTAAGGCCAAGATGTAACATCACATGTTGTTTCAAAATACAGTAGTTGTAAATAGAACGTTTATTTTTATTGGTTTTAGGGAAGTTGTGTTAAATTTTTTACATAATATTTGCCTGTTACAATGTAAAACCTAATAAACACAGCAACAGGTTTTGGGATGAAATAGTTTAATCAATAAATTCGTAAAACTGTAATATATGAGCTACTTCAGTACTGGATAAGGAACCGTACTGCCACAGATTATAACGGTCAGTTTTTATATATTGTCTAAACATGTAGGACAGCAACTATGAAAACAGCTAGTCTCCATCTGTACCACAACACTGCAATTAAGTATGTGTTTAAAAGTAAATGCATGTTTACTCTCTGGTAACTAGCAGTTCATGGCAAAAATTAAACAGTAAATTACAAAACGACATTTATTAACCTAATTTGTTTAGCATTACCACAAAATATTTTTAGGCATTTACACGAGTTTTTAAAGTGGAAAATGACATTGTGTAATTCATACTCAACAAAATGTAAATAATTTTTACAATAAGCCAAGAAAAAAGGTCTTTGCTAACTCTGTTCTCACAGTTCATAATTTGATTGCCAGTCGGTCAACCACGAATTGTGGCTGACAGAAAATTTGTAATTTTTTTTTTACAAAAAACTGTCCTGAAGAGTTTAAAAAAAAATAAAACATTATTAGCTATGTTAATAGAATAAATGTGCCCATCCTGTATCTTCTGGTGTCTACTTATATCACGCATCGACATTGTAGGATGGAGTAAAGATGGCTACACGTAAACTAGATTTAACAAGCCATCAAGACACATTCAATATTTCAGCAGATTATGTCCATGAATCACTAATAAATTATTTATATAATTTTATTATAACGTGATAGCGGGACCCATCTTGTATCGATCAGAATCATGAGCCCCTGTAGATAAAGGAGACTTTAGGCTGTTGGACTCCTCGAAAATGAGATTGCTTCCATCAGTCAAAGGTGTTGTGTAGGAATCAAACATGTAAGAAATAATGATATAAGACATGAATTAGGTGTACAACTGATAACAGAAATAACATTATAGTATAAAGAAAGATGGAGAGACAAAGTTACACATATATCCGTGGATAGAATACCAAGGCAGGCTACACGCTATATGCCTGTGGGAAAGCTAAGTCGGGAGACCGAGGATAAGATGGTGAAGCCAGAACAGGCAGCAAGCAAGAAGATTTTTCAATTAAACATTGACCCCAGTCTTTCATTTAAGAAGCCATTCATTCTTTTAAAGATGTCAAAAAAAGTATTTATTTATTTGGCTGGGCTTTACATAGATGGGAATGAGATGCCTTTGTTTCGTTTGAACACTCGTACATCACATATGTAGGCCTATATTATTTTATGTATATTAATTATTTAACTTATCGAAAGTGACCATCACAATAGTAAAATAGTAATCCACAGGATCTGATTATGGCACAGTGCTTCAGGGTTTTTGACACGCTGACACTTTCACAATTTCGGATAAATTCTGTTTTCATTCTAAATTAAAAAGGTGTAGCTATATTGCTTTAACCAATATGTCAGCATTTTTTCTTTTTTTTTTTTTTAGTTCCACCAATGTAGTTGTGTTGTAATATGTTTCTGAATATCGCGTAAACAAAGACCCACACCAACAGCAGAATGATGACAACAGGTTGGTTTCATTCAACATGATACGTTGTAGTTGACGAATACTAATTGCAGCAGTGCTACATGCACATGGATTTAACTTTACTAACAGAACCATAACGGAGAATATCAAAATGGAGTTGGTGTGGTAGTAAGTACATCAGTTGCTAAATGTGTAACGAATTTCGTACCAATATCTGAAATGATGCTGTTGTTACAGATAAATGCAAATCCTGCAAACATTAATATATTACAAGTATACACACCAACAACAGACCACAGTGATGATGAAGTGATAGAGTTCTACTCTAAGATAATAGAGGCAATATTGGAATTACAAAACCATGTGTTTTTGGGGTCAAACCCCCGTTCGGAATTTTCCACTCTACGGAGCTAAGAAAAACACAATGTTTGTGTTATTTTTTCCTTTTAAGATAGATTAAAATATTATTTATAATAAGCAATAATAATTAATTCTGTGTACCTACAGAAATGTTAGGAGATGGATGACTATATGTATCCCCTTCACTTGTTTTTGGACTCCACTGAAACGGAATTCTGTGTAAAAGTTTTCAGGCCAACTTAAAAGCCATTGGACAGCCTCAATAGTCTGACTCTCATACTGTCACTGCTAGGTAAACATTTAATAGTCTTTAATTTGTTTAATAGTAATAATAATAAAAACATTTAATAGTTTAATAATTTATAATTATCTTGTTGGTACGTCCTCTTCGTTCACTTTTATAAATATTATATATATAATTTGAACCCCTGCGCCAATTCCCTCCCACCATCAACCCCCACCACACACACCTACAGTCCATAACCATTACTCTGTAAAGACATTCAGTATTTACTCCCACTGAAGAAGACGTATACCATGTTGAAACGTTTGGGAAATAAAACCATAAAGTAAGTTCATAGTGAAAGTTTATATATATATATATATATATATATATATATATAATATTTAATAATTTGTTTTGTGGAGTAACAGAATAATTATAATAAAACAATAAACAAAATGTTTAAATCAAACAAATTAAATTAATGAATAAAGTTGTGTTAGTGGTTATAATCACAAACAGAATTATCACTGTTGCACACCACTATAGAAAAATTATTCCGATTAGCGCTTTCAAGCTTCTCAGCTCATCGTCAGATCGGAATTGACAAGCAGAGGTAAACTAAACCCTTCACACCTCCACCCTCCACCACTGTCCACACACAACAAGCTATAATTCAAATGTCCCTTCCCAACCTCCGAGCCCTGTCACCCCCTTCCGGACAGTTACATATTTTTCTAGCACATTCCTTGTGTTTATGTGTTGTGTGTGCATGTTTGTGTACATTCCTTTTAAACCTAACGCTGTACTGCCTTTCTCATTCACACTTGTGGGCGCGGTCACTTACCCTTATTTTAAAAACATCCAATTAGTCCTATGCAATTTAATTCTTAATCTTATTTATCCGTCCGCTATCTTTTACTTTTTAATTATATTATAAAATATTTCTTCATTATCAGTTTTAGTTTTAGTATTCATTAAATTGTCTAACCATTTTTGTCTTTCTTTCAGTATTTCTAACTCTAAGCTTCCTTTCAACTGTGTTATTTACTACTTTTACAGTTTCATATTCTTCCAAAGGATTGACAAACTTATGGTTCTCATACGTTTTGACAAGAATTGACATCGTCAATTCCGTTCTGACAATGAGCTGAGAAGCTTGAAAGCGCTAATCGGAATAATTTTTCTATAGGCCTAGTGGTGTGCAACAGTGATAATTCTGTTTGAAATTAAATTAAGATAAGAGTTAACATAAAATATTTGTGCATGAGGTAAACTTGTAATATATTATAAATTATTAATTTTATTATAAAATTCTGTGCAAATATTTGTTGTCATTTATTCACTTGTTCACGTTTCGCTGAACACTTTTACTGGTTCACCATCATCCAGTTGATTTGTTGAATTGAACTGAACCAGTAAAAGTGTTAAACAAAATTTGTTTAGAATAAGTGACAGTAAATATGTGGATAATAAAGAATTCTCATAAACGTGCAGGAAAAATCAAATTATAAACTGAATGCTAGATATCCCAGCACTTGAACGTCCAGAAGCTTGCGCGTTGAAAAGATGAACCAGTGAAAGTCGTTTCTAAATTGGTCCATCTGTTAACGATTTGTGAGGGAACTCACTAACAGCCAGCATTTTTGTCTGTTAAAATACACATTACTTCTGTCTCTCAGGTAAATAAATAAAATACTCACAGCTGCACATTCAGAGATGGAACAACTTGTATTGGATAAAAACATTTTGTTTGAACACTTTGTAGTGTCTTATTTAAAAGAAGTACATATGGTGTTTAATGGTACACAAATAGATATTGTAATTGCACACCATTTAAGAAATCGTTTCAGTGAAGTAACCAGTACTGGCATATTCATAATTTAGTTGGTTCTTTAGTCATCTACGGAACAGATGCATATATAATAAGCCAAGTATACATGGTTAAATCTGTCATCAGTCCCATTGTATTAACCACATTATGAGACCAGTAAAGCAGAAAAACAGCAGTTCATTTATTTTAAGAAATATAACCAAGCTATATTACTCAAAGTATTTTTAGCCAGTTCATTTAGGCTGTGGTCTAACGATGTTAAGTACTGACTTTTCGGCCTCGCCATCAGAAGCCATCTTCAGTGCAAAATTGTTTTGGGAGTTGTTCGTCAAATAACCCAAGTACTGAGGTAGACCATGTTTCGGCCCTAAGAAGGCCCACTTAAATAAATTCACCAAGACAGTGTGATGTAAGCTGGCAAGCAGCCTTGTCAATCAGAATCAAGAATCATCTGATTGGTTCGGGTCACATCATGCCAAATGCTGTGCTCCCATTATGGTCTAATAGCCAGGCTAACGACACTTTGAATAATTTTGACGCTGGCCATGATAGCCATTGATGAAGATAACCAAGCTATGTTTTTCATTCAAGAGTCATTGAAACAATCCTATCAAAATATGTTGCATAAATGTACCAGTTCTTCATTGAATCATTTTTTTGAAAGTAATAATAGATCAGTTCTAAGTGTTAACATTCTCTAATTTATACTTTTTAAAAGCGTATAGTAAATACTGTATTCAACTATGACAAAATCTTGTATTCTCATTTTAAGTCAAATCCAGTGCCATTTTGATGTGATTGATGCAATGAGATTGATTGACAAATAGATCTGTGTAAACATGTCTACACTGTCAAATCTGCGTAAGAGTTTGATAATTATTAATATTGAAAACTCAATATTCAACAGTGTTAATCTTTATCATTATCCATTTCTGCATTGTAATGAATAATTTAGCATGTATTAATTTATTTACATGGAGACAATTTTGTATTATTTACTAAATTTATTATGCAACTGTCATTTTGTGTGTGTATGTTTTTTGTGTGCGTGCGCTCCTGTATGTTGTGCATACCTGTGTGTGACTATTGATATTGAAAATTTCATTTTAACAAAAGATCAAAATGCTTCTACTCAGGATGTAATTGTATATTTGTATTCTTAATGATCATTGTAATTAATATTATTTTGTAATATTTGTTTAATTTACTAAGCATGTTTTAATGTTTGTGCCTTTTATAAAAAATATGTTTACTATGAGGTTAATTGAATGTTTATCTATTTTTGTGTTTGTTGGCATGAAAAGCAGGATGTGTTGTACAAATTTTTAATTGTACTTCTAGTCTGCAACTGCACATTAAAGATTGTATAATTTAAACTGTTCATATTTATGCATATTTTATATTGATTAAGTTTGGTGATTCACGTTTTTGTACATCCATTTTGTTATTTATCTTTAACTATCCAATTATTATAGTTATTGCTTAGGTTAAAAACATATTAACATAAATTCTTATTGCCAATATTGATTGTATATGGAATATATAAAGTGGGTGACTTTCGAATAACTTCCAATGAAAAGCGCAATAAAATATTTTAAGTTCATTATTTAAGTATGAAATAAGGAAATGGTATGTCTGATCTATTGTGCCCTACCGTACAATTTATTTTCTTGTCTAGAATCCAGTTGAACATCAATAATGGATATTATTGTTATTAGTGCTGTACCTTCCAGATAGGTATTCAATGAAATTTGAATCTAAGGTCTTGACCTTGTATGAGAGGCTGTTGGCACTCAGAGCAATACATTTTCAGTTCTAAAACGTCATTGTATCTATTCCTATATCATTTCCCCCATTCTGTAACCAAGTATTTGTATATTTTTTGCATTATATTCACAGTTTGAAAGCAACTCAGGTAAACAATTTTAGTAATTAAAATAAATCTTTGATATTTTATATAAACATGTCAGTAACACCGTAAAGTTTCATAGATGAGGAAACTTTTTTTTTTTAATCCCAGAATTAGATTTTTCTGCTTTCTTATATTTCTTGTTTAGTTTGGTTTTTGTATATCTTGAATGTTGAATTTTACAGAACAGTTTTGATATAAATAAAATTTTTTTAATGCATTTTCTTGGAAAAGTGTGAAAAACCAGTGTTTGCTTTCATAGCTATTTTATAAATTATTCTAATTGTTGTTATAACTTTTTCTTGAAATTGTTGTGAATGTACGTCTTTCAAAAATGTAAACTGAATATAATGTATATTTTATTATTTTCACAATACATATGGTTAAGAAACTTGCAGATTTTCTAGAAATTTTAAGTAAATAGATAATTTTCAGACAGTTTTCTGAAAGCAATGGGTTGTTATTACAAGTCAGATCCATGCTTCTTAATGAACTTTAAATTTGCAATCTACATGTCACATGGAATTAGAGTACACTGAAATTGAAAGATATACCATTTCACACATAAAATTTTTAACAGGATGTTAGTCATATTTTTACTTCCATGTTCCATAAGGAAATGGAAGTATGGTCATGGCGTAAAAAATCGTGTTCGAGATAACGGCAGATTCTGATTGTACTACCCTAAAAACATGAAAAAAAGTCATTTTTCGAAAAGTGTCTTTTGTGTGTAGAATTTTTTCTATGGCAAACGATAACAGCCTCAAATTCAAACAGAATCAAATAATTTTTTGCATACAGCCATGAATTGTAGAGGTCTCAAGGCCTATTGTTTTTGGTGAAGATCGGTTAAGGGAAAGGGGTAGTTTACGTTTACCTGCAACATTTTACGTTTTAACAAGAGTAAAGTGCTTAATTTTGATAAATAAAGTATCCTTATAAGAAGGTCATAATAATCCACTGGAGAAAGGTAGATGAAATATCTATAAATGAAAAGGGTAGTTGAAGGGAGGAGGGGGTAATTTTTTTAATAAATTAAAATGGTAGTTGATGAGGGAGGAGATACATTTTTTATAAGTTTTATATGTGTACTACATTATTGACAACAAAGGAGTAGTTTCTATGGAAACATTTCATTTCACTTTAACAAAATTGTATATTTTTCATTTTAATTAAATGAGTGAAAATATATCGTTCCTGGCAGGCAAGCATATCTCAATTATTTAATGTTTACTTTTCCAAAGTTTTATTATTGTGATTACCGCAATAAAAAGGCCGGCAGGACACACACACACACACAATTCACGTTATTTCTGGCCTCATTCATGTTTATTTCCTTATATTTGCACGCTTTTTAAATGAAAAGTGCCGAAACCCACATCAACACAACGCGTGCAAACCGAAAAGGTGGACAGCGATTTGCTTCCTGTGGATCGCTGGCCAGTGTAACTGCACGTGTTTACAGAGGAACATTTCATAGACAGACTTTTGGTCTTTAGGGAATGAACCCTCTGCAAGATGCTCAGGGTCTATTACTTAGTAATTAAGTAAGAAAACATTTGTTATGGTATGAGCCTATCAAACTATATAGAGGTCTGCAAACCATAAACATTTATCGTATGTAATCTTACCACAGACTATAAGTAATATAAAAAAGCAATTAAAATAATATTAAACCCATAATTACCAACTACCTAATGTAAGAAAGGTGAAAATAACAGTTATTACTGTTAAAAAGCAATGTATAAGTTTTCAGAATTTTGTGAAATAAAAGTGTTTAGGAAATATATCTTGTTATAATATAAACATTGAGTAACACATGTAATTGATATAAAATAACTATGTACATAATCTAATACGATTAAGCAATGTGTACAATACTTATAACTAGTGGAATATATCCCTAGAAATTAATTATGTACATCAGGGACAAGTAAAAATAAGTTTAGAATAAAACATGTTAATTATAAATTGTAAACAACCCTGTGACCGATAAAACATGTTGTGAATCCAAGAGCTTTACCGAGTTAATCTATAGAAAAAAAAATTTAATTGAATTGTTTGATTTGATTAAAAAATCGGAACACATATAATTCAGAGCTGAACATTCCTAATAAAATACTTTTCATTATTTCAGGAACTTTCCTTCATTAATAAAAAGTATACGGGACTTAATATAAAACACTGAAACTAAAGGCCAGAAGAATTGTAACAAGAAAATAATGTATAAAACTAAACAGCGATGTGGTGAGAGTGTTCTATGTAAATACGATTAGGCTAAGACATACATTTGTTCACTCCTTATTAAATTTAAAGGAACTAAAACAGTGAACTGATATATAACAAACACTATAAACATTATGAATAGTATTTTCTCATTGTACTATTTTAGTTTGTTCTGATTAGATTAAATTGTTTCTTTTGTATAATCCAAAGAACCCATGATACAACACACATACCCAACATAACAGTACCTTTCTGCACATTCGGTGTTCCCCTTCGCTGGTTACTTACAGCTTTAAATACGCATTTTTTTCTATGACGAACTAAAATTTAATTGAATTGTTTGATTTGATTAAAAAATCGGAACACATATAATTCAGAGCTGAACATTCCTAATAAAATACTTTTCATTATTTCAGGAACTTTCCTTCATTAGTAAAAAGTATACGGGACTTAATATAAAACACTGAAACTAAAGGCCAGAAGAATTGTAACAAGAAAATAATGTATAAAACTAAACAGCGATGTGGTGAGAGTGTTCTATGTAAATACGATTAGGCTAAGACATACATTTGTTCACTCCTTATTAAATTTAAAGGAACTAAAACAGTGAACTGATATATAACAAACACTATAAACATTATGAATAGTATTTTCTCATTGTACTATTTTAGTTTGTTCTGATTAGATTAAATTGTTTCTTTTGTATAATCCAAAGAACCCATGATACAACACACATACCCAACATAACAGTACCTTTCTGCACATTCGGTGTTCCCCTTCGCTGGTTACTTACAGCTTTAAATACGCATTTTTTTCTATGACGAACGATAACTGCCGCACATTCAACAGAATCAAATAATTTGTTTCATACATTCCTGAGTTGTAGAGGATTCAAGGCCTGTTGATTTTGGTGAAGATCGGTTAAGGGAAAGAGGTAGTTTACCTGCAACGTTTTATGTTTTAACATGGGTAATTTTTTCTATGACGAATGATAAATGCCGCACATTTAAGCAGAATCAAATAATTTTTTGTATACATCCCTAAATTGTAGAGGACTCAAGGCCTTTTGATTTTGGTGAAGATCGGTTAAGAGAAAGGGGTAGTTTACCTGCAACGTTTTATATTTTAACAAGAGTAAAGTACTTAATTTGTATAAATAAAGTATCCTGAAAAGACGATCATAATAATCCACTGTAGAAATGTAGATGAAATATCTATAAATGAAGAAGCTAGTTGAACAAGGTGCGGGTAATTTTCTAGAAACGAAAATGATAGTTGAAGAGGGAGGGGATAATTTTTTATATGTGTACTACATTATCGGCAACAAAGAAGTAGTTTGTTGTTAAAATTCATTCCCAGGCTGTTTGGTGTGGTCCAATGTTTTCTACTAAACCAGACGTTTATGCAGTGCTGTCGACTGCCATCATCAGTGAAATCAAATGCGCTAACATGAGGTTATATACGTCAGTGACCACAGTACTGTGGTTAAGGCTGAAGAAAGAAGTAGTTTCTATTGAAATATTTCATTTCAAAAACTATTTTAAATATAAATCTTAGAACATGGAAGTCATGTATGGTTGTCCATACCGATATTTCTTTAAACGATTATGTTAATTTAGTACGAATATATTTATTACTAATATTGGTTACTCCATTATGTTTCTCATTAACAGAATGAAGTGTATTTTTCTCTGAATTTTGAAATTTATATTACTAAAGTATGTGATGTGTTTTGATTGAAAATGAGAAATAATAGCTACTGTATTTTATAAAGATAAACCGATATAAACCCATGTGTTGCTTTGAGTGTTAATTGAGTCATATATTTACTCTGTCTAGCCTTTATGAATTGAGAGGTTGTTGCCCACTGAGGCCTGTTGTAGTTATCCATCCATCTCTTGGATTGTGTGATGCTTGACTTCACAAAGCCATGATGTGTCAGTCCACAACTGTACCACTAGGTTTTGAGTTAGTGTACAAAAATTCAGTTTTTCAAAAACGGAACTGAATGATGACCACATTTAAATCAGTGGATAATGGTGAATATTGGCCATCAAATTCAGAATTGATGCCCGTAATTTTCTATGGAAACCCTAATATATAAAGGTCAAAAACCTATTTGTGCATGTGACAAATGTTTTCTTTAAAATTCTGTAAAAAAATTTTTTCAGTTTTTTTTTTAAATTTGTTTTTCCCATTTCTTGAAAACTATTTTGTAAATTAAGTTTCTACAAAAATCGTAGTGTTTATTCAAATCATGTATTTATATAAGAAACTGTTTTCTTGACACCTCCTGTTGATAATTAAGCCACAGGTGTGCACCATTCTCCTGCTCTTCCATAAAAAAGCTGACAAACCGAGGCTCCACAATGGGCTTCTATAATGGATGTTAGTTACAACTGATTTCACTCACACAAAGGAGGATAATGCTTTTCAGAACTAGGCTTGATTCTCTGCGTACTAGCACAGAGTGAATGGGTGGACCAAATTTGATGAATTAAATGTCAAATGATTCGTTCCCCCCCCCCCCCCCAAGTATCACTGGCTAAATATCCCAGATGTGCACAAACAGTGAGGTAAAGTTCTATGGCCTGAATGTGTTTGTTTCAAACTTTATATTGTCTGAAACACTTGATCAGTTTTATTTTATTTAACAAACAACAAAATGTTTTTGTTTGAAAAAAAAGTGGCAAACATGGGATGCCAGTTTTATAAGTTGTATTGTATGATGGTTAACAAAAAATGTTGCTCCACCGTTTTTAATATTTTTGAATTTATGCTACGTGGCTACGTACCTACGTGGCAGTTACGATCTGATGATGAACGGGTACGTTCGAAAGCGCTAATCGGTGTCACAGTGACTAGTGGTGTGTGCAACAAGTGAGTGTAGCATACATTTATCTAACCACTAATAAAATTTGTAGTTTAATTTTTGAATTTCTTTATTCAAGGAAAATCTTTCCTTTAAAAAAATGTGGCATTTGTAATAAATCAGGTAAACAATTCTGATTCTACGAGGGCATGTATGAATTTGAAATGAAAATGTGTTAAAATCTCTGTATCTTTGAAACCACTTTAAGTCAGTTTTAATGACACAAATATTAAATTCATTGTTTTTAATTCACAGGCTAACATTTAAAATATTGAATAATTAATGTGATGTATTTCTGTAATTAACGGAATGTCAATAATTAACCTTTTGTTGTTCTCGATGAATTATTTTTAATTATTTAAATTTTATGGGGAGAATTTGATGAAGGGGGAAAGTTTATTAGATCGAAATTCGAACAATCATCCTGCACATAGGTGTGTTAATTATTTGGTTTTTGCGAATAATTCTTTTTTGTAACTGATTAATTTTTACAATTTGATAAACCCCTCTGTGTGACTGACTTCTACTTATTTTTTTGATCACGTTACTTTTTTTTTTTTTTTTTTTTTTTTTTTTTTTAGCAAAAGATTGCTTGGATAGTCAGAAATGAAAAGCAGGACAAAAAATTGCTAATATTGTTGATTGAAAAAAATGAGAGTTTTAATTGAATTTAAGATGTATTACAATCTACCCAGCAAGGGTAATCAGCAATATTAATGAACTTTAATTTTAGAGAAATACTCTTACATAATAAAACATTCCTATGGCTAGTGATGGTCAGTTGTGATTATTAATAGAATACTTGTAAATTTTATTGACAGGGTGATTGTTAGTAGAATTAAATACTTTCTTATAGTTGTAAAAATTGTTTTGTTAAAATTAAAAATTCACTTGCGTTGCTTAATGTCTTTAATGCAACACCACCTAAAAAACAATATAAAAATATGTAAATTTCTGAGTCATTTATAATTTTCCAAGAATAAAAATTGTGTATTAAATCGTTTTAAGACCAGATGTTTGTAAATAATTATAGTTTTTTTATATATGTATTTGTATTTTGTACAGTTAGTTTTTACATTTCAAAATGCTGCAAAAGTTACTATCAATACAGTTTAATGTTCACACGTAGTATAAACATACTAATAATATTCTTAAGACAAAGATTTTGCAGTGTACAGAATTTTGTATAAGCATCACAGACTAATAGAAGATATTAAACAAAAAGAACTGTTCACATATTTGTAACGCTAATGACAGATTACTACCTTTGTACTTGCCTTAACGTGATTAAAATCACATTAGCTGATGAATTTCATACAGATTTAAGTTAATTGGCAATATAATGTATTTGATTTAATGTACTTAATTAAATTAGGTACAGTGCTATTATGTTTTGTACGTATGTTTTGTCTATATTTATTGTGACATTTAGATTATACTTTAATCAATCATTGTTTGAGGTCTTAAATTTGAGCAAGTTACTGTACAGGGGCAGGATTTTGAACTGTACACGCACACACACTTTTGGCTATCGACTATGTAGTATCATCAGAGGTAGAATTGCTGCGCATTATATTGGTACTTGTGAAAATGTGGATAAAAGTAACATGTCATTGTTGTACCATAAGTAATGCAAGAATATATATATTCGGGTTAAAACGTCCTGCGACATCCAATGCCTAATTGCCAATATCTCCTGTCGTTGCAGTTTTCTTCGGTTAGACCTTGTACACTCATTGATCTCCTTACACCCTGTATCCATGTTACTTTTGGCCTTCTCCTTTTTATGTTTTCCTGTGGTATCTATTTCATCACTCTCTTTGGCAACCTCTCCTCCCCCATTCTCTGCACATGCCCATACCAAATTAATTGTTTTTTCTCGATGTGTTCTAAAACAGTTTCTTTTATATTCATTTGTTGCTTAATTGTTTCGTTTCTGACCTGGTCTAATTTTGATGTTCTACATATTCTTCTTAAGGCGTCCATTTCTGTGGCTTCTATCTTTATTTTCAGATGTTCTTTAATTCTACATGTCTCAGA
Organism: Magicicada septendecula; assembly: GCA_034769895.1. Classification (NCBI taxonomy): domain Eukaryota; kingdom Metazoa; phylum Arthropoda; class Insecta; order Hemiptera; family Cicadidae; genus Magicicada; species Magicicada septendecula. The sequence goes on from CM068375.1 coordinate 348,791,639, forward strand.
CCCATATACTAATGTGCTCTTAATCATTGTGTTATATATTCTCATTTTCCTTTGTTTTCCTGTTTGCGTAACAAACATTTAGACTTAATTGTTGTTCTTGCTTTGTTTACTCTACACTTTATTACTGTATCGTCTGTCCCTTCCTTGTTAAAATTTATTCCCAGATATTAGTAATTCTCACATTTTGCTACAATTTCACCGCTTTCCAATGCTATGTCGGTCGTGTCCTCCCCTATACACAAATATTGTTTTTTCCACATTCATCTGCAGTCCCCATTTTCCGTATTCTTCCTTCAGTTTAAGAGTCATGTATTCTAAGTCATCTTTGTCATTTGTGCATATTACTAGGTCATCTGCAAACTGAAGTGTATATAGACAGGTGTCATCGTCGATTTGGATGCCTATTCCACTGCATTTCTTTTTCCAGGTTGTTAAAGCTTTGGCGACATATATTTAAAAAGTGTTGTCGCAAACTTTTGTTGACTGTAAAAAGGGTTCTGATATTTTATTTCCTAATTTCACTGCAGATTTCATGTTATTGTATAAGTTTTGGACAGCCTTTATGAGGGTATGATTGATGTTGGTATTTTGAAGCACTTCCCATAGTTTTGATATTGGTATGTTATCATAGGCTTTTAGTAATGCAAGAATACTGTATTCAATTCAAGATACCAATCAGTAATCATGCAGAGACCTCAACTGTCCACATGATATGTTTCTCAGACCTTTAGGCTTGGTATAGTTTACTTGTTAAGACTATACAATTCATTTGATGTCTCTGCATATCACTTGTGTGTTGTGGATTGGCCTGTTCAAGCCAATGTGAGAAGTACCTTCAGGTTTCATGTACTCACTTGCTATTATGAATATTAGACAATATTTTTTTAACATCAGGAACAGCAGTTATTTTGTTTTAATTAACATGAAAAGTGTTTTAACAACTATCAAAGTAACTTATAACTTATATTTACGTTTTGTCTTCATCCTGTTGTTCCATTGTTGGTATGCTTCTTACATCACTTAAAGGTCTACATCGACAGTAGAGAGTTGACGACACGATGGATCGGCTTCATTGAAGGTGATAAACCTGTTCTATTGTACTACTAGAATAATCTGATTTATGCAGTGTTAGGATAGTTCACAGTTTGAAGAACACATTATTATATCAAAGGCTTCTGGCCGTTATCCTTTTGACTGAAGCAGTAATATTTCTTATGTAGTTATTATGGCTTCAGTATCTTAATAAATTAGCTTTTTTCTATACATAATGTGTTTGTATCGTACCATCTTTTAAGTTAAAGTGTTACATGATTTGAATATACTATTGTGATTAGTGAGCAAGATGCCATCTTCCCCATATCAATTGTCACCCATTCTTATAAAAAAAGCTTCCCCCAGATTCACTTGTTCAAGTTCGGTATATAAAACTTTCTATTCTCTTTAACTATGAGGCATTGATACAGATATTTTCTGTGATCTGATTTGTTTGAAAACAATTAGCCATATTATATCTTCTCCCTTCTATATATCTGGTAGGCTTTTGCGTGTCCATTTTTCTTCTGATTTATTTATTTTTAATATTCTGTATAGTTATTCTTATTTCGGAAATGTTATAGTTGTTTACCATTGTTAATTAATAATTGAATCCCTTTGTAATAAGTTATATTGTAAAAACGTTCAAAGTGAAAAGCTTTAATGCTTAATTGGTTACATCAGTATTTGAAATTATGGTGATTTAAATATTATCTGTATGAAATTCATTGTAGCTGAAACCGTTAAATCATGCATCGCCTAGCACAAATAAAACTTGTCCTACATTCACGTAGTTTGCAAACTTTAAAAATGTGGAGAATATTCTAAAGATTTTTTTTTTTTTACAGCAAATAAAGCCATGATTTGGGCAATGGTATTTTTAATGTTCAGAAATCAGGTTATATTTTGTTAGTTGTTTACACCTTCAGATTTTTTGTAAATTGTGCTTACTTTGGAGTCATGTCAATGAATCAGTAGTGAAATTCTTAAGATCTGGTTAGGTGGTAAATTTTTTTAAATATAAAAATAATGATGTTCCAAATTTTAATGACATTTCCATATTATGATTGTAATCTTTTGTATATATTTTATGTATCTTTGGAATCCAAAGTGTTTTTCTCTCTAAATAATGAATGTAATAGATTTATCATGGTACACCTATAAGGGACTGAAAAAAGATTAAAAAATAATGGTAGTTCTTTGTAAAAAATATAATTTTCCTAACTAATAATAGATGAAGAACAAAAAAATATTCACTTAATCAAACTTGTAAATATTAGTGTTGATAAGAGAGGTGGATATTTTTGAAAATGTATTTTAAATGTGTGTAAACTAGTGAAGCATTATGCATCAAAATATGGAACATCATTTTCCTGTAAAGGGCTGTTTAAAAACTACTTACTAATTATTATAGTGTTGTTTATATATAAATAAATGAATATATATATATTTATTAGAAATAATATTGAATTAATTTGTGTGAAAAATGTAATTATTTTTATAATTTTCAATAAGTTTAATGTTTTTATTATTTATTTATATTTTCTAAATTAGAATTGGGTTTTTATGTAAAAATAAAAAAATTAATAACAAAAACAATTTGTTAATAGTTGATATTTTTGTAGCTTCAAGCAATCCAATAATATTTTGTTTTTAAGAGAGTAGTTTTAGGAATAGTAATGATGGCTGTAGTCAGTGGTAATAAATGTTATCACTTTATACATAACGCTCTTGCTTTGTCAGGCAATAGTTCCCCTTTTGTGTACATTGTTTTCTATTTGTCATTATTTTCTTTTAAACATTTGTTGGATGTCTTCTTGTCTCATGCAGTTTTAACACAGAATCATAAAGATAAGTCATACAACTTATAACAGTTTTAAAAATATAAAACAATTTAAAGAACTATTGTCAGTGTGATTTTTTTTTATTCACCTGTGGAACAATCAACCGTATTTTTAGAAACAAGGTATGTCGAGATACAAAATTGAAGTTCTACAAAGTCATGGCAGTCCCTGTACTGTCCTACGGGTGTGAATTATGGACAACAACCAAGAAACAAGACAGTAAAATACAGGTCTCGGAAATGGGATTCTTTAGAGGAGTTAAAAAGAAATTCTAAACTTGACCATATAAGAAATGATACCATAAGAGAAGAGTTACAAGTTTTTAACTGGAATGAACGATTAAAATATTACAAACAATGGTAGAAAGAATGTCAACTGGCCAAACAAGTCTGGAAATACAAACCTATAGGACACAGGTGTGTGGGTAGACCCAGGAAGGAAGGCTGGAGGATTTTTGAAAGAACAAGCCAATCTTCACCCTACCTATGTCGTATTTTGAAGATTTGTTTAGATGATGATTTACCTACAGATTCAATGTACTTTTAGTTTGAGACCACGAATTTAGCTACTGCTTTAATTTGTACAATTATTCCTTCCCTAACTATCGAACTCTGCTATTTATAGAGGAGCAAAAAAAAAAAGACGTACTCTAAAAAGAAGGCACTAAGGGAGGCTGACTGACTGTGATGTTTAGTGCCGTGTATGTTCTTGTGCTATTCTACTGTGATCGTGAATGGTACTCTAGTCACACAAGAATTTGTGTGTTAACAATGAGTGTTGAGTTTCAAGGTGTACCATTGTGCGTTCCCTATATCTGAGTTTAAAGAAATATTGCCTACTTATTTATATATGAAAAATCGTCTTAAATATATTCACAGGAACAAAACTTAAAGAGGGTATTTTGATAACTGTATCAATTTGTAATAATAGATAAACGAAACATGATGTAAAATCTACGTTTTTACTTCCATGTTCCATAAGGAAATGGAAGGATGGTCCTGGCGAAAAAAATCATGTTCGAGATAATGGGGTAGTTTACTAGCAATGTTTTGTTTTAACAAGGGTAATTTTTTCTATGACGAACGATAACTGCCGTAAATTCAAACAGAATCAAATAATTTTTTGCACACATCCCTGAATTGTAGAAGACTAAAGGTTATTTGATTTTGGTGAAGATCGGTTAAGAGAAACGGGTAGTTTACCTGCAACGTTTTATGTTTTAACAAGGGTAATTTTTTATGACGAACGATAACTGCCGTAAATTCAAACAGAATCAAATAATTTTTTGTATACAGCCATGAATTGTAGAGTACTCAAGGCCTATTGTTTTTGGTGAAGGTCGGTTAAGGGAAAGGGGTAGTTTACCTGCAACATTTTATGTTTTAAAAAGGGTAATTTTGTCTATGACGAACGATAACTGCCATAAATTCAAACAGAATCATAATTTTTTGCACACATCCCTGAATTGTAGAGGACTCGAGGCCTATTGATTTTGGTGAAGATCGGTTAATAGAAAGGGGTAGTTTACTAGCAATGTTTTATGTTTTAACAAGAGTAAATTTTTATGACCAACGATAACTGCCATAAATTCAAACAGAATCAAATAATTTTTTGCATATGTGCCCAAGTTGTAGAGGACTTAAGACCTATTGATTTTGGTGAAGATCGGTTACGGGGGGAAGGGTAGTTTACCTGCTACGTTTTATGTTTTTAACAATAGTAAAGTACTTAATTTTTATGAATAAAGTATCCTGAAAAGAAGATTGTAATAATCCACTGTAGAAACGTAGATGAAATATCTATAAATGAAAGGCTAGTTGAACAGGGTGGGGGTAATTTTCTATAAATGAAACTGATAGTTGAAGAGGGAGGGGATAATTTTTACTTATATGTCGTGTACTATGTTATCGGCAACAAAGACGTAGTTTGTTGTTAAATTCCTTCCCGGGCTGTTTGGCGTGGTCCAATGTTTTCTACAAAACCAGACATTTCTGCAGTGCTATCGACTGCCATCATCAGTGAAAATCGAGTGCGCTAATGTGAGGTGGTATACGTTACTGACCACAGTATTTAAGTATGGCAAAGACAAAAACACTTGCACAACAGTCTCAGAGCCGGTAATCTTAAACTCTGAGGCTCTGTCATCTGAAAGGTGGTAGTCTCTCATTGGGTGAATTACTCATAATATGTGATATAAGATTGATGTCCACAAAATCAAAATGGTCTTTGATCTCTTGACAACTTTATTGTAAACATGAATGCATTCATACGGAGTGGCATTTGGCGATAAGTCAAATGCAAGAATTCATTCCTGAAATATCTTATGATTATTATTCCTGAAATTGTGAAGAATTACTGTATAAAAAATTGTGTGTATGTGGGTGCCAAACACAAAAAAAAATTAAAAAAAATAGGATTCTTATATGTATTGTCACAGGACAAAAGGCTTGCCGCATGACAAATGACGCCAATCGTACGCTCTAGTGTTTTTGGTGGCCATAAAAAGGACCTGGTGGCGAGAATGCTGATGTTGGTCGTGCCGCGCTAATATGTTCGGCGGCTGCGCCCGCTGATCGTGGCGTACTGCAGTCCTCCTCTTCTTTCGGCATCGGATGTAGAGTCGGTAGCCGGCCCAGCGACGTCCTATCGCTGGCGCGGAACTGGAGGGTGAAGGCGCAAGAACGCCGGTTCTATTCTTCGGCCGTTCCTTCCGGCTGACTGCGCGCCGATGTCGTCCGAGAGAGGTGAGGGTCAAGTGCATGCGATGAAGTGTGTGTAAAATTACACAACTGGGGGTTGCGCGGGTCGCGAGTAGTGCAGTGTCCCGAGTCTCAGAAAGGACTCCTGCCACTGGGTCAGTTGGATTTCTATATATACTTTTTATCTATTTATGGGGGGGGGTCTGAAGCGACCTGCGATTGGTGGATTATACCACCGGGACTAGCAAACGAGGTCGCTTCCAGGACTCACCTGGTCGCGGGGTGTATTTACCAAGTCCGGCAATGAGGGAATTGTGGGTCACTCTGTCGGAACGAACATAGAATCTACGCGCCAGGCGTCTCACGGTGTCATCAAGAGAGCGGACACCGAGTTCTCTCCTCAAAAGACGAGAAGAGTACCTCCGGGGGACTTTGCATGCGAGCTTCAGTCCCCGGTCGAGTACGCGCTGGAGCGTTGTTCTATGACCACGAGCCAGGTATCCCCAAACAGGACAGGCGTAGGTAATCACGGGCAACACGTACGTGTTGACTACGAGCTTACCTAGCCGGGGGGTCGTTGCCGGATTAGATAGAACGGGCCAGAGTCTACTGAGTTGCGCCGAAGCGCGTTGTCTGATGTACTGTGTATGGGTTCGCCAGGTGAGTCGGGAATCCACGTGGAGCCCGAGGTACTTGACGCTATTGGTCCAGGGCACCTCGATGGGGCCCACTTTAAGCGGCGCTCTTGGAAGCGTTAACGGCAACTCTGCAGTCATCGGTCCACCCGACATACGCGTCGAGTTGGCGCTGGAGCTTAACTGCCGCATAACTCGCGTTCGGCTCTGAGGCAAAAGCCGCAGTGTCGTCCGCGAACAGCGACAATTTTACTCCAGGAACTCGGGGCGTGTCGTTGACAAACAGCGAGAACAGGAGAGGCCCAAGGACACTTCCCTGAGGGACGCCAGCGGTAATACGCCTCTCCGAAGAGAGAGCGTGGTCTACTCTCACTCGGAAGCTACGGTCTCGCAGAAAGCTGCCGATCAAGTGAACGTAGCAGTCTGGGAGAAGGACTTCCGTCAGTTTGTAAAGGACACCCTCGTGCCACACGCGGTCAAAGGCTTTCTATACGTCTAGGAAGATCGCAGTCGTCTGTTTGCCCTGGCAGCCAGCCTCGGTAATGCATTCCACGAGTCTCATCAGCTGATGAGTCGAGGAGTGCAGCTCACGAAAGCCGAACTGTTCGGGGATCAGCACGTCTAGTCTTTCTAGATGGTCGCGGGTCCTACGCTGGATCAGACGCTCAAAAACCTTGGACGTCGCGGACAAGAGGCTGATGGGCCTGAGGTTTTCCACGCGAGAAGAATTCTTTCCCGGCTTGGGTATCACTATGACGGTAGCCGTTTTCCATTTCACCGGAAAATAGGCCAGTCTGAGGCGTGAATTGAACAGGTCAGTGAGGAACTGGGTTCCTCGCTCCGGAAGGCGATGGAGGGCGGAATTCATGACTCCGTCCGGGCCAGGCGCCTTCTGGGGCTTGAGCTGAACAATCCTCTCAGAGACCTCCACCGGGGAAATGGGCTCCGGTTGGACTGTGATATCGGCCGATAGAAAGCGCCCTACCTCGCGGCAGATTTGCTCAGTGAAAGCCGGGTTCTTGGATGGGCTGGGAGTGAACTGTCGCTCTAAACTGTCAGCCAAGAACTCTGCCTTTTCGAGGGGGTGGCCAAGGGGTTGGACCGCCAGGTCCGGCCAGTTAGGGGAGAGGCGCGCGTTTGCGCTTTCCCGTTAGGGCACTGGGAATCCGCCAGACATTATGGTCCTCGGCAGGGCCGTCCATCTGTGTCACAGCTAGCTCCCAGTTGCGTCTACGGAACACCAGCATGTCGCGACGCAACTTGCCGGACGCTCTGTTGAACGCAGCCTTGTCAGCCGGGTCACGAGTCCTCTGCCAGCGTCTCCGGAGGCGATTCCTCTCGCAAGCGAGCTGTGACACCTCTTCGGGGATACGCTGATAGTCGGGCGTGAGCCCCGGCTTCATCCGGGAGGACACGTCTACCGCCGAGACTACAGCTGTGTCGAATAAGGCAACTGCCTAATCGACATGCTGGGTAGTGTCGAGCGGGATATGCTCAGGTAGGCGGTGACTGAACGCCGAGCCAAAGCGGTCCCACTCGATTACCCGCCGCTCGTCGCGGACGGTGGCGTGCTGTGTAGCTATATGCACACTGATAGGGCAATGGTCCGAGGACAGTTCCGAAATGACGGAGACGTGGACCGGGCAATAAACGCCCCTGACCACGGCAATGTCCAGTACGTCAGGGCGGGAGTTAGCCCTCGAGGGATAGCACGTAGGCCCGGTAGGACCCATGACTGTGACCCGACCCGCATCAGCATACCTGCGTAAGCGGGCCCCGTTTGGGTTCACCAAGCGGCTCCCCCAATCAGGGTGCTTACAGTTCAGGTCGCCCGCCAGGACTACCCTCCTGTGTGCTCCAAAGACGGTCTCCAGATCGTTCGACAGGAGCTCCGTTTGTGGAGGCTTGTAAGCGGAAACCACGAGTAGACCGCCGAGAGCACCATGGAGCTCAACCGCGGTGCACTCGAGGTTCCGCCGCTGAGGCAGGACAACGCGGTGATGGCGAAGACTCGCCTTCACCGTGTGACGATTTTAAATGTATAAAAAATCGCACAGATTAAAATTTTTAATTTTAATAAGTAAGAGTATCATACACCCTTACCTATACCCAGATTCCTGAATCAACTTGAAACCTTCCAGTACCAACACGCCAAGAAAAGTATTAAGTAGTGAATAATAATAATAATTACTTAAATAATTAAAAAATGCAACTAGAGAAATAAAGAAATCCCTAAGTCATAATAAAATAAACAAAGTATTTATCTTCTAATTAATGAATAAATAATAATAGGAAAAGTACGAACTATTTTCTTAGCGCGTAAATACGCCCTAGCTTACTGAGCCCTCTCCCCTAAACCGTACGCGCATTCGGCCGTAGAACGTCGCAATTAGTAGACGTGAGTTTTGGTGTTGTACACATATACGTATGTGTATGTTCTCTAGAAGTATATCCAGCGTGAAATCTTGTTATTGTGAATAATGTAGTGTCTAGAGTTTGTGAGAAAATATATAAATAAAATAGAAAAAGGTAGCCAACACATCTCTTAAAAACAAAATCAAATGTAAGTGTAACATAGTTAACTACTAGACTGTAGTACTGCAAAGTGAGAACTATAACTGTAATTAAAATAAAGAAAATGTGAACTACAAGAATCTGCACTAAGAAAAGTGAAATTACAACATTTGGAACTTCAAGTAAACAACCTATCTTCGAGAGCTTCAAGTTAACAAAAAAAATCAACCCGATGTAGATACACCAAGAACAACGTACTCAACCCGTAGAAGACAACTGGAGATGTCCCAAGAATACAACAACAACCTCAGGTGATATCAAACCACAACTTTTGTAAATTTCCCCTTAATAAGAAGTAACAAAGAACTTTAAAGAACTTTCGCAATGTAATGAACAAATTATCAGATTTGTATATTTTGTAATTTTGTAAGAAGTAATAGTAACCGTAATGTATATATTGATAAATTAATAATTTTGAGAAAATTGAGACCCGGATCCGTGGTATTAAAAGCAACAGTAATATGAATAAATTTTGATATAACAAGAATAATATAATCAAGATCTTTGAAGCAGTAAAAGCACTATTTACTAAAATAACTTTCTTTAAAATCAGGAATAATGTTTGATTAATATTTCAATAGCAATAAAGAGATGTTTTAGCTAATACCTAGTGAGTGAATAAGTTTATGCAAACCTTGTCAGTTTCCTATATCATACTTGTTTTGTAATTTGTTAGTAAGAGTTTTACTAACAACGGCAGCTGGTTTAGTTTACTGGTAAAGAATTAAACTAGTTCCCGATTTTTGTGTTGTCTTGCCAAGGGGCGGCATAAAATTGCGCCACTCTGCTGAATTTAAAATTGTGTAATTTACTTGGTAAAAAAAATATTGTTTATAGAGTGTCATGTACAGAAAATTGCAACATAATTATGTAATTGTTGTGTAAGTTTATAAGTCGTTAACGATAAAAAGGACAAACATAAATTTATTCACTCAGAAATAAAAAATAAAAAAAAAATAAATAAAGGAGTAAAATTTTAATTATATAATAATAATATTAGTATCGCGAGTTTGTCGTGTTAAGCAAGTAATAGCTGGTAGGGAAACCATTCCAAACAAGTCAATTCCAAGCCAGTTGGTTCATGTTAAATATGTGTTGAGGAATGTAAACTCTCCCCTTTGTAAGAACCCATCTCATTCGTAACCCCTCCTCCCTAAAGCAAACAAAGCCACGTTAGACAAGCTCTTTCCTGTTTTTGTATTGTTCTGAATTACCACCCTATGCAACTAGACGACACCCCAAAACAGCTGATTCTTTGTGCTGTTTGTTAAATCAATGAACTTTCCGTATATGAAATTTCTCTCTACTAAAATAGTATTATCGTTTTGTTTTGATTAATTATATATGTCAATACTGAGAATTTAATTGTTGTGAAATAAGTTATGTTGATTAAGTAAGATAAGATTACATCCCAAAGCTTAATATGAAATAAGATATATGTGTATGTGTTTAAATGAATTAATGTTATCTATTTTTAAACATTGAGAAAACGAAGTAAAGTAAAGTGACATAAGATTTGTCGTTCGTAATACGTCGTGTGTTTAAAGTGGTTATTATCAAAAATGACTCAATTTAACCCCGATTTCTTGTTGAAAGACGAATTAACCTATGAAGCATTATGGCGTGGTCTCCTCTACTCTAATGTAACTGTCGCGGAACTTCGCAAGACGTTACGCGAAAATAAACCGGACAAACCTTCATTATTAAGTCGTTTGAGTGTTTTAGATTTCAATAGCGAAAAAGAAACGTGTTATCGTAAGTATACAGAACTAACTTCGTACGCACAAACCCTGCGTGATGAAAAATCCCCCGCAGTAATATTACGCACCACCCAAAGAATTGAGCATCTATACCGTCGTATCACCAATTTGTTGACCTGGCCCGGTGATAAAGATATCCTTCCTGATGTAAAAAAATTCGCCGAGGAAGCATTAAAACAATTACCTGAGATAATACGCGAATTACGTAGACGATCCGAATTGTTTAGATTAGACGAAATCGAAGAAGCAATGACGAAATTAAATATTTCACCTACCCAATCGCCGACTCAAGAACAACCAAACGGTACTGCAAAAATTCAGATTCTGCAGGAATCCAATATAGATCCATTCAAGGAACGGTTAAGTGGTAGTCAAGTAAATATTCAAGCAGTAAACGTTACGTCACTCCCTAATGAACTAGAAAATATGACCCATACCTACGAATTACCTTCTCATTCGCGGACTAATCAACCTGCGGAAAATGCTAGAATGATGAGCCAAATAAATTTAACTCCCGAGCTCTATGGAAAAATAACCCACCCTGTAGAAAGTATTTTGTCCAATATACAAATCACTGATGGACTGAATATTACAAAGCTCCTTAATTTTATCAAACATATCTTAGAATTAAAGGAACTGCAACAACTAAGAGATAACCAGATTTTGCAAGTTATTTTACCTAAGTGTAGATCTCCATTAAAAGATAGAGTGTTAGAATCCCTAAGGTATAATCACCCGGTAGAAGAACTTCATACCACACTAATAAGACATTTCATTCCCACCGGTATCTACGAAGAATTGAAGCGAAACTTAGTACTTCGTGCACAAGGTACATACGAGAGACTAGCTCATTATATTTCTGAAGTAAGAGAATCTGCTTTATTGTTACAAGTTAAATGGAGCGAACAACAGTTAGTAGACAATATCATAGTAAGACTATCCCCCGAGGAGCGATCTCGACTAGCACTCGTCAAGCCACCTACAACTTTTACGGAACTAGAACTATGTTGTATACATTCGTCCGACGTCTGGTATTCTGACCAGAATAGAAGTGTTTCTATGTCCCAGAGTCAACAAAGAAATTCATTGCAAACTAGACCTATTGGACATGATACCCGAAACTACCGCGATAAGCGATTCGTAAGTACACATAAAACCCAAAACTATCCCCATGTTTCATACTCTAAACCAAAATCCCGACAACCTACGAGCGAAGTAAGTGAGGAAAGAAGATGTTATAACTGTGGAAAGGCCGGACATATTAGCAAGTTATGTAAACAAAAGCGTTATCTACAGAAAACCGACCAATCAAAAAATGTGTGAAGCTGGAAGACCGAAAATCCTACGTCTTCCGAAGCACCAGAAGGAAAGGTAACAACAATACTAAGCGTCAAATAAAGATGAGTAAAAATAAACGCAGAGATCCTTATTTAACAAAATTTATCGAGAAGTGCAACTCTATTGGTGCATGTAAAACAAGTATATGCCAACTACCCTATGTACAGATAGACCTTGGAGCAACGAAAACCCTTGGTTTAATTGATTCAGGATCTACCCGTAGTATAATTAGTAAACAGTTAGCCACCGTATTAGCTAATCATAAACTGATTAAACGTAGCCAAATGGTGAACATAAAGTGTACCACCGCAAATAAACAAAACCTAAAGATATCTCACAGTATTACGGTGAAATTAAAAATTCAGAATTTTACTTGGTACATTCCCCTACTAGTAGCTGAAGAGTTAGGACAGAACTTAATATTAGGCGCGGATTTTATAAGAAAAACTGCTTTAATCCTTGATATATATGCAAAACAATATTTTTTCAGATTTGATCGTACTCAAAAATATCAGTTCGACTCCGAATTAAGTAACGACACTGTTAGTGAAACCGCAAATATTCATTCAGAGCCTAATGAATCGAGTCTAAGTCATTTAAAAGGAAATGAGAGACTAAGAATCCAAAAGTTAATAAAAGATTTTTCTGCTGTACTCACCCCCAAGTTAGGATTAACTCATTTAATTGAATATAAAATAAATCTTAGTGACAACAAAGTAATACGACTCCACCCATACAAACTATCTCCGCCCAAGATGGAAATCATGAGAAACCACATTAACAAACTCCTAGATCAGCACGTCATTGAACCATCAACGTTTCCATATTCATCGCCTGCATTCCTAGTACCAAAAGGAACTGACAAACATAGACTAGTCGTGGATTATAGACAACTAAATAAGAGTATAGAATTTGAATCGATACCACTGCCAGACATACACAGTGCGTTTCACTATTTTACAAAAGCGAAAATCTTCACCATAATGGATCTTAACCAAGCATTCCATCAAATTCCACTAGCTGAGGAATCAAAACATTTAACTGCTTTTGCTGTCCCATTTAATCTATATCAATTTACGAGAGTACCATTCGGTATATCACAAGGAAGTTCAGTATGCAGTCGACTGTTAGAAAAAATTTTCCATGATGTTAAATTAAAATTTGTATATCATTATCTCGACGATATAGTAGTATATAGTGAGTCGATGGATCAACATATTGATCACTTGCGTGAAGTATTATCCCGGTTAAAGAAAGCCGGACTGACCGTAAACCCTAGTAAAGTTAATTTCGCAGTGAAACAATTCTCATTTTTAGGTCACATAGTATCAGCCGAAGGTAAGGTTACCATCGATCCCGAACGTACACGCGCAATCCGAGAATTTTTGCCTCCCAGAGAAGTCAAAGGTATAGCTAGATTTTTAGGTATGATTAATTATTTTCATAAGTACATACCCCACTTAGCGGATATAGCAGCCCCATTGAATGCCTTAAGAAAGAAAGGAACGAAATTCGAGTGGACTACTCAACATCAAGAAGCGTTTGAAACACTTAAAGAAAGTATTATATCCCCACCTGTATTGCAGTTAGCGGATTTCAGTAAACCATTTATCGTACAGACCGATAGTTCAAGTGTAGCATTAGGAGCCGTAATATACCAGGAAATAAATAATACTAGACTCCCGATCAGTTATGCAAACCGGACACTGACCGAGCAAGAAAGGAAGTTCTCAGCCTATGAACTGGAATGTTTAGCCGTAGTATTTGCTTCTGATAAATTCAAACCATTTTTGGAACACAAAGAATTTCTACTAGAAACCGATAATCAAGCTTTATCATGGTTATTAAATCACCCAAAGCAATTAGGTCGTATCGGACGATGGGTGTTAAGATTAAATTGCTACAAGTTCAAAGTGCAACATATTCGTGGAACTCAAAATGTAGTGGCCGATACTCTATCCCGCATGTTCCAACTACCCAATACAAGATCTGGAGAAGACAATATTGAAACCACTATCGTTAATACACTAATTACTAATTTTCCCCTTGCATTTAAGGATATAGCATATCACCAACAACAAGATCCGAAATTGTGTAAAATAATCGAACAAATAGAAAAAGGAAATAAATCTGACAAATATATCTTGAGTAAAAGAGTACTTTGTTTTAAGAAGGCAAACGGAAAATTACTAAGAATAATCGCCCCGGAAATAATCAAACCCAAGTACTATCATTCATCTACAATTGGAGCTCATATGGGAATTAGGAAAACGATACATCGTATTCGCAAGGAATACCACTGGGAAAACATGAATAGTGAAATAAAAAAGTTCGTGAAAGAATGCGAAATTTGTGCGCTGAGCAAACCAGCAAGAACCAGTCAAGTCGGAAAATTAATCTCCGAAATACCTACTACTCCCTTCTCGAAAATATGCATCGACTATTCTGGACCTTATCCCCGCTCTAAATCCGGAAATACTATGCTGTTAATTTGTATAGACTCATTCACTAAATTCGTGTGGATGTATCCTATGCGTCGTGCATTAGCATCTACGACAATTAAAATTCTACAAGAACAACTATTTAAAGACTATGGCACTCCTTTAAGCTTAATATCTGACAATGGACCCCAGTTTAAATCGAAAGAATTTAATGACATGTGTTTTAAATTAGGTATAAATCATATTACCGTGACCGAGTACAGACCGCAAGGAAATATAGCAGAAAGATACTTGCGTAACTTAAAATCAGCATTAATATCTTATCATGCTAAAGACCAGACAACCTGGGATCAAAATATTTCGTGGATACAATTTGCATTCAATTCAGCGTATCATGAAGGTCATAAATCAACACCATTTGATTTACGGTACAAGTACAAACCCAACCATCCTTTAACCACGAAGTGGAAAATCAATGAGTTATTACCCCGCGACGTGAATGGGAATAACATACGAAAAATATGGAACGAAGCTCGTGCAAATCTGAGAGCTAATTTACAGAAATCAAGGAAGTATCATGAGAATAATAATAAGCTAATAAAGTATAAAATAGGTGATTTAGTCATGTATAAAACTCATCCTATGAGTAAAGCAGTTGATAAGATCTCTTCGAAACTATCTTATCGATGGTGTGGCCCCTACCAACTTCGTAAGTTCATCACCCCCGTTACTGTAGCTCTGTATGAACCCAATACAGAAAATTACGTTCGCAGAAGTCATTTGTCTCAAATAAAAAAATGTTTTTCGTGTCAAGATACAGAAGGAAGACTACGAGAAAGATAGAAAACCTAGAATACTATCTAAGTATTAAGAATAAAATATGTTGTATAGACTTATACCGAAATAGGATAAGATTGTGTAACATCCTATACTATAGGTAACTATAAACTCAAAACCCCCTCGTACGAATACAAGCGAGGCCTGATCAACCTTAGCTAATGTCCTGCGAGAATGGTATTATACATGAGAAATCTGATGACAAGTATAATGAAGATGAAGAGAAAGAAAGAAAGAAAAATAATCTTTAGCGCTGTAAACTAAAAGTAATTCTATTGTTCTTACAATACGGCATTATTATTAGTAAAATACTCATGAGTATAACTCCGTAAAACGAGTGAGCAATTCAAGAAAAAACCGGTAGTAGATATAAGAATTAAAATAAGGTAGATTTACGTTTTGTGTATTTTATATAGTAGATGTAGTAGAATTTAGATGTGACATAAGTATAAGATAATCGATTGATGAATAGAAATAAGCTGAGAGAGAGAAATTTCAGTATGAAATATAATTGTTTATTTGAATTATATTATTACACCCCCCCCCCCCCGTTTTTCATAGTTAAGTGCAGGAGGATGTGACGATTTTAAATGTATAAAAAATCGCACAGATTAAAATTTTTAATTTTAATAAGTAAGAGTATCATACACCCTTACCTATACCCAGATTCCTGAATCAACTTGAAACCTTCCAGTACCAACACGCCAAGAAAAGTATTAAGTAGTGAATAATAATAATAATTACTTAAATAATTAAAAAATGCGACTAGAGAAATAAAGAAATCCCTAAGTCATAATAAAATAAACATAAAGTATTTATCTTCTAATTAATGAATAAATAATAATAGGAAAAGTACGAACTATTTTCTTAGCGCGTAAATACGCCCTAGCTTACTGAGCCCTCTCCCCTAAACCGTACGCGCATTCGGCCGTAGAACGTCGCAATGAGTAGACGTGAGTTTTGGTGTTGTACACATATACGTATGTGTATGTTCTCTAGAAGTATATCCAGCGTGAAATCTTGTTATTGTGAATAATGTAGTGTCTAGAGTTTGTGAGAAAATATATAAATAAAATAGAAAAAGGTAGCCAACACATCTCTTAAAAACAAAATCAAATGTAAGTGTAACATAGTTAACTACTAGACTGTAGTACTGCAAAGTGAGAACTATAACTGTAATTAAAATAAAGAAAATGTGAACTACAAGAATCTGCACTAAGAAAAGTGAAATTACAACATTTGGAACTTCAAGTAAACAACCTATCTTCGAGAGCTTCAAGTTAACAAAAAAAATCAACCCGATGTAGATACACCAAGAACAACGTACTCAGCCCGTAGAAGACAACTGGAGATGTCCCAAGAATACAACAACAACCTCAGGTGATATCAAACCACAACTTTTGTAAATTTCCCCTTAATAAGAAGTAACAAAGAACTTTAAAGAACTTTCGCAATGTAATGAACAAATTATCAGATTTGTATATTTTGTAATTTTGTAAGAAGTAATAGTAACCGTAATGTATATATTGATAAATTAATAATTTTGAGAAAATTGAGACCCGGATCCGTGGTATTAAAAGCAACAGTAATATGAATAAATTTTGATATAACAAGAATAATATAATCAAGATCTTTGAAGCAGTAAAAGCACTATTTACTAAAATAACTTTCTTTAAAATCAGGAATAATGTTTGATTAATATTTCAATAGCAATAAAGAGATGTTTTAGCTAATACCTAGTGAGTGAATAAGTTTATGCAAACCTTGTCAGTTTCCTATATCATACTTGTTTTGTAATTTGTTAGTAAGAGTTTTACTAACAACGGCAGCTGGTTTAGTTTACTGGTAAAGAATTAAACTAGTTCCCGATTTTTGTGTTGTCTTGCCAAGGGGCGGCATAACCGCGATGGCTGTGCCCCCTCCTGCGCGACCCGACCGGTCATCCCGGTGGCACACGTAGTTGGGCAGTCGGAAACGACGATGCGGGGTCAGGTGCGTCTCACCAAGAAGAAGCACGTCGGGCAACGAACTCTATGAGCTCAGAATGCCGGGAAGCGAGGCCGTTGGCGTTCCACGCCACGAGCTCGAGGTCTCGCTTGAGGGATTGCCGTGGTTGTCCGTTCGTAACAGACCTATATTTCGGCAGGCTTCCACCAAGAGGAGGAACTTGTCTTGGGGCGAGGCTGTTGCCAAGCGTTCCTTGATTTTAAGGAAAGTTTGGGCTACTTTCTGCAAGTCGTAGCTTGCCAGAAAGTCTGATACAACGGCGAGATCATCGGAAGATGAGGCCTGGGGGGAACGCTTGGCGGCAGCTGCATAGCTGCGGCGGGGCGAGGCGGTGGAAGCCTTGGGGGCAGGTTCTGGAGCGGGTGGTCGCTCTGGCTTGTGGTGGACAGGCTTGTGTCCAGTGGCAGGTAACTTGGGCTGGCCCGTGTTCTTGGCCGGAAGTTTACCTTTTTTGCCTGATCTGGGGAATCTAGGCTTGGGTGGCGGCGGCAGTGGAGGATCAATTTCCTCCTTATCGTCCGGCAGCGGGACTAGAGCGTAGTGGGGGACTTCGCGTTCCGGTTCCGGGGGCGCGGTAGGTGGTTTGGCCTGTTGATCTATGCTCGGGCTCACTGCACGTGTAGGTTTTGGAACCGGAGCAGACCTAGGGGCTGGTTTCTGGACCACAGGTTCAGCGGCTTTGGCTGACTTTACGGGTTGGTGAACAACTTGTCGAGGCTTAGGCTGGACAGGTTTAGCAAGTCTGTCCAGCTGCTCTTTGTAGACTGGGCAGCGCCTGTTATTTGCAGCATATGGGCGCCGCCACAGTTAATACAGTATCGGTGGTTGTCCGGAACAGCGCAGGCCTGCGTCATGTGGTCATTTCCACAGCGGACGCAGGTCGGCGTGTTCCGACAACCGAAGCTGCTATGGCCGAACCGCTGGCACCTGTGGCACTGGGAAAGTCGCCCGGTCTGATGGCAGGGCTCTACGCTCACGCAGAGCCTGAAAAGCCTTTTCAAATCTAAGAGGGCCTGGGAAGAATCGCCCTTCTCTATCAGGAGTCTGATGAGGGGGAGGGGACGACGCGAGCCATAAGTAGTGTACAGCCGAGAGGCTCCCACAACCTTATAACCCGCGTCGCGCAGTTCGTCGAGAACGACCTGCGGATCCGCCTGTATATCCAGGCCCCGAAGGACGAGGGCTACAGGCTTGACTCTGTTTAGGGAATATGTGTGGAACTGGAACGATTCACGTTCCAGCCACTGGATTACTCCCAAGTGTTCGGAAGCGCTGCGGCAGGTAACGCGCACAGTCTCGCTCGCTAGGAGCTTGACCGAAGCGTTATCTGCCAGCGCAACGACCCTGCGGAGTCAGCGACTAAAGCCGATAATGTCTTTTACGTTCGTGACGAACACCGGCGTGATCCTTCCTTCGGAGGTGCGACTAGGCGCAACCTCAGCGGAGGCTTTGAATGCCGCCGAGTCCATAGCCGAACTCAAAGAGGTCAGGGAAGGAGACTTCCTCGGCTTGCCACCGTGCCCTACTACCACCCAGTCGGTGGAAGCCGAGGTCTCCATGGCTGGGGAGTCAGACTCCGGCAGAGGTTGCGGACTGCTTGGCCTACTAGCGGCCGTGCAGCCGGAAGGTCCGGCCTTTGCGGGCTTGGTCGGCCCTAATAAGGAACCGATTATTCTCACGAACTTGCGCGGGTTGAGCAGGGCTTCCCGCGCGAGTCGTAGGGTTCCCGACTGGCCCAAGTGGCCGGCCGGGGGGCTCGTCGCTGCGGCACAGTGCTTCAGGGGCACTATCAGCTGGTCCACTGCTGACTAACTCAGCTCTTTGTCCAGCGGGTATCCGGGGGACGAACTGTGACACCGTCACAGTGGCAGCGCAACCCGCATCTCTATTCGTGAGTCCTACTCTCGGACTCCCCGGATTCCGCTGGACAGCGCTATCTACTCGACTTACCGGCACTGTGCGGCAGGTCCCAGTTGTGCGCAGTTGTTCCTCGTCTTGCAGGCAAGGCGGCAGGTCGACTTCCATCGCTGCAGCAGCTTGATGTTGGCGCTGGCGAGGAGGTGGTTTCTGGTCCGGTGGCTTCTTCTTGACAGCCTCCGTCGGTTGCTGCGATAGCCTCTTCATTGCAGTATCTTGAGGTCGAGGCGATCCTCTTTGCATTGTTAAGCGTGGTGTTGTCTCTTCGAAAGCAAGCAGTCGAATCTTGATGTCACCCCTGTTCTGTGTGTGTAAAATTTTCTGCCGGCCCGGGTTTTATTAACTAACCGGGATCGCTGATTGGCTCGCTCCGAATGCTGATGCTGGATTGGCTCGCCTCGTATTCTTCAGGTGTCACGCGGGCGGAGAGCAGACGTAATGAATCGCTGTTGCCACAACTCTCCCGGGTCTTGAATGCTCTCCGGTAGCCAGCCGGATCTTGTAGAGGTGTCTGTTGGGCGCCATGTTGATTGGTGTGCCGGCTGGTAGCTCGCTGGCGTGGCTGGATCTTGCATCCGCAAGATGATCGTCACCCCACGTTGGGCGCCACTTGTCATGCGGCAAGCCTTTTGTCCGGTCACAAGTGGGGCTCGAACCCAGGATCTCAGGGTCAAGGGACTTGTCACCGGACAAAAGGCTTACCGCATGACAAGTGGCGCCCAACGTGGGGCGACGATCATCTTGCGGATGCAAGATCCAGCAAGCTACCAGCCGGCACACCAATCAACATGGCGCCCAACAGACACCTCCACAACATCCGGAGTAGAGCAGTAGGCTGGCTACCGGAGAGCATTCAAGACCAGGTGGAGTTGTGACGGCAGCGGTATGCGAACATCTGCTCTCCGGTACCAGCGGTGAACACAGTGAGCCAATCCGGCATCAGCATTCGGAGCGAGCCAATCAGCGATCCCGGTTAGTTAATAAAACCCGGGCCGGCAGAAAATTTTGCGCACACTTCATCGCCACGCCATCGGACGCACTTCTCCCTCACCTCTCTCGGACGACATCGGCGCGGAGTCAGCCGGAAGGAACGGCCGAAGAATAGAACCGGCGTTCTTGCGTCTTCGCCCTCCAGTTCCGCGCCAGCGATAGGACGTCGCTGGGCCGGCAACTGACTCTACACCCGATGCCGAAAGAAGAGGAGGACTGCAGTACGCCACGAACAGCGGGCGCAGCCGCCGAACATCTCAGCGCGGCACGACTAACATCAGCTTTCTCGCCACCAGGTCCTTTTTAGGGCCGCCAAAAACACTAGAGTGTACGATTGGCGTCGTTTGTCATGTGGCAAGCCTTTTGTCCGGTGACAGTATAGCAAAATTGAAATTTAAGGGCATGGGAATGCGCGAAACGCTTATAGTCAGGGGGAATGGTGATGTGGTGGGAGTTGCTTTGAGATGCAAAAGAGGATTGTTGTTATGAGTATTAGTGCAGCCAACGTATGAATATTATTTCAAATAGTAACCAAAACTCATGTGCAAGGTTTGTTAGTAATCTATGTTTCGCTTACCATGGATGTCACATTCTCTCCCCTTCTCTCTTTGTTACATATCAAATGTTATATAAACATATCTAATTTTTTTTAGTCCTGCAATTGTCTGCTGTTGAGACATACTTCTAGCTCTTATCGGAATGGAATGGAATGAGCAAACTATGCACTTGTGCATTTCCACTCCTTAATTACACTTGACTATCTCTGCAGTTTATTATAAAGGGACGACTTCTTCGTACCGTTATTAGCTTACTTGTGAAAATCTTTTAATCCTAGACAACAAAAATCTGTTTCAAGAAGTCGGAAAAATCATGTTATTTTAATACAGTATTTTAGGTAAATAATATCTTTTAGCCCCACAAATGTTACAACTCGTAAAAGTAACAGATGAACAACAGAGAGATCATTTATGTTTTATCAGCTGGCAAAACAACCTTTTATCGTAAATAAAGCAAAGTTAAGTTTTTAACATGTGATAATCAAAATTTTAATAATTTTTTCATTTCAATATTCTACTTCATTTTATTATTACTCAAAATGAAACGAGCACTCATACATACACACATACATTTTATATCATAAAATACCTAATATTCTACTATTATTTCTGTACTGTTTGTTTCATATTTATTCAGGGTTCCCACAGATCTGGAAAGTCAGGGAAATTCACTATCTGTCAGGGAAAGCCTGTAAATTTGCTAAAAGTCAAGGAAAAGTAATAAAACTGGTGAAAAGTTAGAGAAATTTCATAAACCATAATAAATACCGTAAAGTCAATTCAAACTCACATCAAGGATCAAGGATAATTTTTTAAAGTGTAAATTTGCATTTTTCAAAGTGGCATCTTGTGAGTGTGAGCCTTTCTTGAGGAGATTTCAAAGTTCATCGCCACTTGGGCCATATCTGTTTTCAGATTTACTTGATTTGATGATAAGTTTAATGGCTCGTTGTGTCAAATCTCATTGCGTACAGTCAGCAGATGCTGGCAGTAAACTTATTTCCATTGTTCTGAATGACTGAGAATTTAATAGAAACCAAAAAAATTGATATATGATTTGAAACATCTAAATTGTTTAAAGAGGTTAAAAGAGTGACTGAGCTAGATATTGTAACAAGAACCCTATTGAATAGCCAAGAGCGTACTCCCGAGTAGGTGTAGCCTGAGTCAAGGTCGCGTACAAGAATGTTCCAGATTCTTCAAGAGCACACTTGAAATACCCATTAGCTGGCACGCCGCAGTAAGGACAGAAAATTCTGGAAGACGTGTGCTACCTATAAAAAGCCATAGCAGCCGGTTAGTTCGTTGAGCGATTTTCCTTAGTAAGGATCGAGTGTTTGTCGAAGTATTGTAAGAAGTGTTATTATGTTATAATTACTGTGAAACTATTATTTGACAGTATTATTGCTTGTGGACAAATTTAACTGGAATTATTGTAAGAGTTGATTACAAATTGTTAGTTGTGAGTAATTAAAGCTGGTTATTAGTGATTTCATTGGTGTCTGTATTTTGTTTTTCACTGTACCATATGATGATCAGTAAGACCATCGTAACAATATTATCAATTTAAGAAGGAATGCCTAACGTTTCATATTAAGACTACTGAAAAAAAAGCAAGGAAAGAAGTCCATTAAAATACAAAGCTGTTAGAGGTCTGGTGTCTTTGATCTGTAATTATAAGTAATTGGTCAAGTATTGGAAAGAACAGAATCACTGTTTTACTTGACGTTCTGTATGAGACAAACAGGATTACAGAAGTGGTTGCTGAAAAAGCTAAACAGCAGTATTCTGTGCTCTGTAATGAGTGGTGTATTAAAAGACACTTTTGATTTTTTTAATGACTGTATCAGTGACAAAGAGAAAACTGAAATTAGATTGGACAATTTCTATTCATATTTTTTATACAAAAATCCCAAGTATTATGAACCGTGGGAAGCTGTTAAATTGGCTCTAATTGTTTCACATGGTAATGCCTCTGTGTTGACTCAGGGTTTTCAGTAAACAATGCCTATTACCAGAAAATGATAAGGCGGGTAGTTTGTTGTTCAGCGCATTTATGTGAGGCTCTTAAGTATTATGGTGGCTTCAAAAATGTTAAAATCACTCAAAAAATGCTTACTGCTGTACGATGTGTGAGGAAAAAATATGAACAGTATCAAGGGAAAGTAAAAGAGAATAAGATATACCAAGGAAACAATGGCCCAGACATTCTAAAAATAAAAAATGAAATTAAAAAGTTACAAGATCAGAGAAAAGTTTTTCGAATGAAACAGCAAATAGAAGAATTCAGTTTGAAAATTAGGCGCTTAGAAGATTCTTTAAACAAAATATAACTTCTTGGATTTCGTTGTCCATGACGTGTCCGTTACTTAACTAAATATCACTATAATATTGACGACTCGGAACACTAAGTTTTTTATAAGTAAAAACGTAAAGTTTTACCTTACAGCCTAAACCGGCTTTCACCTATAGAAGGCTTCATCAGAGGCTGTCGTAAGTAGCGCTGTTTGTCTTGTTGTTGGCGACGAGATAGTTTTTCGAAAGATCGAAGCTGTGTGTGTGTGGTGAGATGTGTTCGAATAATGCGTGCGATTTGAATTGTGTCTGTTCGTTTAGGATGTCGTTTTTATTTGTTTGTATATTTCTAATTGTTCTAGAGTGTCTAGTTTTCGGCCTTTTGTGTGTACGTGTAGTATGTTCATGTTATTGTCGATGTTTTTATATGTGTGGTTTGCTTCAATGAGGTGGTTTGCGAAGGTAGATTCTGTAGAGGTGTGGAGTGCTTTTGTGTGTTCAATGTATCTCTGTTCGAAGCTACGTCCTGTCTGGCCTATGTAGAATTTATTGCAATTTGAACAATTTAGCTTATATACACCGGGTAGATCAACAATATACATGGTTATACATATACATGGTAGATCAACAATATACACCATAGGTATAATCAAGGAAACACATAGCATGATTGATTGATTTCAAAAAAGCCTTGAACAGTGTTGACAAGCAAGCTCTTTGGTCAATAATGGAGAAAGATGAATAATCCACTGTATGTGATTCAAACGCTAAAAAACACAGAAAATATGGAAATAACCTCTTAAAGATTAATAGTATCCTATTTCATTTCTTAGTTTAATCCTGACATACCCACATGGTGCATCTGAAACACTATTGGTCAAGAGTGTGGGGCATTGACACTGTTAATGTGTTACGCACATGTGCAGAATGTCTGTACAGTAATGTGAGAGTTGTCTTTAGTGTTACTGTTACAAGTGGTTTTTGATTTCGTTTAATCATCTTTATGAATACACAGGAAAACTTTATCGCCACAGATTGAAAATATCGATTATGAGCTAACATTTCAGGGTACGAGTGTAAAGTGTATAAGAGAGTCTCAGTGCTACGTATTTAATGTGTTTCATGTATATGTGCCTTTAGTGTAAGCTGGTGAAACTTACATTGTTTTTATAAGTTTTAGAGCCATTGTAATATTTTGTGAATTAAAATGGATAGGACAGCTGACCGATCAAGTGTTCTGTCACAAAAGACATAAGGGGTAAACCACTAAAAAGTGATAGAAAATTAATAGTGGTTATGGTTTTTAATAAGTTATTTGAAAAATACCCCAACTCCTGCTTTCAAAGACTTAGAAAAACTTACTTCCATTAAGTGAACTTACTTTACTGGGTTTCAGAAAGTAGCGTTCAAAGTATCAGGAGTGAGATTAAAAACACTAAAACTCGTTATGCTAGGAAAGAAAAAAATGTAAGAATACTATATTTGGTAAATGCAATGACTTCATTAAAACGGCTATATGTTGTAAAGACCATAACTTTTTTTTCTGTAGTGAAGCTCCAACCCTAAAAAACTTATTAGAAATTAATAATTACCCCAATTTACCTCATATGGGACGTACTAGCCTCCATGGACTACTAAGTTTTGCACCACTTAGTAGAATACGACGGAGAATTATTTACTAAAACATTATATTGACTTACTGAAATTCTTCATTTCAAACAGATACTTCCAAGTAAATCATGAAGACAGATATTCAAAATTGAAAGAAATTTAAGCACTTGTTCAACAAGGCAGTGTATTAGAACCAATCCTATACTGCTGCTCTAAATTAGTTATATAATACCAGCTTTTGAAAAGTCCGACTTACCTTTGTTGTTGATATTGCCATCATAACAGAAGGGAACAGCAATAAAGAAGGAACTGAAAAATTACAAATTGCCATGACAAAAGTCAACTATTGGAATGTAAAATGGTGGATTAAAATTAAAAAGGCCAAATCTGTGCACATTATTTTTACCAACAACTCTATAGTTATCAACAATCAAGTAATACCATGTGAATACAATTTCAATACATTTAGGCATCATAAAAAACTTTGCCGGAAAGTGCGTGTTAAAACAAACTTAATACTGAATTTACAGAACTTCAGAAAAATGCATCAGTGCTCAGGTGGCAAAATTTTGAAATGTCAATATAAAATAGGTTACTTCTGTACAAACGAGTGCTAACAACTGTCTGGACATATAAAAATCATCCATATATTCCAAAAAAAAGAACTGAAGTGCACTGTAAATATCCTTTGACGTGTGTGAAAAAATGGCAGCCACACAGATGAAGATTGCTTGAGTCAATGATGAGTTCAGAGAGTACCAAGGAGAATGGATAATGCAAACTTATATACCAGATTGTAGAAACAGTGTACCTTCTTGAGAACAGTACACTTATGCAGTGGTTGAACAGAGGGAAGCAACTAGAGAGTGCAGGGCCGGACCTACAATTATTATTAGGGGGGGGGGCAAGCTTTGCTGTTGGCGCCCTCCCCGAGGGTACCCGATTTACCAAAAGGTCTAATGCTACATGAGGTTGAAAAAAAAAACAGATTAGAGATTACAGTATTATTTTAAATAAATAGTAATTCTTTTTCATAACACATATTACACTAGTATTCAAAAAGTACCATAAATGAATAAGAAATAATTATAAAGGAAGGTTTGAGTATTTTTATAATTATAACGCATATACAGTTTTTAAAGTTTAATGGAAAAGAACAATAAAGTAAAAACATACTATTCAATATATTAATTAAACTCTTATCTTTTGAGCCTTCTTTGCTGAAAATGTGTTAATTATATGATTAAAAGAAATCGAAGAAGCCCTTTGATGCTCAATGGAAATAATGCTCAAGTTAGTAAGTCTTTGCTGTTTCATAGCATTTCTCAAATAGGTTTTTATAAGCTTCAATTTGCTGAAACTTCTTTCTCCAGTTGCTACAGACACTGGAAGTGTTACAAAGATTTTTAGAGCAACATGTATATTTGGATACCCCTCTTCCAGCTTGCTTTCATACAATATTTTGAGCATAGTTGCTGCTGTTGCATCTTCCAATCCATCTTCCGTGGTTAGAGCGTGAAACTTAAAACTCTCTATTTCATTTAAAAGTTCTTCTTCATTTAAATCATTTGCATAGGTTCTAGCTAACTCTCTAGCCTTACTTTTTAAAGTATCAACATCTAGTTTTTTAATTTGATCCCCACACAAGAAACTAAACTTGTCAGCAATCATTTTCAGTGCATCATACCTGTTGGTTAGCTCATAAAGTGTTCCATCATAAAATAAATAATTAGACGAAATAAATAGTTGTGAATTTAAAACATTATTTTATTTACAAAGGTATTGTCAAGCCAACATTGCATAGCTAATAAATTAATAGCAACATGGAAAGTTAACAGGCATAGATTTAAACTCTATTTTGCGATACTTCGCCTCTACAAAATTTTTAATTACTTTTCCATCAAAATTTATTCTTTTTGGAACTGAGTTATCATTGAATTGATAATAATAGGCTCCATAAATTATGCAATGACGGGCGAGGAATGTTACTGCCGCGGAGTGGATGGGTGTTGGCGGAGGAGGGGGCGAGGGGCAGGGTGAGTCAGTAAGTCACGTGTACAGGGAGTGAGGAGTATGTCGCCGACTGCCGCCCGCGGACCTGCCGCCCGCTGCACGCATCGGCTATCGCTCAATTCGCGTCCACTTTCCTTCCGTTCAGTGTTTGTATGGAGACAAAGAAAAATAAAACATTAAGAACAACTGATAGCCTATTAGAAAGTAAAAACAAAAAACAAAACAGTTTAGTTTTTAAGCAGCTATTATGTCTCTTTAATATAAATATTGTTCTCAACAAATAATAACAAATTTTTATTTACCTTTTTCTTGTTCTTGGATATTTTGCAACCATGATGACATCAAACTTGACGACTTCTCTGCCTCTTGTTGTCTTGCTTTCGCTTTCTTTCTGTTGAAAACTCCTGATGCCTTTTTTGACATATTGATATAGTTTTATTTTTTATAAATACAAACAAACAAGATAGTCACTGTTAGAATATTCAGTCAGTCACTGAAGGTAACCCAACCTCAGCAGACTCATTGTTGACTGAGGCGAGACTGGCGACTGACAAGTCAATCAAAACACACAGAGTTGCCAACAGCAACTCATACTGCGAGAATATTCCCACCCTGTTTAAGTATTTCTTACTATATTTAGGTAGATGTGGCTATGGACAAATGTAGCTTATTGGTAATTTGCACTAAAAATTTATAATTTATTGTTTCTGGAACAATATTGAGTAATTTAA
This sequence comes from Magicicada septendecula, assembly GCA_034769895.1. Classification (NCBI taxonomy): domain Eukaryota; kingdom Metazoa; phylum Arthropoda; class Insecta; order Hemiptera; family Cicadidae; genus Magicicada; species Magicicada septendecula. The sequence continues at coordinate 348,818,920 of CM068375.1, forward strand.
ACTTGACACTAAAACTTATATTTTTTGGTTATGAAGCAGTTACTAATTTTTATAAATAAATTATTTTTTGGCGCCCCATCATTTGGCGCCCCCCAAAACCTAGCGCCCGGGGCGCGTGCCCCCCCTTGCCCCCCCGTGGTTCTGGCCCTTGAGAGAGTGTGTGTGTGTATAATATATTATGGTAAACTTGTGATAATGTATATAAAGTACCAATTGTGCCAACCAAAAATTTTTTTTTTTTCTGTTTTATTCTTTGGCAAGAATGTTTTCTAAGGACTTTATCACACTAAATTTTATTTTATAAAACAAATTTTATTTATTTTAGATAAATTTCTAAACAATGTTCTTGCTTGGTAATCTCATGATATTCCATGTAATCTCGTGGCAACACTACGCTATACTTGTGATATCATGACTTTACCCGGATTGAGGCAATCTCATCATACATCAGGCATTAACCGACAATTTAAGACTAAATTTGATGCTTAATATAGTGAATTACAATGATGGTACAATCAAAATGTACTTTCTATTAACAGATGCAGACATATAAGAAATATTCCTTACCTTTCACTTCAAAACGTTGCAAAACAATAAACATGTGTCGCACTGGCGCCTACAATATATCAAACTGAAAATTATAATGCACTGTGCTCAACTGAAGAAACTAGGCATTTGTTGGAGCATTGGTTAATCCGTGACAAACTTCACAAAAAGTATCACGAGATTACCTCTATCACGAGTATACCCGAGTTCACCATACACTGAATAAAAGTTATCACAAGGACAAAGTGATTAGTTTTAGTGGAATACGTCATGTGGCTCATCTACACATTGGAATATGTACAAAGAGCTAACTTGATAAATTTATCCCAGTCTCAGTAATAAATATTTTTAAAAATTGTGGCTGGCTAGCTAGCACTTTGAAATCAATGACCTCATCAATGGTGTCATCTACCTACTGACTGGGTACCCAGATGGAATCGTTTTTCAACAATAGATTGCAAAGCTGGTAATGTGATATGATAAGTGCTTGAATGTGGGTGGCAACTATTAAAAGAAATTACACACATTCTGTATATACAAACATTTTTGTTTTGTTTCTACTGTCCAAGAAGATATTAATTTTTTGATAGACCTTGTACGAGGTATGTTAGTTACCACTATTGCAGAACCACCAGTCATGTTGCAAAATATTAATACTGGGCCAGTAGTTGTATTTACACATTTCATTGTTTCAGAGTGAATTGTATTTTAATTGTAGTAGACTAAATATTTGTCAACATAACGAGACTTCCCTACAAGAATGGTGAACTAGCTTTGCCTATCTGTACTATACAATCATCTGATAACAGAAGGCCAGATGTTTTGCTCACCCATAAGTAGTGTTGTGAAGAAAACTTAATTTTGAAATTCATGTCATGTTTTGTTATTAATTTAGTTTCATGGAGAACAACTAATAATTTGTCCTGTGTGCTGCCACGTATACTCATGTTATGTGATTCTCATTGGCAGTAATATGTCCAATGTGAGAATGGAGTGGTCACACTACTACATTCGACTCGTCAGTTGGTGTGATTTCATTAAGTGTACAAAGTACAGTTATCAAGCATGTTTTTAAATTGTCACTGATAAGAAACTTTACTTATGATCACAAATATTTTTACTTATTACACTTACTTTAAAAAACAGATCATATTGTCTGTGCATTGATGAGAGGTTATAACACAATAACAACAGAAAACTTATCAGTTCTTGTAAACATGTAATTTTTAGTTTTTCAAGCCTGTGGATCTTAATTTTTTTAGATAACATTACTCTGCTACAATTGCGACTTATGTTTGTTAGTTTTAGAGTTTACAACAAAAATTTTGCAATTTTCTTGGAGTCACCTGTAGGTTTTTTAATCTTCAACAACTTGTTTGAACTTCCAGTCATTAGTTTAGATACAGATAAAACAGTTTGCTATTATTGACAAGTAATTTATTATATAAGACTGGTAACAATTCAAAAAAAAAAAAGAATAAACATGCATTAAATTAACAATTTGAATTAAACAGGCAAACTCACAAATTCAGTTACAAAATGAATTATAATAAAGCATGAAAATGAAAGTGAATTTATTTCAGATTATAATCTGTTAGCATCATTTTTTAGATTAAAAAGTTTTTAATTTTAATTGAACATAACATTTTCTGCTATAAAATAAGATAGGGCATATAACGTTTGCCTGCCAAATTCACAATAGATTCAATATTGCCCTCCAGTCAGATTTCTTTGTATGCAGTAACAATTATTTTCTCTTTTTAATTCATAAAAAATTATTGAATGGCAAATAATTACCGGTAACTAACATTTCATTAAATTTTTATGAATCTACCTTTTTAACTTTTTTTAGAATGTCTGCTTCATTTTATTCTTTCTTTTTTCTAACGAGTTTCCTCTCTTCTGTTCTTCTAACTTATTACCTTCCTCCTCTTTTATTGAGACGGTCTTCCTTCTTCTAAACAGATTAATAAACCATGCAAAAAACCCTTTTCTGGCAGGGGATTTTGACAGTGTGCTATTTTTACTATCTGTTAAGTCTTCTGATTTATCTATTGGATCATAAACAAAATTTGAATCTATTGTATTTGCATTATTGTTTACCATGTCACTACTTTCCGATATGACTTTAGAATTGTGTACACTCATAGTGCTTCTTGAGAAACAGTTATGTAAATCTGATTTGCTTGTATAAAGTATATCTTCAGAACTGTTTTTATCTTTAATGATGGTGTCTGACAATGGGTATTCATTAACTTCTGTACTACCTTCCTGTTCATGAATATTTTCATTTACATTATCTATATCACAATGGGAACTACTTTTCTCACAAACGATATTTTCTTCTTTAGATGGTACATCAAAAACTGAACTACTATTCCTTTGAACAAGAATATTGTCAGTAGTATCTTCTGTTTCAAGTTCATCATCAGATCCTCCAAATAAAATATTTTTTGTTAATGGTTTATCAACCAAACCCACTGAACTCCAAACTTTCTTCCTGAGCATTTGTGGGCTGTCGTTGCTTGTCTGTCTCTGTCTTTTCAGCGTTTTTTTTCCCAGTTCATCTACATTTTCAGGAGACACTGGCTCAATGCTGTTTACCTCAACCTCTTGACCTTCTTCCCAGTTTTCTAAAGTGTTTGGTGAAATTCTGGGCAGATCTAGTGAATCGGTCGACTTTTTATTATTATTATCATCAAACGTATAACCCAACTTGTACATTTCTAGCAAACTTGGCTTTGTTGGAGTATTATCTTGATTACTTTCAGTGTACATTTCATAATACCTTTTAAATGAGTGTTTACTTTCATCATATTCAGCAGTGTTCACATGAATGACAGTGTCACTTTCAACTAAATATGGACTTGCCTCTTCCAAACTCACAGAACTCATTTGATTTCTATCTTCTTCAAAACTATAAATTTCACCCGTAGTATTACAGCTGTCAGAACAATTTTCATTTTCTTCTACTTGATTAGTTCTCTCCAACTCTGAGTCTAACATTTCATTTTTATTTGTGTTAACATTTTCATTGTCACTGTAACTTGTGTTTGATGTATATAAATAGTTTATGAACCTAGGAGAAGGCGTCATATTATAAAAATTGGGAAATGGATTTTCAGAATTGCCTTCTGTAACAGAATTATTTTCTTTGAACAAAGTGTCAGACTCTTTGTTAATCCATTCAGACGATTTATCATTATCATAACTCAAAGAAGAAACAACTTCTGGCAAGTTCAATGAATCGTAAATCTCTGTTTTCTGATCAACTGATATCCAACTGTTATCTTCAATAGATTCATTGCTATCTTTCTGTTTTAAAAATGGCTGCACATTACAAAGTGATATTCGATCTATTTCATTTAAAAACGGCTTGTCAATAGCTTCATCACAAGGTTGAACGACTTTGTATGATTTTTTTTTTAACAATTTATTGTGCTCTGATACATTATCATCATTATCACTAATAGGTGGCAAGATGTCTGATGGTAGGTTCATGGTTCCTTCTACGAATGAGGCTGAATTACTGTCTACACATGCACTGCCATCTCCATCTCCATGTTTTTTCATATTTAAACATTCACAATAATAGTACGTATTTTTGTTTGTATTTGGCATGTCAGGAACTGAATTTGAATGTTTGTTTGCTTCACTTGAAAGAGATTTTGAATAGTCTATATTCATTGCACCATTTTCTTTATGATTAAAGTTGTATGGTGAAGCTGATGCAGATTTATTTTTTCTGGATCTACCAGAAAATGTATTTTGCCTTTGAAAATAATCTGTCTGAGGAAACACTTCAGATTCGTAAGTTTCCTCAGAATACTTGTCTTCAGAACTATCATTGTATATTGCTCCTAATGTTTTTAATTGAAAAAATTTGAAATCAATAAGATCTTGCTCCTGTATCTTCTCTGATCGTTTTGAATCTTCACTCCAGTCTTCAAATGGCTCTGGAGGTATTGCATACAGTAAGTTCTTATTTTTCACAGGAACTTTGTAATAGTTGACCGCTTCTTCGCGTTCACTTTCAAAACTGTCAATTACATCAAAGTTTATTTGGCCATTATTTTTATGATCTAAAAAAAACAATGAATATTTAGTAATTTTACTTCTTGTTAAATAATTATTAATATTAGGTGTATTAATAATACCAGTACAATAATTTTGTTAACTAAAATTTTGAAATGCATATACATATGATCTTGAGTCCCAGAATTGCGGTATTCAGCAGTTTAAATTATTCTATCACTCTATATTTACTCTCTCTTATAGAGTGAGAGTGATATTTACAGTAAAATGTTTTAGTTCCTATGTCCTATGTTTTTTTTTCTGGGAACCCACTTGTGAAAACACCACACCTTCAATTCCTATTTTAGTTTTCTCTTTTATTACCTGTTTTTAAAATTTTACATATTATAATATTTAAAAAAGTTAACATATTAAAAATCTAGTTCATTGCAAAAAGACTGTTGGTTTGAATAAGTTGGAGAATAGAAAACTTCATTAACTGACAGTATGCAGCTGTTTTTACATTATAAACTTTTAAATAGGTTTTTGTATTAATTTGATTAGTTGTATTAATTCTACAACTGTGTTACTTGGTAAAGTAAGTTTTGAACATGGGCAATGCATAAAGTCATAGATGGAAATAATGATGTGTTAAAAGAGTAAAAACTATAATTTTCTGTTGAAACCACGGTGAATGCCTTACTTGGAGTTTAATAAGCCTGACTGTTAAAATAAGAACATAAAACGAGTTTAGCACCTCAGCTGGAGTGAAACACGGGGATATTCTTTCACCTTATCTTTTTTGTTGTATTGATGGATGCTATTATCAAGGAGAGTCAACAAAGAAGGAGGAAGTTTAAGGTAGACAACTAGAGGCTGCAACCAGTGTATTACACAGACCTTGCTTTTACCAACGACATATGGTTCTGATTGCCAGCACAGAACAGAATCTGCAGCATAACATAAATGTGTGGGAGGAAACAATGAGGAGGAAGAATATGATTATTAGGCCCACAAAGACAAAGACAATGGTAATTAGCAGGCAAGCAAGACAACACAGAATAGTAACCAAAAATAAGGAAATTAAACAAGTGGCAACATTCAAATATTTAAGTGCCATTTTCAGTGGGGATGGCAGAATTGAGTCAGAGTTAGACATGGGGATCTCAGCTGCAAGCAAGCTTCACAGTGCTATCAACAGGAAGTTTATGGAAAAAGGCGAAGTGTCACAGAAAACCAAACTCGCAGTATACAAATCTGTATATTACCAACATCGTGGGCAGTTGTGCATCATGGACTCTGAATGAGGCATAAAAAGAGATTCTTGGATTTCGTTGTCCATGACGTGTCCGTTACTTTTTAAGGCCTCTGAAGAAGCTTTTTAAAAGCAAAAAACGGTTCAGGTTATAAGGTAAAACTTTTATGTTTTACCCAAAAAAACTTTGTGTTCCAAGTCGGTAGTAAAATAATTATATTTTAATAAAAAGAGAATATAAGCAATGAAGATGAGATTCCTGAGGAGAATTGAGAAGAAAACTCATAGAGATAGGGTGAGACATGTTAACTTCTGGAAGAATTTGAAGCTATTCGCTTTAATTGATAAAACTGAAAGCTCACAACTGCATTGGTTTGGCCACATCTGTAGGATGAATGAAGAAATGTAACCAAGATGAGCATGAGAGGCAAAACCATAAGGCAGAAGAAGGAGAGGATGGGCCAGAATTAAATGGGAGGATAACATCATCAAGAATGTAGAAGGCAGAGGAGTATTTTGGGCCTGTGCCAGGGTTTTAGCAATGGACAGGATGATATGGAGAGCTCTCTCGAAAACCTCGACACCTGATGGGATGACTAAGAAGAAGATGCTAAAATGAGTTGGATGGAATTCATAATGTTCCATCATATAACTCATGTTTCCATAGGATCATATTACCAGTAGACAGTGGAAAAAGCAGAGATTACGACTATTTCCTAAAGGGAAGAATGCCTTTAGCATTAGCATAGTTACGACTATTTCCAGGTCTTGCCACAACATGAAGTTTGGTGTGCAGGCAGAATTATAGACATATGATTGACAAGTGATGATGCAGCACAATTTCAGACTTAACAAAATGATATGATAACTAGAATCATGCCCCCCCTCCCCCACCAACATTTGCCACATGTCCTCCATTTGTGGGTTGTAAATTAAAATTTGTAGATATAAAACATTTAGAAACAAAAAACACATAGTTTACCTCTAATAAAGCTGCTGGAGCTAGAGATTCTTTCTGTAGCCTTATTCACTACCCAATCAACTATACTCTCTGCGATCTTAGTTTTCAGTTTTCGTTCATTATACTGGATTACGTCTCTCTCTATAACACCACTTGTATAATTATAACTTCTACAATTATCTTTGTTACGTTTGGGGTTTTCTGAGTGTTAAGGCTATGTTTATTGTTGTTTGATCTTCAGCCAGATGTTTCAGCTACAGCTGTGATGGCCTGTCTTAACAGTGAGGAGGTCCACATTGGCATTGAACTACCTCAGTCAACGGTAGTTCATAATAAGATTTCAAGGTTCTCAAAATCTACCAGAAAAAATGGCTTCTTAATACTGTACTTTATATTCTAAAATTCATAAAATACACTATCCCAATAAGTTTTTAATTACTGTATTTTGAGAAAAATTATAGATTACTGGATTTTTCAACTGTTTTGTGTGTAGCATTCTTCAGTAAACTCTTGTCTTTGACTCTTTTCTCAGTTAACTCACAGTGCTGCTGGTGAAGTTAGTGGTCCCAAAACAAACCTTGCTTTGAGGTGTTATTTATGGAACTTTTATATTGAGAATCCAATTTGTGTGTTCAACTGTCATACCATAGGAGAAATAACATGCAGTGGAAGATTTTGGTGAGGTCGCAATTAGTGCAGTAGGTGTGCTGTACATAATCATTTACCATTGATGGTGTACTGTTTATTTACTGTGTTTATGATCAAGTGCAGTCAGCATGAATTGATAGATGCTACTGTGTTTTGGGTATTATTAAACTTTGAAAATATTATAACTGTCAAAGTATTTTAAAGTAGCAGTTTTGTTTATTAGTTTATACTTTAGACTAACTTCATGACATAATTAAAAAATTGAACTCAAACATCTGTACAAATTTACTGCAGCTTATAATTATGATTAAAGTTATTTTTTATAACTACATAAGTTTTGGTCCTTCATAAAAACTGTGAAAGTTTTACAACCTGTACTAATATATGTGTTTTATGTTTATAAGTGTGGAAAGGCAATAAGAAATTTAAAAAGTGACAGTACTCCTACAGTCACTAAAACTTCCAACCTTTCTTCTTGACACCACCCCATGACTCTGACCTCGGCTGCATCTGGCTGAAGGACAAACAACAATAAGATACAGAAAACTAAAACAGAGTAAAGATAAAAATTTGGCTGTTAACAGTTTACAATACATATATATTATATTTAATACATTAATTGGGTCTTATCTGTTATGCCAATAAGATTTTGTTACACCTATTTCTAATTCCATGAGTTGTTTTTTATAGATAAAGAAGGTACCGTATCAAACGAGTTTATTACCAGTAACATTGCCATATTATTACGATACAAGAAATACTGATGCTATAAGACATAACTTCCCACTTTAAAACAGATATTTAAGGTAAATTTCAAAAAGACTAAACTGGTGATTATAAGTAAAGGTCATTATAGGAAGAGATTAAAAGTGAAACTGAATAATCAAGAAATTGAAGAAATGATGTAATTTTGTGATTTGGGCGCTATGATTACAGTCGATAACAGATGTATGTTATGTACATAATAGTAGTATTAGCTAAGCAAGACTTTCAGAATTAAAGATATCTACTCATAATTGTATATACTGAGAAGTTACAAAGGCTTTTGCAAATGCTTTTACATAGTATAACATAATTTACAGCAGTGAAACCTAGTCCTTGAGGAAGAAGTGGAAGGCTCCATTAGAGGCATTGCATATATGGAACAGATGATAAAAACCCAAGTTGGATATACAGGAAAACTAATGTTCAAATTTTAATAAAAATAAAAATGATTAAAGTTCAAATGTGTGTTCCGAGGTACCATAATAGCTTTTTCGTTAACACTTTTTAATAAAACTTCTTGGAGAAGACAGGGGGACAGGGCATTTGAGGAGCAAATACTTGATGTGCCGATGTTGATAGAAGCACATAAAAGAATAGTGGAGAACAGAAATTCAATTAGGATTCTGTTCCTGATACTTAGATGAAGATGATGTGGAATTAATGTGTAGTACTAATTGTAGTACGTGGTAGAATATAGACAAGTTAAATTTATTTTGGTAGTGATCCAACTTGAGGATGATTTATTTTATGCAACATTATCAGTGGAAAATGTGAAATTGTAGGAAATAAGATTCATATACTTTAGACAATATTGTTTTGTACTATTTTAGTTTTTACTGTTTTTAGAATATGTTCTAAACATGTTTTACTACAGGGCATGAGAAGTCGAATGACAGACAGTACTGCATTATTACATATACTCTACTGTAAGCTGCTACAATGTTTTCTATTAACTTAAGAGATATATTTATACCTTACTTCCTGCAGACTTTCATATATATCACTTGGCTATCCGTTTAGACTTTGATTAATTTATGTTTATGTAAATAAATATAATAAGAAAATATATGTTAATAAACCTTGAGATTAACTTAGTTTGTGGAAATAAATTTCTTTGACAAGAGGTTACAGCGTAGTTGTTCTAACTGCCTTCCTTAAATACCTTTGGATCAACTGATTTAGTATTTTTTGTGCCTAGTATTGTAGTTATAAAAATCTTGGAAAACAAGCATATTTCTTATTGTTCATCAAACAGCAGCAACACTGTTTTTTAATACATTCAATAAATAACAAACTGCAAAGTGAGATTCCATAATCAACTAGGTTAGTTCTGTTTAGTGGGCCTACTGATGTATTAAAACTGTGCACATGCTTATGGTTCACAATAAATTGTGACATGGATTGGTAATTAAATTATGTACTATGGTTTAGCATTTACTTTGGAAGATATTATCCAAGAAGAAAGATTACATAATTTAACTAAAATGATTGGATTATATTTTTTACAAAACTGTGAGCTAGAAAAGTTATGATCAAAAAGTGGTACATTTGATACAATTTCAGATACCTTGAACAGATTCCTAGGATGTCCCTCTGATGAGGTTTATATTAAATGGCAAAACAAAAGAAGAAAATGTGTTACCATGGTATGTGGTAAATGTGAGACAAACCATGGTTCGGATGACAATAGTTAAGTTATCAGCAAACACATTATTACTAGTGGCTGAGAACAATCTCAAGCTACTACACTAAACTAAAGAAATAAGTTATTAATTCTTAAACAGAGAATGATATTATGTTTAGGAATTTTTTGAAGATTATTGCTATACACTTATTAGTATGTGTGTCATATAATAAGTAAATTAACAATCCTGTCTTTGAAATAAATGATCATCTTAATAGCGTATTTATACATACTTCAGTCTTGATTGAGATGACTTTTATCTATGTAAGCAGTATTTTTTAATACCCAGAATATCATGAAAATATGTAGGTACAGTAGTATCATGAAAACGATAATTAGTAGGCAAGCAAGACAACAGAATAGTAACCAAAAATAAGGAAATTAAACAAGTGGCTACACTCAAATATTTAAGTGTTGTTTTCAGTGAGGATGGCAGAATTGAGTCAGAGTTAGATATGAGGATCTCAGCTGCAAGCAGGCTTTACAGTACTATCAACAAAAAGTTGCTGGAAAAAAGCAAAGTGTCACAGAAAACCAAACTGGCAGTACACAAATCTGTATATGCTCCAACATAGTGGATAGTTTTGAATCATGGACTCTGAATGACACATAAAAAAATAATACAAGCAATGGAGATGAGATTCCTGAGGAGAATTGATAAGAAAACTCATAGAAATAGGGTGAGACACTTTAACATCTGGAATAATTTGAATATGTTCTCTTCAATTGATAAAATTGAAAGCTCGCAACTTTATTGGTTTGGTCACGTGTAGGATGAATGAGGAAAGGTACCTAAGATGAGCATGAGAGACAAAACCAGAAGGCAGAAGAGGGAGAGGATGGGCCAGAATGAAATGAGAGGATCCCAACAACAAGAATGTAAAAGGCAGAGGAGCATTTTGGACCCATGTCATGGTTTTGCCACTGGACAGGATGAGATGGAGAGCTCTCTCGAAAACCTTGACACCTGATGGGTAGAAGAGGATGACTGAGAAGAAGATGCTAAAATGAGTTGGATGGAATTAATAATGTTGCATCATATAACTCATGTTTCCATAGGATCATATTACCAGTAGACAGTGGAAAAAGCAGAGATCAACACTATTTCCTAAAGGGAAGAATGCCTGTGAAGATCCATTCTCATACTGACTTCTCTGCGTACTTAATTTTTTATTTGGTAATGTTAGGCAAGTTTTGGAAAAAAAAAGCATCCAAAATATATGCTGAAATAACATTAGAAGGCATCAGGCATGCCTTCAACTTGGCCAGAATAGATTACAGGAGAACTCTTCTCACCAGAAGGGTCTTTAGTACTACACCAAAGATGGTCAAAGGAGTATGAGGTTATGAGTGGTGTCACAGGAATCAGTTTCCAGGTGTGCAGGCCTGTGTGTGGTGTGTCACATGAAGTTTGGTGTGCAGGCAGAATTATAGACATATGATTGCAGTGGCGAAGCGTCTACATATGCGGTGTATGCGGCGCATACAATTTAAAATTGTATGTAAAATCGTATACAGTTTTGTAATTAATTTTAAATTATTTGAGATGTAAAAGTTTGTCATCTCAAAAGCCAAAACTTAATTTTCACTTGAGCGATATAACGAGAGTTAATAAAGCTTTACTGTTTACAACCAGGCGCACAGTATGGGTTGTAGCTAACAAATACATTCTCTCCATAGCGGTCATTAACCCATGCAGCAGATTTTCAAGTGTGAACAGGCAGGCGTTCTGACTTGCGCTCCCACTCTCACTGCCTGTGTATAGCTGTAACGCTATGCGTTACTCTTTCTGCATATACAGTGCTTAGTTTGTACGCAGACCATGTTGTTTAAAGTTTTTTAATTATGAGTTCGTTTGTAGTAGAGCCTGTGGCGGGAACATCATCATCGTGTGTAGTTGAGTGCAATTGTGTAATTGAAAGTTTATTTATACAGCCATTCAGTAGTAGAAGTTTTATAGATAAACTAAACATTATTTCTAGCGGTAGACCAACCCCAGTAATTCCCATGTTAACGTCAAAAACAAAAAATTATACATGACATTTAAAGGAACAACATTATGAAGTAAAAACTTGGCTTTGCGGCTGTAGAAAAACTTCAAAATTATACTGTTGGTCATGGATTCTTTTTTCAACTGAAAGAAATGTCTGGACAAATTCAGGTGTTTCTGATTTGAACAATTTGTTTAATTTACAAAAACGCCATGAGATTTCACAGAGTCATGTTGCTTCACTTCTTGCTTTAAAACATTTCGGTAAAAGCAGAATTGAATATGCCCTTAGTGAACAATTTAAAATTACAATCAGAATGATCAATATTGCACACCACTATATAAAAATTATTCCGATTAGCGCTTTCAAGCTTCACAGCTCATCGTCAGATCAGGAATAGACAGAAAATATGTAATACCCAACCCAGGTATTACATATTTTCTGTCTATTCCTGATCTGACGATGAGCTGTGAAGCTTGAAAGCGCTAATCGGAATAATTTTTATATAGTGGGTTGGGTATTACATATTTTCTGTCTATTCCTGATCTGACGATGAGCTGTGAAGCTTGAAAGCGCTAATCGGAATAATTTTTATATAGTGGTGTGCAATATTGATCATTCTGATTGTGATTTCAACCACTAACACAAATTTCTTCATTAAATTTAAAATTAACATCAAACAGCACAATGACATGGTAAAACAAAACCGGTACATTCTTCGTTGTCTAATTGACGTAGTGTTTTTTTGGCTGAAAATGAACTCCCATTTCGAGGACATGACGAATCTGTGGCATCATCAAATCGAGGAAATTATGTAGGGCTGTTAAATTTGTTACAAAATTACGATGGAATGTTAGATAACCACCTTAAAAACTCTACAGTCTTTTCTGGTTTATCTAGCGATATTCAAAATGACTTGATTAACTCCATTTCTCAAGTCTTATTAACAGAAATAAGAAATGAAATAAAACAAAGTCCCTTTGTAGCAATAATAATGGACGAAACAACAGATATCACAAATACGTGCCAGGTGTCAACTGTGTTTCGTTACGCCGATAAGTCCGCAGCTGTTCAGGAAAGATTTATCGGTTTTAGTGATTTTAGTGACGATCGTACAGCTAACATGTTGGCAAACTACGTATTTAATGTCCTGACTGAATACGACTATGAAGAAAAATTAGTTGCAAAAACGTACGATTGTGCTGCTGTTATGTCTGGTGAACATGGAGGGTTACATGCCCTAGTCAAAAGTAAGTGCAGCCAAGCAATACTTATCCATTGTTATGCTCATAAAATGAACTTGGTCTTGAAAAATTCAGCAGATCACATTAAAGAATGTAAAATATTTTTTAGCAAATTATCTGGTTTAGCTCCATTTTTTTCAAAATCATCCAGACGAACTCACACACTTGATCAAGAAGTAAAGAAGCGATTTCCATCATTGCACCTACTAGATGGAACTACAACAGCAGGCTAGTGGCCACTGTAATAGAACACAAGGCCGACATCATAAGTCTCTTTGAGTCTATGATTGAGAACGGTGATAAGTGGGACAACGAAAGTTATACTGGAGCAATAGGTTTTCTTGCTACTCTTCAAGATTTTGACTTCACATTTTTACTTCATCTGAAAAAGTTCTTAAATCAATTTTTGTATGAAACGCATTGAATACTTTGATAAATATCTTAATAATTTAAGGAAGAACTACAACAAATTCTGGAGTAACCGGAATGAAATTCAGAATATTCCAACAGGGAGGTGGGACAAGCCTACATGCACTCACAGAAGGAAAAGATTATGTATTGATAACATGTCGGATTTGGAAAGCTCTTATCATAGCTGTATTATGAAATTATTGATTCAGTAAAATGTAGACTTAATCAGAGGTTTGCAGATGTAGGTCAACTTGATTTTATTGCTCTACTAGAATCATGTTTTCCAGAATTTTCTAAAAAGAGCATTTTGAATCTCTAAAACGCTCATATGGCCAGTATTTTGATATTCTGTTACTAAGGAGTGAGCTTTCTGTAGTTTATTCAAATGAGCAGTTTTGTAAAAATAGTGTTAGTGACTTGTCAAAGTATTTAACATCAGGAGATCTGAGTGACACCATTCCTCAAGTGTGGAGGCTTGTAAACCTTGTAATGACAATTCCAGTTACAAGCTTTTCAACAGAAAGATTGTTTTCAGCCTTGAAGAGAATAAAAACGTATTTGCGTAACTCGCAAACTGAACACAGATTCTCGGCTCTATCAGTGTTATCAATTGAAAAATGCTTCTTTTGAAACTGAAAACTATTCTGCTTTTTATGATAAGGTTGTTGACTTACTTGCTGAAAAAACAGGCGCATAGAACTAATGTTTAAAAAATAACTCCTACAACTAACGCATAATAATTAACGATAATATGAATAATAAATTATTGTGAGCCATTACAATGAATGAATTAGTGTCGTTGTGGACGATTTTAATTACCATTGTGAATCTGTATTGTTTACGTATGACACATTAAACAGCAGATACAAGATACTGTACTGTAAATTATTTTAAATAAATAATTGTCAGTGTGTTTATTTATAGATTCTGTGGCTGTATGTGATTAAAACAAGTGGAAATAACAGATGAATCGGTATCACCAGAAGCCACTCAACATACTGGTAAGTTCCTAATACAGTCGGCTTGATTTACTAAAACAATTTATATAATTAATATTATTATATTGGTCTCTATTAGAAAAAGGAAAAATTGTAATATTTACTCTTTTCTTATCTGTTGTTAATACTGTTGACCGGGTTTGATTATCATACGGAGAGGGAGGAGTTTTTATTTGTTGATGGCTGAGATAGGTATAACCGCATACACATTCTAAAAACTCACGCCTCGCCACTGTATGATTGACAGGTGATGATGCAGCACAATTTCAGACTTAACAAAATGATAATGATGACTGGAATCATGGCCCTCCCCCCAACATTTCCCACACGTCTTCCATTAGTGGGTTGTAAATTAAAATTTGTAGTTATAAAACATTTATAAACAATAAACACATATTTTACCTCTAATAAAGCTGCTGGAGCTGGAGACTCTTTCTGTAGCCTTATTCAGTACCCAATCAACTATACTCTCTGCGATCTCAGTTTTCAATTTTCGTTCATTATACTGGATTACGTCTCTCTCTATAACACCACTTGTATAATTATACTGGATTACGTCTCTCTCTATAACACCACTTGTATAATTATAACTTCTACAATTATCTTTGTTATGTTTGGAGTTTTCTGAGTGTTAAGGCTATGTTTATTGTTTTGGTTAAAATTACTTCCCTGGCTGTTTGGCCGTGTCCCAAAGTTTACTTCAAAAGCAGATGTTTCGGCAATAACATCAACTGCCACCTTCAGTGAAAATCGAGTACACTAAAGTGAGGTGGTATATGTTAGTGACCACAGTAGTATGATGGTTAAGGCTGAGTAAAATGCTTGGTTATATTTTTTTTTCAAAACTGTGAGCCAGAAAATTTATGATCACAAATTTGTACCAGTAAATTTGATAACTCCATAGATTTTGTGATTAGAATTCTGTTACTGATACTTAGATGAAGAAGATGATGTGGAATTAATTTACTTAAGTTTCCTTATTTTTTTGTTAAATGTTACATCCAATTAAATTGTAGTACGTGTAGAATATAGACAAGTTAAATTTATTTTGGTAGTGATCCAACTTGAGGATGATTTATTTTATGCAACATTATCAGTGGAAAATGTGAAATTGTAGGAAATAAGATTCATATACTTTAGACAATATTGTTTTGAACTATTTTAGTTTTTACTGTTTTTAGAATATGTTCTAAACATGTTTTACTACAGGGCATGAGAAGTCGAATGACAGACAGTACTGCATTATTACATATACTCTACTGTAAGCTGCTACAATGTTTTCTATTAACTTAAGAGATATATTTATACCTTACTTCCTGCAGACTTTCATATATATCACTTGGGTATCCGTTTAGACTTTGATTAATTTATGTTTATGTAAATAAGTATAATAAGAAAATATATGTTAATAAACCTTGAGATTAACTTAGTTTGTGGAAATAAATTTCTTTGACAAGAGGTTACAGCATAGTTGTTCTAACTGCCTTCCTTAAATACCTTTGGATCAACTGATTTAGTATTTTTTGTGCCTAGTATTGTAGTTATAAAAATCTTGGAAAACAAGCATATTTCTTATTGTTCATCAAACAGCAGCAACACTGTTTTTTAATACATTCAATAAATAACAAACTGCAAAGTGAGATTCCATAATCAACTAGGTTAGTTCTGTTTAGTGGGCCTACTGATGTATTAAAACTGTGCACATGCTTATGGTTCACAATAAATTGTGACATGGATTGGTAATTACATTATATACTATGGTTTAGCATTTACTTTGGAAGATATTATCCAAGAAAAAATATGAAATAATTTAAGTAAAATGCTTGGATTATATTTATTCTCAAAACTGTGAGCCAGAAAAGTTATGATCAAAAAATGGTACATTTCATAAAATTTCACATACCTTGAACAGATTCCTAGGATGTCTCTCTGATGAGGTTTATATTAAATGTCAAACCAAAAGAAGAAAATGTATTAACATGGTTGGAGTAAATATGAGACAAACCATGGTTTAGATGAAATGGTTAGGTTATCAGCAAATAAATTGTTACTAGAGGCTGTGAACAATCTCAAGCTATTACACTATAACGAAGAAATGAGTTGTTGATTCTTAAGCAGAGAATGAGTTGAAGATAGGAATCTTGAATTGTATGTTTAGGAATTATATTGAAGATTATTACTATGCACTTATAAGTATGTGTGTCATATAATAAGTAAATTAACAATCCTGTCATTGAAATAAATGATCATCTTAATAGCGTATTTATACATACTTTAGGCTTGATTGAGATGATTTTATCTATGAAAGCAGTATTTTTTTTAATACTGGTACCTGGAATATCATGAAAATATGCAACACCAACAACTTCATTTGTGACATCATCAACAATATTCTTTATAATAGGATTTGTGATGTTCTCCTCACTGTTTGACATACTTTTAAGTAGCTATAAAATAAAATAACAAAAAAGCATTATGTAAACATTATGAAGGAGCCTTTTGTACATGTGGTTATGAAGAATGTGTACAGATGTTTATGAAAACGACACACACACACACACACAAATCTGCACTTACAGTTTACATATTCAATAATTTTTATTCAGTAATTTAATTATGCAGAAGTCATTTTAAAATAACTTTGTTGCATTGCCTGATTTGTTGATTTACCGACTTTGAGTAACAAAAAAACACACTATGAAATTTCATTAAGCTTATAATTTAAATGTAGCAAACTGATAACTTACAACCACACATTTTATTCTAATAACTGCCGCTACTTATTTTTTATTTTTGTAAATTGCTGCTAATCATAAACGTTGCTGTGTGCACATTCAAATTTCAAACTACATAATTGGCGATTTCTTGTCCAGAGCCTGTTCAATTAATTGTTGAAATTCATAATAACGAGCACAAACAATATGTAAAAGCAACATAAGTGAAGCACTGAATTTACGTATCTTGTTTTTATAAAATTAAAGTAGACTATAACCGTAGGCCTACTCATAGAGGCTGCCGGTTGTTATATTGTAAATAAAAATATATTTCATGCTTACCGCTTTTTTTGTCTCTGGATTTTCCGTTAGGTTTAAAATTATTCACAAAAAACATTAAAGCAATATAGAACTAGATTTTTGTTTGGAGAGACTTAAAGGGTAATTATCATAATAGAGTGTTCATAATATAATAATTCGAATTATGTAAGTTTACATTCGCCAAAGAAAAATTAGAAATCGATAATCGAATAAACAGTGATTTTACGTCACTCGCTGTAATATAAATCTTTCGATATAATAATTTTCGAATTGTAAATACCGGTAAGTTGTGTTACATTGACATCAGTTTATAATTAATTTTAGATATTTGGTGCTATTAAATTAATGAAAATCATATCTAAGTAAGGTCTAATGGAAAATTATAAATGAGAGTGGAACATAAATTTCTGTTATTGTACCGACGTATTACTATAACCAATTACTGTACAGAGAGGTGGGCCGATATACCTGTAGTAGGTATTTTGGAACGATATTTTTGTGGAACGGATGTAACAGTGACTGAAAAGTTGAAATACCTGTTATTCGCGGCGACGCTGTTCCGAGTCGAGACACGCCGCCCTCGCTGTTCCGAGTCGAGGCACACCCCCTACGCACCTACACAGACACACACACACACACACACAAAAAGTACGCAAGATCACGTAAACGAATATGCCAAGGCCAAATACTAGGCGTACAAAAATATCGCTGGAACGCAAGGAACAGCCAGTAACGCGTATTTAAAATACTAGGTACAGTATTTCAAATACTAGTGGTATCACCGATACACAAGGAACAACGCGTTCCAGAGTAACAGTAGTATTTTAGTAACACCTAATATTTTAGGAACACCTAGTATTTTAGGAACAGGTAGTATCAAGCATATTTCGAGTAGGAACTAGTACGAGCCACTTTTTCGTCCTGTATACTTCATTCTGCGCAAAGAGACGAAGCTGTTTTTAATAAAGGAAATAATTCATCCTGTTGTTACATTTATTCTCGTGTGATATGCAGATATATAATACAGATTATATGCTAATAAATTATATATTATACTAGTCACCAACTTGTAACTAAAATCGGTTGGTAAAACTTTGTTTTTACTCAAAAAGACTTTATGTTCCGAGAAGTTAGTGAAATCGTATTTAATTATATTGAGTTATAACATATAGAGTGGCTGATGTTGATAAGCTATATTATACTTTTTATTAATGTGATTTTAACTTCACTACACATCTCACGTAAATGATGAGATTGTTGTAATGGACGTTTATGCACTTTATCTAGTCCTGTTGCTTAAATATCTGTAATACATTTAATTTACTTTTGTTGTTGCTTATTATTTATAAGTTTTTATTTAGGCCTATGTATTTATATTTATTTTATTACAATTTGTTTTTTTATTTTTATTTGTAAAGTTTTGTTTATTCTCATTCACTCTTGTGGCTTACTGTTATGTTTTTATTATACGTTTCTGATGTTTTTTCACATTATTTTTTGTGGTATTCGTGTAAGCCTACTCTAAATTATTTAATTGCCCCGAGTTTCGCAACTGATTTGTCTAACCAATGTTAATTTATTTACTACTAGTGAAAACTTAAATTGGTATTCCCAAAGGGAGATAGGCTTATAAATTCTCTTGTTTCTTATTTTCATTTAAACAGTAATAGTTTAATAAAGTCACAGTGTAAAGTAACACTGTTAATACTTTTAGTTTCAATTTATTTCTTATAACAAATTATATAGTATAGGTTATATAATATCTTCAAATAAATACACAGCAAGTAGGTTTATTAATATATTAATAGGTGTATCTAGGTGAAAATAAACCTACTTGCAGTGTATTTATTTGAAGATATTACATAGGAGACCTGCAGGAAACTCAAAACGAGTTACTTAATACTTACAAAGGATAATATAGGTTATGTATATATAGTATATAATAACAGGTATTTGTCCCTGTTATTTTTTTGGAACGGTATTTTCATACCTAGTATTTTAAAATAACAGTTTAGCCCACCTCTACTGTACAATGTAAAATCGTGAGATACTTCAAGAGTTTGCTCCTGAAAATGACAAAAACAACAACGAAAAAAATATAAAAATTTCTTGGATTTCGTTGTCCATGACGTGTCCGTTACTTAACTAAATATCACTATAATATTGACGACTCGGAACACAAAGTTTTTATAAGTAAAAACGTAAAGTTTTACCTTACAGCCTAAACCGGCTTTCACCTATAGAAGGCTTCATCAGAGGCTGTCGTTAGTAGCGCTGCTCGTCTTGTTGTTGGCGACGAGAAAGTGTTTCGAAAGATTGAAGCTGTGTGTGTGTGGTGAGATGTGTTCGAATAATGCGTGCGATTTGAATTGTGTCTGTTCGTTTAGGATGTCGTTTTTATTTGTTTTTGTGTGTTTGTATATTTCTAATTGTTCTAGAGTGTCTAGTTTTCGGCCTTTTGTGTGTACGTGTAGTATGTTCATGTTATTGTCGAACGTCACACTCACAAAAAACGAACAAAACACTCCTTGATAAAGGCCTAAAACATAACATACATTACAAACATAACAACCAAACACTAACAAAGCTCATAATTGACACAGAAACAAATATACAAAACACAGCACCAGAACATCAAGACACATTAAGACATAATATAAACAACACAATAGGAGTACATAAGACACCAGACAACAACAACCACAACTCAGAAATACACACAGCCATCAAACTGAGGGAAAAGGCACACAAACACAACATCACATTTGTAAAAGCTGACAAAGGCAACACGACTGTAATTATCCCCACAGACAACCTACACAAAAAAGTACAAGACTTCATAGAACAGAACTAAAACACGACCCCACCGACAGATACCAAAACTCAGTAAAACAAATAGTCAACAAAGCCAAACACATTATGACACATAAACAAAAGCCCTACATGAAACAAATCCGACCATCAGCACCTACACTCCAAGCGCTTCCCAAAATCCATAAAGAAGACATTCCGATCCGCCCCATTATCAACTACCGTAATGCCCCTGCACACAAACTGGCAAAATATCTAGACAAAATTATTAGACAACACACACAAATAGACAACAACATTGCAGTAAAAAACAACACTGACCTAGTAACAAAAATAAAAGACATACACATCCCCCATAACGCCACATTAGCCTCCTTTGACATTAAAAACCTGTACACAAACATCCCCATCTCTGAAACAATCACCATCCTACAAAACAAACTCAAACAGAACAACACACCAGACGAACTTATCAATGAAATAACAGAAACTCTGAACATTATCACAAAACAAAACTACTTTACTTATAACAATAAATACTACACACAGAACGACGGCCTACCCATGGGCTCCCCCATATCCAGCATTCTAGCAGAAGTCTTCCTCCAACACTTAGAAAAAACAAAAATACTCACAAACAATGACAGACACTCACATAAAATACTATATTGGCACAGATACGTTGATGACATTCTAATACTATACAGGGGAAACAAAAGACAATGTGAACAGTTACTAACGCACATAAACAAAATACATAAAAACATAACCTTCACTGCCGAATACGAACACAACAATACCATAAACTTCTTAGACCTCTCCATCACAAAACTAGAACACAGGCACAAATTCAGTATATACAGAAAACCAACTACAACTGACACACTAATACACAACACCTCCAATCACCCAATACAACACAAACTAGCTGCTTTTAGAACCATGATACATAGACTTAACAACATCCCCTTAGATGAAATAGACTACAAAGACGAACTAAACACGATAAAATATCTAGCAGAATCTAACGGTTATGACAGAACAATAGTCAGTAAACTCCTACACAAAACACAAAACAAACAACAGACAAAGACAGAAAACAACAAATTCATAACACTAACATACATCAACAAACAAACAGAAAAAATTGCCCACAAATTCAAAAAAGCAGGATACAGAATCGCTTACAAAACTACTAACAAAACAGAACACACACTATCAAAACGCATGCCCAAAGCACAAAACAAATTCGATCTACCCGGTGTATATAAACTAAATTGTTCAAATTGCAGTAAATTCTACATAGGCCAGACAGGACGTAGCTTCAAACAGAGATACATTGAACACACAAAAGCACTCCACACCACTACAGAATCTACCTTCGCAAACCACCTCATTGAAGCAAACCACACATATAAAAACATCGACAATAACATGAACATACTACACGTACACACAAAAGGCCGAAAACTAGACACTCTAGAACAATTAGAAATATACAAACACACAAAAACAAATAAAAACGACATCCTAAACGAACAGACACAATTCAAATCGCACGCATTATTCGAACACATCTCACCACACACACACAGCTTCAATCTTTCGAAACACTTTCTCGTCGCCAACAACAAGACGAGCAGCGCTACTAACGACAGCCTCTGATGAAGCCTTCTATAGGTGAAAGCCGGTTTAGGCTGTAAGGTAAAACTTTACGTTTTTACTTATAAAAACTTTGTGTTCCGAGTCGTCAATATTATAGTGATATTTATAAAAATTTCAATTTTTCGTTATCGCTAACAGATAGTTTTTTGTTTTAATGAGATAAGATCTTTCGGATTCCGATCTTTCTTATAATTGAACAAGAATTTGTTTAGGTTACTGACAGTTCACTACCTATTTTATTCTTTTTCTTCACATTTATACGCCTAAATAAATTACATTATTAAAACGCGCTGACTGTTGTCATTCACAATTAAATTAAAATCTTTGCGAACATAAATACTTTGACATTACGTTATAAAATATAAAAGTATGTTTAATATGTTACAATTATATGCTTAAGAACTCAGAAGGCACTTCCTAATAACTAAAAACAATACCTGCCTTTCATTTTCGATGTTCTGTGTACGCGATAGTATCGATACGTCATGCAGTGAAGAAGAAGTGTGCCAATTGCTGAGTGAAAATACATGAATGAGTTTGTTTCTTTTTAGTTTAGTGTTTAAAGAAATGAAAACTCATTTTTGAGCAAAATATAGCGTTTAATAAGTAAACACGATGATTGTGTCGGAATAACATTTTGAGACATTTTCACATATAACCAATTAAACTGAAAACAGATGGAACTAAGCATTGTGATTTTGCAACGTTTTTTTCTTCTTCATCGTTCATAAACATACTGAACCTACACTCAGACTGTTGTTCATATTGGATTTATGAAATTGAATTTAAACCTAACCTAGTAGGCTACATTAAAACAACATATTTATTACGCAAACGTGCTTCGGTTAAAGAAGAATGTATAGGCCTACATTTACGGATTGTATTGTATACATAATCGTACCGAAAATATTGCAGAAAAAAGCGTAAAACTACAAGTGGGTTTCGAGAACACAAAAAAGAAAATTTAATGTTAAAGCAAAAGCGAGTTGTGAGACATGTATAACAACCCGCCTTGCTTCGAATTGGTTTTTCTTTTGTGAACCTCTCAAAAAAGAAAGTATTATTTTAAAAGTATATTGATTTTTCTGTTTTCTTTCAGTTTGTTGTTAACCTGAAAACATACTGAAAACCTCAAAACAACGTTTTGTTGTTGCGGGCGCAGGTTTAACCTATAATATTGATAGAAACGCTTTGCATAAAAATTACATGACAATGAAAAGCGATTACGACCGAAAATAATCAATTTACAGCCTTTCTATAATTTTATACAGACTGGCATAATCGAAATATAGAAAATTATTTAAAGTACCTAATATTCCATCATTAGGCTATATAACAGCTGATGAGTACAGTAACACCCGGTTCTGCATAAAGCAGGATTGGGGTTTTACATGATTGAGTTTAATTTTATTTGTATTTTTGTGATCTTTAAACTTAACTTCCGACGGTACGTGAACATTATCAGAAGGACTAGGTTGGACAATAACCATAGTAAAATTTATCACACAATGTTTTGCCCACTAACAATCTAAGTTTGACCACTTCAGGTGTAAGTAACACTAGTACATTTATGTAAGATTGAGGCTACTTGAGATTTATTGGGGGGAGCCTGATGAGCGTAATCAGGCACAGCCCTCTATCCATGACTCGATGCACAACTTAGACCGCGAACTCCTCCGAAACTACTCAACCGAATGTAATAAAAGTTTGCATACATGTCCGGACTGTATTGTAGAGTACACACATGCAATTTTTATTTCTCTAAGTTATTTGGTTCAAAAGATATTATGATTTTTTAAAAATCTTAGCTTAAACGTGTGAGAGGAAGAGATATAGTGATATCGTGGTCCAGCTATGGCGCTCTGTCTCATTCGCACTTGACGGGCGCTAGGCGACTCACCGGTCACCGGCCGATTTCGGCGCTCGCGTGCCGGTGCGTATGCTTCCACCGCCCGCGCTGGCTGTCGCCCAATAAGATAAGATTTTGCTGTATCACAAATACCGGTGCGTGTGCGGCTCCCGCCGCCCGCGCTGGCTGCCGCTGGATAAGATAAGATTTTACACTTTGTATTCGTGCCTCACACGTGTTTAATTCAAACAGCAGTAAAGCATTATTCTATGGTGTAGCCAGGTGCAGGGCCGGATCCACGGGGGGGCACGCGCCCCGGGCGCCAGGTTTTGGGGGGCGCCAAATGATGGGGCGCCAAAAAATAATTTATTTATAAAAATTAGTAACTGCTTCATAACCAAAGAATATAAGTTTTAGTGTCAAGTTTAAATTACTCAATATTGTTCCAGAAACAATAAATTATAAATTTTTAGTGCAAATTACCAATAAGCTACATTTGTCCATAGCCACATCTACCTAAATATAGTAAGAAATATTTAAACAGGGTGGGAATATTCTCGCAGTATGAGTTGCTGTTGGCAACTCTGTGTGTTTTGATTGACTGTCAGTCGCCAGTCTCGCCTCAGTCAACAATGAGTCTGCTGAGGTTGGGTTACCTTCAGTGACTGACTGAATATTCTAACAGTGATTATCTTGTTTGTTTGTATTTATAAAAAATAAAACTATATCAATATGTCAAAAAAGGCGTCAGGAGTTTTCAACAGAAAGAAAGCAAAAGCAAGACAACAAGAGGCAGAGAAGTCGTCAAGTTTGATGTCATCATGGTTGCAAAATATCCAAGAACAAGAAAAAGGTAAATAAAAATTTGTTATTATTTGTTGAGAACAATATTTATATTAAAGAGACATAATAGCTGCTTAAAAACTAAACTGTTTTGTTTTTTGTTTTTACTTTCTAATAGGCTATCAGTTGTTCTTAATGTTTTATTTTTCTTTGTCTCCATACAAACACTGAACGGAAGGAAAGCGGACGCGAATTGAGCGATAGCCGATGCGTGCAGCGGGCGGCAGTCGGTGACATACGCCTCACTCCCTGTACACGTGACTTACTGACTCACCCTGCCCCTCCCCCCCTTCTCTGCCAACACCCATCCACTCCGCGGCAGTAACATTCCTCGCCCGTCATTGCGTAATTTATGGAGCCTATTATTATCAATTCAATGATAACTCAGTTCCAAAAAGAATAAATTTTGATGGAAAAGTAATTAAAAATTTTGTAGAGGCGAAGTATCGCAAAATAGAGTTTAAATCTATGCCTGTTAACTTTCCATGTTGCTATTAATTTATTAGCTATGCAATGTTGGCTTGACAATACCTTTGTAAATAAAATAATGTTTTAATTTCACAACTATTTATTTCGCCTAATTATTTATTTCATGATGGAACACTTTATGAGCTAACCAACAGGTATGATGCACTGAAAATGATTGCTGACAAGTTTAGTTTCTTGTGTGGGGATCAAATTAAAAAACTAGATGTTGATACTTTAAAAAGTAAGGCTAGAGAGTTAGCTAGAACCTATGCAAATGATTTAAATGAAGAAGAACTTTTAAATGAAATAGAGAGTTTTAAGTTTCACGCTCTAACCACGGAAGATGGATTGGAAGATGCAACAGCAGCAACTATGCTCAAAATATTGTATGAAAGCAAGCTGGAAGAGGGGTATCCAAATATACATGTTGCTCTAAAAATCTTTGTAACACTTCCAGTGTCTGTAGCAACTGGAGAAAGAAGTTTCAGAAAATTGAAGCTTATAAAAACCTATTTGAGAAATGCTATGAAACAGCAAAGACTTACTAACTTGAGCATTATTTCCATTGAGCATCAAAGGGCTTCTTCGATTTATTTTAATCATATAATTAACACATTTTCAGCAAAGAAGGCTCAAAAGATAAGAGTTTAATTAATATATTGAATAAAATGTTTTTACTTTATTGTTCTTTTCCATTAAACTTTAAAAACTGTATATGCGTTATAATTATAAAAATACTCAAACCTTCCTTTATAATTATTTCTTATTCATTTATGGTACTTTTTGAATACTAGTGTAATATGTGTTATGAAAAAGAATTACTATTTAATTAAAATAATACTGCAATCTCTAATCTGTTTTTTTTTCAACCTCATGTAGCATTAGACCTTTTGGTAAATCGGGTACCCTCGGGGAGGGCGCCAACAGCAAAGCGTGCCCCCCCTAATAATAATTGTAGGTCCGGCCCTGGGCCAGGTGTACTGATTGGACTTAAGTGTTGAACAAGTGTTAATTTTTAGACGAGAATCTATGTAGTCGCTGATGCAACTGCAACTTTCCATTACATATTGCAATGAATCACAGTTCAGGTAAATTTTAATCCAAATTCTATTTAAATTATTATTCTTATAATTCTTTATTCAATTTTCCAAATTCTATTAAAATTATTATTCTTATACTTTTTATTCAATTTTGTACTTTGTATTTAAGTACTTTTTTCTGTTATACGCATATTCTATACATTCTTATTCATCAATTTATATAGACGTATTATTTATAGTATGCCTCGACAGAAAAGAGGTCCAAATGTTGGTCGTTTAACTACAAATCAAAGACGGACGAGACAGCAACAAAATGTTGCTGCAGCAACTGTTGAAGGCCCTGCAGAACATAACATGAATCATGTGTGTATATATCTTACTCTCCAAGTCCACTGGACACAACTGGAAAGCACAACCACACTGATGCAAAGTTACCAAACAGTGGTGTTAGAGGTTTTAGTGGAACCCTGCCAATTGTGGGCATTGTGCCTATTGTGCAGGAAGCCAATAGCATGTCATAAGCCAGGACAAAGGGTGAGTTATAGAGAAGTAACATTTCTTTAAAAAACCCATCATCCGGCTGGTAGCATACTGTGTGAGGACCCCCTTCCAGAATTACAGGAGAAGATAGTCAATGGTTTGAAAGGCAGAAGAGGACCTTGCATCCTAACAATGGCAGACAAAGTGGAACAAATTATCTTCAGTTCGACAAACTCCAGAAGGAGCTCACTTGTGGAAGAAGGGGGAAATTCAAAGGTTAGGGGAGGACATTCCAACAAAAAAATCAGTGTTCCTGAGAGGGTGACACCACAGGGGGCAAGAGGCCAGCTTTGACTCACTGTGAATTATGACTTAGCTAAAGCCAAGGTAGGAAGCCTTGGATACTGAATGTTAAAGTGCAACAAGGGCAAGGAAACAGATTATGAGTTGGGTTACAATTTGGTACATGGAATATTTATATGATTCCTGGGTAGACTGAGGAAGAGTTATATGAGGACCTAGAATGAGTTATATTGGGATGGGGAGACAAAGAATGTAGGTAGAAGGCAGAAGGCAAAATCTGATTGAGGGAATTTTGTAGCGGTGCAGCAGTCTTCTGGGCCTGATTACATAAACTAAGTAAGAGGTGTTGGTGGTCTTTACTTATAAGACCTATTAGTGACCTATTTAATGCCTCTCTTATGCATGCAGTTGGTTGAGTGATATTTCCTTTACAGTGGCACCACCACTTGCGTATGCCAATGCTTGAATGATATTGTGGTTTTAAGCTTAAGAGATGTTACATCATATAATGAGCCTCCCTGTAGTATTAAAACTTTGCATGCTTGCATGTGTGTGTGTATTTTGTGAGAGATGACTTAGCATTGTATCTAACATGTTCAACTGAAAAAGATGATTTTATTTTATTTAACAGGTCATTAGATAGTTTTACTTAGAAAGTTATAAATTTATTTTATTAGTAAAGGTTTATGGAATGCTTCAACATGAAAATAACAATAGCTTATAACTTTGCTCTGTCATGTAACAAATTTTGTGCTAAGAACAGACCACATCAATGTTTTTACATATCCTGTGTTGATCTGACATGTTCTCTCCAGGAACAGACAGAGTGGGGAGAACAGTTTAGTTAAATCCTGCTTTCAGACTCAGTCAGCATTGATATGATTTAGTATGCCTTGATATTTCTAAATTATTGACATGTATTATGAAAAGGAAAATCAAATACCTTACATGTAAGATATTACATGCAGTGGAAAAACGTTTTCTGTTCTTGGCACAGAACCTGTGCCATAACAGAGTGATGCTATAAATTATAGTTATCTTCATGTCATAGTGTCCCATAAATTCTTTACTATGAAAGAAAGGTATAACTTTCACACTCTTAGCTTTCAGAGTAAAACTGTCTGAAAAGGATCACAGTGCTAAGTAAAATTTAACAGAATACATTAAAAATAAAATGTGTTAGAAATGAAATGTTATCACAGTATTTGTAGATGTCAGAAGTTTAGCACTAATGAAAACTATAAATGCCAGTGCAGTTGATATGACATGGAATTTACCTAAATTAATAAATTACCTTAGACGCGCCGTGTGACTTTGTTTCATATTTACATCCTTAAATTTGTAGTGATCGTCAATCGATGAATTCTTCAGTGAAGGTTTTGAGAGGATCGGTCAAAAATATAACACAAATTTTAACTTATTTGTGTCGACGTTTCTACACTGTTTATTGTCATCATCAGGACAATTGTTGCTGATGCCAAACACACAACTGAGTGTGCGTCTGGTGTCAGCAACAATTGTCCTGATGATGACAATAAACATTGTCGGAACATCGACACAAATAAGTTAAAAATTTGTGTTATATTTTTGACCGATCCTCACAAACCCTTCACTGACAAATTTTTATTTAAAATGATGCGTTTCGGAACCTATGTTCCATCATCAGATTACTTCACTCAGTTGAGATCGTCAAATCTTTAAATCACATTACTCAAATGTTAAAAGCTCACGTCAGTATGCACCCTATGAAGGCTCACTGGATATGGGTGCGCACCCATACTGACGTGTGTTTTTAACATTTGAGTAATGTGATTTTAACATTTGACAATCTCAACTGAGTGAAGTAATCAGATGATGGAACATATGTTCCAAAACGCATCATTTTAAATATAAAACAAAGTCACATGACGGATCTAAGGTAATTTAATAATTTATAAATAACAAAGTGACTTGGATACCAATAATGTCAAAATGGAATTTACAGTTGAAAAAAAGTTGCTGAGAAACAGCTGGTTCAATGATGATCTGTCTGTTCAAATCGTTTTGGTTGAAATTCCTATCTTTGTGTAGGTACTTTCCTATTATAGTTATCAACTCCTTTTATATCAGCTGCTAATGTTTCTCTTACTGAGCACAGGCCCATTCATAGGAAGGGACAACCCTGACAAATGTGGGGAGGGGGATCTTAGGGGAGCTATAACTTTCATTGTATTTTAAAGTTCGAAATTCTTGCTGCCCACATATCGTCATAATGTGTACTGCCGATTTGTCAGTGGTGATAGTAATTATGATGTGTTATATATATTTATATTTCAATAGTTTGTATTTGGAAAACATTAAAAATGGTATTAGAAATATTTAAAACATAATACAAAGTGAGTACTCCTATTCTAAATCTTTGAAACATTGAAATCTAAAGTACACAAACACAATCGATATAGTCACAGTTAACATTTTGCTTTGTTTATGGTTTGTGTTTCTATTTCACGTGCGAGTTGAAGTTCATGCTTTTTAATAGTCTGCAGTTAACTAAGCTGAAATTAGATTCTATGTTCCAGAAACTATTTTTTAAAGAAAGGACTTCTTTTTGGAGCTCTTCAAAAGACTGTTAAACAGTGGCGGCTCGTACAGGGAGGGGAAAAGTGTGCAGCCCTTCCACTAAATTTGCAAATTAAACTTGTCAGTAATACTTGTCTATGTTTTTAAATTAGCAGCAGCGCCCTTAATAGGGATAGGGATAGGGAGGGCTCTGCCCGCTGTCTGATTTTGCGGAGGGCTCTTTTCATAGAGAACCGGAGCGTTGTTCAAAACTTCTCTGTTGCTGTTTAATTGCATATAATTTCTCTTGTGTTTTATATAGTTTTGATTGTGTTCTTGTTATATTTTTTGTGTAAACATAATGTTCTAATAATTTATTCTTTATTAGGCAGTGTATTCTGTGTAAGATAGTTTTTTTTGTCGAACCTTGTGTACATAAACGTGTAACTTATTCTGTGTGTTCTGTGCGTATTTGTTAGAAATGAAAAAAAAATGGCTATGAATTCAGTAAGTAATATTAAACGTTTGATTATTTCAAATTCACTTATTTACAAAAAGAAAATAGAACTAAAAAATTAGGGCCACCAAAACCCAATTTAGGTATCACACAACAAAATTATAAAATGGATAGGCCAGCATCAAGTTAAAAAAACTACACAAGAAAATTTAGTAGAAACTGTTACTTACATGGTGATTGGATATGTGGATATGAGGTGATGAATTCCTTTTTTTGTTATGTATGTTTGGTGATGAACCTAAACAGTGATTCAGCCTGGACTGAAAATGGAATTAAGGATTTGAAACATTTGGGAGAAAAAATTAAAAAACAAAATTAGTGAAACTCATATGAAAAATCGTATTGAATATTCATTTGTTAGGAAAAGTCAATATTAGTTGCCAGTTAGACAGTGCATATAGATTAAAAATTAAACAGCATAATGAAGAAGTCTCTAAGAACAGATATATCCTAAGTAAGTTAACTGACTGTGTAAAGTTTTGTGGAATATTTGAACTAGCTTTAAGAGGACATGATGAAACAAACACATCTGAGAATCTAGGTATTTTTAGGGGCTTAGTAAATTTAATGGCAGGCCTAGACAGCACCTTAAGAGAGCATATTGAAAAAACAAACAATAGGGTTTTCGTTGGTCTTTCTAAAACAATTCAAAATGAAATTTTGGATTCTATTTATGCAGTGTCCATTGGACTAATAAAAAAAGAAATAAATGAAACTGACTACATTTCAATTGAAGCAGATGAAACCACGGATTGAGCCACTCTGTCACAAATGGTGTTAGTTGTGAGGTATGTGTCAGATATTTTGTTTTCATAACAATAGTTAAACTCACCCTATCTCTGCTTCATTATCTCTAATTGAGTGCACCCCCATTACCTGTTTCAAAGTTCAATTCACATTGTAATCAGCAGTCATAATTAGAGCGTTTTTCTTTCCTGTAGTGTACGGTATATCGTGCAGTTCAGTTCTTTTTGGTTTATACACGCATACCGCAAGAATAGAAAGACTATTCACCGCTATTGTTATTTTACTTTATGCTTATTTCATGTGTTAATTTTATGTGTTTAACGTTCATTAGGGATATTATTGTTAAGTTTAGGACTGCCTAGAAAATCACCAAAGTGTTGCTTACAACAGGACATTTACAACGCACAAGGACAAGGTCAGTAAACGCTTAATTTTTATGCATTGTTGATTACATGGGAATAAAGCCTTTTAACTATTTAGTTTGACAATATACAGTCCACTGCTAATAAAAAAGAACCCCACATTTTTGGTCCGTCCAGCCCGGATAGCATCTTTCATTCAGAATCCAGCACGTTGGAAAGCAAGATATTTATTAATTATTACGCTCTTTATTATTATGTTTATTGAATTATTGTAACGCTTAAATATTAAAAAAAAAAAAAAAAAAACAATTATTTACTACTGGCAAGTATTGCCAATACTCAGTGCTCTTTTCATTTTGTTATGATTTTCTCTTGTTTTTTCATGCAAGCATAGTTTTATTGATTCATTGTGCAGCGTGTGTTATTTCATGTTTTATCTAGCAAGCATAGTTCTGAAGTGTAGTGTGTTTCTTCAAAACCGACCTCTGTATTAGTTTCTATAAAATACAGTAGCCATATTCCTTTATTACCATTATTACTGTCATCTACGCTATTGGTATTTTAGAGTGATAAAAAAAAAAAAAAATAAATTAAAATTATTTGGACTGGAAATTACTGAATAGTGGAAGAACATTGTGAATTACAACTTTTACTTAGAACTCTTTTGTTATTTACATCTGAATCTGTTTTTTAAACCGAGTGTATTAATAAATTACCAAAATGAGATTTTCTTCTTTTGTGAAGCAAAGTGAACTGATTGAGAGTAGGCTTCATAATATTAACAAGCAAATTGTTGTTCTTGAGGTTATTGGTATAGGTAATTTAATTGAACAGCAAACACGAAAAGTTAGTTTGCTTAGTTCCACCGCAGAAAATAAATATGCTGAATTTGAAAGGCTTATAAATAAACTATTTAGTACAACACCTTTACCAGAAGATCTGGATAATGAACAGATTTCAAGATTACAAGATTCTATATCAGACTTAAATATATCTATATAAAGTTCGTGTGCTCCTCTTCTACTATCGCTACCGCAGGAAACCTTGGATCAGTCTCACACTGGTGCACCACAACTAGTTGCGCCCACTCCCACCGTAAATTTACCTCGCTTAAACTTGGGAACATTTTCTGGACAACCTGAGAAATGGGTAGCCTTTCACAGTCTGTTTGAAAATGCAGTGCACAAAAATGAAACCATTTCTAATGTGGAGAAATTTACATACTTGCTTTCTTGTTTGACTGATGAGCCGCTAAATTTAATTAAATCGTTGCCTGTCACTAATACAAACTATGCCATAGCCTGGCAAACTTTGCTAAAAAGATATCAAAATTCTAGATTGTTGATAACACTTCACGTAAACAATATATTTGAGTTACCACAATTGCACAATCCTTCAGTTAAACAAATGAGGAATTTTCTGTCGACCTAAAATGAAAATTATCTTGTCCTCTCAAAGCACTAGGACATGATATTGCTAGTGAAAGTTTGTTGTTGACCTCATATATTTTGCATAGATTTGACACGGAATTCAGGACCAAACTTGAACGTTCTCGAGATAATTTACAAAATGTTCCTACCATTACAGAAGTAATTACATTCTTAGAAAATGAATGTTCTTGCAAAGAGGCAGCGGGTTTAACTAATATCATCTCAAAAAATGAACCTTCTCTTCAAACCTCTCAAAAAATCGGTGGTTTTAAAATGAATACAAACCAGTTTAAACCGCACAAAATAGCGATGGTCATTACTCACACTCAGCATTGTATCTTCTGTTCATCAAATTCACACAACATATATAGATGTGCAGATTTTTCCGCACTTACTGTATAAGACAGACAAGCTTTTGTTAAAAATAAGAACTTGTGTCAAAATTGTTTTGGAACACATAAGTTAGTCACCTGTAAGTCCGTCCACACATGCAATGTATGTCATAGGCGCCACCATAGCCTACTACATTTTTTTTGTTGAGAACCGCTCCGCACAACCGCAACAAAAATTGACTCAGTCAAATAGACCTACCTTGTGCCCTTCTGTTGAAACGACGATGAATAAGCAAAACCACTCTGCAGAGTGTCACCAGGATACTACCTTGATAGGTGTTTCTTGCAACCAGAATAACACTGTGTTACTCGCAACCGCTTTGGTGCATATCACATCTGCCAATGGAAATGCAGCAGTTGTACGAGCTGTGCTTGATAGTGCATCCCAAACAACAATTATTTCAGAAAGTTGTGCAAAGACTTTGTGTTTGTACCGCTCTCAAACAGATGTTCCAGAACTTAGTGGCATCTCTACAGCCCCAGTGAAAATGAAGGGACTTACCTTTGTGACATTGTCTTCGCTCAGTGGGAATATTTTAGCAAAATCTCACCCAGTCATGATTCTTAATAAAATGTCATGCAATCTGCCTCATGTTCAGCTCCCACCAGAAATTAAAGAGCGACTCAAAGGTTATATGCTAGCGGATCCAACTTTTGATGTTCCGGGTCCAGTTGACCTTCTGATTGGAGCAGATTTATTTGCATTGACTCTTAATGGTACCTTTATCAATCTCGGCAAGAATATGCCATACGCTGTCAATACAATCTTTGGCTATGTTGTGCTTGGTCCGACACCTGTTTCACTTAAGTCTAAGCCTTACTCAGGCTTAGTGACTCTTTTATCGACGAATGATCGTGATCTGCACGCAACATTGCAACGTTTTTGGTCCATAGAGGAACCCTCACACTACAAAACTCGCTCCACAAGATGAAAAATGTGAAGCTCACTTCGTCTCTACTCATAAGAGAGATGCCTTAGGCAGATATGTTTGTCACTTGCCTTTCAGCAGAAACCCTGCTCAACTAGGTGACTCTACAACTTTGGCAAAATGCCTGTTTAATACACTGGAACGCAAATTTGAATCTCAACCTGAGTGTAAACAGAAGTATGTCAATTTTATGAATGACTACTTAGCATGTGGGCACATGAAACTGTGCACATCTGTGCCGTCTCTGAACAAGCCGCATTACTTTTTGCCACATCATGGCGTTTTTAAAGATAGGAAAATCCGTGTTGTTTTCAATGCATCAGCACCATCTTCTTCAGGTGTCTCACTGAACCACATTCTACATCAGGGTCCAAAGTTGCACAATGACATTACTGATATAATTCTTCGCTTTCGTCAACATAAATTTGTTTTCTCTTGTGATATCAAACAAATGTTTAGGCAGATATCCATCCATGAAGATGATCAGATCTTTCAGTTAATATACTGGAGAGAAGACACTTCAGTCCCGCTGAAGGTCTACCAATTGACTACTGTCACTTATGGTATGACGTCCTCGCCTTACCTTGCTAATAGAGTAGTACAACAGCTTATTATGTACGAAGGAAAAAATCATCCACTTGCTGCTGAAGCACTCCAACAGCAAATATATGTTGATGATGCTCTATTAGGGAGCAATTCTCTGGAAGAAGCTCTCCACCTTTAAGAGGATGTTGTTTTACTTTTGAAAAAGGGTGGATTCGAACTGAGCAAGTGGTCTTCAAACCATCCTAAACTCTTAGAAAATGTCATGCAAGATAATCATGAGACACCCCTCATGTTACGCATGTCGGAACAGCCATTTTCAAGTCTTTTAGGGCTAAAATGGATCCCAGATATTGATGTCTTTTCATATGTCACCTTCAAGTAATTACACAAAAAGAACTTTACTTTCATCAATTGCTCAGATTTATGACCCTTGTGGTTGGATATCCCCAATAGTTTTTTGGTCTAAAGTCTTAATGCAGCATGTATGGACCTTAGGCTTAGATTGGGATTCTCCATTACCTGATCATATTTCCGAGAAGTGGTCACGATTCGTGAAAGAACTTCCAGAAATAGAAAAGCTAAGGATACCACGTTTCATATCCTTAGCAACTGCAGTCAATATCCAGCTTCATGGATTTTCAGATGGAAGTGAATCCAGATATGCAGCTTGTGTCTTCCTGCGCACAGAAGACGCAGAAGGAGATGTCAACATACGACTGCTGATCGCAAAATCAAGAGTAGCTCCACTGAAGCGTGTGACTATTCCCCGCTTGGAACTTTGTGGTGCGCACATGTTAGCCAAATTGCTACATTACTGTACAGAACAGCTCTCACAACATCACAAGATCGACAACATTTCAGCATGGTGCGACTCTACAGTAGTTCTATCTTGGATACGCACTCTATCTTTTCGTCTCAAGGTGTATGTTGCTAATCGTGTGGCACAAATACAAGATTTAGTTTCACCGCACGTCTGGAAATATGTTTCAACTGTTGACAATCCTGCTGATTGTGCTTCTCGAGGCTTGACACCCACGGTTCTGATGAAACATAGTCAGTGGTGGCTAGGACCACCATGGCTCGCTAAATCAACACAGACCTGGCCACAATCTATCCTTCATCCAATTTCGGAGGAGTCTATTCCTGAAATGAAACCAAATGTGCTTAGTCTTATGATGACCACAAAAGAAGTCCCAACATTTGGATTTCTTACAAAGTTTACTTCTTGGAAGACTCTTCTTCATATAATGACTTATGTCCTTCGCTTTATAACCCGTTTGAAATTTAAAACCACCATTAGTGGATCATTTACAGTAACTGAATTAAATAACGCCTGTAACCGCATTTGCTGGCTCATTCAGAGACTTCACTTTGCAGAAGACATAGATCTACTCTCCAAGAAAAGGACATGCTCAAACCGCATCCAACGTCTAGCACCCTTTATTGATGATGCAGGAATAGTCCGTGTCGGAGGTTGACTGAAAAACTCTGCGCTTACTTACAATGCCAAACATCCTATTCTTCTGCCAAAAAATCATGTCGCTATTCATTTACTCATTGATTACTATCATGGCATGTACCTGCACGCTGGTCCCCAGTTCCTCCAAGCAACACTATCTCAACGCTTTTGGATCCTCTCCGCCCGCAGTGTTATACGCTCAAGAATATTTAAATGCGTACGGTGTTTTCGTACAAAATCAACAAACACGTCTCCGCTCATGGGTGATCTACCAGCTGGTCGTGTTACTCCTACTCGTTGTTTCAACGCTTCTGGAGTTGATTATGCTGGCCCTTACACGGTCAAGTTTTTTACACTTCGCAGGATACAGACTATAAAGGTGTACCTCTGCCTGTTCATCTGTTTTGCAACAAAAGCTGTACACTTGGAAGGGGTTACTGATTTAACTACAGGCGCCTTCATTGCAGCCCTTACGAGATTCATCTCTAGGAGAGGTCTTGTATCAGACCTGTACTCTGATTGTGGGACTAATTTCATAGGAGCTGCTTCTTCGCTCAAAAGATGTTTTCAAGATCTCATGAAGCAACCAGAGATGCAAGATTTTGCTACGAACAACAGTATCACATTCCATTTCATTCCTCCGCGTGCACCTCACCAAGGTGGACTTTGGGAACGTGCCATTAAAGGTGCAAAATATCATCTCACCAGAGTCATAGGTGAACACATTTTAACGTACAAAGAATTTACCACCTTAGTTGTGCGTGTTGAAGCTATCCTTAATTCGAGGCCGATAGCTCCTCTCTCGAATGACCCTTCAGATCTTCAACCTCTTACACCAGGACATTTTCTAACTGGAGGACCTCTTAATGCCCTGATCGAACCTCAACTAACCAATGCACCACTTAATCACATAAAACGCTGGAAATTGGTTCAAGCCTTCACACAACATCTCTGGAAAAGATGGCAAATGGAGTACCTCCACACACTTCAAGAAAAGTCCAAATGGATCAGACCTCAAGAAAATCTCAAAATAGGAGATTTAGTCGTTATTCATGAAGCAAACCTGCCACCCCTCAAGTGGAAGCTCGGGAGAGTCATCTCCATATCTCCAGGGAATGATGGAGTGGTACGTGTCGTCAACATGAAGACTGCCGGTGGAACCTTGACCCGTTCTTCTGTTAAGGTATCCCGTCTTCCCATTTACTAAAATCCTCGACCAGTCAATTGGCTACTGCCCCTTATAATTTAGTTTATTATACTCTTCCAAAGGATCAAATTTGTTCTTATGTTCTTTTAATGTTTCTTGTTGAACCAGTTGGTTCAAAGGGGCCGGTATGTCAGATATTTTGTTTTCATAACAATAGTTATACTCACCCTATCTCTGCTTCATTATCTCTAATTGAGTGCACTCCCATTACCTGTTTCAAAGTTCAATTCACATTGTAATCAGCAGTCATAATTAGAGCGTTTTTCTTTCCTGTAGTGTATGGTATATCATGCAGTTCAGTTCTTTTTGGTTTATACACGCATACCACAAGAATAGAAAGACTATTCACCGCTATTGTTATTTTACTTTGTGCTTATTTCATGTGTTTATTTTATGTGTTTAACGTTCATTAGGGATATTATTGTTAAGTTTAGGACTGCCTAGAAAATCACCAAAGTGTTGCTTACAACAGGACATTTACAACGCACAAGGACAAGGTCAGTAAACGCTTAATTTTTATGCATTGTTGATTACATGGGAATAAAGCCTTTTAACTATTTAGTTTGACAATATCAGTCCACTGCTAATAAAAAAGAACCCCATAGTATGAATTGAATGAAAAATTATATGAGAGATTTATCAGTTTTGTCAGTCCACAAGATCACTCTGCTGAAGGTATTAGTAATACTATTTTTGAAGAATTAGCAAAATTAGAACTTGATAAGATGCCTAGTAAAATTATTGCACAAAGTTACGATGGGGCAGCAGTATTGAGTGGAAAACATAATGGTGTTCAAGCAAAAGTTAAAGCCGTGTACAGGAATGCCCAGTATATACATTGCTATGCCCATCAACTAAACTTAATTATTGAGTGCGCTGCATCACAAAACAAGCAAGTAAAAATATTTTTCTGTAATTTAGATGGCTTTACAACATTTTTTTCAAGATCTTCCAAACGAACTGCCATACTTGATGAAGTAGTAAAGAAACGTCTCCCAAAATGTTCTAATACCAGGTGGAATTTTAAATCCCCTTGTGTGACAACAGTATTTATTCATAAAAATGACATTTCCTCTGCTCTTGAAAAAATCATAGATGATGACGAGAGTAACAAGTCCACTGTTCAGAAAGCATTAGGACTGAAAAACACATTAAATAATGATGATTTTAATTTTTGGTTAACATTTTTCAACACAATTATGCCAGCCTGTAACATTTTGTTTAATCAATTACAGCAAGTAGAAATTGACAGTATGAAAACACACCAGTATGTTGCCTCATTCAAGTCACACATTCAAAATGTCAGAGATTATATTGATTTTGATACCAGTCTGTCTGCAACAAATGATTTTGGAGAATCATCTCAAAATTCAAAAAAGTCACGTTTTGATGAAAGCAAGAAGACTGCAGCTAAAGAAGTTTGTGACATAATAGTTACCAACATAGACAACAGATTTTCATTTTCAGACCATTTAGCAATAGCAGTTTTGTTGCAACCAACCCTGTTTTCTAAACATCAGCTTATCTTTCTAGAAACACAGTTACAAATTGCTGCTAAACAATTTAATTTAAATGAAACTGCATTAAGACACGAACAAATAGTTTTATACAGCAGGCCCGACTTCACAAAGGCAATTGGTGCATTGGTTCTACTGAATTTTGTAGATGAAAACAATCTAGTTACTGTTTTTCCCGAACTGGTAAAACTATTAAAAATTATTTGTACAATCTCTATGACTACAGCAGATAGTGAACAATGTTTCTCAACTCTCAAACGCATTAAAACATTTACATGTAATACAATGAAAGGAGACATACTAAGTGCTCTGGGAATGTGTTCAATAGAAAGAAAAATGTTAGAAATATTGTAATTTTAATGAATTAGTTATTGACCATTTTGCCAAGCAAAAGGAGAGGAGAATGGATTTCATGTCCAAGCAAATAAACTAATCCAAGGTAGGGAACAAATATTTTATTTAGTAATGCATGCATTTAATAATATAATTTATTAAATATTTAAGTTTAGGAACGTGAACTGCTTAGGGTTATAAATCATTTCAGTTTCAAACACTGTTTAAATATTGGTAGTTTGCAAGGAAGGTTTTTGATATTAACAATACTTTTAGTAGTAAAGCAAAAGGTTCAATTTTACAATTATTTCATGATAATAGCAATAATTTAGTTTCTACTGGTGACTTTTGTTACATATGGGTCCAAAAAATATTTGCCCCCCCCCCCCAGTAAAAAACGTTACGAGCCACCACTGCTGTTAAATATCATTATTTTTCTAGCCTCAAGAAATTTACCTTTCATGGAAAGTTGTTCTATACTTGGGAGTGCCAGATAATTGAAACTTCTTGGGCCTGCTATATAATTGGATAAGTATGACTAATTTTTAAGAGTATACAGTGTAAATAAAAAACTGTGAAGACAAAAAAAAACAGTCCATTATTTATTTTGGAGAGCACAGAATGAGTTCCTTTCCTTGTGTGGTGAAGAGACATTAAAGAAAATCTTAGAAGAAATGCAGGAAGTTATCTACTTCTCATTCATTTGTAATACTACTCCAGATGTGGTAAAGACAGAACAAAATGCTCTCATTTTGAGAGATGTGTTGTGTTCAATGATGAAAAAATGAATGACAAATCTATAATAAGTTTCTAGAGTATTTTGATTTCTGTAAAAACAGGGCATGCCATTACTTAAGCTATTATAGATGTACTGAAAAAACAGTATTATTTACTTAATTGTCATGATTAGTGTTTTGACAATGGGTCAAATAAAGGGTGTCGAAACAAAAATTAAAGAGAAAAGAGAAACTTAAATTATAGAGAAAAAAGTTCAGTAGCAAACTTTTCTCCTTGTGCTGCCCATAGTTTAAACTTGATGTAAGTTTAAACAACAACAACTACAACAACAACAACAACAACAACTACTACTACTACTACTACTACTACTACTACTACTACTACTACTACTACTACCACTACCACTACCACTACCACTACCCACTACAGACGAGTCGCGGATGGTTGTTAAGCAGACGTTGTTCTAGTGCTCTTGAATATAACTTATGTCAATTGAAAGTAGTGTTTGTGTTGTTTTCGGAGAAAGGTGTGGTGAAAACACGAGAATAGGGCTTGGAAACCAGTGTGTGTGTGTGTGTGTGTGGTTGGTTAATACTGACCGATCCACACAAAACCTTCACTGAAGAATTCATCGATTGACGATCACTACAAATTTAAGGATTTAAATATGAAACAAAGTCACACGGCGCATCTAAGGTAATTTATTAATTTATGTAAATTCCATGTCAAATCAACTGCACTGGCATTTATAGTTTTCATTAGTGCTAAACTTCTGACATCTACATATACTGTGATAACATTTCATTTCTAACACATTTTATTTTTAATGTATTCTGTTAAATTTTACTTAGCACTGTGATCCTTTTCAGACAGTTTTACTCTGAAAGCTAAGAGTGTGAAAGTTATACCTTTGTTTCATAGTAAAGAATTTATGGGACACTCTGACATGAAGATAACTATAATTTATAGCATCACACTGTTATGGCACAGGTTCTGTGCCAAGAACAGAAAACGTTTTTCCATTGCATGTAATATCTTACATGTAAGGTATTTGATTTTCCTTTTCATAATACATGTCAATAATTTAGAAATATCAAGGCATACTAAATCATATCAATGCTGACCCAGTCTGAAAGCAGGATTTAACTAAACTGTTCTCTCCACTCTGTCTGTTCCTGGAGAGAACATGTCAGATCAACACAGGATATGTAAAAACATTGATGTGGTCTGTTCTTAGCACAAAATTTGTTACATGACAGAGCAAAGTTATAAGCTATTGTTATTTTCATGTTGAAGCATTCCATAAATCTTTACTAATAAAATAAATTTATAACTTTCTAAGTAAAACTATGTAATGACCTGTTAAATAAAATAAAATCATCTTTTTCAGTTGAACATGTTAGATACAATGCTAAGTCATCTCTCACAAAATACACACACACATGCAAGCATGCAAAGTTTTAATACTACAGGGAGGCTCATTATATGATGTAACATCTCTTAAGCTTAAAACCACAATATCATTCAAGCACTGGCATACGCAAGTGGTGGTGCCACTGTAAAGGAAATATCACTCAACCAACTACATGCATAAGAGAGGCATTAAATAGGTCACTAATAGGTCTTATATGTAAAGACCACGAACACCTGTTACTTAGTTTATGTAATCAGGCCCAGAAGACTGCTGCGCCGCTACAAAATTCCCTCAATCAGATTTTGCCTTCTGCCTTCTACCTACATTCTTTGTCTCCCCATCCCAATATAACTCATTCCAGGTGCTCATATAACTCTTCCTCAGTCTACCCAGGAATCATATAAATATTTAAACATATTTAAAGCGGTCCAGGCCCATCTAATGGGCAGCGATCGATTACAGATAATAATAGATAACAGGTTCCATTGACGCAGTTCAGACATGCTACACGCGGTGCACCGTGTTCGGGTAATAGAACGCTTTTATATGTTTATTTAATATATTTTATGTATTTATTTATTATGTGTTTGTTTTGTGTGGATTTTATTATTTAACGAGCTCCTCTCGGAGTGATGGTCTGAGGATGGGCCACATGGCCCGAAACGCGTAACCATGCAAATTACGCTCGACGTCACTGGACGGAAATTACAAGGTAAATTATATATAAATATAAATATTCCATGTACCAAATTGTAACCCAACTCATAATCTGTTTCCTTGCCCTTGTTGCACTTTAACATTCAGTATCCAAGGCTTCCTACCTTGGCTTTAGCTAAGTCATAATTCACAGTGAGTCAAAGCTGGCCTCTTGCCCCCTGTGGTGTCACCCTCTCAGGAACACTGATTTTTTTGTTGGAATGTCCTCCCCTAACCTTTGAATTTCCCCCTTCTTCCACAAGTGAGCTCCTTCTGGAGTTTGTCAAACTGAAGATAATTTGTTCCACTTTGTCTGCCATTGTTAGGATGCAAGGTCCTCTTCTGCCTTTCAAACCATTGACTATCTTCTCCTGTAATTCTGGAAGGGGGTCCTCACACAGTATGCTACCAGCCGGATGATGGGTTTTTTAAAGAAATGTTACTTCTCTATAACTCACCCTTTGTCCTGGCTTATGACATGCTATTGGCTTCCTGCACAATAGGCACAATGCCCACAATTGGCAGGGTTCCACTAAAACTTCTAACACCACTGTTTGGTAACTTTGCATCAGTGTGGTTGTGCTTTCCAGTTGTGTCCAGTGGACTTGGAGAGTAAGATATATACACACATGATTCATGTTATGTTCTGCAGGGCCTTCAACAGTTGCTGCAGCAACATTTTGTTGCTGTCTCGTCCGTCTTTGATTTGTAGTTAAACGACCAACATTTGGACCTCTTTTCTGTCGAGGCATACTATAAATAATACGTCTATATAAATTGATGAATAAGAATGTATAGAATATGCGTATAACAGAAAAAAGTACTTAAATACAAAGTACAAAATTGAATAAAAAGTATAAGAATAATAATTTTAATAGAATTTGGAAAATTGAATAAAGAAGTATGAGAATAATAATTTTAATAGAATTTGGATTAAAATTTACCTGAACTGTGATTCATTGCAATATGTAATGGAAAGTTGCAGTTGGATCAGCAACTACATAGATTCTCGTCTAAAAATTAACACTTGTTCAACACTTAAGTCCAATCAGTACACCTGGCTACACCATAGAACAATGGTTGCTCCCTGGTGTTCGCCTTCGTCAGCGTCACTCTCATGTCCCCAGCCAGGTCATCTGCATCGCGTTTGACGGCATTACGGACCTCCTCTTCTGTTGTCAGGCAGTCAAGGTCCCTTATCTCAAGAGTTGTCCTGGGTTCCAGGCTGCGGACAGAAGCAGACTCGCCCAACAATCCCCGCAACGCCTCACAGAAGCCCTCCTTATTGGTGGTCTTAGATCCCAACTCAAGGAGAACATCCCCATAGCGAGTGCGGCGGACGGACCTGATTTCAGTTCCCGTCGTCTCCTGGTTGGCATCTCTCCTGATCTGTGTCAGGACCTCCGCAAATGTCTTTCCCTCTGCAGGCTTGCTGAGCAGAGCATCGGGTCGAGCCTTCGGTGGACGCGTCCTCCTCCTCTCCGTGGTCGCCGGGACCTTGCAAGATCAAGTTCAAGATTAGTTCCAGCAGTGATACCGATAATACACAACCCTCCACATCTGTCCCTGCAACAAGGGGGCGAATACCAACTGTCAACTGGTCTTTGTGTATAATTTGCCAACTGAGGAAAAACAAAGGTTCTATCAAATT
Source organism: Magicicada septendecula (assembly GCA_034769895.1). Taxonomy (NCBI): domain Eukaryota; kingdom Metazoa; phylum Arthropoda; class Insecta; order Hemiptera; family Cicadidae; genus Magicicada; species Magicicada septendecula. The sequence goes on from CM068375.1 coordinate 348,862,407, forward strand.
GTCACAAGTATTAACTAAGAATGGTGAGAACAGTATTCACGAAATTGCCAAAAGCGATGAAGAACTACGTTGTCGAACTGCAGGATTAGATCTTATAGCATATGAAGCAAAATATCATAAATCATGCTACGCTAATCGATTCCAGAATAACACTGCTGATAAAAAAAATACACCCATCCAAGATGTCAGTTCTTTGGAAATTGCAATGACAATCCTCATAGAGGAATTAGATAAGGGTTTTAAGGCTGGCCATGTGTATTCCTTAGATCAAGTTACTGAACATTATCGTGGATTGGTGGCTGAAATTCAAGTCTGTGATGTATTTTCTGATACTCCTTATTTACTAAATATTTCAACCAAGGAAGTTGCTTCAGAAGACATCCAGAAAGATTTACTCACAGCGTTTGAAAGAGGAAAGGTTGCTACCAAAGCTTTTATTAATGATCGAATGCAGCCTGATTCCAATGTAACAGTATTCGACACAATATCAAGACAACTCAAAAACATTCAAAAGTTTAGGTAAAGTTGTTCCTGCAAAAGAAATAAAACGTAAAAGTAATGTGTCTGATGCTTTACTATTACGAAGACTTGTTGTTGCTGTCGATAGTGGCCGAAATGTTGATTTGAAACAGTTACTTCAATATGAATTGCATGATGTCCCACTGTCACTAGCAACATATGACGGATGTCTTCGTCTTCCAACAAATAAAGCCATGCTCGGTACAATTTTGATAGGGGATAATGGTGTAGATATCCTTCCTGTAGAAGAACGTGGTATGCGTACATGCTACATCATTGATGCTATGGGCGTAGTAAAAGCACTCGGAAAGCCAAGTAAAGCAAAAACCTTTGGTGATCTAGCGGACTCATTTGTGAAGTTAGTATTGCAGAATTTCTCTGAACATACTACGAGAATTGATGTTGTCTTTGATAGCTACAAAAATAATTCTATTAAATCAGCAACTAGGGCCAAACGCAAAAGCAAGAGCACCCCCCTAGTAAGACGTGACATACAAGCTAGAAATGTTCCCTTGCCACAGAATTGGAATGGATTTATTAGTCTTCTTGAGAATAAAAAAACTCTAACTCACTTCCTCTCAAATCAGTTGATGGATGTATCCTCTAAGAAATTAAACCCAAACCAGGTTGTAGTGACAGCAGGTGGTTATGAACAGTATGATAAGGCTACTTCCACATCTGGAATTCTGTCAAATTCATTATTTGCAAACCACGAAGAAGCAGATACGAGGATTTTGCTTCATGCAAAAGATGCAACTAATAATGGATACAGTCGGATTGTTGTGCAATGAAAGATACAGATGTGCTAGTTATGTTAGTGAACATGTTTCAAGAAATTCACGCAGACGAAGTATGGATGTCCAAAGGAACATCATCACAGAAAATATTCGTCCCTGTGCATACAATATTCTCAGGCATACCAACTGATGTGCGAGAATCTATTATTGGTTTTCACTCGATAACTGGATGTGACACAACCAGTCAGCCAAATGGCATTGGCAAGAAGACTGCATGGGAAGTTTATCTGAAAAATCCTAAATTGCTTGCAGAAATTGGTGTTGGAACATTATCGGATAGTGCAATCAAATCGGCTGAAGATTGTTTTATTAGCATTTACTCGCGCTCTCTACATAATGCAGATACTTCAAAATCAATCAATGAACTTCGGTAATTACAGTTTGGGAAAAAATCACCAGAAATGCTTCCTCCTACATATGCTTCATTGAAGCTACACATCCAACGTGCACATTACCAAGCATTTGTATGGAAAAAAGCACTGGAGGCTAAGCCATTGTTGCCTGATTTCCTTGATTGCGGATGGTACGATGATAATGGTGAATTAAAACCTAAATTGATGGGAAAAGATCCATTTCCACCCACATACAAGCAGCTCGTGCAGTGCGGATGTACTACAGATTGTGCTCGATCTAATTGTGTGTGTACAGTAAACAAGCTACCATGTCTCAAAGTGTGTGGGTGTTTTCTTGAGCAGTGTAAGAACATATATTCAAACCAGGATGATGAGGATGAAACAATGTAACTCTTGAATTTATATTCTATCACACAGGGAAGTTAGGCCCCGCATAAAGGACATTTTTAATTGTGGTTTTCATGTTTGAGTAAAAGAATAAATATCATGTTTAATTGTGGTTTTCATGTTTGAGTAAGAAGAAATATCATTATCTTTGTTTAATAAAGGAAGATTGTAATAGTTGAAAAATAATTAAATAAAAGTTCATTTAATGCCATATATTGGTCCCCATTTTGAAAAATGGGAGATGGGTTGTATGTATGAATAAATTAATGACTTTTGTGAACTCCTTGACCCCAAAAACATATAATTTGACACCAAGATCAAGTTTTTAGGTTGAGTGGTTTCCAAAGTACGAACAATCAAATATTTGCATCCGCCATTTTCCAAAATGGCGTCCATAAAAGAGGGTCCCACTCATACACAGTGACCACCGGTCAAAATATCATCTGTACTACTGTAATATAAAATCTAGCATGGTGGTTGCTAGTTAGGTTACAGGGTGAGCCAACTTTGTAATTTTACATATTTTACTAAATGCGCCTCCCTACTATTACTACTTATTTCCCGCACTAAATGAAATAAAGACATGTTGCTGAACGCACCGACTAGACAGGAATGACCTACGACTACAGACGGTGGAGCGATAAGATAACTTATAATTATTCTTGTATAGTGTACGACAGTCTGTAAATGAGAGAATATCATTTTAACTAATCAGTAAACAGAGATAGCAAATTCTAAGAACTATACTCAGTTTAATGAAAGATGAACCAAATGCCAATGCCAATGCTTTGTGGTTGTATAACGCAAAAGACCCTCGACGGGTCGCATAAATATTTTAGATAATAATTTTTCCCTTATTGCCTGACCTAACTTTCGCTCATTGCAAGCATCATCAGAGGCTGCCGCTACGAGTGCTGTCCGTTCTGTTTTAGGAGATGTGTGTGTGTGTGTGTGTGTTATGACCAAATAATATGTGTGATTTAATTGTGTCCCTTTCGTTTAGGTTGTTGTTTTCATGCGTTTTCGTGTGTTTTTATATTTCCAGTTGCTCGAGTGTGTCTAGTTTTCGGCCTTTCGTGTGTACGTGTAGAATTTCTGTCCTGTTGTTAAAGTTTGTTCACGTGTGGTCTCCATCAATGAGATAGTTTGCAAAGGTGGGTTCGGTGGTGGTGTGTAACGGTTTCATGTGTTCAATGTATCTCTGTTGGAAGCTGCGTCCTGCCTGGCCTATGTAGAATTTGTTACATTCTGAGCAGTTTAGTATGTAAATGTCAAAGTAAATCAAATTAGTTTAGCTGTTTGTGTGTGTGTGTGTGTGTGTGTGTGGTTTTGACACCGTGTGTTCTGTTTTGTTTGTGGGTCTGTACGCAGTGTTGTACAAACGACGGCGCCGTCTCCAAAAACAGAACGACAGTGCTCCCAGCGGCAGCCTCTGATGAAGTGCGCAATGAACAAAAGCAGGATCAGGAAATAGCAGTGACGGCTCGTCCATAAGATTCAATGGTTCAGTGAACCCCTCTAAATAATTTAAATATGTTTAAGGATTTGTTGAGATAATGGTTTCATGTTTAAATAACAAAATTTGCGGGATTAATTTTGTTGACTGAACAGTAATGGATTCGCGTAATAGGCGAATTGCTCGCTACTATTGCTTGGAGGCAAAACAGCTCTCAGCACCTCCTTGGACTGTGTAGACAGCTTTGGAAGAAGAAATCAGTATACACAAAATTACATTCAACAGTCGCTAATCCGGAGTGTAAGCGATATAGACGAATAGTTCCGACGAGGGCCGAACCGCACTGACCGGGAATTTTAACATTTTCATAATACTGCCATTCGCCATTATTATGATTTTCCCACATGATTTGTCCGTTTACCATCAGTTTTGTGTCAGATTTCTCTATTTCATACAGAATGCAATGAAAACGTGTGCAGTAAAGTCTTAAAATCAAATAAAATAGTGAAGTATTGTATTTCGAAAATAAAGTGCCTTTAATGTATTCACTAAATAATTATATTAACGTTAAACTGATCGAAACGTGTATAACCTTTAAAGTGTTTGCTGGTATTTTTGTGTGTCAGCTCATTTATTTGGTAAAATGAATAGTGTTCAATCTATTTTTAAAACAAATTGTTCCTCTCTCTCTCTCTCTATAATAAACAAATGCAAAATTAAGGAACTCGGTAGGCCGCTTCCTGTTTTAAATATTAAACAGAAATATTTAACTATCCTTTTATTTAACTATATATTTTTATATAATTTACACACATAATAATTTACAAACAGCATAAACATAACTTAATATTACGCCTACTAAAAGTTGTCAATAGTTATGACTTCATGTTGAGACCCGCACCGTGTGTTATTTGGAATGGGATAATTACTCTTACTCCAATCTTAGTAGAAACATTCAGACATTGTACCCCCAACTGTCAGAACCACGAGCCGCCACTGGGTACTAGGATATTTTTTTGTTATTTAAAGTACTGTATATCGCACTGGAATAATGTTTATGAGTCCTTAGTGATATTAGGACACGTCATGGACAACGAATTTGTCAATCTTTGGCAACAGCAAACAGTCGTGTTCATTTGCCCAGGATTTAAAACGTTGAGATCGCGCAAGATTCTTCTGTTGAGCACCGTGTTAATGTTAATGCTTTAATACTCTTTCGATCAAACCGTTAACGTCGACATCAAAGCAACTGTTATCAGTCGTAATTAATTTTTCATCTCGCATCAGTGTAGATAGGCCTACTTTGTGCCAGCATATCATTAAACAACGACAATACCCACAGAAGAATGACGACGACACGACCAGTGCTAGGCTACGGTTAATGAATACTTATTGTGGGAACGCCGCGTCAACGTGGAATCAAAACAAAAAAGACAATATTTAAACAAACAAAAAATTGGTGTAGCAAAACACAATTTTCAGGCTTGGCATACAATTTAATTGTTATACGAGTTTTGATCAAAAAGTTCGTGCAATTTTGCAAATTTCCATCGCTACACGTGTCCGATTAAAAAACTGATTTTCTGTGATGTTTGTACACATGTTAGTGAAAATCGTCTAAAATTATTGCACTATTTGATCAATAGTTTAGATTTCACAGCTAATTGAGTAAGTCGCCCTTAAGTGTATTAGGTGATTTTTTTGTCATTCTACAACGCAAGATTGAAGAACATGGATTAAATTTGTGTAAGCTTTGCGATAAACTGCTCTATCCTGGTAAACGTGTTCTAAAGGCTTCTGGTAAAACTGCTGTAGTAGTAGTAGTAGTGGTGGTGGTGGTGGTGGTAGTGGTAGTGGTAGTGGTTTTTTTTGCGGGGGAGGAAAAATGCATTATGCACCATCAGGAGACACCCGACTGGTCTCCCGGTGTGTGGGACTCGCACCCACTAAAAAACCTCCACTTTACAGGCAGGGAACCCCCCCTGGAACATCTATTCGTATGGCTTCAGGGTAGCACCTCGTATTGCGCCTACTAGGCTTCTACAGCTTTATCTATATCATCGACCTGTGAGACGGTCCAGTTCAGGCTTCTTTTGCCGCAGGACCATCCTCACGAAGGTCACAACCATGTCCCAGTTCTCTTTGCTGTTGAGCATGACGCCTATGATGTTATCAGGCGTCATGGGGCCTACTTGAACTAGTTAGTAGTTAAATAATCATATTTAAACTAAGTGTAGAACTGCGCATGAGTACTCAAAATTTTTGAACACATTCATACTACATTTTTAGAATAGTGTAGGATAGGAAGGTAATATTTAAAGACAGAAATTAGCAAATTAATAGTATAGTATTTTGGTACTGAAAACAGCTGATTGAAAAGTCGTCATATCGGTTGGCTTTCAGTACCGTAATTGACCTTTTGTAGTAAGTTTGCACAGATACAGAGCAGACAGCTGTTGAGGTTAGAGTACCGTAGTTTGGCGCCGTTCCCACACATAAGGGAAATTTACCTTCCAGCAGGGAAATTGGACTTCGAATATTTGTCATCAGTGCATGAGTACTGTATAGGACTTAGTTACTTTTTCTGTAGAGAACTTTGGACATTTTTTTGATTTGTTAATATAATAAGGTGTAAATTGGACTTAGTCATTTTTCATAGTTATGCATAAAGTGTAGTACTTCAGATGTAATCCGAATCGGATTAATTGTAAATTTTTTGTGAATTTTATTTTTGGACTTTAGATCGTTGAGAGCTTAGAGAGATTTTCTTTGGATTTTTGTGTGTGTATACAAGTACAAATTACATAGGAATACTTGTTGTAAGACAATTTATTAAATCTTTGAGCTCTATAGAGAGCATTAAATTTTGTGTGTCTCGGATTGTGACTTTATTATAAAGTTGAATTAGTCTAAATAAGTTTAAGCATGGAATTAGGGTCAGTGCTGTAGTATAATAATATGGAAAACAGTCCCAATACAGCGGAAGGAACGCCGAGCCCCTTCGAGAAGAGCTCGCGGGTACAAAGGAATCCTCCGGGGAGTACACAGAGAGGGGTGGGGCAAACAACTGCCCAAAAGATACCTGCAGGCAAGAGCTCTGCAGATGAACAGAGGGAGCCGGACACGAGCAACGAGGGGGAGATGTGGCGATACTGTTGCTCTCTTCTCAACAGCATGAAGACTGCCACGGACAGGCAGAAAAACATCTCAATGGAGGTGAAATCTGGCCTATCCAAACTACGGGAGGCGTTGGAAGTCCTCGAGTTCCTGCGAGCACCCAAGCAGGTGAAGGGAGCAGACCGTGCCACACAGACGGAGGAGGGTCAAGAAAGTGGGGCCTCGTCTTCTGCGGGAGGTGGCAGTAAGCGAGCTGCCACCAACCCCCTTACACAAGAAGGTAAAAGAAGACACACCCGGTGTATGGAAGACGGTGCAGTCCAGGAGATCGGTCCGCGAAGCGAAAAGACGGCTACAGAAGAAGGAGCCCGGGAAGGAGACCAAGGCCCCGGCGACCACGGAGAGGAGGAGGACGCATCCACCGAAGGCTCGACCCGATGCTCTGCTCATCAAGCCTGCAGAGGGAAAGACATTTGCGGAGGTCCTGACACAGATCAGGAGAGATGCCAACCCGGAGACGACGGGAACTGAAATCAGGTCCGTCCGCCGTACTCGCTATGGGGATGTTCTCCTGGAGTTGGGATCTAAGACCACCAATAAGGAGGGCTTCTGTGAGGCGTTGCGAGGAGTGTTGGGCGAGTCTGCTTCTGTCCGCAGCCTGGAACCCAGGACAACTCTTGAGATAAGGGACCTTGACTGCCTCACAACAGAAGAGGAGGTCCGTAATGCCGTCAAACGCGATGCAGATGACCTGGCTGGGAACATGAGAGTGACGCTGACGAAGGCGAACACCAGGGAGCAGAAGATGGCGATTGTGAAGCTGGGGGAGCGAGGAGCGGCTAAACTCCTCGAAACTGGCCGCATACAGATCGGATGGGTGTATGGCAGAGTGCGCCGAAGGGCCCTGGTGATTCGCTGTTACGCCTGCTTTGGTTTTGGCCATCGTCAGGCGGACTGCAAAGGGCCCGACAGAAAGAAGGCGGGTATATGCATACAGTGTGGCTGTGCAGGCCATCTGAAAAAAGACTGCCAAGCTGTCGGGTATCTGTGCGGTCTTTCGACAGGCGCTTGGGAGGGCCCAGAGTAAGCTTGGCCGATGAAGATCCTCCAGGGAAACCTGCATAGGAGCAGGACGGCGGACGCCCTCCTGGAGCAGCTGAAGCTGGACGTGGGTCCCAATCTTCTGATTATCAGCGAGCAGCACCACGATAGAGAGGAACCGGGAAGGTATGCTGACTTACTCGGGACGGCTGCAATCTGGATTCCCGACCGACCGTGCCGCTCCCTTCAAGCCATGGTGCCGGAAGTGGTTTCGTGTGGGTGAGATGCGAGGACATCACTTATGTGAGCTGCTACCTCACCCCTAACGAGATCGAATTTCGTGAGAAAGTGGACAAATTGGAAGACACGATTCGTGAGATGGAAGGACCCTGCGTGGTCGCTGGAGACTTCAACGCCAAAGCGGTGGAGTGGGGAATGCCTGCGACGTGCGCCAGGGGACGGTACGTGTTAGAGATGGCAGCAAGAGTCGGGCTCGCGGTGGCCAATGTGGGCGGTGTCTCAACTTTTAGAAGATCTGGTTACGCCGAGACAATCCCGGACATTACTTTGGTGTCCGACGCATTGGCGCACAGCGTCATGAACTGGGAGGTGCTGGAAGATTATACTGGTAGTGATCACCAGTATATCACTTTCACCCTGCGGAGAGTTCAGCATTCGCCCATAGCTGAACCCAGCCGAACACCTGACTGGAACGTGTCCAAACTGGACGTGGAGTTGTTGCAGGATGTCATCGCGATCGGAAAGGAGGCGGTGATGAACAGCTTGGGTCCGACAGAGGAAGTCGTCGGTGCGACAATGCGCCTCATACGGAATGCCTGCGATGTGTCTATGCCCAGGAGAGCAAGACGCCGCGGGGGGAAGACAGTGGCGTACTGGTGGACAGACGAGATTGCTGACCTCAGGAGACGTTGCTTGCGCTCGCGTCGCATGGCGACTAGAAACAGATGGAGAAACGCGATTGCAGCAGCCGAAGCGCAAGACGAATATCGGCTCGCCAGGAAAAGACTGAAGGAGGCCATCAACAGAAGCAAGCGGCTCAAGTGGGAGACCCTCAGGAATGATCTAGATTCTGATCCCTGGGGTATGGGTACAGGCTTGTAATGAGCAGGCTTGGAGCCCGGTCTCGTAGCCCAAGGATGGACGAAAATCGGATGCGCTTCATCGTGGACGGTCTATTTCCTCGTCACCCACTGAGGGATCGTGAGGAGTATCCAGGCCCATTGGAAGACGTCCCGATTTTCAGCGAGGACGAGCTATCACTAGCTGCTAGCTCCCTGCGCAACAAGAAGGCACCAGGGCCGGATGGTATACCTGCGGAAGTGCTGAGGGTGGTCGCTAGATCCTGCCCCCAGGTGCTACTCAATATGTACAACCGTTGCCTCAAAGACGGAGTCTTCCCGAAGAGGTGGAAGATCCAGAGACTAGTCTTAGTCGGCAAAGGGAAGGGCGGCCCGAATTCCCCGTCGGCATACAGACCTCTTTGTATGCTGGACACGGCGGGGAAACTACTGGAACGTCTACTCAGGCCTCGCCTAGTAGCGGCAATTCGGGATGCGGGAGATCTGTCAGCGAGGCAGTACGGGTTCAGAACGGCCAGATCCACCATTGGAGCCATACAGGAGATCTTGAATGCCGTCCAGGTGGCCCAGCGGGGTAATCACTTCTCCAGAAGGATGGTGCTACTCGCTACACTGGACGTACGCAACGCCTTTAATTCGGCCAGGTGGACAGACTTGCTAGCTGCTCTGGAGGACGTCTTTCAAGCGCCGGACTACCTGCTCCGGATAATACGAAGTTACTTGAGGGACAGGGAGCTCCGGTACGACACAGCAGATGGGCCACGCAGCAGAGAGATAACAGGAGGCGTAGCTCAAGGCTCTATCTTGGGGCCCGACCTGTGGAATGCCTTCTATGATGGAATCCTCCGGATGGAGATGCCAGATGATACCTTTCTGGTAGCATATGCTGATGACGTGGCTGCCGTGATCACCGCGAGAGACGCAGAGGAGGCGCAGCGGATGCTGAACCAGGTCATGCGCGGGGTCCGCATCTGGATGAACGAACACGATCTGAGCCTTGCGACGGAGAAGACAGAGATTGTGCTGCTCACTCGACGACGTATACCCACAATCACACAGTTCGTGGTGGGGGAAAAGGCGATAATATCAAAGCCAGCGGTGAAGTATCTAGGGGTGCACCTGGATACTAAGCTTTCCTACTGGGAGCAAATTCGATGTTCCTCGGAGAAAGCCGCTAAGGTCGTTGCTGTGCTAAGCAGACTAATGGCAAATGTCGGAGGCCCAGCTGCAGGAAGACGGCGACTGCTGATGTCGGTGACCAACTCCATCCTCTACGGATGCGAGGTCTGGGCCGACGCACTGAAGCAAGAAAAATACCGCAAGCAGATGGCCGCGGTACAACGAAGAGGAGCACTTCGGATTGCAAGCTCCTACAGAACGGTGTCGGAACCAGCAGTGTTGGTCGTCGCTGGAGTAATGCCAATAGATCTGATGGCTGAGGAGAGAAGGAGGGTCTACACAACCAAGGAAGACTTGGGGTTTGTAGAAGCAAGAGCAGTGGCCAGGGCACACTCCATGCGGAGCTGGCAACTACAATGGGAGCAGGAGAGTCGAGCTAGGTGGACGGCGAGGCTGATTGGGAACCTCCCTGAATGGGTGGACAGAACGCACGGCGAGGTAGATTATTACCTTACTCAATTCCTGACAGGGCATGGTTATTTCTGTGCATACCTGCGAAGGATGGGTAAGATGGAGGATCTGTCGTGCGTGTATGGCGACTCAGACTCTGATGACGCTCATCATACTTTTTTCGAGTGTCAACGGTGGGTGCTGGAGAGGCGAGGACTCGAATCGGAGATTGGCCCCATGACGCCTGATAACATCATAGGCGTCATGCTCAACAGCAAAGAGAACTGGGACATGGTTGTGACCTTCGTGAGGATGGTCCTGCGGCAAAAGAAGCCTGAACTGGACCGTCTCACAGGTCGATGATATAGATAAAGCTGTAGAAGCCTAGTAGGCGCAATACGAGGTGCTACCCTGAAGCCATACGAATAGATGTTCCAGGGGGGGTTCCCTGCCTGTAAAGTGGAGGTTTTTTAGTGGGTGCGAGTCCCACACACCGGGAGACCAGTCGGGTGTCTCCTGATGGTGCATAATGCATTTTTCCTCCCCCGCAAAAAAAACCACTACCACTACCACTACCACTACCACTACCACCACCACCACCACCACTACTACTACTACTACAGCAGTTTTGCCAGAAGCCTTTAGAACACGTTTACCAGGATAGAGCAGTTTATCGCAAAGCTTACACAAATTTAATCCATGTTCTTCAATCTTGCGTTGTAGAATGACAAAAAAATCACCTAATACACTTAAGGGCGACTTACTCAATTAGCTGTGAAATCTAAACTATTGATCAAATAGTGCAATAATTTTAGACGATTTTCACTAACATGTGTACAAACATCACAGAAAATCAGTTTTTAAATCGGACACGTGTAGCGATGGAAATTTGCAAAATTGCACGAACTTTTTGATCAAAACTCGTATAACAATTAAATTGTATGCCAAGCCTGAAAATTTTGTTTTGCTACACCAATTTTTTGTTTGTTTAAATATTGTCTTTTTTGTTTTGATTCCACGTTGACGCGGCGTTCCCACAATAAGTATTCATTAACCGTAGCCTAGCACGGGTCGTGTCGTCGTCATTCTTCTGTGGGTATTGTCGATGTTTAATGATATGCTGGCACAAAGTAGGCCTATCTACACTGATGCGAGATGAAAAATTAATTACGACTGATAACAGTTGCTTTGATGTCGACGTTAACGGTTTGATCGAAAGAGTATTAAAGCATTAACATTAACACGGTGCTCAACAGAAGAATCTTGCGCGATCTCAACGTTTTAAATCCTGGGCAAATGAACACGACTGTTTGCTGTTGCCAAAGATTGACAAATTCGTTGTCCATGACGTGTCCTAATATCACTAAGGACTCATAAACATTATTCCAGTGCGATATACAGTACTTTAAATAACAAAAAAATATCCTAGTACCCATTGGCGGCTCGTGGTTCTGACAGTTGGGGGTACAATGTCTGAATGTTTCTACTAAGATTGGAGTAAGAGTAATTATCCCATTCCAAATAACACACGGTGCGGGGCTCAACATGAAGTCATAACTATTGACAACTTTAAGTAGGCCTAATATTAAGTTATGTTTATGCTGTTTGTAAATTATTATGTGTGTAAATTATATAAAAATATATAGTTAAATAAAAGGATAGTTAAATATTTCTGTTTAATATTTAAAACGGGAAGCGGCCTACCGAGTTCCTTAATTTTGCATTTGTTTATTATAGAGAGAGAGAGAGAGGAACAATTTGTTTTAAAAATAGATTGAACACTATTCATTTTACCAAATAAATGAGCTGACACACAAAAATACCAGCAAACACTTTAAAGGTTATACACGTTTCGATCAGTTTAACGTTAATATAATTATTTAGTGAATACATTAAAGGCACTTTATTTTCGGAATACAATACTTCACTATTTTATTTGATTTTAAGACTCTACTGCACACGTTTTCATTGCATTCTGTATGAAATAGAGAAATCTGACACAAAACTGATGGTAAACGGACAAATCATGTGGGAAAAATCATAATAATGGCGAATGGCAGTATTATGAAAATGTTAAAATTCCCGGTCAGTGCGGTTCGGCCCTCGTCGGAACTATTCGTCTATATCGCTTATACTCCGGATTAGCGACTGTTGAATGTAATTTTGTGCATACTGATTTCTTCTTCCAAAGCTGTCTACACAGTCCAGGAGGTGCTGAGAGCTGTTTTGCCTCCAAGCAATAGTAGCGAGCAATTCGCCTATTACGCGAATCCATTACTGTTCAGTCAACAAAATTAATCCCGCAAATTTTGTTATTTAAACATGAAACCATTATCTCAACAAATCCTTAAACATATTTAAATTATTTAGAGGGGTTCACAGAACCATTGAATCTTATGGACGAGCCGCCACTGCTATTTCCTGATCCTGCTTTTGTTCATTGCGCGCTTCATCAGAGGCTGCCGCTGGGAGCACTGTCGTTCTGTTTTTGGAAACGGCGCCGTCGTTTGTACAACACTGCGTACAGACCCACAAACAAAACAGAACGCACGGTGTCAAACACACACACACACACACACACACACACACACACACACACACACACACACACACACACACACACACACACACACACACACACACACACACACACACACACACACACACACACACACACACACACACACACACACACACACACACACACACACACACACACACACACACACACACACACACACACACACACACACACACACACACACACACACAGCTAAACTAATTTGATTTACTTTGACATTTACATACTAAACTGCTCAGAATGTAACAAATTCTACATAGGCCAGGCAGGACGCAGCTTCCAACAGAGATACATTGAACACATGAAACCGTTACACACCACCACCGAACCCACCTTTGCAAACCATCTCATTGATGGAGACCACACGTGAACAAACATTAACAACAGGACAGAAATTCTACACGTACACACGAAAGGCCGAAAACTAGACACACTCGAGCAACTGGAAATATAAAAACACACGAAAACGCATGAAAACAACAACCTAAACGAAAGGGACACAATTAAATCACACATATTATTTGGTCATAACACACACACACACACACACACACACACACACACACACACACACACACACACACACACACACACACACACACACACACACACACACACACACACACACATCTCCTAAAACAGAACGGACAGCACTCGTAGCGGCAGCCTCTGGTGAAGCTTGCAATGAGCGAAAGTTAGGTCAGGCAATAAGGGAAAAATTATTATCTAAAATACTTATGTGACCCGTCGAGGGTCTTTTGCGTTATACAACCACAAAGCATTGGCATTGGCATTTGGTTCATCTTTCATTAAACTGAGTATAGTTCTTAGAATTTGCTATCTCTGTTTACTGATTAGTTAAAATGATATTCTCTCATTTACAGACTGTCGTACACTATACAAGAATAATTATAAGTTATCTTATCGCTCCACCGTCTGTAGTCGTAGGTCATTCCTGTCTTGTCGGTGCGTTCAGCAACAAGTCTTTATTTCATTTAGTGCGGGAAATAAGTAGTAATAGTAGGGAGGCGCATTTAGTAAAATATGTAAAATTACAAAGTTGGCTTACCCTGAAACCTAACTAGCCACCACCATGCTAGATTTTATATTACAGTAGTACAGATGATATTTTGACCGGTGGTCACTGTGTATGAGTGGGACCCTCTTTTATGGACGCCATTTTGGAAAATGGCGGATGCAAATATTTGATTGTTCGTACTTTGGAAACCACTCAACCTAAAAACTTGATCTTGGTGTCAAATTATATGTTTTTGGGGTCAAGGAATTCACAAAAGTCATTAATTTATTCATACATACAACCCATCTCCCATTTTTCAAAATGGGGACCAATATATGGCATTAAATGAACTTTTATTTAATTATTTTTCAACTATTACAATCTTCCTTTATTAAACAAAGATAATGATATTTCTTCTTACTCAAACATGAAAACCACAATTAAACATGATATTTATTCTTTTATTCAAAAATGAAAACCACAATTAAAAATGTCCTTTATGCGGGGCCTAACTTCCCTGTGTGATAGAATATAAATTCAAGAGTTACACTGTTTCATCCTCATCATCCTGGTTTGAATATATGTTCTTACACTGCTCAAGAAAACACCCACACACTTTGAGACATGGTAGCTTGTTTACTGTACACACACAATTAGATCGAGCACAATCTGTAGTACATCCGCACTGCACGAGCTGCTTGTATGTGGGTGGAAATGGATCTTTTCCCATCAATTTAGGTTTTAATTCACCATTATCATCGTACCACCCGCAATCAAGTTGTGCCGATTAATTTATATCGGCGCGAATAATCAAAAACCGTGTACGGTATTTAACGATAGAGCCGACAAAAAATACTGTACTGTATTTAGCGGCAGCATTTACAATACTGTAATGAGGTATCTAAGTGTGCCTGATTGGTGCTGCGCTCTGGAGCTCGCTGCTGATTGCGAGTTCAGAAAGCCAGAAAAAGCGATTTTAAACCTGTCTTTATCCTGGTTCCGAATCGAACAGACGCCTGGCCGTCTTCTCCGACAGAAAGAAGTTTTTAGTTGCACCATCTTCATGTATGGCAGGCTAAACTAATACAGATCTGCGGGTCCCTCGCCGGAAGTCGAGGAACAGCTCCATCCTGAACATGAAAATCTATACTCTCTCTCAACTTCACCTGCCGGAGGAGAATAGCGAGGAAGGGCCACAAACACCCTAACATGTAGACTAGAGTACCACCATTTCACACCATGCAATATATCAGGTGACACTAAACCAATTTATTTATACACCGTGTGATGTAACCCACTAGAACCCGTGGACATATAGCCACACTACATCAATGACTTTAAGCTTTAAACATTTTAATTGGGTCCCCGGTTAACGGGACAGAATAGTGCGTGGACTTGGGGGGGGGAACCTTTTGTACATTTTGTAACTCTGTTTGTATAAACTGTGAGCCCAGAGGTTGGCATGTATCTGTGGCTGCTTACCATTCAGGCGTGTAAATTTCCTTCTTGTTTTCAGTATAAGGGTTACCTTAGTGCTACTAATTCATTCAATCAACATGTAATTTCACTCGTTAAATTTAGTTTTCATTTTATGCTTTAATTTCACATTTTTATATACAGTATGGGTCATATAGGGACAGAAGTTTTTTTGGTAGTTAAGTCGGGTCACCAGTTTAATCCTGTATAGGTGGATTTTCATGCAGACTTGAACATGCTCTTGGGACAGGTTGAGTTATGCACTATCTTGCCTAGGAACATGTCGGCCTTTGGGCCAAATTAATTTTAAAAGGTTATAAGGCATTATGACACGTTACTGTTTTCAATATTTAACAAAATTTATCATATTTAAATTCTTTTAATTGATTATGATCACTTGTGTGTTTACTGGATTCTAATTGTAATTAACTCCAAGTCTAAGTGCTCAATGTGGGAGCACTTTATAATAGTATCAGGCATTATGCCAACTCCTGAATTTAGTATGTCCTGGGGCCACTGGTGTTACAAACATATATCTTATTATACACATATAATATGTTATACACATGTAAGGTATTAAGACCTTGCAATAGGTGTTACGTGCAAGGTTATTTTATAAATTGTTAATTATGTACCTCATGGGGTGAAAAGGGTGTGGCAAGATTTAATGATAGATGTTATAATTGTCCTGTGTTGTGGAACGTGTATATGTATTGTATATTCGTGTGTATTTTTGGGGGTTAGATATAGGGCTAAAAGGAGAATATAGATTTTATATTTATTAATTTTCAAATAATATTTTTAAAAGGAGAATATAGATTTTATATTTATTAATTTCCAAATAACATTTTTAAAGGAGAATATAGATTTTATATTTATTAATTTTGAAATAACATTTTTAAAAGGAGAATATAGATTTTATATTTATTAAATTTCAAGTGACATTTTTTAGGAGATATAATGAGTTTGGTTATAATGAAAAAATTTTATTGGTTGTTAATTTTGTGAGTTTTAATTGCAAGTCCCGTCTCACTGGATCCAGCGCATTTTTGGTTTCTCTAGGCTTTGGCCTAGTTGTAATTATCTTGTGGCCCCTCTTTAGAAAAAAAAACATAAAAAAAATATTTTACAAAAAACAAATTTTTTTTACAAATCAAAGTTAAAGAGGGGTTACATTTGGTAGCAGAGCGTGGTTGAGATTAGGGTCAACCCTTGGGTCCTTTGGGTGTGACGGGGCTTGCAAACTCAGGAAACATTTTGGGGTTCGAATAGAACTTAGAATAATCTCTAAAAGTCCCTATATCTATAAGTACATATGTTTTGTTAGGTTTAAGGTTTTGTGTATTATATGTGTATATACTTGCCCGCCTGTTGGTATCGTTGAACGGTAGGTTGCCACGCGGTGTGAAATTTTAAAGGGGGAAATTCCTTTGGAAACGCGAATTATCGCAGATCTGTGCCTAGGTGGAGATATGGTTCGCGTATTACCTTGCCCATAATAGGGAAGGCGTTTTCATTTATGCGGTATGGCCCGATCGGCAGGCGGTCTCCTCCGAGATACGGGAGCCGAAGTCATTACAAATTTTTTTTGAGAATTTGTCGTTGGTCGGTAAATTTGTCATGTTGTGTGCTAGTGTGTGTGTCGCGTTCCTTAATGTGTAGTGTTGTTGAGAGCTAGTTCAGGTAAGTGGGCTGAGTCCTCGCAACGGTAGGGGGACCCGCAGTCTGCTCGAAGGAAGAATATAGTACTCGAGTTTTTTCTGATTCCTGTGTTCTTATTGTCATTTGTTTTTCTACGGTGTTGTGTTTTTGTGTGCCGACCGCGAAGCTCGAGGATGAGTGTACTACACCCCGAGCTGTTTTTGCGCCACGAAATCGAGTTCGAGTTACGGGCCCGGGGGAGGGACCCTAAAGGGACGGTTATAGTATTACGACGGCAGCTCAGAGAAGCGCTGTCCGCGGGCGAAGCGCTCTCGAAGGTCACCATCGCTGACAAAGAGAGCGAGTTGGAGATATGTAACGAGAAGTGGGAGGAGCTGCGGGAATTAGCTCGCTGCGTAGACAGTTTGGAGGAGGGACCGGGGTGCTCCATCGGCGTCCGGCGAATCCGGCAACGCCTGCAGCATGTAATACACAGGCTGCAGAATCTTGAAGAACAATGGGGCGATCTTCAGCCGGCCCATTATGTAAAAGGTCTCATACTACAGATCACCTCGACCCTGCAGGGGTCTCAACCGGCTAGACCACCTACACCGGCTCCAGTTGCTGAGTCCGAGGTCTCAGCGGTAGCTTCGTCATAAAGAGCAATTGAGCCTGCTGCAAGTACCCCGGTTCTCGCCGGTTTGGGGGTGGCGTCATATCATAAGCTGCCCAACCCATTGTCTCATATCATCCAGCAATTACCGGTCGCGGATGGACTGGATGTGGAAAAATTGTTACCATTTTTCAAAACCGTTTTCCAATTGGTCGATTTCCCGGGCATGTCCGATCGAACGGTGCTCGAGCTCGTTTTCCCTTATTGTCGCGGCCCCATGGCTGAGAGGGTGGCGGATATAATGCGTCGTAGAGGTGGAGTGGCGGAGTTCCACCAGGAGGTGTTGGAGGTGTTCGTGCCCGGTAGATTAATGGAGCAGTTACGTCATCGACACTTTTATCGCGTGCAGGTGCGGGGCGAGAGTCTGGCCCAATTTGTACAACGGATTCGAGAAGTAGCTCGTATACTGGGACTGGGCATGTCGGAGGAAGAATTGGTCCAGAATATTCTTGACGGCGTCTCCTCCGAAGACAGGTTGCGTCTCGTTTTTGCTGGCGGCCGCGGTGGTTTGCGGACTTGGACCGGCTGTGTGTGATGACCAAGGCCATCCAGATGAGCGACCAGGCGAGGGGAGACAGCAGAGGGGAACTACCCAGACCTCAGAGAGCGGAAGGACGCAGTGAGCCTTCCCCCCCCCCGACAGGCCCAGTCAGTTCGAAATCGCGAGCAAAGGAAGGAAATAATCTGTTACAATTGTAACCGCCCGGGGCACGTGGCTAGATCTTGCACTCGAGGGCGCGCGCGTCCAGCACCTTCATCGTCAAGACCCATCCCAAAAAACTAAGTAGACAGGGGAAGATATGTCGGAGGATGTCTTCCCCTCGCTCTAAATCTGTACAACTTCCGACTACCTCCAGGCAATTGTTAGAATCCGACTCTTTCGACATCAAGGTCCCGTCCACTATCTCTCAACACCTTTCAGAATGCCCCTTTCTGTCGCTCGAGGTAAAAGGGGGTCAGCTCAGAGCGTTAGTTGACTCCGGTTCAGCCCGATCCATCATCTCATCTCGGGTATGCGCGGACCTTGAAAAGCAGGGCTTGATCAAGGGGTCGAACCTGTCGTCTGTAGTATGCTGGACTGCATCTCGGGAAATCTTGCCTATCTCCCAGGTGATTACCTTCAAAATTAAAATCGATGGGTTTTCTTGGGTGTGGCCTTTTCTGGTTTCTCCTGCTCTGGGAGTGGATTGTATTATTGGTGCCGATTTCATCGCGAAAAGTGGTCTCGTGCTGGACATCCAAGCGCACCAATGTTATTTTAAGTTTAATCGGGGATCTCTTATTCCATTCCTTGGGTACCAGGGAGCTAAGCCGGGTATCCAAGAGGTAGCTTGTCCCGATTCTGCACGAGATCATCTCACTCCATCCCAGCAGAGGGCCTTAGACCGATTGTGTGAGGAATTTCCAGAGGTGTTAACTCCTACTTTGGGACTCACACACCTGCTGGAGTATAAGATCCGTCTTACAGACTCTAAGGTAGTAAGGTCGCACCCGTACAAATTCGCACCTCCGAAGATGACCATTCTGCGAGAGAAGGTTCAAGAGTTGTTAGAACAAGGGGTGATTGAACCTTCTCATTCTAGCTATGCCAGTCCAGCATTTTTGGTACCTAAGCCTGGGGGTAAGCAACGTATGGTCATAGACTATCGGAAGTTAAATTCTAATATCGAGGTGGATTCCGTTCCCCTCCCAGACCTACATTCGGCCTTTGATTGGTTCAGTGGGGCCAGGTATTTCACCATAATCGATCTCAATGCGGCCTATCACCAGATTCCGTTGGCTAAAGAGAGTAGACCATACACGGCCTTTTGTGTACCTGGAATTTGTACCAATACACAAGGGTTCCCATGGGTTTGGCTGTGGGGGCCCAGCCACTCACTCGTCTTCTCGATACCGTTTTTCACGACGTGAAATTCAGGTTTGTTTTAATTATTTAGATGATTTGTTGGTATACAGTGAGACATTCGAAGATCATCTGGGTCATCTCAGAGAAGTGATGTGTCGGTTGAGGAGATCTGGCCTCACTGTCAATCCTGAGAAGGTTCGTTTTGCCCAAGAGAGTATTTCTTTTTTGGGCCACTTGGTTTCACACCGGGGCGTTACTGTCGACCCCGAGAGGACACAGGGCATCCGTGACTTCCCTCCCTCTAGGGATGCGAAGGGAATAGCGAGATTCGTAGGTATGGTCAATTTTTACCGACGATTCATACCTAATGTCGCTGAGATTGCCGCACCCTTGAACGAGCTGAGGAAGAAGGGCGCTAAATTTACATGGGGTGAGAGTCAACAGAAGGCTTTCCACACCTTGAAGGAGGCCATCATCTCCCCACCGGTGTTACGGATGCCCGACTTTTCGAAACCGTTTATACTACAGACGGACGCGAGTTCGGTTGCGCTCGGGGCAGTTCTATCCCAAGTTGTTGATGACTCTAGGCAGCCGGTGGCTTTTATTTCCCGGACATTGACCCAGCAAGAACGAAAATCATCTGTCTATGAGCTAGAGTGTTTAGCTGTTGTGTACGCTCTAGACAAGTTCAGGCGTTTCCTGGAACATGCTGAGTTCCTGCTCGAGACCGACAATCAGGCTCTCTCTTGGCTTCTGGCTCATCCCCGGCAACTGGGTAAAATTGGTAGATGGGTGGTAAAGATCTCATCCTTTAAGTTCAAAGTGCAACACATTAGGGGATCTCAAAATGTAGTTGCAGACGCCTTGTCCCGCATGTTTTCCCAGCCCAGTTATGCCCAATCTGAGCAACCCTGTTCCGTTCTGTTAGACTTTCCATTAGCTTTCACTGATGTGTTACCCCATCAGTTAAACGACGAAGAGCTGGGTCCAGTCATCCAAAATATAAAGGAGGGTAACGTACAGGCCCCTTACTTCTTGTCCAAGGGAGTCCTCTGTTGTAGAGAAAGAAAAGGACGTGCCCCTAAGATTGTGCTGCCTAGCAAGTTAGTGCCCATGGTCTTCAGTTATTACCACAATTCCCCAGTAGGAGGCCACAAGGGAATTTCTAAGACCATTTCGAGTATTAGGAGACATTTTATCTGGAAGGGCATGGATAGGGACATCGCGACCAGGGTTAAGAGCTGTCATCTATGTGGCTTGAGCAAGCCTGCCCAGAACACCAAGTTAGGGTTGTTGTCATCTGATGTGGCGAGCAGACCGATGGAGAAGTTGTTCATCGACTACGTGGGGCCTTTCCCCCGTAGCAAGTCAGGTAATGCTTACCTGCTTGTTTGTGTGGATGCTTTTTCAAAGTTTGCCTGGCTATTGCCCTTACGGCAGGCAACAGCTCGTTTAACCATAAGCGCGCTCCAGAACAATGTATTTCCGCATTTCGGTCTTCCGACCATCATTGTCTCGGACAATGGCCCGCAGTTCATTTCGGGTGAATTCCGGCGGATGTGTTTCGCCAGTGGGATCAAACACGTAACCACTTCCCCTTATTACCCCCAGCCGTCCCATGCGGAGAATTAGCTTTTAACACGGCCCGACATGAAGTCATCAGGCCGTGCCCTTTGAAATCCTATTTGGATTCTCGCCCGCACTCCCGTTGACCAATTTATGGAATATCGAAGATCTTCTGCCACGGGAGCCCGATAATAAAACTGCAGAGAGGTGGAAGGAAGCTCGGAAGAATTTGCTGCGAGCGCACGAGCGGGTCCGTCGACGTTATAATCAGGGGCGAATTCCAAACCCCTTCCGGATTGGGGACTGGATCTCTTGCCAAAGCCACCCACTCAGCTCAGCCGCAGACAAACGTGCCGCAAAGTTATGTTACCGCTGGTCAGGGCCATATCGCATCCTGGGGTTCACGTCACCGGTGACGGCCCGGCTGGGCGTACCGGGGGACGATTCTAAAATTATTGTTACTCATATTTCTAAATTGAAGCTCTGTCGGAGGGAATAAGCTGACTAATAGAAGTGGGGGGGGGGGGGGTAAGATTTGGGGGTTTCCATGTGTGTAGGAACGGTGATCCTTCGGTGGTGTGTGCTCCGGGGAAAAAGTAAGAACCTGATATGGTAGCGGGTAGATGTTCTCCACAGTCCCAGTGGCGTTCGTCTACTTCAGGGATGCGCCCCTGCCTGCGCGAGTCTTGGCTTTCTCCATTCGTCCTTATTTCGGAGGGAGCCATGTCCTTACCTACAGTCCCAGCTCATGACCGTTCAGAGATCCTTGCCCTTTCCATCTTCCCGATTTTCCTATCCTTCCCCTTGTATAAAACATAAATAGCAAAAAAAATTAGAAAAATAAAGATAAAAAAAAAAAGGTGTTAGAGAGTGGAGCGAAACATGTCGTGTGGATGAGGTCGGCTGTGCACTTCATCTACTCGATATGTTTTGGGCATGCCCTTGGAGTACACATGTAGTAGGTAATAAGAAGGACATAACCTTTGAGTAAACAAATTATGTGTCATGGAAACCTCCTCCCCCCGTTCTCTCCCTGGTCCTGTGGGATGTAAGTGGATTCATGGGATAAAGCATTATCGAAGTTTGAGGGGGTTAGTCCCCGTGGATTATAGGGCATGGGTCCCTGTTGAGGTAGCCTCGGAGTTCCCGCACAAGTGGTCAAGCCTCAGGAGTTCAGAACACAGGGTGCACCCGAACACTCTTTCTTCTTTTCTTCTTCTGTCTTTCTTGCTGCATGCTGGCCCTGATCAGGTCAGTGTGTAGTGCCAACACTCTCGCATACTACACGTCTTCTTTCTGTTTTTTCGACTTCCTTCTGAGCCACTGCTCTCCTGAGAACAAAGGCAACTGGGAAAACCGAGGAACACCTACGTTATTGTAAAAAAAAAACATTGGGGTACACTGCAGGGTGCTCCTCTGTCTACTTATGGGGCAACTATGTTGCCCTTTTGGGGTGGGGGTGTGCCGATTAATTTATATCGGCGCGAATAGTCAAAAACCGTGTACGGTATTTAACGATAGAGCCGACGAAAAATACTGTACTGTATTTAGCGGTAGCATTTACAATACTGTAATGAGGTATCTAAGTGTGCCTGATTGATGCTGCGCTCTGGAGCTCGCTGCTGATTGCGAGTTCAGAATCCAGAAAAAGCGATTTTAAACCTGTCTTTATCCTGTTCCGAATCAAACAGACGCCTGGCCGTCTTCTCCGACAGAAAGAAGTTTTTAGTTGCACCATCTTCATCTATGGCAGGCTAAACTAATACAGATCTGCGGGTCCCTCGCTGGAAGTCGAGGAACAGCTCCATCCTGAACATGAAAATCTAGACTCTCTCTCAACTTCATCTGCCGGAGGAGAATAGCGAGGACGGGCCACAAACACCCTAACGTGTAGACCAGAGTACACCATTTCACACCATGCAATATATCAGGTGACACTAAACCAATTTATTTATACACCGTGTGATGTAACCCACTAGAACCCGTGGACATATAGCCACACTACATCAATGACTATAAGCTTTGTTGAGTTATGCATGTCGGCCTTTGGGCCAAATTAATTTTAAAAGGTTATAAGGCATTATGACACGTTACTGTTTTCAATATTTAACAAAATTTATCATATTTAAATTCTTTTAATTGATTATGATCACTTGTGTGTTTACTGGATTCTAATTGTAATTAACTCCAAGTCTAAATGCTCAATTGGGAGCACTTTATAATAGTATCAGGCATTATGCCAACTCCTGAATTTAGTATGTCCTGGGGTCACTGGTGTTACAAACATATATCTTATTATACACATATAATATGTTATACACATGTTAGGTATTAAGACCTTGCAATAGGTGTTACGTGCAAGGTTATTTTATAAATTGTTAATTATGTACCTCATGGGGTGAAAAGGGTGTGGCAAGATTTAATGATAGATGTTATAATTGTCCTGTGTTGTGGAACGTGTATATGTATTGTATATTCGTGTGTATTTTTGGGGGTTAGATATAGGGCTAAAAGGAGAATATAGATTTTGTATTTATTAATTTTCAAATAATATTTTTAAAAGGAGAATATAGATTTTATATTTATTAATTTTCAAATAACATTTTTAAAAAGGAGAATATAGATTTTATATTTATTAATTTCCAAATAACATTTTTAAAAAGGAGAATATAGATTTTATATTTATTAATTTTCAAATAACATTTTTAAAAGGAGAATATAGATTTTATATTTATTAAATTTCAAGTGACATTTTTTAGGAGATATAATGAGTTTGGTTATAATGAAAAAATTTTATTGGTTGTTAATTTTGTGAGTTTTAATTGCAAGTCCCGTCTCACTGGATCCAGCGCATTTTTGGTTTCTCTAGGCTTTGGCCTAGTTGTAATTATCTTGTGGCCCCTCTTTAGAAAAAAAAAAAAATATTTTTCAAAAAACAAATTTTTTTTTACAAGTCAAAGTTAAAGAGGGGTTACAAAGTAAATCAGGCAACAATGGCTTAGCCTCCAGTGCTTTTTTCCACACACGTGCTTGGTATTGTGCACGTTGGATGTGTAGCTTCAATGAAGCATATGTAGGAGGAAGCATTTCTGGTGATTTTTTCCCAAACTGTAATTCCCGAAGTTCATTGATTGATTTTGAAGTATCTGCATTATGTAGAGAGCGCGAGTAAATGCTAATAAAACAATCTTCAGCCGATTTAATTGCACTATCCGATAATGTTCCAACACCAATTTCTGCAAGCAATTTAGTATTTTTCAGATAAACTTCCCATGCAGTCTTCTTGCCAATGCCATTTGGCTGACTGGTTGTGTCACATCCAGTTATCGAGCGAAAACCAATAATAGATTCTCGCACATCAGTTGGTATGCCTGAGAATATTGTATGCACAGGGACGAATATTTTCTGTGATGATGTTCCTTTGGACATCCATACTTCGTCTGCGTGAATTTTATTGAAACATGTTCACTAACATAACTAGCACATCTGCATCTTTCATTGCACAACAATCCGACTGTATCCATTATTAGTTGCATCTTTTGCATGAAGCAAAATCCTCGTATCTGCTTCTTCGTGGTTTGCAAATAATGAATCTGACAGAATTCCAGATGTGGAAGTAGCCTTATCATACTGTTCATAACCACCTGCTGTCACTACAACCTGGTTTGGGTTTAATTTCTTAGAGGATACATCCATCAACTGATTTGAGAGGAAGTGAGTTAGAGTTTTTTTATTCTCAAGAAGACTAATAAATCCATTCCAATTCTGTGGCAAGGGAACATTTCTAGCTTGTATGTCACGTCTTACAAGGGGGGTGCTCTTGCTTTTGCGTTTTGCCCTAGTTGCTGATTTAATAGAATTATTTTTGTAGCTATCAAAGACAACATCAATTCTCGTAGTATGTTCAGAGAAATTCTGCAATACTAACTTCACAAATGAGTCCGCTAGATCACCAAAGGTTTTTGCTTTACTTGGCTTTCCGAGTGCTTGTACTACGCCCATAGCATCAATGATGTAGCATGTACGCATACCACGTTCTTCTACAGGAAGGATATCTACACCATTATCCCCTATCAAAATTGTACCGAGCATGGCTTTATTTGTTAGAAGACGAAGACATCCGTCATATGTTGCTAGTGACAGTGGGACATCATGCAATTCATATTGAAGTAACTGTTTCAAATCAACATTTCGGCCACTATCGACAGCAACAACAAGTCTTCGTAATAGTAAAGCATCAGACACATTACTTTTACGTTTTATTTCTTTTGCAGGAACAACTTTACCTAAACTTTTGAATGTTTTTGAGTTGTGTCTTGATATTGTGTCGAATACTGTTACATTGGAATCAGGCTGCATTCGATCATTAATAAAAGCTTTGGTAGCAACCTTTCCTCTTTCAAACGTTGTGAGTAAATCTTTCTGGATGTCTTCTGAAGCAACTTCCTTGGTTGAAATATTTAGTAAATAAGGAATATCAGAAAATACATCACAGACTTGAATTTCAGCCACCAATCCACGATAATGTTCAGTAACTTGATCTAAGGAATACACATGGCCAGCCTTAAAACCCTTATCTAATTCCTCTATGAGGATTGTCATTGCAATTTCCAAAGAACTGATATCTTGGATGGATGTATTTTTTTTATCAGCAGTGTTATTCTGGAATCGATTGGCGTAGCATGATTTGTGATATTTTGCTTCATATGCTATAAGATCTAATCCTGCAGTTCGACAACGTAGTTCTTCATCGCTTTTGGCAATTTCGTGAATACTGTTCTCACCATTTTTAGTTAATACTTGTGACAATTTGATAGAACCTTTGTTTTTCCTCAGTTGGCAAATTATACACAAAGACCAGTTGACAGTTGGTATTCGCCCCCTTGTTGCAGGGACAGATGTGGAGGGTTGTGTATTATCGGTATCACTGCTGGAACTAATATTTGTGATGGGATTTTCCACAGCCTTTTCAAACCGTATTTTAAGTCTGTCAATGTTGCTCTTACTGCAAAAATTGGCATAACAACTTGCTTTATGCCATTTCGGATCTTTTAGCTCTAGTGTTTCTATGTCTGGCTCGAGACGCTTCAGTACATCCCAGTTATTTACATCACTATAAGATATACGTTTATAGTAGTATTCCTTAACACGATTTACTCCTTCTTTGCCACCATTTGTCAGATTTCCACTGGATACAAGTTGACAAAATATGCATAAATTCCACTTTGTTATCTGAAAGTCTTTACGCTTCACTGGCAATCTGGCAACAGGTATCAATGCTTGATCCATTTCAGATGTTTCACAGTTATAATGACTTCAAAGTTCCGCCATCATTACTTCATAATCTGAAACAAAAATTGTAAGTATTATGATAATGGTTGTTACGTATGGTAAATAGTGGTTAGGCGCATTGAGTAAAATGTGTAAAAATAAATTTAGCCATTTTGAAAAATGGGAGATGGGTTGTATATGTGAATAAATTAAACACTTTTTTGAATTCCTTGACCCCAAAAACATATAATTTGACACCAAGATCAAGTTTTTAGGTTGAGTGGTTTCCAAAGTACGAACAATCAAATATTTGCATCCGCCATTTTCCAAAATGGCGTCCAGAAAAGAGGGTCCCACTCATACACAGTGACCACCGGTCAAAATATCATCTGTACTACTGTAGTATAAAATCTAGCATGGTGGTTGCTAGTTAGGTTTCAGGGTGAGCCAAATTTGTCATTTTGGCCATCTGCCTCCCCACTATAATGAGAAGGGAGTGCAGTTTTTGAAGGATAAAGGTGTTTTACACAAA
Source organism: Magicicada septendecula (assembly GCA_034769895.1). NCBI lineage: Eukaryota > Metazoa > Arthropoda > Insecta > Hemiptera > Cicadidae > Magicicada > Magicicada septendecula. The sequence continues at coordinate 348,889,350 of CM068375.1, forward strand.
AGACGATACTGTGCGAATGGTTGTGAAATGACTCTTCAGCTGTCTGAAAAAATTTGTAGGTGGAGATGTGGTAAAACACAGCGTAGGACGACCGTCGGTTTACGTAACGGTACGTGGCTAGAGGGCAGCAGGCTGTCTTGTGATCTTCATAATTATTTTGGGAAGTTTTCACTATTATAATATTGTTACAAAACAGAAAAGACCCGCTGACTGCCTTTACCATTACTCGCTTTTGTTTCTATAATCAACTCGTATAAATCACACACACACACACACACACACACACACACACACACACACACACACACACACACACACACACACACACACACACACACACACACACACACACACACACACACACACACACACACACACACACACACACACACACACACACACACACACACACACACACACACACACACACACACACACACACACACACACACACACACACACACACACACACACACACACACACACACACACACACACACACACACACACACACACACACACACACACACACACACACACACACACACACACACACAGAGAGAGAGAGAGAGAGAGAGAGAGAGAGAGAGAGAGAGAGAGAGAGAGAGAGAGAGAGAGAGAGAGAGAGAGGCGAGACTGGACGCAGCTTTTAACTAATCAGTAAACAGAGATACCAAATTCTGATGAGAACTATACTCAGTTTAATGAAAGATGAACAAAATGCCAATGCCAATGCTTTGTGGTCGTATAACGCAAAAGACCCTTGTCGGAATAATGCTTACAAGACCTTATAAATTATCTTTTTCCTTAGTATTTTTCATTAGAAATGAAGCCTTTTAAACTTGAGCTATACTTTTCCCACACACTTTCATGAATACGAGTGAAATATTTTTATTTTTGCTTTACTGAAATTTTTCTCTCGTAAGTAACCGCTGCATTTTCGTGCCGTGTAGTGGACAAAGTGAATTCGTAGCGAATACAAAATGAAATATAGGCATATACGAGGTACAATGCGGTGCCAGTGAAATGTGGAAACCTTTCAATCCCTGCTCTATACAACCGCCCGCCCTTGTCCATTATTCAGCGTGTGTCAATAATACAGCCCATCGGTTTGTATACTGTTGTCATTTCTATTGTGAAGTTGTGGGAAGTTCCCGTTGCGTATTGTTGGGAAGTTGAAGTGCATCGGTATTACTTTCACATCGGTAGAATAATTTTTCAGATGTGACAAACAATTATACAACATTTTACTTACTACACAAAAAACATTTTACTTATTAAGACATCTCAGCCGTCAAATTGCAGATCTCTTGACAAAACTATGAATAAATAATTACGAAATTGAACAGCACGAAAATAGAAATGGGCATGTAACCGGGTGCGGTGAAGCAGAGAGACCATAACCCTTTACATTACATGAACTCTTTAGGCCTTTAACAATGAGAAATGAAGAACAATGAATAACGAGAAGACTAAGTAAGACGGAGTAACGACGGGATAGTAGGGAGAAAGAGAGGCAGAATAATGAAAAACAAGAGGACGTGAGGAACATCAAAAGATTATGAGAAGAAGAAAAAGAAAAAACTTCCTACGCCTATCATCGACGCCCGTTCCTGTTCTTGGACCCTAAATACGGGGGTGGCCTGTAAAGTTCTAGGTCTTACAAAGGAAAAGCGAATTTATAAGTTGAAAATTATTTCTATTTCTCAACATAGTCTTTCATAAAATAAAACATATATTTATTGCAGCGTTGCTCCAATGCCACGTGCCTGAACGGTTTTCCTGCAAAAAACGTGTCTGCAGATGGAATCGTTTCTTCAGTCGATGAAATCCCTGACCACCAAGGAGTAGTTTGAGTTTTGAGAGCAGATGAAAGTCCGTGGGAACCAAATCTGTGGAATATTGCGGGTATTCTAATAATTCATAATTCAAATCATTTAATTTTTCTGTTCCTAAAACACTTTTGTGGGCAAGTACATTATCTTGATGACAATGATTTATTCTTTTGCAAACCAGATCTTCTTTTCAAGAATATTTTGATTTTGTCGATTTAAAATATATTAAAATTGTATTATCCACTCACTGTTTGATCGATTTCAATATACCAATAAGAAAAGTTCCATTGGTATCCCAATTGCAATTTTATCAATCTTTCCTGCTGATAGAACCAACTTTTATCTATTTTGGCGCTGAAAATCCGGCTTCTGTCCATTGTTGTGACAGCAGTTTCGAAGCTGGCACTTAACGGTGATTCATAGTTATAAATCGACGCCTGAAAACAATTTTATTCTTCTTAAAATGCTCTGCACATTTTTGAGAGATTTTCATACTGCTACGATGGTCACACCGGTCGTTCTCTTGTACAGTAGAAACAAAATAATTTACACTTATGAAGCTACCAATTACCAGCTTTAGTTAGTCACAGATAACAATTTGAAAACAACAAGGGACGCTCATACAATAATACAAGTTAAATTTATCCACATGCAATAATAATGTCACCTTATATTTCAATACCGCACTAATTAACACAATAATCACTTTCCACTAATCCGCAACAATCACTTGAACCGCACTCTACAATATCGCCAGGTGTAACTGACTGACTAAGCCGGCCGCTGTTGCTTATACAGATCCCGCAGAGGTTACAGATTAATTTTCCATATTTGTGGTGGCATGCCGACATAATTTGCGTAGTTACAAGAGCTCAAACAGTCTGGAGGCTACGTTAGTGCACGACCTTGAGATGACGCCGCACGCTGGGCTAGTCGAAAAACGTGTAGTATGAAGCTCTTGATTTTTCTACACGCGATCTAGGCAGTTGGTCTACATGGGAAGAATAATTCTGCTACTCTTTGAATTCAGTCTCGGGTGATCCGAACATCAAGTTTCCAGGAAGAGGAATCTCCCACTCAGCGACAAGTTTCGCTTGAATAATGCCGGTTCTATCGTATACTGGTGACCTGTAAGCCATTAGCTGGTCGAAGTCTGTTTGATTCTTGTCAATAACCTCTTCCGTAACGTCATCTTTATCAATTTTCCCTCCCGGGCGCTTCAATTAACTCATGAACAAGCGAAAGCCTTTCCTCGCCATCCATAGATTGTTTTCCAATCACGTCTTTTGTCGTTATACAAATTGATACATCCTCTGCTAGTTCTTCCATTTCTGCTTGCAGTAGGAAGGGTTCCTCTTGTCACCTGTTGACTTCTTCTTCGGCTAATGTCACTTGTTTGTTCGAATGGTTGGCAGGCCCTGTCATTTTACCCATCCAAAGCTTTATCTTCTCTTGGCCAGCCCTCAGGACATCCTCTCTTAAGTCCACAACGAATCCGTAGGCATTGTCCACCAAGAATCACTTCATTGACAATGTCTGAAACGAGCATTTGGTGGTTAAACTCGAGAAGACCCAGGTATACACGTACGTCTACCTTTCCTACCACCTTGACGGGGCTTCCAGTCACAGTCTGTATTGTACAAGAGCTAAATTGAGGCTGGCAGATGCTGTTAGGGCAGGGAGCACAATGGACATTGTTGCACCCGTGTCAACTATAAATGATGTTGGTTTACCTTCCGCAAATTCATTAAGCATCAAGTTTCCACTGGTCTTATGTACGTGGAAACTGTGTGCTGTTCTGGAACTTTATTTTTCCAATTTGTGCGATCACACCTTTGTCTCTGTATTTTATTCTTCCAACAATCTGCCTGGTAGATGGGCACGTTTCCCACAGATTACTTGCAATATAACACGTATTATTACGACAGATTTACCAACTTAGAAAACAAGTCTTGCCGATAATATCGCCATCTGTGGTCTAAAACGAGAACCTTTCAGACCACCCTCGTACCCAACATAAGGCGTAGAAATAAAGGACAGCGACATTAACTTTCTAAAGACGCAATTTTTTTTTGAAACGGCCAGAGCTATTTTATTTTGATGTGTTGTTTAAATGTTACAAATGATTAGTCACAAACAGAACCAAGAAATTACCGATACCTTTTCCAAAATAAATAATGGTCAGAAGAATGTAAAATGTAATATGTAGCCTGTACGACATTATTCAGATTAGCTAAATATTTAAAACTCTCGTGAACGACCAGAAATGAATCGAACAGAATATTATCCTGTAATGTCTCATTGCAGTGATGCAATATGAGAGACGGAAAACAGTTTGACTATAGTGAACACTGTCGATCAGGTACTTATTGTTAGCGGTTTCCATCTTGACGTTGTCGATTGGCTAATGTACAAAGCCTTTCGGTGTCTATACCATTCTCAATTTCTACAAGGTTCGCAACACACGTTCGCAACGTGAAGTATTGCAAATTGAACAGAACAGGATGCAGAGGAGGTAAGTTGGGCGCAATATAGCCCATATTTGTCCAGATGTTTAACAATTTTCGCTTCACAACAAAGAGGTTTCTATGAAATTTGTTCCTTAAAAAATCAAATTACCATTTCTTATTTGTTTTATTATCATTCAAAACTAATTAAAACAATCTTTAAACACATTATTTGTCACAGCAGTTATTTTATTTTCATCTTTTAATATGAGTATGAGTTAGACGAGACGTTTTAGTGTAGATTTATCCAGGAGCGGATCCACAGGAGGAGAAATGGGGGACATCCCCCCCCCCCAAATGGTAACTTCAGACGACATTTTTTGTCGTCTTGTAATTGTGAGTGTGATACAAAATTCATATCACGTTATGTAGGTTCATGGTTTTACTCTAAAATTAGGCTTACTTTAAATTGTAACTGTACCTTACTACCATGTTAATTTTTGTTTGATACATAACTTAAATGAGTAGTGTGAATTATAAACTGTAAGCGAATATTATTAAAGAATAATGAACTGACAAACACAGATATGATTTTACACTTGTACGTTAATAAACGTGCTGTGTTGATAATAACATATTATATTTTTATCTTCACTCATACTTATCATTTATACTTCAGACCATCAAATAACAGTCCAACTTTTTATATCCCCCTCCAAATTCACCACTCAAACTTTGCTTGCTGGATCTGTCCTGGATTTATCAAGGAGTTTATTTTGCTACCAAAATTTCAGTGTAAAAACATATAAGCATATTTCGTTGTAACAAGTCTGAACAATGCTTTGAACTTTAATAAGTTTCAATACCAATTTTTATTTTCCTTGTTCAACAACATCTTTTATAATTTCAATTTGCTTTCACATTAAAAACTTTTAATTACATGTCAAAACATTAACAAATATAGACTATCCTGTCTTTCGTTGGAAAAAAGTCGTTTAATAAAGTCTGATATACAACTATGAGTTTACAGACTGATCGCGCACTAACAGCCAAGCCCTAAGTTAGAAAGTTTTAGATTGAATCTGAACTGTTTAGTCAGTCGGGCCATGGATCGCCAGCTGTTGCCCGGCAGCGTCCCCCAGACTACAAAACACGTGTCGCCGCGCAAACGGTTCTAATCAGTCTCGAAACTTTGTCAATTTGTGTCATGACGATATTTCATGAAAAAATAAAATGTCCTTTGGCACACTGTTTTTATGGCAGTTAACTTGTGTACCTTTTTTGTGTAGCAGTCTGTTGATATTATTGAAAAATGAATATTATTTTTTATAATAACTAAAACGCCCACGTTTCCTGCTAACAGATATTGGTCGAATAGAGAGGGTTAGAAAATTTAAGTATCTAGGGGAAATAATTCAAGAGAATGTTTTAGAAAAATCTGCTATTGAAGAAAGGATTCATAAAATGGAAAGAGCCTAAGATATAACTAAAGTTATTTACAATAAAAAGTGTGTATCTAAAAATGCGAAAATAAGGTATTATAATTGTAATAGCTCCCTGTATGCCGGTCTTTACAAAAAAAAAGATAATAGAAAAAATTTTATTTCAAAAAAAAATAAATTTTATGTTTTAATAGATGTTTGTAATTAAGAAATAATGCTGTTTTAAATGTTCTGTAAAACTTTTAAGAATCAGGAAGGTATTTATTAACTATTGAGCACTTCTGGAAGATCTGAACCAAGTCTGGAGTTAACCAGATTAACTCCAGTCAGCAATCGATTGATGATTTTTCTTGCTGGTCCAATATCTCACTAAAAAAAAATATTTTCTTCTTCTTGAAGTCTCTTTGCCTTAATAAATAACCTTAAATTAGCCTGTGAAATAATAACAGATAAATACAATTGAAATAAATGGATTTATTAAACAATTTAATAAATAATCGATTTTTTATCGATTGAGAACAATTATCGACTCCGTCTCAGGGAATTATCGATTCGTGCATACAGTAGAAAAATTATTATAAGTATTATAAAAAGGACAGGTTCTTTGAGCGATTAAATTAATAGTCAGAGAAGGGTAACGAGAAAGTATAACATTAACAATTAAAGTAATTTCATTAATTATTATTTAACAATATTGAAATAATTCTGATATATAATGTTTAATAAATTGTTTTGTCAGAACATATGTAGTTTCTATGACGTCACTTGATGTGGAAGGCAGGTTCGTATTTTCAAGATGGCCGCTACTAGATATGGCGAAGTTACTGCGATGTCGTCGTGTCAAAAACTCACAGCAAAATTACCTTCATGAATGTTTGAAATGTCCCCGCACTGGTGTAATCTGTCTATTAGGTTGTTTGGTGTGTTCTGAAGAAGTGTTCCGTGTATACTTGTGTTAATTAAGTTATTTGGTATGTGTTCACTTCTGTGGGTTAATTTGTCTGTAAATGTGGTTACGATTTGTAGCGTGAATTATATCAAATATATTGTTTTACTGTTTTCGTTCACTCGTATAATGAAGTTAGGTGTTAGTTTTCACTATTGTCGTTAACGTTTTGGTAAATTTAGTTAAAAAAGTGTTTAATTCATCTAACTCTCGATTCACTTATATGAATGGCTAACCGTAGTACCATTTTCTACTCGGTTTTAAGGAACGTTTTATCACACAACTCTTCAGCTTGATATTCAACAAAAGACTATTTTAGATCCATGTTTTTCGGTATCCAAGCCACTTATAGTATATATTAGTAAAATAGTTTACCTTTTTCTTGTCCGTCTGGTGGCCTTTTCTCTATATTTCAATCGACGCGTTTCAGGGCATATGCCCCATCATCAGGATATCCCTTGTTAAAGGTCGTCAATGGTTAAATATGGTCGTCATATAGTAATATTTTAACCATTGACGACCTTTAACAAGGGATATCCTGATGATGGGGCATATGCCCTGAAACGCGTCGATTGAAATATAGAGAAAAGGCCACCAGACGGACAAGAAAAAGGTAAACTATTTTACTAATATAGACTATTTTAACTTGGTCAAAATCCGGCCCAGTTAATCTTTGAAAAAGTATTGTTAACATATTTCGATTACCCATACACATGATACAAAATTACATTATATATGGAATTTATTTATTTTATTCATCACTTTCATGAATTATGAACCTTATCATTGGTTAAATCATCTCATTCATTTTAAATTTATATATTATAGTCCATATCTGTTGACATTTTGTGGAAATTACCAAATTTCTTTCCTTTTTGGAAATATAGGCTCAAACATTGATTTCCGCCTTTATACAATTTTTCTTCCATTTTAATTGTTATTAATTCTATTATAATAAATTTTAATTAGTCATATTTCTCTTCCTTTCCCTAAGTATATATAAATTGAACCTTTGAACTGGTTTTTTGTGTTAATCTCTGAATTTGACATTGCTCTTTAAAATTAATTAACTTATATATTTTGAAAATTTACAATATTTTAAGGTCTATTTCCTTATTATCATTTTAACTCATAGGATCATTCCCAGTAGTGGTTAACTGATTTACCTTATCTAAATCTTGCTAGTTTACAGGATTTATAAGTGAATTATACTGGTTTATATGGTTTCTGTGACTTCACCAAATGGCCTAGAGTTTAGAATTTTACATTTCTGTCTTTCTGAAATAAATTTAATTCTACCACTCCTCTGACTTTACATAGTTATTATTACATGAAAATAAAATGGTTTATAACTTATTGTGAGGTGTAGTATTTAATTAACACTACTGTTATAAAAAAATAATTATGAACATTATTTAGCAATCTGTACAATTGAACATATTGCTGACATGGTTTGAACATATACATTTAACTCCTTTTGAATTAACACAGCATACCTACTGAAACATTATTAATGGTATGTATGCTGTTATTTAGCAAACATAACTTATTTTTAACACATATAAATCTTATTTTCTAATAGTTCTTACAAATACATTGATTTTATGGCTGTGAACAAACAGCCTATTTAAAAATTTTAAACCTATGAATACTAAATTAATGCCAGTCCTTTCTGGTCTAAACCATTATTATTTATGATCCCCTTCATCAGTAAACATGACCACCCATACTCTAGTTATTAGCATTTTTTTTTACAAATGTCTTGTAAATAAAGAGTTACATTAAAATAATAAAATACTGGAAATCTTCCATTTTATTATTTTATGATGCTGTTTATTATTGGATATTAAAGTTGTTATATAGCATATTGATAAGTCATAGTATTACTAACTTTAAGTTTATTGCATTTCCAAAAAACACTTACACAAATTCACTTTCACTGGTGGTTCTGATATTTTGAGTCTCACTATCTCAGACCAGACCTTTAGTAATCATGGACTGTTAAGACTTGTTTATTTTCTTTATCACACAATAGCTTTAGTAGGTTCACTTCTTATAATACTATAAAACACTTTAGGTTTCTAAATAATTACATTTTTATAGGATTTTGGTATGTTATACTTTCTTTTTAATCGTTTTTGTGGGTTTGGGGTTGATGGTAGTTAATAATAATAATAGGTTTTACAACGGTGTTTCTTTCATACTTCCTCTCCTCCTGTCTTCTTTCTTGTCTTTCTTCTTATCTTCTTTCTTGTCCTTCTTCGTATCTTCTTTCTTGTCTTCATTCTTGTCCTTCTTCTAGTCTTCATTCTTCTGGTCTTCTTGTCTTCATTCTTCACTCTTGGGTAAACCAAGGTACTTCGTGTTATCTCGACTGATGTTTAGTTTGGAGCATCTAATTTATTTACTGACACGGACCTTGCTCTTCTCTAAAGGTTTCAGGGTATTGTTTTCTTCCTGAGCACAAACTTTATTCTTCCTTCTTCTTGTCTTTGGGGTATTTTGGTGTTCACCACTCTTAAACTGATTCTCTTTCTTCTTGATATGGTGTTATTTAATTTGTTTACTGCTCCTAACTTCCTGGGTAAATTCCTGATCTTATAATATGAGTTGCATTAATAATTTCTTTGATATTTAAACAGTGGTTTTTATATAATGTAATGAGGATTTTTATTTTATTGTGGTTCATTCCTTTGATTTCATTAAATCTCATTCAATATTATTTTAACATATGTGGTGTAATTAATTTTTATGATTTTATATGACTTAATAAGGGATTTTCTGTCGCGCTACAGAATGCCCTTCTCCAGAAGTAATTTTTTCAGACTATACTTGCTTTGTCTGAAACAATTGCTTATGATAATTATTCTAGGTTTTTTTATTATTCTGGACTTCCTTCCATTTTAAAAATTTTCTTATTTATATTTGAGTTTATATCCTTCTCATTCTCACTTGATCTTCCTTGATAGTAATAGTCATCTGAGTTTCATATTTATTATTTCATTTTCATATTTCTTCTTAGTATTTTCTCCTTGGGATATTTCCTCCCTATCGTTCCCTACTTTGTGAGCTGGTTCAGTTCAGAGAGGCACTGTACGCTACTTCCTCTGCTGTCCAATACTCCACACTTATTTGAGTACAGAGGCAAATCATCTCTGCTAAAAAAAAAACATATTAATACTGCTGGAATTATCTACAGACAGATTAAAAAATTATTCAGAATAGTACACGTTTGTTACTATTTAAAAAATATCTTTGGGATACTTCACTTATTACTTATTATATTTCTCAGAGATTTTAATATTCCTATCTCAGTTGTTCTTCTGACTCGTTAACTGGATGTTTCATTCATTTGATATTATGGTAGGAAGCTCTTCTATTATTGCATTTTTCAACTTTTCTTATCATATAAAGCTTTTGGTTATAAATTCTTTATTACCTTCTGTTTTTTTTATTATAATCTGCATTGTTTATAGTTGCATATCTTGATGAGATTTTTATTTTATTGCTCTGTTTTTATTATTTCCACTTGTTCTATGTTCTAGAACTTTTTTTATAACTGTCGTTATTATAATTGACATTTAATTCATACATCATTTTATATTAATTCGTTTAATTACACATATCTTTGATAATATTCTCACATTATTCCTGTCATGGTTATTATCCTTTCGAATGAATGTTTTTTATTAATTTTATAATGAGGTCATAATTTCTCCTCATACCACTTCAACGTTTTATTATCTCATAATTCCACATAAGTTTTTGTATTTTATTATATTCAATCACTCAAATCGTATCAACTCAAATCGTATCACATTTTTTTTTAATTTCCTTTGGCATCATTTTATGGAAAGGTTTTTACTCTTTCCATGTTTTAAGACATGATCATACTTTCCAGAATTATTTGTTTTAATTCTAAAGTCTGTTTCCTTTATTCATCCCATTATGATCCTTTATAAACATGGTAAATATATTTGATGCTTACCATAAATATGGTATTAAATCTTTTCTGTTTATTTCACCCAAGTGTTTTATTAATAATTGGTCGGTAAGTTGTACTTACTCTTGGTTTGGAAACTTGATTTATACACAATTCAAAATTCACTCTTCTTATATTATTCCATAAAGTTTTCTCAAATAATTTGTATGTAAGGTGGGCTTGCTTTCCTTTTAAATTTAGTTGTTTTCAATTCAAAATTCTTTTTATATTTCTGCAAAATGGTTTTTCTCAAATACTTGGTTAGTAATGTGGTCTTACATTGTTTTAAAATTTGGATGAGTCAAAATTCTTCTTTTTATACTATTCTTTCCAAATAGTTTTTTCTTCAAATAATATGTTCGTAATTTGGTATTACCTTATTTTTGAATTTTGAGGGTTTTTATTCATAAAATTTCTTCATGGATGCCTGGTTAGTAAGGTGAACTTACTTTGTTTTTAAATTTAGATGATTTTATTTCTAAATTCTCTCCTTCTTTATTATTATCTTATTGCCACATAGTTTTTCATAAATAACTGGTAAGTAAGGTGATCTTACAATTGCTTTGGAATTTGGATTATTAAGTCCAAATTCTTCGTCTTATATCTTTCCAAATAGTTTTTCTTAAAATAATTGTATGTAATGTGGTATTACCTTATTTTGAATTTTGAGGGTTATTATTCATAAAATTTCTTCATGGATGCCTGGTTAAAGACACCCTTAACTTTATTTGAATTCATTTCCTTTATTTCGTACGTGTTGTTGTTATTGTTCTTAGAGACAATATAGGGACCAGTGTACAGAAGCAATAATTTTTTTGTTATCCCCTCTAAGGAACTGGGTAATTCCCTATTCTTCAACAACACCTTCTCTCCAACGGTATAATTAATAACCTTACCCATGCTTTTATCTTACTTATTCCGCCGCTTCTCCTGATCTTCGGCCACCTTATTATGAAATTGAACTCTATTAAATATATATTTATGCTCTCTGGGGAACTCCAATATATCCTCGATCTCCCTAGGGGGTTGTCTTTCGTACATGGCGGAGTATGGGGTTATTCCTATGGCTGGATGGTAGGCCAGGTTGAGGAACTCTTCAGTGGCCTCCAAGTATTCTTGCCACCTCCTCTGCTGATCGTGGCAATACGTTCTTAATAGGCGCCCCACCTCTCGCAAGACTCTTTCGGCCGGGTTACTGCTCGGGTGGTATACTGATGTCTTGTATGTATGAACCCCCATAGACAGCAGTGTATCCCGCCATTTCCTCCCCTTGAATTGTGTTCCGTGGTCGGTTATGATCGATACCGGTTTTCCGACGGTTGGAAAGTACTGGTTGGTCAGGATTTCAAGAACTTTATTCGTAGTCGCCCGATTCGCTGGGTATAGCTTTACGAACTTGGTATAATGGTCCATTACGATGACGAGATATTTGTATCGGTGGCGGCCTCCACTGCGGGGAAATGGCCCACAGATATCCAGGAATACCTTCTCAAGTTTCGACTGAGAGGTTATCGGAATCATTTGCCCCTCTCTTTTCTCGTTGTTGGTTTTTACGAGTTGGCAAATGCGACAGTTTCTTATGTACTTTCGTACTTTCCGATTTATGTCTTTGATATGGCAGCTCTCTTCCAGGGCCTTCACCACCTTTAAGGCGCCCATATGCCCATATCGAACATGATAATTAAACACTATCTCCTTCTCGATATGGGTCGGAATAATAACCTTCCATTCCTCCTTATATAAAGATGGTCTTGAAAACAGGATTCCATTATGGATTTTATAATATTGGGAGATTGTCTCATTCCCTGCTTCCAATCTTGTGATAATAGAGATTAACTTCGGGTCAGCTTGTTGGTGTGTGCTCAGGTGTTCCAAAATTGACTGTAGACCGGCGCTGCTGCTTAGAATATGGTATACTTTAAGAATACTCTCCTTCTTCCCCTCGAACGTCTGTTTATCTATGTCTACTCTAGACAAGACGTCCGCTACGACATTCTTCTTTCCGGGGATATACTCCCACTTAAGGTCGTATTCTTGCAGGAATAGTATCCACCGCGTTAACCTTCCATGGCTTAACTTACATCTCTTAAGGAACGAGATAGACTTATGGTCTGTCCGGACGGTAACGGAATAACCAAGGATATAAGTGCGGAACTTTCCGCACGCGAACACGACACTCAATAATTCCTTTTCTGTAACGTGGTAGTTTTTCTCACATTGATTCAATGCTCGGCTGGCAAAGCAGATCACAAGATGTTCGCCCTCCTCATCCTCTTGATATAAGGTAGTGCCGAGGCTGATGTCACTGGCATCACAATTAAGAAAGAAAGGCTTGTTAAAATCTGGATGGCGAAGTATAATGGGTTCAAGGAATTTTTGTTTTATTAAAAATAATATATTCTGTTGTTTATTACCCCAGATCCATTTATTTTTGGATGACAGTTGCGGCTGAAATCTGGCAGTCAGTTCTGAGTACTTTTCCTGGAACTTACGGTAGTAATTACAGAGTCCCAGGGACGACTGTAACTGCCTTCGATTCTTAGGTGTAGGAAAGTTCTGAATCGCTTCGACCTTTTCAGCCGACGGTGAGATTCCCTGATCATTTAAGATGAAGCCTAAGAATTGTATTTCCTTAGCAATGAAATGAGATTTTGCTAATTTTAGCGTAATATTATTTGTCGCTAGCTTCTGTAATACGTGTTCCACACGGTAGCAGTATTCCTCCCAAGTTTCTGAGGACACTAGCAAGTCATCGACATATACAGTGGTGAATTGTAGTGCTTCTTGGCCAAGTATCTGGTCCATGCAGTGCACAAAGACTGCGACTGAGTTTACCAGTCCGAAGGGCAACCTCTTAAACTGGTAGTTCCGCCCTTCGAATATAAAGGCCAGATACTGGCGACTCTGTGGATGTAATTCCACCTGCCAGTACCCGCACACCGTATCCCAGGTACTAAAGTACTTGTGCCGTGGAACCGTTTTAAAATCTCCTCAATCTCACCGGGCGAAGTCCTGTCATTAATGATCATTTTATTTATTTCGCGGCATCTAAACACAAACGGACTTGTCCGTTTTTCTTAGGAATAGCCACGATAGGACTTGTATATGGGGAATGGCTACTCTCTATAATGTCACGGTTAATCATTTGCTCTATTTCAGCTCTTACTGCTTGCTTTCATGATTGCGCAATGGGGTAAGACTTCCGGTTAAAGTCCACTGTGTCTCGGAACTGTAGAGTACACTGGAAGTTCTTCACTTTACCGGGCTCATCAGAAAAGACTGATTTGTATTTGTTATAGATGTTAATTAATTTGTTCGCTTGGTTTATTGTTAACTTTTCGCCAGTTATACCGCTCCGGAAATCCATGATCTCCTGGATTTTTTGTGACCATAAATCTTCATTGGAGGTGTCATCTATCCTTTGTTCAATTATAGATGTTGGATGGATGTAGTTAATTTTGCGGATTTGCTGGTGGATACTATCGGGAACGACTTGGTCACTACCCACCAAGTTCGCCGTCCAAGTATGTCCGTTAGTAAACAGCGACAATGTTTCAGTTCTCAGATCAATGATGGCGGAATTCCTCCTGAGCACATCACACCCGACCAGTATATTAAACGGCAGACCGCTCGCCACCAAGAATTCCATATCAATTGCTATACCACAGCTCATCACACTGGCGGAGACTTGCCTACGTATTGTTTTATTTTGTCGGCCGGTTGCACCCAACAAAATAATATTATTCAACGGCAACGTTGGTAAAGTTCTCCCGCACTCTTGCTGTATCCTCTCCAACTCCGTCGTACTTATGATTGACACGTTCGAACCAGTATCGATCATCAACTTGGCTGGGATGCCTTCTACCTCGGCGTTGACATATATTATTTCGTTGTTAAAGTTATTGGTGGGATTACTGTTGTCCTCTTCCAATAACTCATGTCGGATGTCCTTTAGGTAGTTGCACCCTATGACTGTGATACGATTGTTATTATACATATGATTACACTCATTATTATGATTATACCCAGTATTTAGGAGCAGTAACGGGTTCTGGCGATTTATTACTGCCTGTGCCCGTTTAAAGGCTCGGCATCTTTGTTCCTTGGAGCCATACTAGTTGATGCCTCATTTGGGTTGCTTAGAGTGGTCCCCTGTCGATCTGTCCTATGGTCTTCCGGTCGTTCGTGGTTAGACCTCCGTTCAGCATCGTCTAAACTATTACTCCTTCTTGCCGGATAGTACCTTGGTTGGTCCCGTTCTAGGCTCCTCCGCCTTTCTTCATATCCGCGGTAGCTGTTTCTTCGATTGTTGTTGTATCTTCGCTGTCGTCCATCTGTGGCTCGTATGAAATTCACTCGAGGGCGAGGAAACCTATTATTAACGGGATTACCATTATTTGGACCCGCACGATTATTATTATTATGGTAACGATCATTACCATAATTGGGGCTTCTCTGACTATTTGTATTATTAGGGTAGGGATTGCGGTTACCCTGATAACCATTAGAGGGTCGACTCGGGTTTGGGTGGCTTGAACCCGTATTATTATTATTATTGTAGTTAGAATTGTTAACATTATTATTATTATTAAAACTGTTATTCTGCGGGTATGCCCGGCCTCCTTGGTACCCAGTGTTTATGTTGTTCGTACCCTGGTTGTTGTTCTGATACGTCCTTGGTTCGGGCCCATCACTTCTTCTACGACTCTGTCGGTAGTAGTCTTCATTTTCATAGTTTTCGAGGAGTTCGGTCATTGCCTGGATTGGCTGCCCCTCCTCGCACGAATTACTTCTTCATCATAATGATATGACAACTTATTTATTAGGCATTCCTCAGGTATGGCCGGTTCTAAATGCTTGGCCATACATACCTTGCCGAGGAAATAAGCTGTCATCGAACTACCGACTTGTGGCTTGTAGTGGCCGTGGCATATATTGTCTCTTATCAAATTTTGAGTTGTCTCCGACCAGTACTTGGCCTTGAATAGGCTCTTAAATTGCTGATAATTGTCGATGTCGCTCCGGTTGGCCATCCACCAATGGTCATTCACCTCCCGAAACGACTCGTCAAGGATTTCACTGTTCTGGACCCATCGGTTCCCTCTGTGTTTTTCTAGGTATTCCTCTATGCGTGCCAGGAATTCCATGGGCTTCCGTTTATATTGCCGGAAATTGAGCCATTCTCTGTTTTCTGACATGGGGAAATTATGATATCCAGATGGTCTGTTCC
Organism: Magicicada septendecula; assembly: GCA_034769895.1. Lineage (NCBI taxonomy): Eukaryota > Metazoa > Arthropoda > Insecta > Hemiptera > Cicadidae > Magicicada > Magicicada septendecula. The sequence goes on from CM068375.1 coordinate 348,905,232, forward strand.
TTATCAATTCTATCTCCTCCTGACTCTGACGCACCTGTCCCGTGATGTTTGTCATAGCGGCTTCCACGCCGTCGCATCTTTCGGTTACCTGTGTCCGCACTTTACTCACTTCTTCCAAGGCAAATTTCTTGTTTTCTTCCAGTTTCGTTTCCTGTTGTTCTTTGACATGTGTAATCTCTTTATGTATTACTTCCCGGACTTCCATCACTTCGTTTTCGGTCTGACGACATCTTTCGTCTACTTCTCTGATCTGCTGGTTCACAACCACGACTTCCTGTTCTAACTTCTTTACGATGGATTTTTTCGTCTCTGTTATCCTCTTATTTAACTCTTCTTTCACCAGCTCTATTCTCTCGTCTACCTTATTCATGCTCTCCTGGTTGACTTCCCTTAGTTCTTCTCTCAACCTTTGATTATTCTCGTCCATTTTCTCCTCCATTTTCTGATTATTTTCCTCCAACTTTTCCCTCAGTTGCTGATTGTCGCTTTCCATTTTTCTACTTGTTTCCTCCATTTTCCTTTCCATCTTCTTACTCAAAGATTGATTGTCCTCCTTCAGATCTTCCATCTTCTTATTCAAATTATTACTGGTTTCCTCAATCCTCTTGTTGGTATATTCTATGTTCTTATTTATTCCACCCAAATCTTCCTTGGTGGATTGGTTGTTGTCATCCATCTTCTTGTTAGTGGAATCCATTTTCTTATTCATGTCTTCTCTCAATTTTCTACTATTTTCATCCATGTCCTTACTCAATCCTTCCTTCGTGGAATCCAGTTTTTCCTCCATTTTCCTCATTATTTGCCTGAACATTTCTTGTATTGTCATTTCCTCTGGTTGTGAGGGTTTCTCCTTCTCTGGGACATTGACTTCCCCTGTTTGCGTTGTTACTTCAGGTGGTCCCTCTGATGGTGCAGGTTGTTTGTGTTCCACGGGGGTATCAACACTTCTGGATCCTCAACGGGTGTTGCCTCCTTATCCCCCATGTCAATTTCTTTTCGGCCTCTGCTGCCCTCTTCTTTGAAGTAGCTCGTCTTTGCATTTTTCTTCTGTTCTATTAATTAACCGCTGCCAGGCTTATCTTATCCAGCCCTCTAAGTTGGACGCCACTTTGTAATAGCTCCCTGTATGCCGGTCTTTACAAAAAAAAAAAAAGATAATAGAAAAAATTTTATTTCCAAAAAAATAAATTTTATGTTTTAATAGATGTTTGTAATTAAGAAATAATGCTGTTTTAAATGTTCTGTAAAAATTTTAAGAATCAGGAAGGTATTTATTAATTATTGAGCACTTCTGGAAGATCTGAACCAAGTCTGGAGTTAACCAGATTAACTCCAGTCAGCAATCGATTGATGATTTTTCTTGCTGGTCCAATATCTCACTAAAAAAAAATATTTTCTTCTTCTTGAAGTCTCTTTGCCTTAATAAATAACCTTAAATTAGCCTGTGAAATAATAACAGATAAATACAATTGAAATAAATGGATTTATTAAACAATTTAATAAATAATCGATTTTTTATCGATTGAGAACAATTATCGACTCCGTCTCAGGGAATTATCGATTCGTGCATACAGTAGAAAAATTATTATAAGTATTATAAAAAGGACAGGTTCTTTGAGCGATTAAATTAATAGTCAGAGAAGGGTAACGAGAAAGTATAACATTAACAATTAAAGTAATTTCATTAATTATTATTTAACAATATTGAAATAATTCTGATATATAATGTTTAATAAATTGTTTTGTCAGAACATATGTAGTTTCTATGACGTCACTTGATGTGGAAGGCAGGTTCGTATTTTCAAGATGGCCGCTACTAGATATGGCGAAGTTACTGCGATGTCGTCGTGTCAAAAACTCACAGCAAAATTACCTTCATGAATGTTTGAAATGTCCCCGCACTGGTGTAATCTGTCTATTAGGTTGTTTGGTGTGTTCTGAAGAAGTGTTCCGTGTATACTTGTGTTAATTAAGTTATTTGGTATGTGTTCACTTCTGTGGGTTAATTTGTCTGTAAATGTGGTTACGATTTGTAGCGTGAATTATATCAAATATATTGTTTTACTGTTTTCGTTCACTCGTATAATGAAGTTAGGTGTTAGTTTTCACTATTGTCGTTAACGTTTTGGTAAATTTAGTTAAAAAAGTGTTTAATTCATCTAACTCTCGATTCACTTATATGAATGGCTAACCGTAGTACCATTTTCTACTCGGTTTTAAGGAACGTTTTATCACACAACTCTTCAGCTTGATATTCAACAAAAGACTATTTTAACTTGGTCAAAATCCGGCCCAGTTAATCTTTGAAAAAGTATTGTTAACATATTTCGATTACCCATACACATGATACAAAATTACATTATATATGGAATTTATTTATTTTATTCATCACTTTCATGAATTATGAACCTTATCATTGGTTAAATCATCTCATTCCTTTTAAATTTATATATTATAGTCCATATCTGTTGACATTTTGTGGAAATTACCAAATTTCTTTCCTTTTTGGAAATATAGGCTCAAACATTGATTTCCGCCTTTATACAATTTTTCTTCCATTTTAATTGTTATTAATTCTATTATAATAAATTTTAATTAGTCATATTTCTCTTCCTTTCCCTAAGTACATATAAATTGAACCTTTGAACTGGTTTTTTGTGTTAATCTCTGAATTTGACATTGCTCTTTAAAATTAATTAACTTATATATTTTGAAAATTTACAATATTTTAAGGTCTATTTCCTTATTATCATTTTAACTCATAGGATCATTCCCAGTAGTGGTTAACTGATTTACCTTATCTAAATCTTGCTAGTTTACAGGATTTATAAGTGAATTATACTGGTTTATATGGTTTCTGTGACTTCACCAAATGGCCTAGAGTTTAGAATTTTACATTTCTGTCTTTCTGAAATAAATTCAATCCTACCACTCCTCTGACTTTACATAGTTATTATTACATGAAAATAAAATGGTTTATAACTTATTGTGAGGTGTAGTATTTAATTAACACTACTGTTATAAAAAAATAATTATGAACATTATTTAGCAATCTGTACAATTGAACATATTGCTGACATGGTTTGAACATATACATTTAACTCCTTTTGAATTAACACAGCATACCTACTGAAACATTATTAATGGTATGTATGCTGTTATTTAGCAAACATAACTTATTTTTAACACATATAAATCTTATTTTCTAATAGTTCTTACAAATACATTGATTTTATGGCTGTGAACAAACAGCCTATTTAAACATTTTAAACCTATGAATACTAAATTAATGCCAGTCCTTTCTGGTATAAACCATTATTATTTATGATCCCCTTCATCAGTAAACATGACCACCCATACTCTAGTTATTAGCATTTTTTTTTACAAATGTCTTGTAAATAAAGAGTTACATTAAAATAATAAAATACTGGAAATCTTCCATTTTATTATTTTATGATGCTGTTTATTATTGGATATTAAAGTTGTTATATAGCATATTGATAAGTCATAGTATTACTAACTTTAAGTTTATTGCATTTTCAAAAAACACTTACACAAATTCACTTTCACTGGTGGTTCTGATATTTTGAGTCTCACTATCTCAGACCAGACCTTTAGTAATCATGGACTGTTAAGACTTGTTTATTTTCTTTATCACACAATAGCTTTAGTAGGTTCACTTCTTATAATACTATACAACACTTTAGGTTTCTAAATAATTACATTTTTATAGGATTTTGGTATGTTATACTTTCTTTTTAATCGTTTTTGTGGGTTTGGGGTTGATGGTAGTTAATAATAATAATAGGTTTTACAACGGTGTTTCTTTCATACTATTTCTTCCTCTCCTCCTGTCTTCTTTCTTGTCTTTCTTCTTATCTTCTTTCTTGTTCTTCTTCTTATCTTCTTTCTTGTCTTCATTCTTGTCCTTCTTCTAGTCTTCATTCTTCTGGTCTTCTTGTCTTCATTCTTCACTCTTGGGTAAACCAAGGTACTTCGTGTTATCTCGACTGATGTTTAGTTTGGAGCATCTAATTTATTTACTGACACGGACCTTGCTCTTCTCTAAAGGTTTCAGGGTATTGTTTTCTTCCTGAGCACAAACTTTATTCTTCCTTCTTCTTGTCTTTGGGGTATTTTGGTGTTCACCACTCTTAAACTGATTCTCTTTCTTCTTGATATGGTGTTATTTAATTTGTTTACTGCTCCTAACTTCCTGGGTAAATTCCTGATCTTATAATATGAGTTGCATTAATAATTTCTTTGATATTTAAACAGTGGTTTTTATATAATGTAATGAGGATTTTTATTTGATTGTGGTTCATTCCTTTGATTTCATTAAATCTCATTCAATATTATTTTAACATATGTGGTGTAATTAATTTTTATGATTTTATATGACTTAATAAGTAGTGGATTTTCTGTCGCGCTACACAGTACAGTAGTGAGGCCAGAATGCCTATATGCAAGTGAATGTCTAGCACTGAATTATAATTTTGACAAACTAGAAATATTAGAAAGACGAATTATTAGGAAAATATTAGGCCCACGAAAAACTTCAGATGGTTGGAAATTAAGAAATAATGATGAAATATATAAAAGTATAGAAAATAGGACAGAAACAGCGAGAAAAAGAAGCTAGTATTTTTTGGACATTTATATAGAATGGACGACAATAGTTTAACAAAACAGATCTTCAAATATCTGTGGGGAAAGAAGTCAACATCAAGTGGGATTAAAGAAGTCCAAAAGGATTTAGAAAAAACAATATACACGCAGAAGAAGCAATTGAAAGAGAGGTTTTTCGGGCGAAAGTGTTAAAAATGGAAGGAGAGAGAAAAACGCAGGTTCAAAGTGGACTGAAGACAGGAAGAAGAGACATAGTGAAAAGATGAAATAATATTGGAGAAAAATAAAATAACAAGCGATAAAGAAGAATCGAAGTTGGCATGTGGTCCTCAGATAGATAGCCGATTAAAAAAAAAAAAAAAAAAAAAACGACCACGTACGCAAGTATATGACCCATTTTAGTTAAACATAGAAAATAATGGTTTGATAAAATAATTCCTTAAACTGTGCCCTGTTCTATGAGGAATTATAAACAAAATATTTAAATAAATATTGTTTTGTTTTATTTAAGTTTTTTGCATTATCTCTTTTCAAGCAAATAGCAATTTGGCCTCCTAAAGTCTGCTGAAAGAAAGCTAAGTGAACTTAAGCTGAGCGTTCAAAAATTGGTGTTGCTTTTTCCTTCGTCTTCCAACTGAAGCTGACTGCTCCAGGAGCTGCAGGACTTCAATATTCACACGATTCTGGCTCTTAGATCATGCTTTGGGTGAAGATGTAAATTCTACTTCGACTGTTGGTATTTTCAGCTAAGATGGACATTCCAGTGTAGTATGGTGCATCAACAAGGACTGCGTTCTATGTGTAACTAAAATGTGTCATATACTTGCGTACGTGGTCTTTTTTTAAGTTCAATATTATTACACACGCCATTGCGAGTTATAGACTCAATATGACTGAAGTCTGTGTGTCACTTGTCACGTATTGCGAAATCAGCTTGACGACGATACTTAAAATAATCTATCAATTTCTAGTTGCCCGATTACTCTTTAGACATCTTGAATTTGCCCGTCAACATTATCATTATGTGACATTGCCTGCTGTATACACCGGACGCTATACGCTGCAGTACATAGACCTCTGTATGAATAGACTTGCCATACGTCCCGGTTTGACCGGGATAGTCTAGGTGTCCCGCCCGGTTGTCGAAATGTCCCGGTCGGTGCATTTGGTTCCTAGAAAAAAAAAAATCGGCGAGAGAGTGTTCTCATTGATGAACAACGCTTGGGCAGATGGCAGAGGTCTAATGGAGGAGTCAACAGTGCGTGCGTTGAGGCTGTGTAAAGTTAATTATGGACTTAGTTATAATGAATTTTTGACAAAATAAAAACAAAAAGGACGTATTAAGAAAAGTACATTTAAGTGAAAAAGATGATTGGTTTAAAAAAACAAGTATGAGTTACACACCTCTTGCAAAGTCTTAATGTAATGAGTAATTTTTTGATTGAACACAATTTAAATTACTGCACTTATGTTTGTAAAAAATATTTTATTTTATTTACAGTTTATTATGAATAAAGTATTATATTTATACATTACATGCACTCGGTAAAATAAAAATAGCAAATGTCCATAAACATTGTAATGTTTATATTTTAATTCCAGCCTCTCTTCTCACCCCCTCCGCTAAACAGGCGTCCCGGTTGGTCAATAAAAAATGATGGCAAGCCTATATTATATGAACACAGGGATTCTGTCTGTAGTCAGTTGACAGATTCTGCATCGAGTTTTCACAGTGAACACTTGGAAAGAGAATCTCCGAAGAGAAGGAACCGCTTCGGCCTGTACTTGTATGAAGAGACAATCTATAGTACGATGTCAGCGGGGATGGAGAAAAACCCTACCAAGCCACTCCGGTAGATGAAGCCGTTCAAGTCACTGCCGTGTACACAACACAGGAGGAGAAACACCAGACTGGGACTGCTGCACAGAGCCGGCAAGTCGATTAGGTAGTGCTGCGCAGCGGTTACACGAGGGGAGCCCAACTTTATGGCTAAGCGATAGAGATGCCGTTGTAACTGTAGCAGTGTTGAACACACACTGGACAAAGGAGAGAAGCAGCCTACATTGGTTGAACTGAGAGTGATTCTACTCCACTGCGCGGCAGCTCTGGCCAAACGGGGCTCATACGGCCTAGTGGGCAGCCTTGCTGAACCCACGCAGGTTCCTAACAATGTTTAAGAAAGAATCACATCACGATGTTTGATTTTGTCCGTTTTTCAAAACAGGTCAATTTTAAACAGCTTCTAAACAATGAATAAATTGATAGATAGATTTGGAAATTAACAGGAGTTCACATAAACTATAAGTCTTGCAGCACACGAAAAATTTTAGTTTTACCGCTAAGCTACAGATGTCGCTCAGCGAACTTTTCAACTGAACCTCGTACAGGCGATGTGATCGTTTTTTTTGCCGACTCCGCAAGGCTCTCATGCCGGCGGAGAATGCGTCAGTGAAGGTCATCGCTGTAATTCCAGTTAGTATTGTGGCCGAAACGTGTAAATTTTTATGAAAATAAAAAAATCTGCCCATCTTTTTCAGGTCTATAACAAACAGCGCAGAAAAGTAGGGTATGCTATTAAGGAAACCAAAACATTTAGAAGAAAACACTCAAGCAAGGATGTAAATAAAGAGAATAACAATTTTGTGTGTGTGAGTTTATTTGTTTTTATTATCAGAGAGTAAACAATTATTAATAACATACATTTAAATAAAAAATGAGATTGCGCAACGTGGTTTCTGCGTCACTACGAAGTGCAGTGAATAAATGATTATCTGCTGATCATACACTACTTAATGTAACCTTAAATCGATGAGAGTGGCGCTTCTGGTATGGCAAAGTGCACTTCTTAGCTATGAATAATGTATAAAGATGGCTGTGTTACCGGGTAACGGTGATCTGTGTGCGTCGTCTTTCAGTTCTCTTCTTCTTCTTTTTTTTGTTTTAATGCTCCTCTGTACCTGTGTTTACACACACAGAAACTAGAAACTAAAGAAATCGATGGTGGATTAAGTGGGAAAAAGATCGAAGAATCATTGAATAAGGTCACTGGAGAATTATTGATATTGCTATTGTATTGTTGATATAGCATCAGCGGTGATGCTACATAAATAAGCTGGTATATAAACGTTTGGTACGTTTCACAGTTTTTATTTAACTTTGACAGCTGTTTCAGCTTATGAAGCTATTGTCAGAGAGATCAGTGGACAACTAAACAATTGAACTCTAATAATTGACACTATTATTGCGTGTGGTCAAATTTAAGTTGAATTATTGTGTAGAGTATCTCGTTGATTTCAAATTGTTATTTGTGACTAATTACAATTAAACAGTATATTAACAAAAATAATTTCAAAATCCTCTGTAGTTTAAATTTGAAACACTTTTATACTCATAGTCAGCAATTTTCTTAAAAATTAATAGGCAGAATTTTAACCACCTTTTGAAATGTCGAGACACACACGACTATTTTTTCTACAATAAAGTATAAATTCGTTAAAAAAATTTGTATAACAATGGTTACATTATTGTTAAAACTATTATTTCTAGCCGCGCTGTTAGGCCGTGGTCGGCTGTTGTGGATAGACGTTTCGGCCCCACCATCGGAGGCCATCTTCAGTGTCAAGTGCTTGGCAACGTGACCGCCAATTAACCCCCCCTCCAGTACTGAGGTAAAGTCTCTGTTAGTTTTAACAATGTTGGCGCCGGCCGTAAAGCTTAAGAAATTGCACATAATGGTTACAGGATTATTTACAGATACAAACTTTGCCATATAACTTATATGTAAAAAAACAGTAATATATAACCATTAAGTAGCTAATACAAAGTAATACGTACACATCATGTAATACGTTGAAATAAATGTAATGTAAAGTTTCATATATACATATATATATATAAAACTCAAAGTTTGAGGATTTATGCGTACTGAATACAAATCCACACCGTTACACCGATTACCACCAAATTTTGCATAGGTAACCTTTTACACAAGGCGAAAAATACTGTCTAACTTGGAATTTGATATTTTGCCCCGTTCGCAAGATTTAGGCCCTTTTAATTATGCCTTTTCGTTGACACGTATGAAGATGTTAACACCATGGAGACCAGAATTAATCACCATAGTAACAAGTAAATAAACAAATGATATTTAGCGGCATCGGAACTGTACCTCTATCCGTTCCTGCAGTTTTAATGTTTTTAATATTCGATTGTATCGATATATTTTTTAATTTTGTATACAGATACGTCTATATATTTTGTAATTGCCTTAAACGATTATAAAATTTATGTTTATACGTATTTCTGATGATGCAATGAATAAGTAATGAAATATATTAAATACTACTACTAAAGATGTCAACAACACTATGGAGACCAGAATTAATCACCATAGTAACATGTAACGAGCAGAAAATTTAAAAATTTTTAAATTTCACCTCGGCAGAGTACGTTCACACGAGGCAAGTGTCAACGACTTTTGGTGGAGCAATAAATAAGGAGTAATGAGAAGGTGTCAGTGAAGCGTTGCTGACTTGACAATAGAAACGCATTAAGTTCAATCCAACTATAGAATTTGGTGGCGTAAGATGACAGGGAAAGTTTCGTCCAGAATTATTGCTCTCCGCAGCTGTAACAAAGTAAGTAAGGACATTCACACCCGTACCGAGAATTGTAGCAGATGTGGCCATGTTACGTCAGTAGACGATAAGCGACAAAAACGAGTGAGGCTCCATACTACAATGAAACGGATACGCTGCACCTTAAGTAACAATACTGGAAGATAGGCTGACAAAACTAAAGTCATGTTACACAGCTGGAGGTATCGTCTAATTGACAGAGAAGAATTTACGAAGGGAAAGTTGGGGTGACTTCAACGACCAGCAGATGTTCGAAATTAGTAATAGCCAGAAAAAAGGGGTTAGGGCATAGAACAATACGCCAGGAAGACTGTAAGTACAGATAATGGGAATCTATAGAAACGCAGAGTTTACTCAGACAATAGGCTGATAGACAAGTTGTTAATAGCCATAGTTTCTTCGAAGCGTGTCAACGATCGTCAAGCCAGAGAGCAGGGAGACCTAAGGACCTATCAGAGACCTTCAACCAGCGAGAAATTTGATGGTGAGGGATGTTTCCATAGCAACTGAGACGAAGAACCTATCGGAAGAACTATGACGTAGGATTTTGACAGAGTGGGACAGTATTTTCCGAGAAAATCAAAAACTGACCAATCTCGAAAAGAAGTGGGCGTGAAGCCCCCAGAGACAAAATTTTGAGTAGGGACGAATTAATAAAACCAGCTGTCCAGGAAGACGGGGAGGCAGTCATACTCAATTTTTTAGGCAGTCATACTCAATTTTTTAGGCAGTCATACTCAATTTTTTAGGCAGTCATACTCAATTTTTAGACAGTCAACACTCAAATTTTGAATAGTTATACTAAAGTTTTACAGTTAGAATTTTCAGACAGTTTACATTTCAAATATCAAGTAGTTTAACTTCAAGTGCGAGAGACGGTATATCATAAACTTTCCATTGGTTACTCAAATCATTCGGAAGTTAGATAAATAACAAGGAACTTAAAACTTAATAATACATTCATATCGCGGTAGTGAACTTTACCGGTGTGCGCAGTAACGGACTTAGTGAAAATTACACCAAGTGAACAATCAGACCGTTACACTAACAGACAGCATCACTTAACGATATACAAATTATTTGAACTTAATATTGTGTATCAACAACATAATGAACACGAAACATTAAACAAACTAATCAATTATAGGATCGTTTGTTGAAGCAGCGACTAATGAAAATAGACATGTATATTGACTTTAAAACGAACTCACAGCTAACACAGTAAGATGAAACACTGATTGAACACTAAACTTCAATTACTCATACATATACAAACACCTACGCGAGTGGTCAGAAGAATAAAGTGATAAGTGGCAGTGATAAAACAACTTACGACGGAATGTATCTACGAGCCATCTCCATCACCAGAACGAGACTTCGTCAACAACTAATGGATATTCACTAACCAAGTAACCATTATTATAATTACTTCTAATTAATAACTTCTACTGACCTGGTTTCTTTCAAAGAATTCACACCTGAGAAATTTATTAAGAAAAGTAATGAGTAAATCTGAATAAAGTAGTTAATGAACGTATAAACAAAAGCTTATTTGGGATTTAATGAACGCATTAAATAAGTAGAATATTGAATTGTAACATCATTTGATTTATATATGTATGTATGTTTTCTTTGTTTCAGCATATATTAAGATATATCTTTGTTTATTATAAATATGTATGTATTTCAGGTACAGCGACGTAACCTATGTACTATTATAATATGTCATAAATGATAATTAAAGTAGTATTTTAGTTAATCAGAAACATGCGTTCATTATTACCAATGCAACCCAAATATTAACCTAAAGTTTAAAAGAATGCTAATAGATTTTAAGAGTTTCTTATGTTCAATTAAATAAATGATATCACGTATGTGTTGATGAGCATAGATAGTTAGAATCATCAATAAGATTAAATTATACACATACATGTCAGAGATCGATAATTTTATATATTGAATAATTAATTTTATTGTGCTATCAATACGCATACAAAATGATAGTTATAAATGGCGCCCAACGTGGGGCATGATACGTATTAACACAGATTGTTAACACGTACAGCTTAGGTAAAGAACAGGCAGTAGAAGTAGTAGAAAAAGTAGTGTCATAGAAGTAGAAGTAAGATAAGTGTTATTAGTGTAAGTCAGTTTGAATGATTACGCGCAGTAGGGCTAAAATGGCGAGCAATTCAGACAGTGTAGAATATGACATTAATAACCAATTAGGCGCAGTAAATACCGAGGACAATACTATACCTGGTGAGCCAAGTAATGTGGTAGAGAGTCCAGAAGATAGGGCGCGAGGACAGACATCAAAACTAGAAGATGGAACTATACAAATGTTGATGGAGTTTATCCGTCAACAGAACGAAGAACGAGATGAGAAACAAGAAAAACGATACGAAAAACAAGAAGAAAATATTAACAAATTAATAAGTGAAAAATTCGACCAGCATAAAGAAGAGATGAAACGAGAGACAGCGGAACAGTTCACGCTGTTACGCACAGAGATACGTGGATACACGAATGCCTTGAAAGCGGACAGTAACGAAGCCCAGAAGAAGCAAGAAGAAGTGGTGAATAAGAATTACGTAGATACGAAGAAGGTACAAGATACTGATAACACTGTCGATCTTACAGATGTATCAGATATTAAGAAATTATCAACTGTGGGGACTAATGCGAATGTCATTAGCAAACCAAGGAAGAAGTGGATTAAGAAGAGAAATGACTTTGTTTCTCGGTATCTGGCGGTATCGGAGGATGATCCAGACATGGATAGAGATTATAAAAATCTATTACTACTACCAAGTAGAAGGCATAAAAAGCACAAATTAATTAACACGGGAAGAGGTACTGCATCAGTGAATCCTATGATGAAGTATCCAGCCTGTAAAATAAGCATGGATCGGCGAAGTAGTCGAGCTGCACCAATAAGAAGCATGGAGGGAAAGTTTAAAGTTGAAACGAATACCACATGTTATAAAGCTGAAAACCAGTTTACGCCAACCATGGATGACAAAGCGGAAGGACATACAAGATCCGTATGCATATTCATCATGGACAAGGAGCGTTATGAGGAAAAGGAGAGGAAAGAATTTCAATAAACTACTTAAAAACGGTGGAAAGAACCGTGATAGTACTGAGAGGAGAGTACGAGCACTCGAGGTAAGACTTCTTAGAAACGTAAGAAATAAAACTTTGTTATGTAAGTATACGAGGGCTGAACCAGTTGTCGAACAACATTGTTGTACACTAGCCTGGAAGCGACGGCAAAAGCAGACCGGTGCGTGTTTACTTAGAGAAAGTTATGGGAGAAAACGACAAAAAATACTCAGCGTATACGTAAACAATGGTAGTGCCGTTGAGGAGAATTGTCTAAGGCGCGGCAAGCAATTTAACGCACATTTATCCGAGAGGGGTCGACGCAAAGAAAGGTACGACACATTTCTCACTCACTTACATAGAAAGAGACAGAGAAGGGTCGTAAATCTTCAAAGTGTAAGTACGACACATCGTTCCAGCGTAACGGGAACGAACGACCGGATATTAGGAAGACAGGTGACGCGAACCCCTAGGTCAAACACCTTACTGTTTACAAACAAAACCACGTGCGTTAGTGACAGCACAATACGGATGGGACATACGAATATGTCATCATAAATATAACTTGAGAATAAATAAATGAAAAGGTATTAAGAAGGCGAACTTCAGAATATTTGAAAATGCAATGATTAAATTTGAAAACATTGAATAAAATACATTAAATACATTGGTTATATGAAAATGCATAAACCAAAGATGGTAATTAGTGATGAATATTGATGAATGAAGAGTGGGAGATTAATGGATAAAATAAAACGAAGCTACATGTGTACTCGTTGATTGCAATGATATAGCAATAAATTAAGTCTGTGGAAAATTTAATGCCAGACAATTGAAAAAATACTATGAATCAGAGAATTGAAGATGAAGGAAGAGGAAGAAATTGAAGAAGATGTCTTAAGAAGCTAGCCGATGCTGATGAATTAACTGCGTTAGGGTAATTGACGCGATGATATCATTCAAGCTGGCTTATCCAAGAAAGTTATGTACTTTAATTGTTGAAACATAACATCAAAAATGTATTTAGTCAATTAAGCACTAATTAAATGTTAGATAATAAGATAAATTAACATTTAGTGTGACATCTTATAAGAATATTGTAGTCAATGCAAAGGACATTTAATTGCTATTATTTGATTTATATGGTAACAAGTTAAAAGGACAAAGTGAAAAAATGGACACTTAAAATCAGATAAGTGATAATATTCAACGAACTAGATAGTGAATGAACTTTATTAATGTGAATGTATGTAATTAGTAGGTTAAGGATTATAAATGATGTTATCATGAAGTAGGTAAATCATTGAAACTAAATGTAATACGTGTATGTAAATTATTAAGATAATTACAATTAACATAGCGATTGTGTCAATTAACAATCTAATTTTAAAATAACAGTTTAAAAGATTTTATTGGTAAGATCATTAGTAATGCACAAAGGTGTATATGTATAGGAGATTTTCTTTGATATCATGTAAAGGGTACATTGAACCGCTTAACTGTTTGATAATATCTTGTGAGTATGATATGTTAGAAGGTAAAATTTCATTCAATTGATGAAATTATTTAATTGCTTATGGAATTTATGATTTATCTTATAATTATAAAGATAAGGTATTTATATGTCAATTCGACAATGTGAAATGCGTTCAGCTATCCCAAATAGCTAGCAATAAATTCAGAGAACCGATTAGAACCAAAAGGGGGTGTACCACTGGTCATATAAGCTTTTGAAAGTAGGTTATTGTGTATACCTTCCCCTGAAGAAGATGGACACGGCGAGGCGACGTACAGGGCGCAGAATTTAGATTTGAGTTGTTCCCAGAGGTCACATCGTCAAATCGAAATTGAGGACACTGTAACGAGCAGAAAATTTAAAAATTTTTAAATTTCACCTCGGCAGAGTACGTTCACACGAGGCAAGTGTCAACGACTTTTGGTGGAGCAATAAATAAGGAGTAATGAGAAGGTGTCAGTGAAGCGTTGCTGACTTGACAATAGAAACGCATTAAGTTCAATCCAACTATAGAATTTGGTGGCGTAAGATGACAGGGAAAGTTTCGTCCAGAATTATTGCTCTCCGCAGCTGTAACAAAGTAAGTAAGGACATTCACACCCGTACCGAGAATTGTAGCAGATGTGGCCATGTTACGTCAGTAGACGATAAGCGACAAAAACGAGTGAGGCTCCATACTACAATGAAACGGATACGCTGCACCTTAAGTAACAATACTGGAAGATAGGCTGACAAAACTAAAGTCATGTTACACAGCTGGAGGTATCGTCTAATTGACAGAGAAGAATTTACGAAGGGAAAGTTGGGGTGACTTCAACGACCAGCAGATGTTCGAAATTAGTAATAGCCAGAAAAAAGGGGTTAGGGCATAGAACAATACGCCAGGAAGACTGTAAGTACAGATAATGGGAATCTATAGAAACGCAGAGTTTACTCAGACAATAGGCTGATAGACAAGTTGTTAATAGCCATAGTTTCTTCGAAGCGGGTCAACGATCGTCAAGCCAGAGAGCAGGGAGACCTAAGGACCTATCAGAGACCTTCAACCAGCGAGAAATTTGATGGTGAGGGATGTTTCCATAGCAACTGAGACGAAGAACCTATCGGAAGAACTATGACGTAGGATTTTGACAGAGTGGGACAGTATTTTCCGAGAAAATCAAAAACTGACCAATCTCGAAAAGAAGTGGGCGTGAAGCGCGCCAGAGACAAAATTTTGAGTAGGGACGAATTAATAAAACCAGCTGTCCAGGAAGACGGGGAGGCAGTCATACTCAATTTTTTAGGCAGTCATACTCAATTTTTTAGGCAGTCATACTCAATTTTTTAGGCAGTCATACTCAATTTTTTAGGCAGTCATACTCAATTTTTAGACAGTCAACACTCAAATTTTGAATAGTTATACTAAAGTTTTACAGTTAGAATTTTCAGACAGTTTACATTTCAAATATCAAGTAGTTTAACTTCAAGTGCGAGAGACGGTATATCATAAACTTTCCATTGGTTACTCAAATCATTCGGAAGTTAGATAAATAACAAGGAACTTAAAACTTAATAATACATTCATATCGCGGTAGTGAACTTTACCGGTGTGCGCAGTAACGGACTTAGTGAAAATTACACCAAGTGAACAATCAGACCGTTACACTAACAGACAGCATCACTTAACGATATACAAATTATTTGAACTTAATATTGTGTATCAACAACATAATGAACACGAAACATTAAACAAACTAATCAATTATAGGATCGTTTGTTGAAGCAGCGACTAATGAAAATAGACATGTATATTGACTTTAAAACGAACTCACAGCTAACACAGTAAGATGAAACACTGATTGAACACTAAACTTCAATTACTCATACATATACAAACACCTACGCGAGTGGTCAGAAGAATAAAGTGATAAGTGGCAGTGATAAAACAACTTACGACGGAATGTATCTACGAGCCATCTCCATCACCAGAACGAGACTTCGTCAACAACTAATGGATATTCACTAACCAAGTAACCATTATTATAATTACTTCTAATTAATAACTTCTACTGACCTGGTTTCTTTCAAAGAATTCACACCTGAGAAATTTATTAAGAAAAGTAATGAGTAAATCTGAATA
The DNA here is from genome assembly GCA_034769895.1 of Magicicada septendecula. Lineage (NCBI taxonomy): Eukaryota > Metazoa > Arthropoda > Insecta > Hemiptera > Cicadidae > Magicicada > Magicicada septendecula. Next base: position 348,921,245 of record CM068375.1, read on the forward strand.
AAGTAGTTAATGAACGTATAAACAAAAGCTTATTTGGGATTTAATGAACGCATTAAATAAGTAGAATATTGAATTGTAACATCATTTGATTTATATATGTATGTATGTTTTCTTTGTTTCAGCATATATTAAGATATATCTTTGTTTATTATAAATATGTATGTATTTCAGGTACAGCGACGTAACCTATGTACTATTATAATATGTCATAAATGATAATTAAAGTAGTATTTTAGTTAATCAGAAACATGCGTTCATTATTACCAATGCAACCCAAATATTAACCTAAAGTTTAAAAGAATGCTAATAGATTTTAAGAGTTTCTTATGTTCAATTAAATAAATGATATCACGTATGTGTTGATGAGCATAGATAGTTAGAATCATCAATAAGATTAAATTATACACATACATGTCAGAGATCGATAATTTTATATATTGAATAATTAATTTTATTGTGCTATCAATACGCATACAAAATGATAGTTATAAATGGCGCCCAACGTGGGGCATGATACGTATTAACACAGATTGTTAACACGTACAGCTTAGGTAAAGAACAGGCAGTAGAAGTAGTAGAAAAAGTAGTGTCATAGAAGTAGAAGTAAGATAAGTGTTATTAGTGTAAGTCAGTTTGAATGATTACGCGCAGTAGGGCTAAAATGGCGAGCAATTCAGACAGTGTAGAATATGACATTAATAACCAATTAGGCGCAGTAAATACCGAGGACAATACTATACCTGGTGAGCCAAGTAATGTGGTAGAGAGTCCAGAAGATAGGGCGCGAGGACAGACATCAAAACTAGAAGATGGAACTATACAAATGTTGATGGAGTTTATCCGTCAACAGAACGAAGAACGAGATGAGAAACAAGAAAAACGATACGAAAAACAAGAAGAAAATATTAACAAATTAATAAGTGAAAAATTCGACCAGCATAAAGAAGAGATGAAACGAGAGACAGCGGAACAGTTCACGCTGTTACGCACAGAGATACGTGGATACACGAATGCCTTGAAAGCGGACAGTAACGAAGCCCAGAAGAAGCAAGAAGAAGTGGTGAATAAGAATTACGTAGATACGAAGAAGGTACAAGATACTGATAACACTGTCGATCTTACAGATGTATCAGATATTAAGAAATTATCAACTGTGGGGACTAATGCGAATGTCATTAGCAAACCAAGGAAGAAGTGGATTAAGAAGAGAAATGACTTTGTTTCTCGGTATCTGGCGGTATCGGAGGATGATCCAGACATGGATAGAGATTATAAAAATCTATTACTACTACCAAGTAGAAGGCATAAAAAGCACAAATTAATTAACACGGGAAGAGGTACTGCATCAGTGAATCCTATGATGAAGTATCCAGCCTGTAAAATAAGCATGGATCGGCGAAGTAGTCGAGCTGCACCAATAAGAAGCATGGAGGGAAAGTTTAAAGTTGAAACTAATACCACATGTTATAAAGCTGAAAACCAGTTTACGCCAACCATGGATGACAAAGCGGAAGGACATACAAGATCCGTATGCATATTCATCATGGACAAGGAGCGTTATGAGGAAAAGGAGAGGAAAGAATTTCAATAAACTACTTAAAAACGGTGGAAAGAACCGTGATAGTACTGAGAGGAGAGTACGAGCACTCGAGGTAAGACTTCTTAGAAACGTAAGAAATAAAACTTTGTTATGTAAGTATACGAGGGCTGAACCAGTTGTCGAACAACATTGTTGTACACTAGCCTGGAAGCGACGGCAAAAGCAGACCGGTGCGTGTTTACTTAGAGAAAGTTATGGGAGAAAACGACAAAAAATACTCAGCGTATACGTAAACAATGGTAGTGCCGTTGAGGAGAATTGTCTAAGGCGCGGCAAGCAATTTAACGCACATTTATCCGAGAGGGGTCGACGCAAAGAAAGGTACGACACATTTCTCACTCACTTACATAGAAAGAGACAGAGAAGGGTCGTAAATCTTCAAAGTGTAAGTACGACACATCGTTCCAGCGTAACGGGAACGAACGACCGGATATTAGGAAGACAGGTGACGCGAACCCCTAGGTCAAACACCTTACTGTTTACAAACAAAACCACGTGCGTTAGTGACAGCACAATACGGATGGGACATACGAATATGTCATCATAAATATAACTTGAGAATAAATAAATGAAAAGGTATTAAGAAGGCGAACTTCAGAATATTTGAAAATGCAATGATTAAATTTGAAAACATTGAATAAAATACATTAAATACATTGGTTATATGAAAATGCATAAACCAAAGATGGTAATTAGTGATGAATATTGATGAATGAAGAGTGGGAGATTAATGGATAAAATAAAACGAAGCTACATGTGTACTCGTTGATTGCAATGATATAGCAATAAATTAAGTCTGTGGAAAATTTAATGCCAGACAATTGAAAAAATACTATGAATCAGAGAATTGAAGATGAAGGAAGAGGAAGAAATTGAAGAAGATGTCTTAAGAAGCTAGCCGATGCTGATGAATTAACTGCGTTAGGGTAATTGACGCGATGATATCATTCAAGCTGGCTTATCCAAGAAAGTTATGTACTTTAATTGTTGAAACATAACATCAAAAATGTATTTAGTCAATTAAGCACTAATTAAATGTTAGATAATAAGATAAATTAACATTTAGTGTGACATCTTATAAGAATATTGTAGTCAATGCAAAGGACATTTAATTGCTATTATTTGATTTATATGGTAACAAGTTAAAAGGACAAAGTGAAAAAATGGACACTTAAAATCAGATAAGTGATAATATTCAACGAACTAGATAGTGAATGAACTTTATTAATGTGAATGTATGTAATTAGTAGGTTAAGGATTATAAATGATGTTATCATGAAGTAGGTAAATCATTGAAACTAAATGTAATACGTGTATGTAAATTATTAAGATAATTACAATTAACATAGCGATTGTGTCAATTAACAATCTAATTTTAAAATAACAGTTTAAAAGATTTTATTGGTAAGATCATTAGTAATGCACAAAGGTGTATATGTATAGGAGATTTTCTTTGATATCATGTAAAGGGTACATTGAACCGCTTAACTGTTTGATAATATCTTGTGAGTATGATATGTTAGAAGGTAAAATTTCATTCAATTGATGAAATTATTTAATTGCTTATGGAATTTATGATTTATCTTATAATTATAAAGATAAGGTATTTATATGTCAATTCGACAATGTGAAATGCGTTCAGCTATCCCAAATAGCTAGCAATAAATTCAGAGAACCGATTAGAACCAAAAGGGGGTGTACCACTGGTCATATAAGCTTTTGAAAGTAGGTTATTGTGTATACCTTCCCCTGAAGAAGATGGACACGGCGAGGCGACGTACAGGGCGCAGAATTTAGATTTGAGTTGTTCCCAGAGGTCACATCGTCAAATCGAAATTGAGGACACTGTAACGAGCAGAAAATTTAAAAATTTTTAAATTTCACCTCGGCAGAGTACGTTCACACGAGGCAAGTGTCAACGACTTTTGGTGGAGCAATAAATAAGGAGTAATGAGAAGGTGTCAGTGAAGCGTTGCTGACTTGACAATAGAAACGCATTAAGTTCAATCCAACTATAGAATTTGGTGGCGTAAGATGACAGGGAAAGTTTCGTCCAGAATTATTGCTCTCCGCAGCTGTAACAAAGTAAGTAAGGACATTCACACCCGTACCGAGAATTGTAGCAGATGTGGCCATGTTACGTCAGTAGACGATAAGCGACAAAAACGAGTGAGGCTCCATACTACAATGAAACGGATACGCTGCACCTTAAGTAACAATACTGGAAGATAGGCTGACAAAACTAAAGTCATGTTACACAGCTGGAGGTATCGTCTAATTGACAGAGAAGAATTTACGAAGGGAAAGTTGGGATGACTTCAACGACCAGCAGATGTTCGAAATTAGTAATAGCCAGAAAAAAGGGGTTAGGGCATAGAACAATACGCCAGGAAGACTGTAAGTACAGATAATGGGAATCTATAGAAACGCAGAGTTTACTCAGACAATAGGCTGATAGACAAGTTGTTAATAGCCATAGTTTCTTCGAAGCGTGTCAACGATCGTCAAGCCAGAGAGCAGGGAGACCTAAGGACCTATCAGAGACCTTCAACCAGCGAGAAATTTGATGGTGAGGGATGTTTCCATAGCAACTGAGACGAAGAACCTATCGGAAGAACTATGACGTAGGATTTTGACAGAGTGGGACAGTATTTTCCGAGAAAATCAAAAACTGACCAATCTCGAAAAGAAGTGGGCGTGAAGCGCGCCAGAGACAAAATTTTGAGTAGGGACGAATTAATAAAACCAGCTGTCCAGGAAGACGGGGAGGCAGTCATACTCAATTTTTTAGGCAGTCATACTCAATTTTTTAGGCAGTCATACTCAATTTTTTAGGCAGTCATACTCAATTTTTTAGGCAGTCATACTCAATTTTTAGACAGTCAACACTCAAATTTTGAATAGTTATACTAAAGTTTTACAGTTAGAATTTTCAGACAGTTTACATTTCAAATATCAAGTAGTTTAACTTCAAGTGCGAGAGACGGTATATCATAAACTTTCCATTGGTTACTCAAATCATTCGGAAGTTAGATAAATAACAAGGAACTTAAAACTTAATAATACATTCATATCGCGGTAGTGAACTTTACCGGTGTGCGCAGTAACGGACTTAGTGAAAATTACACCAAGTGAACAATCAGACCGTTACACTAACAGACAGCATCACTTAACGATATACAAATTATTTGAACTTAATATTGTGTATCAACAACATAATGAACACGAAACATTAAACAAACTAATCAATTATAGGATCGTTTGTTGAAGCAGCGACTAATGAAAATAGACATGTATATTGACTTTAAAACGAACTCACAGCAAACACAGTAAGATGAAACACTGATTGAACACTAAACTTCAATTACTCATACATATACAAACACCTACGCGAGTGGTCAGAAGAATAAAGTGATAAGTGGCAGTGATAAAACAACTTACGACGGAATGTATCTACGAGCCATCTCCATCACCAGAACGAGACTTCGTCAACAACTAATGGATATTCACTAACCAAGTAACCATTATTATAATTACTTCTAATTAATAACTTCTACTGACCTGGTTTCTTTCAAAGAATTCACACCTGAGAAATTTATTAAGAAAAGTAATGAGTAAATCTGAATAAAGTAGTTAATGAACGTATAAACAAAAGCTTATTTGGGATTTAATGAACGCATTAAATAAGTAGAATATTGAATTGTAACATCATTTGATTTATATATGTATGTATGTTTTCTTTGTTTCAGCATATATTAAGATATATCTTTGTTTATTATAAATATGTATGTATTTCAGGTACAGCGACGTAACCTATGTACTATTATAATATGTCATAAATGATAATTAAAGTAGTATTTTAGTTAATCAGAAACATGCGTTCATTATTACCAATGCAACCCAAATATTAACCTAAAGTTTAAAAGAATGCAAATAGATTTTAAGAGTTTCTTATGTTCAATTAAATAAATGATATCACGTATGTGTTGATGAGCATAGATAGTTAGAATCATCAATAAGATTAAATTATACACATACATGTCAGAGATCGATAATTTTATATATTGAATAATTAATTTTATTGTGCTATCAATACGCATACAAAATGATAGTTATAAATGGCGCCCAACGTGGGGCATGATACGTATTAACACAGATTGTTAACACGTACAGCTTAGGTAAAGAACAGGCAGTAGAAGTAGTAGAAAAAGTAGTGTCATAGAAGTAGAAGTAAGATAAGTGTTATTAGTGTAAGTCAGTTTGAATGATTACGCGCAGTAGGGCTAAAATGGCGAGCAATTCAGACAGTGTAGAATATGACATTAATAACCAATTAGGCGCAGTAAATACCGAGGACAATACTATACCTGGTGAGCCAAGTAATGTGGTAGAGAGTCCAGAAGATAGGGCGCGAGGACAGACATCAAAACTAGAAGATGGAACTATACAAATGTTGATGGAGTTTATCCGTCAACAGAACGAAGAACGAGATGAGAAACAAGAAAAACGATACGAAAAACAAGAAGAAAATATTAACAAATTAATAAGTGAAAAATTCGACCAGCATAAAGAAGAGATGAAACGAGAGACAGCGGAACAGTTCACGCTGTTACGCACAGAGATACGTGGATACACGAATGCCTTGAAAGCGGACAGTAACGAAGCCCAGAAGAAGCAAGAAGAAGTGGTGAATAAGAATTACGTAGATACGAAGAAGGTACAAGATACTGATAACACTGTCGATCTTACAGATGTATCAGATATTAAGAAATTATCAACTGTGGGGACTAATGCGAATGTCATTAGCAAACCAAGGAAGAAGTGGATTAAGAAGAGAAATGACTTTGTTTCTCGGTATCTGGCGGTATCGGAGGATGATCCAGACATGGATAGAGATTATAAAAATCTATTACTACTACCAAGTAGAAGGCATAAAAAGCACAAATTAATTAACACGGGAAGAGGTACTGCATCAGTGAATCCTATGATGAAGTATCCAGCCTGTAAAATAAGCATGGATCGGCGAAGTAGTCGAGCTGCACCAATAAGAAGCATGGAGGGAAAGTTTAAAGTTGAAACGAATACCACATGTTATAAAGCTGAAAACCAGTTTACGCCAACCATGGATGACAAAGCGGAAGGACATACAAGATCCGTATGCATATTCATCATGGACAAGGAGCGTTATGAGGAAAAGGAGAGGAAAGAATTTCAATAAACTACTTAAAAACGGTGGAAAGAACCGTGATAGTACTGAGAGGAGAGTACGAGCACTCGAGGTAAGACTTCTTAGAAACGTAAGAAATAAAACTTTGTTATGTAAGTATACGAGGGCTGAACCAGTTGTCGAACAACATTGTTGTACACTAGCCTGGAAGCGACGGCAAAAGCAGACCGGTGCGTGTTTACTTAGAGAAAGTTATGGGAGAAAACGACAAAAAATACTCAGCGTATACGTAAACAATGGTAGTGCCGTTGAGGAGAATTGTCTAAGGCGCGGCAAGCAATTTAACGCACATTTATCCGAGAGGGGTCGACGCAAAGAAAGGTACGACACATTTCTCACTCACTTACATAGAAAGAGACAGAGAAGGGTCGTAAATCTTCAAAGTGTAAGTACGACACATCGTTCCAGCGTAACGGGAACGAACGACCGGATATTAGGAAGACAGGTGACGCGAACCCCTAGGTCAAACACCTTACTGTTTACAAACAAAACCACGTGCGTTAGTGACAGCACAATACGGATGGGACATACGAATATGTCATCATAAATATAACTTGAGAATAAATAAATGAAAAGGTATTAAGAAGGCGAACTTCAGAATATTTGAAAATGCAATGATTAAATTTGAAAACATTGAATAAAATACATTAAATACATTGGTTATATGAAAATGCATAAACCAAAGATGGTAATTAGTGATGAATATTGATGAATGAAGAGTGGGAGATTAATGGATAAAATAAAACGAAGCTACATGTGTACTCGTTGATTGCAATGATATAGCAATAAATTAAGTCTGTGGAAAATTTAATGCCAGACAATTGAAAAAATACTATGAATCAGAGAATTGAAGATGAAGGAAGAGGAAGAAATTGAAGAAGATGTCTTAAGAAGCTAGCCGATGCTGATGAATTAACTGCGTTAGGGTAATTGACGCGATGATATCATTCAAGCTGGCTTATCCAAGAAAGTTATGTACTTTAATTGTTGAAACATAACATCAAAAATGTATTTAGTCAATTAAGCACTAATTAAATGTTAGATAATAAGATAAATTAACATTTAGTGTGACATCTTATAAGAATATTGTAGTCAATGCAAAGGACATTTAATTGCTATTATTTGATTTATATGGTAACAAGTTAAAAGGACAAAGTGAAAAAATGGACACTTAAAATCAGATAAGTGATAATATTCAACGAACTAGATAGTGAATGAACTTTATTAATGTGAATGTATGTAATTAGTAGGTTAAGGATTATAAATGATGTTATCATGAAGTAGGTAAATCATTGAAACTAAATGTAATACGTGTATGTAAATTATTAAGATAATTACAATTAACATAGCGATTGTGTCAATTAACAATCTAATTTTAAAATAACAGTTTAAAAGATTTTATTGGTAAGATCATTAGTAATGCACAAAGGTGTATATGTATAGGAGATTTTCTTTGATATCATGTAAAGGGTACATTGAACCGCTTAACTGTTTGATAATATCTTGTGAGTATGATATGTTAGAAGGTAAAATTTCATTCAATTGATGAAATTATTTAATTGCTTATGGAATTTATGATTTATCTTATAATTATAAAGATAAGGTATTTATATGTCAATTCGACAATGTGAAATGCGTTCAGCTATCCCAAATAGCTAGCAATAAATTCAGAGAACCGATTAGAACCAAAAGGGGGTGTACCACTGGTCATATAAGCTTTTGAAAGTAGGTTATTGTGTATACCTTCCCCTGAAGAAGATGGACACGGCGAGGCGACGTACAGGGCGCAGAATTTAGATTTGAGTTGTTCCCAGAGGTCACATCGTCAAATCGAAATTGAGGACACTGTAACGAGCAGAAAATTTAAAAATTTTTAAATTTCACCTCGGCAGAGTACGTTCACACGAGGCAAGTGTCAACGACTTTTGGTGGAGCAATAAATAAGGAGTAATGAGAAGGTGTCAGTGAAGCGTTGCTGACTTGACAATAGAAACGCATTAAGTTCAATCCAACTATAGAATTTGGTGGCGTAAGATGACAGGGAAAGTTTCGTCCAGAATTATTGCTCTCCGCAGCTGTAACAAAGTAAGTAAGGACATTCACACCCGTACCGAGAATTGTAGCAGATGTGGCCATGTTACGTCAGTAGACGATAAGCGACAAAAACGAGTGAGGCTCCATACTACAATGAAACGGATACGCTGCACCTTAAGTAACAATACTGGAAGATAGGCTGACAAAACTAAAGTCATGTTACACAGCTGGAGGTATCGTCTAATTGACAGAGAAGAATTTACGAAGGGAAAGTTGGGGTGACTTCAACGACCAGCAGATGTTCGAAATTAGTAATAGCCAGAAAAAAGGGGTTAGGGCATAGAACAATACGCCAGGAAGACTGTAAGTACAGATAATGGGAATCTATAGAAACGCAGAGTTTACTCAGACAATAGGCTGATAGACAAGTTGTTAATAGCCATAGTTTCTTCGAAGCGTGTCAACGATCGTCAAGCCAGAGAGCAGGGAGACCTAAGGACCTATCAGAGACCTTCAACCAGCGAGAAATTTGATGGTGAGGGATGTTTCCATAGCAACTGAGACGAAGAACCTATCGGAAGAACTATGACGTAGGATTTTGACAGAGTGGGACAGTATTTTCCGAGAAAATCAAAAACTGACCAATCTCGAAAAGAAGTGGGCGTGAAGCGCGCCAGAGACAAAATTTTGAGTAGGGACGAATTAATAAAACCAGCTGTCCAGGAAGACGGGGAGGCAGTCATACTCAATTTTTTAGGCAGTCATACTCAATTTTTTAGGCAGTCATACTCAATTTTTTAGGCAGTCATACTCAATTTTTTAGGCAGTCATACTCAATTTTTAGACAGTCAACACTCAAATTTTGAATAGTTATACTAAAGTTTTACAGTTAGAATTTTCAGACAGTTTACATTTCAAATATCAAGTAGTTTAACTTCAAGTGCGAGAGACGGTATATCATAAACTTTCCATTGGTTACTCAAATCATTCGGAAGTTAGATAAATAACAAGGAACTTAAAACTTAATAATACATTCATATCGCGGTAGTGAACTTTACCGGTGTGCGCAGTAACGGACTTAGTGAAAATTACACCAAGTGAACAATCAGACCGTTACACTAACAGACAGCATCACTTAACGATATACAAATTATTTGAACTTAATATTGTGTATCAACAACATAATGAACACGAAACATTAAACAAACTAATCAATTATAGGATCGTTTGTTGAAGCAGCGACTAATGAAAATAGACATGTATATTGACTTTAAAACGAACTCACAGCAAACACAGTAAGATGAAACACTGATTGAACACTAAACTTCAATTACTCATACATATACAAACACCTACGCGAGTGGTCAGAAGAATAAAGTGATAAGTGGCAGTGATAAAACAACTTACGACGGAATGTATCTACGAGCCATCTCCATCACCAGAACGAGACTTCGTCAACAACTAATGGATATTCACTAACCAAGTAACCATTATTATAATTACTTCTAATTAATAACTTCTACTGACCTGGTTTCTTTCAAAGAATTCACACCTGAGAAATTTATTAAGAAAAGTAATGAGTAAATCTGAATAAAGTAGTTAATGAACGTATAAACAAAAGCTTATTTGGGATTTAATGAACGCATTAAATAAGTAGAATATTGAATTGTAACATCATTTGATTTATATATGTATGTATGTTTTCTTTGTTTCAGCATATATTAAGATATATCTTTGTTTATTATAAATATGTATGTATTTCAGGTACAGCGACGTAACCTATGTACTATTATAATATGTCATAAATGATAATTAAAGTAGTATTTTAGTTAATCAGAAACATGCGTTCATTATTACCAATGCAACCCAAATATTAACCTAAAGTTTAAAAGAATGCAAATAGATTTTAAGAGTTTCTTATGTTCAATTAAATAAATGATATCACGTATGTGTTGATGAGCATAGATAGTTAGAATAATCAATAAGATTAAATTATACACATACATGTCAGAGATCGATAATTTTATATATTGAATAATTAATTTTATTGTGCTATCAATACGCATACAAAATGATAGTTATAAATGGCGCCCAACGTGGGGCATGATACGTATTAACACAGATTGTTAACACGTACAGCTTAGGTAAAGAACAGGCAGTAGAAGTAGTAGAAAAAGTAGTGTCATAGAAGTAGAAGTAAGATAAGTGTTATTAGTGTAAGTCAGTTTGAATGATTACGCGCAGTAGGGCTAAAATGGCGAGCAATTCAGACAGTGTAGAATATGACATTAATAACCAATTAGGCGCAGTAAATACCGAGGACAATACTATACCTGGTGAGCCAAGTAATGTGGTAGAGAGTCCAGAAGATAGGGCGCGAGGACAGACATCAAAACTAGAAGATGGAACTATACAAATGTTGATGGAGTTTATCCGTCAACAGAACGAAGAACGAGATGAGAAACAAGAAAAACGATACGAAAAACAAGAAGAAAATATTAACAAATTAATAAGTGAAAAATTCGACCAGCATAAAGAAGAGATGAAACGAGAGACAGCGGAACAGTTCACGCTGTTACGCACAGAGATACGTGGATACACGAATGCCTTGAAAGCGGACAGTAACGAAGCCCAGAAGAAGCAAGAAGAAGTGGTGAATAAGAATTACGTAGATACGAAGAAGGTACAAGATACTGATAACACTGTCGATCTTACAGATGTATCAGATATTAAGAAATTATCAACTGTGGGGACTAATGCGAATGTCATTAGCAAACCAAGGAAGAAGTGGATTAAGAAGAGAAATGACTTTGTTTCTCGGTATCTGGCGGTATCGGAGGATGATCCAGACATGGATAGAGATTATAAAAATCTATTACTACTACCAAGTAGAAGGCATAAAAAGCACAAATTAATTAACACGGGAAGAGGTACTGCATCAGTGAATCCTATGATGAAGTATCCAGCCTGTAAAATAAGCATGGATCGGCGAAGTAGTCGAGCTGCACCAATAAGAAGCATGGAGGGAAAGTTTAAAGTTGAAACGAATACCACATGTTATAAAGCTGAAAACCAGTTTACGCCAACCATGGATGACAAAGCGGAAGGACATACAAGATCCGTATGCATATTCATCATGGACAAGGAGCGTTATGAGGAAAAGGAGAGGAAAGAATTTCAATAAACTACTTAAAAACGGTGGAAAGAACCGTGATAGTACTGAGAGGAGAGTACGAGCACTCGAGGTAAGACTTCTTAGAAACGTAAGAAATAAAACTTTGTTATGTAAGTATACGAGGGCTGAACCAGTTGTCGAACAACATTGTTGTACACTAGCCTGGAAGCGACGGCAAAAGCAGACCGGTGCGTGTTTACTTAGAGAAAGTTATGGGAGAAAACGACAAAAAATACTCAGCGTATACGTAAACAATGGTAGTGCCGTTGAGGAGAATTGTCTAAGGCGCGGCAAGCAATTTAACGCACATTTATCCGAGAGGGGTCGACGCAAAGAAAGGTACGACACATTTCTCACTCACTTACATAGAAAGAGACAGAGAAGGGTCGTAAATCTTCAAAGTGTAAGTACGACACATCGTTCCAGCGTAACGGGAACGAACGACCGGATATTAGGAAGACAGGTGACGCGAACCCCTAGGTCAAACACCTTACTGTTTACAAACAAAACCACGTGCGTTAGTGACAGCACAATACGGATGGGACATACGAATATGTCATCATAAATATAACTTGAGAATAAATAAATGAAAAGGTATTAAGAAGGCGAACTTCAGAATATTTGAAAATGCAATGATTAAATTTGAAAACATTGAATAAAATACATTAAATACATTGGTTATATGAAAATGCATAAACCAAAGATGGTAATTAGTGATGAATATTGATGAATGAAGAGTGGGAGATTAATGGATAAAATAAAACGAAGCTACATGTGTACTCGTTGATTGCAATGATATAGCAATAAATTAAGTCTGTGGAAAATTTAATGCCAGACAATTGAAAAAATACTATGAATCAGAGAATTGAAGATGAAGGAAGAGGAAGAAATTGAAGAAGATGTCTTAAGAAGCTAGCCGATGCTGATGAATTAACTGCGTTAGGGTAATTGACGCGATGATATCATTCAAGCTGGCTTATCCAAGAAAGTTATGTACTTTAATTGTTGAAACATAACATCAAAAATGTATTTAGTCAATTAAGCACTAATTAAATGTTAGATAATAAGATAAATTAACATTTAGTGTGACATCTTATAAGAATATTGTAGTCAATGCAAAGGACATTTAATTGCTATTATTTGATTTATATGGTAACAAGTTAAAAGGACAAAGTGAAAAAATGGACACTTAAAATCAGATAAGTGATAATATTCAACGAACTAGATAGTGAATGAACTTTATTAATGTGAATGTATGTAATTAGTAGGTTAAGGATTATAAATGATGTTATCATGAAGTAGGTAAATCATTGAAACTAAATGTAATACGTGTATGTAAATTATTAAGATAATTACAATTAACATAGCGATTGTGTCAATTAACAATCTAATTTTAAAATAACAGTTTAAAAGATTTTATTGGTAAGATCATTAGTAATGCACAAAGGTGTATATGTATAGGAGATTTTCTTTGATATCATGTAAAGGGTACATTGAACCGCTTAACTGTTTGATAATATCTTGTGAGTATGATATGTTAGAAGGTAAAATTTCATTCAATTGATGAAATTATTTAATTGCTTATGGAATTTATGATTTATCTTATAATTATAAAGATAAGGTATTTATATGTCAATTCGACAATGTGAAATGCGTTCAGCTATCCCAAATAGCTAGCAATAAATTCAGAGAACCGATTAGAACCAAAAGGGGGTGTACCACTGGTCATATAAGCTTTTGAAAGTAGGTTATTGTGTATACCTTCCCCTGAAGAAGATGGACACGGCGAGGCGACGTACAGGGCGCAGAATTTAGATTTGAGTTGTTCCCAGAGGTCACATCGTCAAATCGAAATTGAGGACACTATAACGAGCAGAAAATTTAAAAATTTTTAAATTTCACCTCGGCAGAGTACGTTCACACGAGGCAAGTGTCAACGACTTTTGGTGGAGCAATAAATAAGGAGTAATGAGAAGGTGTCAGTGAAGCGTTGCTGACTTGACAATAGAAACGCATTAAGTTCAATCCAACTATAGAATTTGGTGGCGTAAGATGACAGGGAAAGTTTCGTCCAGAATTATTGCTCTCCGCAGCTGTAACAAAGTAAGTAAGGACATTCACACCCGTACCGAGAATTGTAGCAGATGTGGCCATGTTACGTCAGTAGACGATAAGCGACAAAAACGAGTGAGGCTCCATACTACAATGAAACGGATACGCTGCACCTTAAGTAACAATACTGGAAGATAGGCTGACAAAACTAAAGTCATGTTACACAGCTGGAGGTATCGTCTAATTGACAGAGAAGAATTTACGAAGGGAAAGTTGGGGTGACTTCAACGACCAGCAGATGTTCGAAATTAGTAATAGCCAGAAAAAAGGGGTTAGGGCATAGAACAATACGCCAGGAAGACTGTAAGTACAGATAATGGGAATCTATAGAAACGCAGAGTTTACTCAGACAATAGGCTGATAGACAAGTTGTTAATAGCCATAGTTTCTTCGAAGCGTGTCAACGATCGTCAAGCCAGAGAGCAGGGAGACCTAAGGACCTATCAGAGACCTTCAACCAGCGAGAAATTTGATGGTGAGGGATGTTTCCATAGCAACTGAGACGAAGAACCTATCGGAAGAACTATGACGTAGGATTTTGACAGAGTGGGACAGTATTTTCCGAGAAAATCAAAAACTGACCAATCTCGAAAAGAAGTGGGCGTGAAGCGCGCCAGAGACAAAATTTTGAGTAGGGACGAATTAATAAAACCAGCTGTCCAGGAAGACGGGGAGGCAGTCATACTCAATTTTTTAGGCAGTCATACTCAATTTTTTAGGCAGTCATACTCAATTTTTTAGGCAGTCATACTCAATTTTTTAGGCAGTCATACTCAATTTTTAGACAGTCAACACTCAAATTTTGAATAGTTATACTAAAGTTTTACAGTTAGAATTTTCAGACAGTTTACATTTCAAATATCAAGTAGTTTAACTTCAAGTGCGAGAGACGGTATATCATAAACTTTCCATTGGTTACTCAAATCATTCGGAAGTTAGATAAATAACAAGGAACTTAAAACTTAATAATACATTCATATCGCGGTAGTGAACTTTACCGGTGTGCGCAGTAACGGACTTAGTGAAAATTACACCAAGTGAACAATCAGACCGTTACACTAACAGACAGCATCACTTAACGATATACAAATTATTTGAACTTAATATTGTGTATCAACAACATAATGAACACGAAACATTAAACAAACTAATCAATTATAGGATCGTTTGTTGAAGCAGCGACTAATGAAAATAGACATGTATATTGACTTTAAAACGAACTCACAGCAAACACAGTAAGATGAAACACTGATTGAACACTAAACTTCAATTACTCATACATATACAAACACCTACGCGAGTGGTCAGAAGAATAAAGTGATAAGTGGCAGTGATAAAACAACTTACGACGGAATGTATCTACGAGCCATCTCCATCACCAGAACGAGACTTCGTCAACAACTAATGGATATTCACTAACCAAGTAACCATTATTATAATTACTTCTAATTAATAACTTCTACTGACCTGGTTTCTTTCAAAGAATTCACACCTGAGAAATTTATTAAGAAAAGTAATGAGTAAATCTGAATAAAGTAGTTAATGAACGTATAAACAAAAGCTTATTTGGGATTTAATGAACGCATTAAATAAGTAGAATATTGAATTGTAACATCATTTGATTTATATATGTATGTATGTTTTCTTTGTTTCAGCATATATTAAGATATATCTTTGTTTATTATAAATATGTATGTATTTCAGGTACAGCGACGTAACCTATGTACTATTATAATATGTCATAAATGATAATTAAAGTAGTATTTTAGTTAATCAGAAACATGCGTTCATTATTACCAATGCAACCCAAATATTAACCTAAAGTTTAAAAGAATGCAAATAGATTTTAAGAGTTTCTTATGTTCAATTAAATAAATGATATCACGTATGTGTTGATGAGCATAGATAGTTAGAATAATCAATAAGATTAAATTATACACATACATGTCAGAGATCGATAATTTTATATATTGAATAATTAATTTTATTGTGCTATCAATACGCATACAAAATGATAGTTATAAATGGCGCCCAACGTGGGGCATGATACGTATTAACACAGATTGTTAACACGTACAGCTTAGGTAAAGAACAGGCAGTAGAAGTAGTAGAAAAAGTAGTGTCATAGAAGTAGAAGTAAGATAAGTGTTATTAGTGTAAGTCAGTTTGAATGATTACGCGCAGTAGGGCTAAAATGGCGAGCAATTCAGACAGTGTAGAATATGACATTAATAACCAATTAGGCGCAGTAAATACCGAGGACAATACTATACCTGGTGAGCCAAGTAATGTGGTAGAGAGTCCAGAAGATAGGGCGCGAGGACAGACATCAAAACTAGAAGATGGAACTATACAAATGTTGATGGAGTTTATCCGTCAACAGAACGAAGAACGAGATGAGAAACAAGAAAAACGATACGAAAAACAAGAAGAAAATATTAACAAATTAATAAGTGAAAAATTCGACCAGCATAAAGAAGAGATGAAACGAGAGACAGCGGAACAGTTCACGCTGTTACGCACAGAGATACGTGGATACACGAATGCCTTGAAAGCGGACAGTAACGAAGCCCAGAAGAAGCAAGAAGAAGTGGTGAATAAGAATTACGTAGATACGAAGAAGGTACAAGATACTGATAACACTGTCGATCTTACAGATGTATCAGATATTAAGAAATTATCAACTGTGGGGACTAATGCGAATGTCATTAGCAAACCAAGGAAGAAGTGGATTAAGAAGAGAAATGACTTTGTTTCTCGGTATCTGGCGGTATCGGAGGATGATCCAGACATGGATAGAGATTATAAAAATCTATTACTACTACCAAGTAGAAGGCATAAAAAGCACAAATTAATTAACACGGGAAGAGGTACTGCATCAGTGAATCCTATGATGAAGTATCCAGCCTGTAAAATAAGCATGGATCGGCGAAGTAGTCGAGCTGCACCAATAAGAAGCATGGAGGGAAAGTTTAAAGTTGAAACGAATACCACATGTTATAAAGCTGAAAACCAGTTTACGCCAACCATGGATGACAAAGCGGAAGGACATACAAGATCCGTATGCATATTCATCATGGACAAGGAGCGTTATGAGGAAAAGGAGAGGAAAGAATTTCAATAAACTACTTAAAAACGGTGGAAAGAACCGTGATAGTACTGAGAGGAGAGTACGAGCACTCGAGGTAAGACTTCTTAGAAACGTAAGAAATAAAACTTTGTTATGTAAGTATACGAGGGCTGAACCAGTTGTCGAACAACATTGTTGTACACTAGCCTGGAAGCGACGGCAAAAGCAGACCGGTGCGTGTTTACTTAGAGAAAGTTATGGGAGAAAACGACAAAAAATACTCAGCGTATACGTAAACAATGGTAGTGCCGTTGAGGAGAATTGTCTAAGGCGCGGCAAGCAATTTAACGCACATTTATCCGAGAGGGGTCGACGCAAGGAAAGGTACGACACATTTCTCACTCACTTACATAGAAAGAGACAGAGAAGGGTCGTAAATCTTCAAAGTGTAAGTACGACACATCGTTCCAGCGTAACGGGAACGAACGACCGGATATTAGGAAGACAGGTGACGCGAACCCCTAGGTCAAACACCTTACTGTTTACAAACAAAACCACGTGCGTTAGTGACAGCACAATACGGATGGGACATACGAATATGTCATCATAAATATAACTTGAGAATAAATAAATGAAAAGGTATTAAGAAGGCGAACTTCAGAATATTTGAAAATGCAATGATTAAATTTGAAAACATTGAATAAAATACATTAAATACATTGGTTATATGAAAATGCATAAACCAAAGATGGTAATTAGTGATGAATATTGATGAATGAAGAGTGGGAGATTAATGGATAAAATAAAACGAAGCTACATGTGTACTCGTTGATTGCAATGATATAGCAATAAATTAAGTCTGTGGAAAATTTAATGCCAGACAATTGAAAAAATACTATGAATCAGAGAATTGAAGATGAAGGAAGAGGAAGAAATTGAAGAAGATGTCTTAAGAAGCTAGCCGATGCTGATGAATTAACTGCGTTAGGGTAATTGACGCGATGATATCATTCAAGCTGGCTTATCCAAGAAAGTTATGTACTTTAATTGTTGAAACATAACATCAAAAATGTATTTAGTCAATTAAGCACTAATTAAATGTTAGATAATAAGATAAATTAACATTTAGTGTGACATCTTATAAGAATATTGTAGTCAATGCAAAGGACATTTAATTGCTATTATTTGATTTATATGGTAACAAGTTAAAAGGACAAAGTGAAAAAATGGACACTTAAAATCAGATAAGTGATAATATTCAACGAACTAGATAGTGAATGAACTTTATTAATGTGAATGTATGTAATTAGTAGGTTAAGGATTATAAATGATGTTATCATGAAGTAGGTAAATCATTGAAACTAAATGTAATACGTGTATGTAAATTATTAAGATAATTACAATTAACATAGCGATTGTGTCAATTAACAATCTAATTTTAAAATAACAGTTTAAAAGATTTTATTGGTAAGATCATTAGTAATGCACAAAGGTGTATATGTATAGGAGATTTTCTTTGATATCATGTAAAGGGTACATTGAACCGCTTAACTGTTTGATAATATCTTGTGAGTATGATATGTTAGAAGGTAAAATTTCATTCAATTGATGAAATTATTTAATTGCTTATGGAATTTATGATTTATCTTATAATTATAAAGATAAGGTATTTATATGTCAATTCGACAATGTGAAATGCGTTCAGCTATCCCAAATAGCTAGCAATAAATTCAGAGAACCGATTAGAACCAAAAGGGGGTGTACCACTGGTCATATAAGCTTTTGAAAGTAGGTTATTGTGTATACCTTCCCCTGAAGAAGATGGACACGGCGAGGCGACGTACAGGGCGCAGAATTTAGATTTGAGTTGTTCCCAGAGGTCACATCGTCAAATCGAAATTGAGGACACTGTAACGAGCAGAAAATTTAAAAATTTTTAAATTTCACCTCGGCAGAGTACGTTCACACGAGGCAAGTGTCAACGACTTTTGGTGGAGCAATAAATAAGGAGTAATGAGAAGGTGTCAGTGAAGCGTTGCTGACTTGACAATAGAAACGCATTAAGTTCAATCCAACTATAGAATTTGGTGGCGTAAGATGACAGGGAAAGTTTCGTCCAGAATTATTGCTCTCCGCAGCTGTAACAAAGTAAGTAAGGACATTCACACCCGTACCGAGAATTGTAGCAGATGTGGCCATGTTACGTCAGTAGACGATAAGCGACAAAAACGAGTGAGGCTCCATACTACAATGAAACGGATACGCTGCACCTTAAGTAACAATACTGGAAGATAGGCTGACAAAACTAAAGTCATGTTACACAGCTGGAGGTATCGTCTAATTGACAGAGAAGAATTTACGAAGGGAAAGTTGGGGTGACTTCAACGACCAGCAGATGTTCGAAATTAGTAATAGCCAGAAAAAAGGGGTTAGGGCATAGAACAATACGCCAGGAAGACTGTAAGTACAGATAATGGGAATCTATAGAAACGCAGAGTTTACTCAGACAATAGGCTGATAGACAAGTTGTTAATAGCCATAGTTTCTTCGAAGCGGGTCAACGATCGTCAAGCCAGAGAGCAGGGAGACCTAAGGACCTATCAGAGACCTTCAACCAGCGAGAAATTTGATGGTGAAGGATGTTTCCATAGCAACTGAGACGAAGAACCTATCGGAAGAACTATGACGTAGGATTTTGACAGAGTGGGACAGTATTTTCCGAGAAAATCAAAAACTGACCAATCTCGAAAAGAAGTGGGCGTGAAGCGCGCCAGAGACAAAATTTTGAGTAGGGACGAATTAATAAAACCAGCTGTCCAGGAAGACGGGGAGGCAGTCATACTCAATTTTTTAGGCAGTCATACTCAATTTTTTAGGCAGTCATACTCAATTTTTTAGGCAGTCATACTCAATTTTTTAGGCAGTCATACTCAATTTTTAGACAGTCAACACTCAAATTTTGAATAGTTATACTAAAGTTTTACAGTTAGAATTTTCAGACAGTTTACATTTCAAATATCAAGTAGTTTAACTTCAAGTGCGAGAGACGGTATATCATAAACTTTCCATTGGTTACTCAAATCATTCGGAAGTTAGATAAATAACAAGGAACTTAAAACTTAATAATACATTCATATCGCGGTAGTGAACTTTACCGGTGTGCGCAGTAACGGACTTAGTGAAAATTACACCAAGTGAACAATCAGACCGTTACACTAACAGACAGCATCACTTAACGATATACAAATTATTTGAACTTAATATTGTGTATCAACAACATAATGAACACGAAACATTAAACAAACTAATCAATTATAGGATCGTTTGTTGAAGCAGCGACTAATGAAAATAGACATGTATATTGACTTTAAAACGAACTCACAGCAAACACAGTAAGATGAAACACTGATTGAACACTAAACTTCAATTACTCATACATATACAAACACCTACGCGAGTGGTCAGAAGAATAAAGTGATAAGTGGCAGTGATAAAACAACTTACGACGGAATGTATCTACGAGCCATCTCCATCACCAGAACGAGACTTCGTCAACAACTAATGGATATTCACTAACCAAGTAACCATTATTATAATTACTTCTAATTAATAACTTCTACTGACCTGGTTTCTTTCAAAGAATTCACACCTGAGAAATTTATTAAGAAAAGTAATGAGTAAATCTGAATAAAGTAGTTAATGAACGTATAAACAAAAGCTTATTTGGGATTTAATGAACGCATTAAATAAGTAGAATATTGAATTGTAACATCATTTGATTTATATATGTATGTATGTTTTCTTTGTTTCAGCATATATTAAGATATATCTTTGTTTATTATAAATATGTATGTATTTCAGGTACAGCGACGTAACCTATGTACTATTATAATATGTCATAAATGATAATTAAACTAGTATTTTAGTTAATCAGAAACATGCGTTCATTATTACCAGTGCAACCCAAATATTAACCTAAAGTTTAAAAGAATGCAAATAGATTTTAAGAGTTTCTTATGTTCAATTAAATAAATGATATCACGTATGTGTTGATGAGCATAGATAGTTAGAATCATCAATAAGATTAAATTATACACATACATGTCAGAGATCGATAATTTTATATATTGAATAATTAATTTTATTGTGCTATCAATACGCATACAAAATGATAGTTATAAACAAGTAAATAAACAAATGATATTTAGCGGCATCGGAACTGTACCTCTATCCGTTCCTGCAGTTTTAATGTTTTTAATATGCGATTGAATCGATATATTTTTTAATTTTGTATACAGATACGTCTATATATTTTGTAATTGCCTTAAACGATTATAAAATTTATGTTTATACGTATTTCTGATGATGCAATGAATAAGTAATGAAATATATTAAATACTACTACTAAAGATGTCAACAACACTATGGAGACCAGAATTAATTACCATAGTAACAAGTAAATAAACAAAAGCTATTTAGCGGCATCGGAACTGTACATTTATCCATTCCTGCAGTACACTTTCAATGTTTTGTACGATTGTATCGATATTACGATGTGGAAAAGAAGAAGTGTACTAATCGTAAATTGTCCTATTTGCACTTAATTGTTTATTTGCGCTTAATGCAAAGCAAAAATACGTGTTGTTTTCATTTGTGAGGTTAGGTGACAACGGTTTTTAGTTTTTACTTTACAGTTGAAATAAATAAAAGCCATGGTTGAATAAAATGTAACGTTTAATGTGTTATACTATGCTTCTAACACAGTAACACTTAAAATAAAGAATTTAGCCTTTTCAATTTAACAGGTACTTTATAAATATCTCCAAAGGGTTTATAAACGGGTACTTTTAAATCTCCAAAGGTTGTTGCACCAACATAACAATTTAGTACAAGTTAAAATAGTACAAGCCTAGCCTACCCTGCCTTCTCCTACACTACTTCAGATGGTACACATGGGAGCCATTATTATTATTAAAATAGTACAAGTGTTGAAAACAGCTTTGGAGAGAATTTGACTAGTGAGTACAAAATTGTTATACAAGCTGACAGAACGCCATATAGGCGTAGACAATAAAAATAATGTTAAAATACTTATTAGAACTCAAATATTCGCGTGCGAAGCCGTGGGTAACAGCTAGTAGCCAATAAAACGTAATATGCATACACGTTATGCAATACGCTGTAATAAATGTAATGGTAAAAGTTTCATATGTCATACGTATGGAACGATGTTCCTTTATTATACACCTCAAGGTAAAAGTCACTTAAACGTTATTTATTATTCGATGACATATAGCTCGCTGAGACAAAAGATTAACATCCCCGGAAGCCTTTGATGTAATAACGTATTTCGTAATTATGCAGCACTTTTCGACACTGCGCACTCTGTGCACCGATCAGATTGCACCGTTAATAAGATCACATACTATTTTGTGAGCATTGTGACTATGCCTACTTTCTTGTCACAGTTATCATTCATTAACTACAGCTTAATGAACGGTGAAAGAATAAATAACATGCGTTACGCGGATGATACCGTCATATTCGCAGATAGCTGCAACAACTAATGAATAGAGTGAGAGAAAGCAGCCGTAGATGTGGTCCAGACATCAATGTTAATAAAATGAAGCTAATGATTGTATCTAAGAACAAGTTCACAAACTGCATCCTTAATATAAATCAAAGGCCAGTTGAACGTGTAAGCCAATATATCTTGCTACTAAAGTCAATGAACAATGGGACCACTATCAAGAAATAAAGAGCAGAATTGAAAAGGCAAGAGCAGTATACACTGGAATGAGCAATTTATTCAAAAGTCACGATTTAAAAAATAAACACGAAGATGAGACTTTTACGCTGATACGTGGTTCTCTTCTACGGTGTAGAATCTTGGACTCTGACTGAAGCCACAACTAAAAAATTGGAATCTTTCGAAATGTGGCTTTACCGTAGAATACTGAGCATTTCATGGACAGCACGTATAACTAATGTTGAAGTTTGTAGAAAGTGGAAGGAAGACAGGGAAGTTCTTAACACAGTGAAGATAAGAAAGCTTCAATATCTGGGACATCTCATGAGAAATGAACAGAGATTTTACTTATTGCAGTCCATACTACAGGGAAAAGTACTTGGAAAGAGGGGAGTTGGGCGACCGAGAATCTCATGGGTGAGAAATTTAAGGACCTGGTTTGGCAAGAATACAACTGACTTATTCCGTGCAGCTGTGCAGAAAGTTAAAATAGTCTGTATGATATCCAACATCCGAAATGGATAGGAACTATAAGAAGAAGAACTACAGCTTATCGCCTGCAATGGAACCCGACCCATTCATGTGCAGAAATATGGCAACAGCGCAACTTCACTGATGACGAGATGCAAAATTAATTAGCATTGACAACAGTTGGCTTGATGCCGGCCTGTTTTTCTTGATTTGTATGTTTAACGTATTACATAATTAATATTGTTACGAAGAGGTCTCACGGATCGTCGTATTGTACAGTGGAAACAAAATACAGATACCGATCAAGTCACATTAATTATCAACTTTAATTAGTCAAAAATAACAGTTTGAAATCAGCAAGGTACCTCATAGAATAATTCAAGTTAAATTTTTTCACACGCAATAATAATTGTCAACTATCAGAGTTCCGCAATATTAGGCCTATAACACAGTAGTCACTTGATCCGCATTCCACAATAACGCCATGTATAACTAAGACGGCCGTAAACACACACGCGCGCGCGCGCACAGCACGCACGCACAGCACGCACGCACACACACATCGCAGAAGTTCCAGGATCATTTATGCATTCTTTTGGTGGCGTGCCGGCATAATTTGCGTAACTGCACCTGCCGACTTTTCAAGAGCGTTATGTAATTGTCGTAGCACTGCTCCCTCCTTAAGCCTGTTCGTCCCGAACTTGCAAACCGTTTCTGAAGTTATACTTGGCCAGGCGATCTACTTGAATTGTTCTATGAGAGTACCTTGTTGATTTCAAATTGTTAATTGTGACTAATTAAAATTTGTAATTAGCGACTTCATTGGTATCTGTGTTTTTGTTTCCACTGTACAATACGACGATCTGTGAGATCGTCGTGAGACCTACGTAGTTGGTCTATTTGCGAAGAATAATTCTGCGGTTCTTCGAATTCAGTCTCGGGTGATCCGAACATCAAGGTCCCGGAAATACGAATCTGCCTCTCAACCACTAGTTTTGCTGAGATCATGCCGATTGTGTCGTGTACTGACTGACGATCTATACGCCATTAGCTGTTTGAAGTCTGTTTGGTTGTCATGAACAACATCTTGCGTAACTTCATCTTCAACAACTTCTTCCCCGGGGGACGCTTCCATTAAATCAGGAACAAGCAAGAGCCTCACCTTTTGTGTAGTTATACAAAGTGCTCTGGTAGTTCTTCTTTCATTTCCGCATTTCATTAACGGTTAGCAAACGTTCCTCTTCTCTACACCTGTTGACTTTTTCTTCGGCTGAGGTCACTTGCTTGATCGAATGGTTGGCGGATTTTCTGCCTCCTAGCGTCGTCGTTCCTCTGTCTGCAACACCAGCGCATGGAAAATTTTCATCATCCATTCTTACAGATTAATTACAACCTACACTACTTTTCTACAAAGATATTTCTAGAAAATTTTATTTCAAGAGAAAAGTATATCTGAAGATGACATTTAAAAATACTGTGACATTGTAAAATTATTCGTATACAAAAAAAATATTCTTGCATAAATAAGAAATATTATTTGTAATTGATAATTATAATAAAACACGAATAATTGTGATTAAATATGAGTATAATAAATTGTATATACTCGTATATATATATATATTACAACGATATAACTGCAAATATAAATTTATTTGTGTTTGCGGAGCCCCACGATCTTGGACGCCATATTATACAACGATATAATTTTGCAAATAAATATAAATTTATTTGTGTTTGCGGAGCCCCACGATCTGGGACGCCATTTTATACAACGATATAACATTTAATTTGGGTTTCAGGTGTATCTGTAATAAGAACTCTATGTAACTTGTAACGGTATTTCAAATTTATTTGATATTATTAAAATTTGTGCACATGGCACTTACTTCGATTTAAAACATTCGTTATTATTTCGTTATTATGCCGTAAGGCTTATGCTATATACATCCTTACTGACTAAAAATTCTATTCTACTAATTATTGTATTAACGAAAAATCTCACTTCCAGACTACTCAGTCAATTAGTGTGTTTCTAAATATCAGTATTTAAATATTTTCTTATATATTGCAATGTAACGCAAAAATATCAATCGTTACTGAATTTATCTTTTGTTTCTCAGTACTGATTTATATCAAACGCTAATTTTTAATTAAATGCTTTATATTCTTTTCATTTCAATGCTAATTTGAGCTCTTGTTTACGTTAATCTTATTTCAATAACAGCTATGATTTTAATTCTAATTTTACAATAAACATTGACTCTTACTTTTAAATAGAACAAGAATGTCCTTAATTGTCTTTACGTTAATTGTTCGATTAAGAGATAAATAAGTTGTTTATTACCTTATCGTCGTCAATCATACTCAATCATTGGATCCCTCTGTAGTCGTCCTCGTCTCGAACTTCAGCATCACTCGCTCTTCTCCTCTTGTCCAGCGTCGACTCTCTCTCTGTCCAGCGTCGTATCGCTCTCTGGAACTCGTGCTGTTTCGGACGTCAGTTGATTTTCTTATGTGGATCTTCTTATGTAATTTTTGTTACTACTTAAAAATTGTTTGTTTTACAATCCAGTTACATAATTGTATGTAACTCGAAGGATGAAACTATTTACAAAAATTTAAATATTCTGTGCGGACGGGCAGAAGCTCCCGCTGCACCGTGGATGATTTAAGAAAAAGAACCACTGTAGCTTGTGTGTCCTATTTATACCCATGTCTTGGTCAACATCTGCAGTGGTACGGAATCGACATGTCAGAAACTGTCTCTGAGTTCAGTTCCCCCACTCTTTGTCAATTTCGCTATTTCTTATATTTCTGCGAATTGCAGAGTCCTGTAAGTATACTCTTATACTTATCTTATAACTATTTTTACAACACATGTTCACTGTAATTTTGGACATTGCAACTTAACCCTTTCGATTTGTACACAGTTATTGTTTACTATTACACTCGTACGGTGTGGCACTTTCACATGGTTTTCGTACACACTATTTAGTAAATTTTCTTACATTTTATTGTGTTTTTGGATTTTACTTCTTAATTATAGTTTATGAATAATTACGGAAAAACAGTAATTATGCAATTATTCATCTTGGGGTGGTAAACTCGCCTGCATAGACCTGCGTTCACACACACTAGCAAAATACTGGTGTACACACTTTCAGTTACATTTGTGTGTGTGTGTGCACGTCGATTCAGGTCGAAACACCTGTTTATATTTTTGTCTGAGCCAAGCTTGCAATCCCTGACATGGTTATTTCTAATACATTATTAATTATTTACAGTTTATTAGGTATATTTAAATTTTTATATTCAATGCTCAGTACATCACTTATTTGTACTGTCGCAATATATATATATATATATATATATATATATATAATATTGTACCCACTTCGTGCGTACGTGTTTTAAAAGCCACACGTCGATTGCTTCAATAATTTCTTACAACGTTTGTTAATTAATAATTTACTGGTTTATTGCTCACAGCGTGCTTACTTTAACTCTATACATTCAATTTAACAATGACTTATGGATTACAATCTACCTGGCTTAATTCTCTCCTAACCCAGAAGGTTGGCAATGATGACTTGTTTATTTACAAATTTTTTATACCTCAAGGGTGAATCCTTTAGAACTACAGAATAAAATAACTATGCCTCGAGTTACGATGCTTTACATACGTTTAATTTAATAGGTTAGACACTTTTAATATTTCAGATTGATTAACGAAATGTTCATCTGACCTCTACAAGTTTTGAGGTTAACTATGGTTAGCCTAGATCGTTAATTATTATATTGGAATCGTATAATTCCTCTTGAAAAAGTATAGACAATGCTTATTTCTTATAGTATTAATGTTTTGCGTTAGTACATAAGTGTATTATTTCTTATACTAGTAACATAATATTCATACACTGTAATTATATATGGCACTGTACTCCCTGTTTGATAATCGCTTTGGATTATTTTTTAATTCACTTTACGATCTTATACACTGATCGTACACTTCACTTTTTCGCGAATGAACGATTATAACTTCTTGAGATTAAAATTTTTTGTTAGGTAATTCACCTAACCTCGTTCTTTTTGTTTCACACAACTTGTTAAGGGAACACTGTTTGTCGTGATGCACTTTAATAAGTATGTAACTTCTTCACTGCTGTGGTTTAATAATATTTGATGAAAATTTTGATCTGGAGTCCTGTAGTATCTGCCGGAATGGAATTCGAAAAAATGTCCTCTTGTTCACTCGTATATGTAGTCCGCTGAAAACTCCGCTAGGCAGCGACAATTAATTTCTCAAGTAATGTCCTAATTGGTTAAAAATGACGTCATGATGCGGTCATTCTATTTTTAGCTCTTACATAATTGTTTTAAGCGTGAGTTTATTATTGTTGTTGGTATTCTTCTGTACCCCTCCAAAATTCACAAAATTTATCATATTTATGTTTGTTTTTCAGTTATACTAATTACAAATTTAGTTCTATTACTAGCATCGTATTGCTCGTTCCTTTCAGGTTATTTTGATATGAATAGCGGGCCAGTTTGGATACCTTTTTCATTAATAAACTCTATCTTCATGATAGCCTATCTTAAATATTGTGTTGTTTCAAATGTCTTCTGCTACACTTTGCAGATTCTATTTTTGTATTTTTTAACATTTATTAAACCATCATTTTTCTCTATTTTAAACACAATTATCTTATTGAAATTAACATATTATCATCTAAATTTGCTGTATCCAGCTGAACATTAACAATCCTTATAACATATTTGTTTATTATTATTTAACGGCTTCCTTACTTCATTATTAATGATTCAAAATTGTCTTACTTCCTACACTTATTATACTTGACATTGTTTCGTGACTTACAGCTTTTACATAACTGTTATATCTTTATTTTCCTATACTCTGTATGGTCTCTTTATTATACATGATTATTATTTTCATAATTTGTTTTGTCATCATTTGTTTGTCTATTATTTCAAGTTTAGAATTACTCTACGTCCTTCAGTATGGACTCCACATAAGTTGTTGTGAGTCATTATTTAGAGCTTTTATTATATTATTTATTATTCATTGAGTCATCTTAACTCATCTTATGCCATTCTCTTGGTGTACACAATTCATAATAAGGTTTTGTTCACCTTAACTGATAATACATCTTTCTACAAAATTTACCATCTTATAACATTTTTAAATACATATAGTTTTTACATTGTTGATTACATTGAGATCATTTATTATTAGAACATATACAATTTGTTCTTTCATTAATTATTCTATCATCATTATTCATTATGCCTTAGCATACCTTTCTTTCAAGGTTGATCTAACATTGTGATTATACTTTTAATCTTATTTTAATGGTTCATTTATTATAATTCATCTATAATTCATGATTATCTACAATATGTTTCCTTTTGTTTGTTATGCAAATTATTAATTTTCAATTACTTAGCTAATGTGGTGTTTATACTACTTTAATACATGTTGTAAATATCAGTTCTTTCACCTTTAATTCTATTTATCGTGTTTGACTTTGTTTAATGGTTTCTTATGCTCACTTAACTAATCTATTTGGGAACTAGTCTTTGTCAATGTCTCAGTCACATCGTCTGGTTATGTTGTATTGTCATTGAATGCTGATAGTAGATTTACTACTGGTTATCATCACTTCTGGTTACTTAGTTAGTTGATTTTTATGGGACAGTTTGTACGGTTACAATATATATATATATAATATAATATAATATAAATTATATTAGAACAGAAAGGATAAAATAATAAATCGACTAAATTTTTATTGTTTCTGTCAGGTTTTATCACTTTAGAGAGAGATTCTTTAAATTATTTTTAAATCTTTATTACAGGCCTTTTTATAAAAATTCAAAAGCATAATTTATTTACAAAATTAACATATATATTGTTAAAATCTTCTAAATGGTGATTGATTATTATAGTATTTAGTCAGTATTATTTGTTAATGAAAAAGTTAATTTGTAATAACTGCTCGTAGAATTTCTTTCATATTGCAAATTTTGATTTAAGCTGTCTTTTTATTTTTTCCATAATCATTATTGGAAATTTTCTACAGAGAAGGCCGTTTTTCTATTTTTGTGGGGAATATTCTATGAAACAGTCAAATACGGATGGCTGTTACCTAAACATGAGTGCACAGTATTAATAAATTTATTTCAAATCAAACTCCTAGACAATGAGAATGTATTGGAAGTTTCAAGACGTCTGGGATGGGATGGGAAGAATTGGAAACGTGAAAGATGATCATATGGAAGACTCTCTTCAGTCACAAAAGTATGATTTGGGTAAAAATGTATTGGACAGAAAATAAAATGGAATAGAATATAACGGGTGTAGAGGAGAACAACGAGGACCAGAACAGAATGACTCCCAATTTTATGCTGTATCTCTTCTTTTTGCTTTTATCCTTTCTATCTTTTTCCTTTCTTTGCCTTTCCCTCTCATTCTCAATTTTTCGCTGTTACTTCTCGGGTTGTCTGTAGCTGCAAATTGCCATTGATTAAATTTTCAATCATTAAAACAGTTTTTGCTGCACAAATACAAAGCTAAAATCTTCGGTAGAAAATTTAACCTTATTAAATTATTTTCTTGAAGAAAAAAGAGCAGGAAAGTGTTATCAATGGTTTTCTCCGGACAACTCAAATAATTGGAGTTCATAAAGGAAACAAAGAAACAAAAAACGTTTTAATCATAGTTTTATCTTTCAACTGCTTTAAGAGAGAACGAAACGATTTTTGCCGTAAGCTGAACCAACCGTTTGCTAATTACAGAGATAAACGTTAAACAATGTGGTGGTAATATGAGATGAGTAAAGCTTTTTAAAACCGTTATCTTTATTTATATTTCGTTACTTTTACGTATAAAAGCGCGTATGAATGTTCACCTTTATTACCATACTTTTGAGAGAAAATATTATTTAATTTTCACGCTAAAAACCTAAAGGTTTTTTTTTTATATTGAAGTGTTGGTATCGACAGCTCTCTTAACGTGTTACGACTGGAAACGGAACTGTGGAATACTTAATCTCGATTTACTAAAATTAGAAACTGCTTGATGGTTGGGTTTCAGGCTATGTAAACGCAGTTTAGTAATTTCAGCTACTTATAGAAAACATAAACTTCTTCTTCTCTTTCATTTTCTTTCCTCAAGCATTAGTTCCATGGCCTGCCACATCACACCTCCGCAAGACGGAAACGAGTCTGTTTAACCATGTGCAGTGAGGTGTTGTGTGTGTGCTCATGTGCAGACGTTGCGCCGTTACTGTCTAAGGCCTACCTACTGCTTTAGACTGAACTCTATGTCCCTGAGAAGAATGTGAAAGAGAGAGAGAGAGAGAGAGAGAGGGAGGGAGAGAGAGAGAGAGAGAGAGAGAGAGAGAGAGAGAGAGAGAGAGAGAGAGAGCGTAGACATGGCGCACGTACAGTGGTGTAAACAAACAAACGATTACTGAGAAGTACCGATTCACATTACTAACTCAACGCTTACTTTCCTCTCATCTAAAAAAATATGTTCTTCCTGATTTCCAAAAACTTTTAGTTTGCACAAGGTACTTGTAACGCATCACTACAATTTCTGGTTTTCCAACTATCGTTTACTTCTCTATCTTTTCTTCACTTGAATCCCACACTTTTAAACAGTCGCGTTAATAGGAAATGGATTCTTTCTTACAAAGGTTTTAAAAAATATATAAACACTTAGTGAGTTTCACAGAATTTATTTAACTCTGACAGCTGTGAGCCATTCGACTTCTTAAGCCATTGTGAAATAGATGAATGACAACCTAAACAGAGGATGTAAGGGTGGTAGTGGACATCTGTTTAGGTCGTGTATTGGAACCTGTGTGAAGTGTGAAGATGCGAGGGGGGTTGCAGGAGCTAAGGGAAAGTCAAGTGTCTGAGATCAAGGTCAATGATTCTTTCTTTAACAATAGGTACGAGTTTTTTAACAGTGGGAACAACGTTTTGATTTTTATAAGAATCCTGAACAATATTTCTTACTACGCACTGATTGAAATCATCAAGAAAAGTTTCCATTTTTTCATATGTTTACGTTTTTTCTCCGGTGTGCAGAGTTTTCCTACTGGAGTGCATTTCCTACGCTTTCTCAAGTATTTAACAAAGTCTACAGATTTATTACGATATTACGCAGCCCGTTTTGTCCCTTGATTGAGTGGGTACGTTAGTGAATTTCGTTGTTTTTCCTTATCACATTTTTCAGTTATATTAGTAATTATTTCGCGACCTTCACTGTAAACAACGAAAGTTTTTCTTTCTTTTTTTCGATGACCCTTAAAGAGACATTGTGAATGGACAGCTACAAGTAAAAAAATAACAGGATAATTCATTCACTAAAAGAAAGTAACTAAAAGTACACCAATCCTAAACGATAGTTCACAAATTGTATTTTTAATGTTACTGTAACACAACTATTTGAAAAGTACTAAGTTGTAAACACAAAACCAATAATATTTTTGAACACATGTAATACCGCAACGGTGAAAACCAATCTGCGGTAAAATTAAAAAGTGTGTAATGTCTGATTGCCTTTGTGAGTGGATGCGACTATGCACTGTGAACAGGGTATGCCAGCTGTCATGAATCATTGGCTTTGACAAACTAACGCTACTAATACAAACACACTCACTCATACTTTTTCCCCTCCATCAGAGACACGGAGTTCAGTCTCATACAGTACCTCAGTCTGACTGTTGTATTGCCTCAGCAGCAGGTAAACGGCTTTGAGAGAATTAAAAAAAAAAGTTATAAAATGTTTTGAAAAAGCAAAATAATTTAATAAGTTAAAATAATTTAAAAGCAAAAACAGTAAGTAAAATAATCTTTACTCTTTAACTTGGGAGGAATAGCGAAAGAGCAATTTCATCAAGATCAGTGGAAGATATACTGACACCAAAATTCCAGTTTGTTTCTTCTTTTTATTTTTGTGAAGACTGGTCTGTATTAAGCCGTGACGATACTTGAATCAAGTAAAAAGTATAATTAAAACTTTAGAAAATATGTTCTTTAAAACTATTATGTATAAAGAATTTTTTGTTCCCAGAAACAAATATTGTGCTTTGATTACAGAAAATAAATGCCCGTATTTAGTAAGGACTGTCGTAGCTTTTACTTTGTTTGATATTACAATTTATATTCATTAATGAATTACTACTAAGGAATGTAAAAAGTGACACAAGTACAAACTCTTTTAACAAACGATTAACTTACGTTTAATGAAAATTACATTAAAATTGAACTGTTTTGTTACGAAAATTATTAACTGAATGTATCTAAATATCGAATTCATCAAAAGTTTGCCTGTCACGTAACTACGGATTTGTTTTTACATAAACTTTGTCGCGAGTGAAACTTGAAACTTCTAGCGAAAATTATTTTCGCTGACGACAAAAACTCGCTTATTTTTCCAAAGAAGTTGAAAGATAAAATTATAATTAACATCTTTTTACCTACTCTGTGTTCACTATGAATTTCAACAACATACATTAAGGACGAACCTGTACACAGTATTTCTATTTTTTTTTGTCTTTTTCTTTTTAAAATGACATTAGGCTTTCAACTTTGTTTCTTTAAAATAAAAACTTGAACTTTTGTGACGGTAAGAAAATTTAATTAGTATAACTCTGTAGCTCTACACAGCGAATGAATAAAGATCCACATCCAGAAAGAGATGGTAAAGTTAAGAGAGAGAGAGAGAGAGAGAGAGAGAGAGAGAGAGAGAGAGAGAGAGAGAGAGAGAGAGAGAGAGAGAGGGAGAGAGAGAGAGAGAGAGAGGGGAGATGGAGGGAGAGAGGGTGAGAGAGAGATGGAGGGAGGGAGAGACATTAAATCATTATGTAAATGGTAACTTAGGCTATCACGGCCGGCGTCAGCTCTCGATTGACTACTGTCCGGGGTATTAGGCCGTGGTCCACTACTGCCGCATAGAACGAACGCTTCGGTCTCACCGTTAGATGCCATCTTCAGTGTAAACAACTCGAGTAACCGGTACGCTATTCACCAATTAACCACGTACTGGTACCAATTAACCGGTTACTCGAGTCGTTTACACTGAAGATGGCCTCCTACGGTGAGGCCGAAACGAAAGTAGGGGACCGCGGCCTAATACCCCGGACAGTAGTCAATCGAATTTCAACAGAGTAATTATGCGAATGATAAAGAAACGTACTTTGAGATCTCAAATACTATGACAAATGTGATGGCCTTCCTAGGGAGGAACCCTGTAAGAACAAATATTGTAATTGACAATAGTGTTTTGGAGCAGGTATCATATTGTAATTGACAATAGTGTTTTGGAGCAGGTATCATATTGTAATTGACAATAGTGTTTTGGAGCAGGTATCATATTGTAATTGACAATAGTGTTTTGGAGCAGGTATCATATTGTAATTGACAATAGTGTTTTGGAGCAGGTATCATATTGTAATTGACAATAGTGTTTTGGAGCAGGTATCATATTGTAATTATTTCGGATGTGACATCTCATATAGGAAGGGTAACGATATCGAGAGAAAGTTAAATAATTTTAGTTTTGTAGAACAACAAGACGACTATTGAATAATAAAACGCAGACGTAGACACAGCTAGACGTCTATAAGGTCGTGGCTGTGCCGACTTTAATTTATGGATGTAAAAAATGGACTCTTCTGCAAAAAGATAGTTAAAAAATACAGGGTTCAAAAATTAAATTTTTAAGACTAGTGAAAGGATGTAGTTTGAGTGATCGTCTACGAAACGACGACATAAGGAAAGACCTGAAGTTACAGTCGGTTCTGGATAGAATAAAGAAATATAGGCAGAATTGAAAATCCCATATGGAACGGATGGTAGACACGAGTATTCCTAAACAAGCGTTTGAGTATAGGCCAGTGAGGACGAGAGATCGTGGAAGACCCTGGAAAAAATGGTCAGAGACTCTGTGAAGTCGGAACGGGTTATAGCCCAAGCCATGTAGTGAAGAAGAAGAAGAAGAAGAAGAAGAAGAAGAAGAGGAGGAGGAGGAGGAGGAGGAGGAGGAGGAGGAGGAGGAAGAGGAAGAAGAAGAAGAATGGGATGATGATGATGATAATGATGATGAAGAAGAAGAAGATGATGAAGAAGAAGATAAAGTAATCTTAGTGAATTTGCTGAATGCTTTAGAAATTACAATGGGAACAGTAGAAGAAGTAAGACTATATGAAAGAAATAATATGTATATGATTTTTGTGGTGACCCGCTGCCTGAAAAATACCACCAGGTAGAATCATTTCACACAATCTCTACCTCACGACTGCTTAAATTACGGAAGGGAAATTTGTCGGGGTGGCGCGGATGTACTGTCACTTACTCACAAGCATTGGCGAAGTTGTGTTTCGGCGCATTTCCAGAAGCCTCGGTTGAGACTGCCCGTCGCGTCAAAGGACGTCCTTGATACTCTTGGGCGGCCGTGGCCTATCGCGCAGGCAGCACTGCGCCAAGTCCGGTTCGCAGGCTGATGAGCACCAGTTTCTTCTGATAAGGCGGGTTTACACGATGCCAATCGAAGAGACAATTGTCGGGGCCAGTTGCGTGAATGTCTGAGGCCAGTCCAATTGAATGAGAACTTGTTCACACGGCGAAACTATTGCCACGGCAGTTGGTGACGAAAAATGGCGGAGTGCTCATCGTCTGTTGTGTCTCGTGATGAATTGAAAGTAATATGTGAGGATCTTTGTCGGGAATTTATCGCTGAGGCTTGCGAAGTTCTCGAGGAAGAGTTAAATAAGAAGAGGGAGTGGACAAGGAAATGGCTTTTGAAAAGAGACAGTCACGGAGCGTCATCACAATTGATAAAAGAATTACGAATGGAGGATCCATTGGAATATAAAGCATGTTTAAGGATGAGTCCGGAGAGTTTTGACGAACTATTGCAGCTTGTTGAAAGTAAAATATCTAAACAAGACACAATAATGAGGAAAGCACTGCCTCCTAAGTTAAAATTAGAAGTGACACTATCATTTCTTGCTACAGGAAATAGTTACAGAAGTCTACAGCATTTCTTCCGAGTGTCAAAACCTGCAATATCTGACTTCATTCCTAAGGTGTGTGAAGCCCTGTGTGACAGCCTTCAGGAATATATAAAGGTTAGATAAAATAATGTAATCTCTATCAGTAAACTAATTGGTGTTTTTTAAAAAACAAATTAAATGAAACGTTACAATGAAATTTAAGTTAATGTAATGAATAATAGTATCAATATAGTCAAATTGAAAAACAATGGAACGCTGCCTATATTATAATGTTTATAGATATATAAATTAAACGTTTTAACACAATATATTAATTAGACGTTCACTGACACTATAAACTGTAACTTTAAAGTCCACTAGCCGTCCTGTTTGTACCCAAGAGCAGAAAAAGCTTGGGAAAAAGTAGATTGTCCGGGTGTTAGCGTGGGCGCTACAGTCATGCCGGTAGACATTTCTTCTTCTTCTCCCGGAGATGTCAAGTAAACGTCGCTGAAGCTAGTTGAGGGACGAGATATGTTAGCAGTAGACACAGTAGTAGACAAATCTTGTTGGGTAGATGTACCGTAAAGGTCATTAAAACGACACTTTGTCAAGACATTGTTTATCTCCATTTGGGCAGTTATTGCCTGAACAGGACTTAACAATTTTAATTGTGCCGCCACATGCCGGCCATAAATGTCCCACTCATTTTCAGTGTTACCCATGCTTGTAACTGACTCACTTAAAATTTTCAATTCGCGAGCAGTAGAGGCGATCTGTTGTATTTTAGACCGTGGTTTGAATTTCTTCTTTTCCTGGTTGTCTGCAGATGTTTGATGCTGAGACCCGGCAGGTGACAAACTTCGTTTCTGAGTCGAGTTGTGTGGGTCATCCACCTGATCATCTAAATCTGGATTACCCTCCTCAGCAGTCAGATCTGTAGGATTGTCATCAGCCGTGTTTGTGGATGTATTGCAGTCACCACTCATCTGGAACGAATAGAATATTGCTAATAACAATACACAAAGGAAAAAAAATAAAACCGATATTCGTCGGTCAAAGTGTTTTTAAGCTTAATATCTGAAAAAGCATAAATATCAATAACAAAAAAAGATACACAAATTTGTGGAGTTTTGTCTTATACGAGATGGTGTAAACATTTCTAAGATCGGATCGGAGCATCAGCAAAATCACTCGTGAAACACCCTGAAAATGTGCATTTGTTGTTTCTCTTTCTAATATCTTATTTTATTACATATTTATGAGCCTAAATCTTAATTATTGATGTTAATTTTATTCCAGTTTAACTGGCATTATTAAATTCATTTATAAGTAAATTGAAAAATCTTAATCCTAATCTTAATGTAATTTTGTAACAGGTTCCTCAGAGTGTTGAAGAGTGGAAAAACATTGAGCAGGGATTTCGAGATCGGTGGAACTTTCCTGGGTGCTACGGAGAGATTGACGGGAAACATGTACATATAAGAGCGCCAGAAAAATGTGGAAGTACATTTTTTAACTACAAGAAACATAACAGCATTATCCTCTTTGCATTGGTTGACCATGACTATCGTTTTGTTTTTATTGATGTCGGAAGCAACGGTTCTATGTCAGACAGCACAGTTTTTCACAATTCTTCTCTATTCCAGGCACTTGAAAGTGGATTGCTGCCTACAGGTGGAGTTGTTGTTGGAGACGATGCGTTTGCACTAAAAGAATACCTTATGAAACCGTATGCAGGACAGTTGTTGGATTTCGAAAAGAAAGTATTTAATTACAGGCTGTCAAGAGCGAGACGCATAGTCGAAAATGCATTCGGAATTTTAGTGAGTAGGTTTAGAATATTTGAGAAACCCATTCCCCTTCTACCTGAGAAAATCGACAAGGTGATTTGTGCTGCTTGTGCGCTTCATAATTTTCTGCGGAGCAAATCGGCCTCAACTTACATGCCTAGGGATGCAGTTGACGCCGAGGATTTTGACTTACGCCGTATAATTGAAGGTGGCTGGAGGCAAGAAACCAACGGGTTGCAAAGTGTAACACGAGTAGGACCACATCAACAAAGCAAAAAAGCCAAAGATAAAAGGGATGCTTTCAAAAGTTATTTTGCCAATGAAGGAGCAGTCGAATGGCAAAATAAAATGATACACTAGTAACACGGCAAACACACAGCTGGGCTTTTAAGGTAGGATCAAAAGAAATCATTTTCAGTTAAATGCCCCTTGTTTTAGATAAAGCTGCAATTATTACTTATTTTTTTAAATATATGTTTTTGTGTAACAATGATAAGTTAGTACACATATATGTTTTTACATAACCAGTGGGTTGTAAAATTATGTCAAGTGTATAATAAATAAAAATAATACATATATACAGTTATTTTTATTGTATCTACTTACCGAAGTGCTTTTGGTATTCCTTGTTAGTGTTCCTTTCACCATAATCTCCTTCATCAAGTTAAACCATTTCAGGGTTGGCACATACACATCAGCTGATCCACATCCAGATTTGGCACTTTTCTGTTGTTTTGAGAACTCAATGTTAAATGTACCGCGGAATGACTTTATCTTTGCTTTTACCTCTGCTACACCGAATCCTTCAATGTTTAAATTTTCGGCCATTGCAGCAAGTGCTGTCTCGCGAGCATTTCCGTCCTTATATAATTTATCTCTTTGATCCCACAGGCACCTATGCTCCTTACATAACTCCACGAATTTTAAATTTAAATCATCACTCCATTTAGGAGCCATAGTTTTCCAGTAAACAACAGAAAACTTTAAAATAAACAATTAAAAACACACACGTAGCAGTCTCGACTAACAAAGGCAAACTGGCCCAAAACGAGAGATCTACTGCCCTACAACGTTCACACGGCGCCAATTGTCTAGACAACTGTCTTGATAGAGTGGTGGGGGGCGTCACTGCGCCCAGTCAATTGTCCTCTGTCTACTCCTGGAGACAATCGAATTTCAGGACAACTGGCAGGGCAGTTGGCATGCCAATTGGCCAGAGGTGTTCACACGTAGCCAATAATTTTATGCCAGTAAGTTGTCCTCTGACAATTGTCTCCTCAATTGGCATCGTGTAAACCCGGCTATACTGCGCACTCATGTGTTTAGAGCACGAGGGTTCTCTGTGCATGAACTAGCATGCAATATGGATAGGCTGAACTTGAATTTTTCTGGTCGCACCATGGCGAGCACCACGTTTGAAACCATAGATTAATGGCTTCCCTGGAATTTATTTACAGAAACTTGGATCAGTGGTGGCGAGGGCGATTGGCGGCGGCCACCGTGGGCCGTCAATCACTTTCGGTGGGACGTCCGACGGTTTTTACCGAACAGCATAAAGTACAACTTCGCGGACGATACTGCAGCCGAGAAGCTTGAACACTAGTAGAGAGTGGCATCCTGGTGAGTGAGGACGTGTGATCGGGTCTTGGTGGATTTTTGATTTTGCAAAATGGATGAAAAAACGGAACAACGAGTTTGTGTCAAATTTTGGTTTAAAACCGGGAAATCAGCTTCGGAGACTTATGAACTCTTACAAACAGCTTTCGGGGATAAATGTGTGAGCTGGTCAAATGTTTTTATCTGGTTCAACAGATTCAAAGATGGCCGCGAATTAGTCGAAGATGACCCCGGTCCGGCCGACCTTCCACTTCAGAAACCAACGAAAACATTGTGAAAGTTCGCGATTTAGTGTGCTCTGACCGTAGACTTACAATTAGGGAGATGGCTAATGAACTGAATTTAAGTTTCTACGCGATTCAGTCAATTTTAAGTGAAGATTTGAACATGCGTCGAGTGTCCGCGAAATTTATTCCGAAATTGTTGTCAAACCAGCAGAAACAATACCGACTTGAAGTGTCCCAAGAATTGTTTAATCGGGCCGAAACTGACCCAGATTTGTTAAATAGGGTGATTACAGGCGACGAAACATGGGTTTATGGGTATGACCCAGAAACAAAGACACAATCATCGCAGTGGAAGGGTCCAAGTTCGCCACGACCGAAAAAAGCGCGACAAAGTCGGTCGCATGTGAAGACAATGTTGGTGGTTTTTTCGATTCTACGGGTATCGTGCATCACGAATTTGCCCCTAGGGGGCAGACGATCAACCAGGAATACTATAAAAGTGTCCTTCAGCGTTTGCGCGAAAATTTGCGGAAGAAAAGCCTGCACTCTGGCGAGACAAGAATTGGGTCCTCCACCACGACAACGCACCGGCTCATCGTGTGTTCTCGATCACGGAATTTTTTGCCAAATTCAAAATTACTGTGCTTCCGCAACCCCCCTATTCTCCTGATATAGCCCCTGCCGACTTCTACCTGTGTCCTAAATTGAAAATTTCGCTGAAAGGGGACCGATTTGACTCAATTGAAGACATCCAGGCAAATACGGAGAGGGTTCTTAAAACCCTTAAGAAAGAAAATTTCCAGGAATGCTTTCAAAAGTGGAAACACCGTTGGAGCCGGTGTGTTCAGTCAGAAGGGGACTACTTTGAAGGAGATCCATCACAATAGCCTGTTAGTACTGCCATTTTGAAATTACAAGCGCAGTCTTAAAACTTTCCAATCACACCTCGTACTTTCCACCTTCCGTACAGAGTCAGATTTGTATTCCAAAACTGTTGTGTCCGTAGTGTATTTGCTTTTCGTGACAATCTGAAGAGTGAAAGGTTGCCAGTTTACTTCCATGTAAAGCAGTCAGCTTCTGTGTTCTCAGTTTGTCACTTTTCTTTTCTGCCATCTACAGAAAAGGAGTTTTGTAATGTGTTACATTAGACATTAGTATGGAAGATGGTTCCAGAAAAGATTATGCACGTTATGTAACTTATACCTGATGGTTAAAATGGGCACATCTGATAAGAGACTCTTAAGAGAGCTTGTCAATATAAACGTATTAAACAATTTCGTTATTGTGATATTGTGTTATGAAGCTGTTAACGACTTTTTTTTATTTTATTTTTTTCCCAGCAATCAGAACTATTACATACACAAGAAAGTATACATATAAAGTTCTATGAGCCAATTTGATGACTAATGGACATGAGGCGAAACTGCATCCATCGATGTAGCCCGTACTATCGTCTCAGGTCAGTGGGCCATTTTCTTTTAAGTCGTCTTGCGATGTCTGTAGTAGTCAGGTCGGATGCTAGTCTGTTGGTGTGTCTCTGCAATCTGTCATAATGCTTTTGTGCTCTGGCTCTGCATTCTTCTTCTACCAGGGGTATGTTGAAGTCCGTATGAAGTGTATGATTTGATATGTACCATTCTGCACCTGCTATTGTTCTCAGCGCTTTTGATTGTAAGCGCTGAATTATGTTGACGTTTGATTTACTTGAGCAACCCCACAGCTCAATTCCATACGTCCATATTGGTTTAATGATTGCTTTGTACAAGATTTTATTTTCCAAGGATAACGTTGATTTTTTTCCCAAGTAACAAGTACATTTTTCTCATCTTGAGCTCCAATTCCTTCCTTTTGTTGATTATGTGTTTTTTCCACGTTAATTTTTTGTCCAGATGAGGTCCTAGATATCTAGCTCCATCTGAATGTGGAATCTGCACATTACTTAGATATACGGGTGGACATTCGGAGCGTATTAGGGTGTGTGTGACATGGATGCTTTTCTGTTCATTTACCTTTATCCTCCATTTATGTAACCAAGTTTGCAGCATGCTAGGTGTAGTTGTAGTCTATCCGTGGCAATTTGTGGATCCTTCTGTCTGCATAGTAATACTGTATCATCTGCAAATGTGCCCATTTGTGTGTTCGGTGTAGCTGGTATATCTAACGTGTATAGGATGTACAGCAAAGGACCGAGGACGCTTCCCTGAGGCACTCCTGATTGGATAGAAAAGATGTCAGAGAATTCAGAGTTATATTTAACTTGGAAATGTCGTCCATATAGATACGATTTTAGGAGCAGGTAATACTCGCTTGGTAACTTCATTTTGATTTTGTAGAGGAGTCCTGGGTACCAAACTTTGTCGAAAGCCTGCTGTACATCTAAGTACACTGTTGGGCAGTATTCCTGGAAGTTAATTGCTTTGTTAATTTCAGAGACGATCCGATGGCATTGTTGTGTAGTGGAATGATGCTTCCTAAAACCGAATTGATGATCAGGGAGAATTTCATCAGGAAGTTTGTCATCATGTATTCTCTTAATGATTCGTTTCTCTAGGATTTTTGATAATTGTTGAAGTAGACTGATGGGCCTATAGGAGCTGACTTCATGCTGCGGCTTGCCTGGTTTGGGGATGAGTATTAACTGTGCAAACTTCAGTTGTAGTGGCCAGTATTTAACTCTAAGAATGGCATTAAAGAGGGTTTTTATGTACTGAATTGCTTTATTTGGTAGTTCTGACAGAACCCTCCTGTTTATTAGTTCATAACCTGGGCCTTTCTTTTTATTAAGATGATCAATTACATATTTAACTTCCGAATACTTGAAGTTTTTGAGTGGGAGGGACAGTTGTAATGGTGCCTCAAGAAAGCTGTTGATTTCATTATCTTGGGTGTCTGAGTGGGGTGTAAAAACTTTAGCGAAGTCTTGAGCAAATGTATCTGTTTTTTCTTGGTCCGATTTGGCCCACTCATTGTTTGGTTTCCTGATTGGAGATTTTATAATTTGTGGCCTCTTGCGGCTTGTTGTCACCTTCCAGATTGAATGTTCTGCTGTTGATAGGTTGCTGAAATAGTATTGATATGTTTCCTGTTTATTCTGTTTAATTTTGCGCTGTAATTTGTTTGCTAATCTATTAAATATGTTCTTGTCTATGGGGTTACGAGTCCGCTGCCATCTAGCTCTGGCTCTTCGTTTTTGCTTAACCAACTGGAGAATTTCATTAGGAACGTTGTTTTCCTTTCGGATGTTATTTACGATAGTTGGCGTAGCCGCCCATGCACAATCTTGCACTATCCTTATGAACTGTTCTGTGGCTTCATCTGTTTCATCCGGTGTTTTCAAACTTATATTGAGGTGTACGTTTTGACAAAGTAGTTCTCTAAAACTGTTCCAGCAGGTGTTCTTGTTATACAATGAGGGTCTGGGGGAAGTTTTGATAAATGTTGAGCTTGTTGTTGCTACCACAGGGGTGTGGTCAGATGTCAGATTTAGACAACTTTCAATAACCAAAAAAGTTGTTTGATATCCCTTTGATGATGAAGAAATCCAGTAGGTCTGGGATTTTACCCGGGTCATAGGGCCAATATGTGGGTTCCCCAGTTGATAGGTGTTGATAGTTGGATTCTTTCAGGAGGTTGTACAGCTCTCGCCCTTTTGTTGTTGTCAGTCTAGAGCCCCAGTGGGTGTGTTTACAGTTGAAGTCTCCACCACAGATAAAGGTGTTACCAAGAGACTCAAAAAATGGCTTAATGAGATCTTTTGCAATGCGATGCCTTGGAGGACAGTGTACAGAAGAGATAGTAATTGGGGTGGGAAGCTTGTGCACTTGTATGCTTGTTGCTTGAAGAAAGCTATCTGCGTACTTAGGAAGTTCATAGTGTATAAGTGAGCTCTGTATGATAATTGCTGTACCTCCGTGTGCCTTATCATCGGGATGTTCAGTGTGATAGGTGTCATAGTACGGAATTTTAATGTAATTTTTACTTGTTAGATGGGTTTCTGTGACAAGAAGTACATTAATATTGTTTATTTTTAAGAATTACTCCACCTAGCTTTGGTAATATACCGTTCGCATTCCATAATGCTATACTCAGTGATTGGGCCATTTAGTGGATGAGTTTGTTGATGACAGAGGATAGCATATTTAATATCATATTATTTTGTTGAATTAATTGATTAAACATGGTTTTGAATTCATCAAGGAACTTAGATAGTGTTAAACTTTCTTCTTGTTGTAGAGTTTTTGATTCCCGGCTAACTACTTCACTATATGATCTACGGGGATATTGTTGTGGTTGGTATGTCGTATATTGCTGTGGTTGGTATGTCATATTTGTAGATTCTGCAGTAGGTTGTGTTGTGGCGTTCTGTAGGGTGGTTCGTCCTTTTGGTTGATGTTCCCTGCCTATTTTTTCTTGCAGTTTCTTATAAACGTCGCATCCATGGTAATTAGCAGTATGGTTGCCTCCACACAGAGCACACTTAGCAGGTAGGGCTTTTTCTTTCTTACATATCTTCGTGTCATGTGGTCCTCCACATTTTACGCAAGCAAAAGGGAGAGTACAGTAAGTTTTTGTATGGTTGTACATTTGGCATCTTGTGCATTGCACAATTGAATTATTTTTGGGTGGAGGTTCTACCCTGATTACCTAATTATCAATTAAATTGTAGATTGTAAATACCTTTATTATTTGGTGCTGGCTCCAGGTCCACATAAAACAGGGGTAAAGGCTCTTTTGATATTCTGTGTTTTATGTTAGTTACAGCTCTTACTTGAAAGCCTTCTTTTTGTATGCTGCTTGTGATCTCTTCTACTGGTACTGTGGGATGTAGATTACGTATAACTACTCTATAAGCTGTATTTTCTTTCAATTGATAAGTGTGGTGGATGATATTAGAATTTTTCATAAATTTAATTAGCTTTCTGTATGTTTCTGATGTATTGGTGTTGATCTTAAATAGATTGTTTGCTAGCGATTTTGTTGTATATTGCTCAGCTTCAGCAACATTCGTTAAGGCCTTTCTCATTTCAGTGTAATCCCATAACACCGTGTACAAAAATTGGTGGTGGTCTTGTGATTTTTTCTGCAGGTATACTTAGGTTTATGGAGTTACTGTCGCCATTATTTTGACTTTCAAGGACTGAGAACCTGTTAGAAGGTGCGAATTGGCTATTATTAATTTTGGGTTTCGTTACGCTTCGACGTTTCCGTTTATGT
Source organism: Magicicada septendecula (assembly GCA_034769895.1). Taxonomy (NCBI): domain Eukaryota; kingdom Metazoa; phylum Arthropoda; class Insecta; order Hemiptera; family Cicadidae; genus Magicicada; species Magicicada septendecula. Next base: position 348,965,563 of record CM068375.1, read on the forward strand.
CCACAAAACATTTGCCAAGAATTAACATTTGGTGTAACTTCAGTCTCGCTTTCGGTTGATAAGCCGTCAATTGATGAGTAATTTTCCAATTGCATTGCTTCTGTTTTTTGGGTTGAATTGTAACCTATATTTTGTTGATTTGCCATATTTTCTGTATAATGAGAACGCTAGCCGGCAAGCGGCCTCACGTCTCGGAAATACACGTACACTTCCGCTCGTTTACTGGCTCACGCACGCGAAGCTACGGAAAATAATCTGTATTTCTTCTGTATGAGCTTATTAAGATTACGTTTATAACAGTTAAGTCCTTTGCTCACCAGATAATAGTTGTTGTGATACAGATAACAGGAATATAAACAATGATAACAAAGTAATAAACTATATGAATAACAATAATAGGAACGCCAAAATTTTGAGATAGTGGGGGGGGGGATTCGGTGCATGTTCTATAATATAATGGCGGTTTAGTGTATAGTGAATTGCGAATTATGGTGTGTGGACACATCTGTAATTGGCGACTCGTATGCGACATATGTAATGGGATAGTGTTAATAGGTGATATTTACTATTTGTTACGTGTGTGTTGGATAATGGTAAAATTGTAGAATTATTGTAGAATGGAATAGAATTTTTTATTTTCGTAGTACATACATACTATGATCAAACAATGCAACAAAAAGTGACAATCATGTCCAAACGATTTCTTACATAATAAACAATAGGGTACATTCAAATAAATTATATTCAAATGCAGCAGGCTATGTGTGCTGTAGATAAGTATCTCCTTAGCAAACTGTGTGGAGGTTACTTTCTAGCTTTAGCAGATGTGACAGCTGCTCCCAAAAAAATTAACACTAACAATATATCTTAAACAAATTAAAAATTCTTAATATAGTAAATTAAAGTACTCCACTAGAGTTATTTTCTACTTCTATATAAAAACCTGAGAAATTTAAATTATATTTATAAATAAATTATAAGCATTGTTACCGAATTTATGTTAACCTACATATATAAAACTCAAAGTCTGAGGATTTATTTGTGCTGAATACAAAATCTACACCGATACACCGATTGCCACCAAATTTTTCACAGGGCGAAAAACACTGTCTAACTTGTAATTTGATATTCTTCTCCATTCACACGACTTAGGTCCTATTAATATACTCTTTTGTTGACGCGTATAAAGATGTCAACAGCACCATGGAGACCAGAATTAATTACCATAGTAACAAGTAAATAAACAAAATCTAATTAGCGGCATCATAATTGTACCTTTATCCGTTCCTGCAGTAAATTTTCGATGTTTTATATAATATGCGTTTGTATCGATATAGGCCTATTACGATGTGGAAAAGAAGAAGTGTACTAATTGTTAAATGTCCTATTTCTTAATGCAAAGCGAAAATACGTATTGTTTTCATTTGTGAGGTTAGGTGACAACGGTTTTTGGTTTTTAGTTTACTGCTGAAATAAATAAAAGCCATGCTTAAGGAAAACATAACGTTTAATGTGATATAAAGTGCTTATAACACAATAACGCTTAAAATAAAGAACCTAACGTTTTTGAATTAACGGGTACTTTATAAATATCTCCAAATACTTTATAAACGGGTACTTTTAAATCTCCAAAGGCTGTAACACCAACATAATAATTTAGTAGGAGTGTTCAAAACAGCTTTGGAGAGAATATCGACTGATGAGTACAAAATTGTTATACAAGCTGACAGAACGCCATATAGACATAAACAATAAAATTATATTAAAATACTTATTAAATGTCAAATATTCGTGTGAAAAGCCGCGGGTAACATCTAGTAAATTATAATCGTAATTTAACAAAAACAACCGATACAGACATTTAAAAAAAGTCAACCTAAAAAACCTTGACATTATCCAGAGAGACAGCAACCGATTTCTCACACATTTCAGAAACGTCAATAAATTATTTACATCAGTAATAAGTTCGAAAGTTCATTATATAGGTTAGGTGTACAGAATGCAAAAGATCGTTTAAAAGATTCATTTGTTGACCGTGGAACTGCTGCACGATAGTGAGACTGCAACCCTGCTGAATAAACTTTAGCACTAGCCCTTAAGTGACTACTTCTCGTAAAAAACACTCTTAAAACTCTATAAACAAAAAAATATCTTAGTAAATGACTATATATTGTGTACGACTGTACTTGTTTACTTGAAATGGAATGAAAGTTGTAACTAATGATTCATCTGGTGTTCAGTTACTTATTCCACTGTTCAAGTCGACGATCCATGCGACCGTCGCAACATTATTTTGAATATGTTATTATGTTATTGTCCTGAGTCTCTTAAAGTATAAACGATTGTATTTTGTTCATTGTACTCATCTGAGTACGTTATGTTTAAATAATATTTTATAAATGAAATGTCTATACCAACTTTATCCGTAGCCCTTCAATATGGCTACCAAGCAGTTCAGATTTTTCCAGTCACGTAGAGAGCGTCAGCTGTTACCAGTACAGCGCTTCCCATAACCAATAAAAACGCATATTTCCTCTGTCTCTTTTTCGCTCCGTATTTCCTCCCCTTGTCTCTCTTCTCTCTCTTCTAACTGCTTGTCATCAAACTGTCATTTCCTAACATAACTTTCTTTCATTAACAAAGGAACGGGGTGCCCGAGGCGTAAAAACTTTGCCACACGTATTTCATTTTAATAAAACTGACACATAAAAACAATTTAATGGCAGCAGAGCATGTTTTGTTTTTAACATGACGACGACAAACACGGTCCCTAAGCTTAACCACAGAACTACATGACCATCATGTTTAAGTCGGGTTTTGTGGCCGTCTACATTCGTGAAAATAGTTAAATTTCTCTCTTCCAGTAGTAACAGTTTTAAACGTCATTAGTTTTTTTTAGGTCAGGTCCTTGAACTATATCGAAAGCAAATATGACAATGGGACTATTTTTCTACTGTATTATAAGCACGAATAAATTATCGGTAACACTTAACTGTATTTATTATTTGCAATATTATATTGTCACAGCAATATATTTCTGCATAAAATTCGCCCACAAACACTGATTATTTATAAAATACAATTTATAATAAAGGAAGATTGAAGAAATATCGAAGAAATTGAAGAAGTAATTAAAACTTTGAAAAATAATAAAGCTAGTGGAGAAGACTCCATATCAGCTGAACTTTTGAAATGATAAAAAATGATCAAAAGATAAAAATGATCTACAATTAATTTTGAAGAAATTTGGAAAACAGAAAAAATCCCAGAAGAATGGAAGGTGGCCTTAATACATCCGCTGCATAAAGGGTGATAAGCAAGAGGTTAATAACTACACAGGAATATCTTTACTTCTTCCAGTTGAATATAAAATATTTTCAAAGATTCTATTGAAGAGAGTATAAAAAACATTGGATAGCCATTTGGGTGAATATCAGGGTGGCTTTAGGAAGGGTAGATCCTGTCTAGAACAAATATTCACTCTGAAGTCAATAATCCGTCACAGGCTACTGAATTCAAAGGAGATCGTAGTAACATTTCTTGATTTAAATAAGGCCTTTGATTCTGTTGATAGAGAAACTATAGATAAAATAATCCGGTAATTTGGTGTTAAATCTAAATTGGCAAATCTAATTCGTGAAACCCTTACGGACACAGTCTCAAAAGTAAAATTCATGGGAGAAATATCTCAACCGTTGGGAGAAAATAAATACAGGTGTAAGACAGGGTGATGGTTTATCCCCAATTCTTTTTAACTGTGTCCTGGAGAAAGTAGTAAAAATTTGGAATGAAAAATTAAAGGAATGCAAAATATCACCAATCATGTTGGGAAGAAGGAACAAACGTATTGAAATAAACTGTTTGGCATTCGCAGATGACTTTGCAATACTTTCTGAACATCTGACATCTGCAGTAACACAAGTTAAATTTTAGAGGACATAGCCAGTAGAACAGGCTTAAGAATTTCTGCAGAAAAAAAAATTTCTCACAAACATTAAAAACACGCCAAAATTCCTGGTAACAGATATTGGTCGAATAGAGAGAGTTCAAAAATTTAAGTATCTAGGAGAGATAATTCAAGAGAATGGCTTGGAAAAATCTGCTATAGAAGAAAGGCTTCATCAGATGGAAAGGGCATATGATATAACTAAAGATATTTACAATAAAAAGTGTGTATCTAAAAATGCGAAAATAAGGCATTACAGTACAGTAGTGAAGCCAGAATGCCTATATGCAAGTGAATGTATAGCACTGAATTATAATTTAGACAAACTAGAAATATTGGAAAGACGAATTATTAGAAAAATATTAGGCCCACGGAAAACTTCAGAAGGTTGGAAATTAAGAAGTAATGTTGAGATATATCAAAGTATAGAAAATATAACAGAAACAATGAGAAAAAGAAGACTATTATTTTTTGGACATTTATATAGAATGGACGACAATAGGTTGACAAAGCAAATCTTCAAATATCTGTAAGAGAACAAGTGAACATGAAAGATGCAATTGAAGGAGAAGTTTCTCTGGCAAAAGTGTTAAAAATGGAGGGAGTCCAGGGTAGGAGAGAGAAAAACGCAGGTTCAAAGTGGACTGAAGACAGGAAGAAGAGACACAGTGAGAAGATGAAAGAATATTCGAAAAAAAGGAAAGAACAAAAATTAAAGAATTGAAATTGGTATGTGGTCTTTAGATGGCCGATACGAAAAAAAGGAAGATTGCGCCTACATATACAAAGAGACAGACACACAGATAGACAGACAAAGACACACACACATCTTCAATTTTTTCTCTCCAATTACACTCTTTATAATTTCACTGTGCCAATTAGCTACACTATATCCCTTTCCGAATGTTTTAAGAAACATCTGTCCTCATGGATTGTCCAAATAATTCCATCATCCTTAAGTTTTTTCTTCAAGCTATCTCCGTAATTCTTCTGTTTCAAAATCCAGGAATCCCTTCCTTTCTACGTCTTGCTTCGTCTATTAATCACTTCCGTAGAAAGGAACGTTTCAAATTACCTCTTTATCCTTGGTTAGTACGCTGCACTCGCTTCAGTTGACGTCAATTCTCTCTTCAATATTATTACGAGACTGCCTTGTTTCAGATGATTTTACGTCTTCCTATTTATTGTACTCAGGTTTCCCGTTTGTTTCTCATCGGTATTTTCTCATTCATTAGCTTTATATGCTCCACCAACTCAGACACTTTTCTTCATTATATGCTAGAGAGAGAGAGAGAGAGAGAGAGAGAGAGAGAGAGAGAGAGAGAGATAGAGAGAGAGAGAGAGAGAGAGAGAGAGAGAGAGAGAGAGAGAGAGAGAGGAAGAGAAAAATTGATCACGAAATTGCATTGCATTGCGTTGTGTATGCGGGGTGTCTCTGCACCCCCGTGGCAGGATTGCAGCATCTGGGACGTGCCCAATGGCTGGCAGAAGATAAACATAGTACTGGTTCAGGCGACAGGTTCCTAAAACTGGAAAGGAAACAGCCAACACGGTCACCCGCTAGACGGCGGGGGAGAAAGAAAACTTGATTTCTGAGGGACTGTCGCTGAAACCGATTCAGGCAACAGGTGATGCCTATCTGAAGCTCAGCAAGCAGACGCGTAAGGCGTCCGTCGCTCTCCGCGAGGCAGAAAGCCTCCGTGCCGGTGACCAAGGTAACAGCAACAAGCAGCTGATACGGCGTGCTAGGAGGCGGGTGAGGGTGGAAAGAAGGACAGTTTTCAGAGATAAACTATGGAGCTGTGGACAGAAGTTACTGCAAGGATGGCTTTATGGGGGGTCATCAAGAAGACCGCGAAAGATGAAGTACAGTATATGGCTAAAATATTTCCATTCAACCTGTCTGATACGTTATTAATTATGGTGTCTTGTTCGTTGTTAGGAGGCTAATGAATATTTTAGTTACTTGTACTTGTGGTAGAATTTAGTAAACATTAAATTGGATAAACTTTGGCTCGTAATGGAAGTCAATAATCTGTGCTACAGCGCTCAGGTCACTTGCTTCTAAAGCCGTGCGTAACGGGTTCGAGAGCTCTATAACCCTGACTGTAAGTCTGTCGTGGATATTTCACTTTGTCAGATAAAATTAGCTAAGCGTGGCGTTACACAATTTATTTGGTTGTAACGCTTTCAGAAATTATCTAAAAATTGTGCTGCTAATAATAATATACTAACATAACACTGTTTAAAAGATAATAAATTTTACAGGTTAATGTGAAAAAACCCAGAGGAAATGTTAAGCCTATCGTGGTCGTTAAGTGCGCAAAATAAAAAAGTAACGGGTTAGGTATTTTTATTTTGTTTTTATCATGTAAATGTTTATATTTAAAAATTATTGTTTCTGTTTCTGAAGTGAGAACTTCATATACGGCACTATGGTGATTCATATACGCGCCGCTCAATCTCGTAAACCTCTTAGAGTAGTGAACTGATTCAACATGTAAGGAAACATGTAATGAAACGTGTAACGAAAAAGCAGTGTTGCTAGGTCAATCAAACCTTTTTTCCCCACATAGCTAACCAAAATTTCCCTACTGCCACAAATACGTATGCTTTAAGCAAAGCGTAATAATTTAAAGATTGTGAACATATTCTAAACGTTTAAATACTATTACATGAATTACGTAAATATTAAAACTAATTTTATTTATGATAAAAAAAATGTAATAACTTGCTGAGAGAACGAGCTGAATACTTTTGAAGAAATCCTTTTCTTGTACTCTGTTCATAATCAGCCTAAAATATTTACACAATTTCCAAATTGTTCAATTCATAAAAAACAATTTAAAGTCAGTGACAAGTATTTTTTATTATAATATTTATAGTACCGTCAATGAGAATGTTTGGGTACATGTTTGAAATATGGAAAGAGTGTAATTTTGTATCTTTGTTTACACTGAACGTTTTTTAGTGAACCCCGTGATTTCGATTCTAATTTTTATATTTTATTTGCCTGGAATTTTTTATGTTTCAAAATTCAATTTAATTATGTAGTCATTTTTAAGTTAGTAAAAAATTTAATTATTATACTGCGTATACTAATTTTAATAAGTAATAAAATATTATAAATATACAATATAATATAGGATAATATGTAATTATAATATAAAAATTATGACATTCTATTTTTCAAATAAATATTGCGTAAACGATATTCTTACATTGGAAACAATTTCTTGTTACATATTGTTTTTATTCGTATGTATACTGAAAATAAAACGACATGTGATATGATTCTATTATATTAATTGTAAGTATCGATTTATAATAATAAAATACGTATAAACATTTAATATCAGTCTAATTGAATTATCCGTTTACTCTTATTTGAATCTAAATTCTTTATGTACAAACCTATCTTACTTCAAATACATACGATCAGCCTTTTACACTCAAATAAGTTCAATCGCCACTTGACACAGAACTTCTCACTTCTGGCGTGTGTCCCGCGATACAACAACACAACAACAAACACAACAATTTTTTTTTCAAATCTTTTCTGTGAAGTCTTTTTATGTATTTTTAACTATTCTTAAACAGAATTTTTGATAATTTAAAAATAAAGCTAACTTTGCTGGACAAACATAAAATATTTTTGTCCATGTTGGGTTGTAGAAATATATGTTTTAAGATTTAGGAGCTTCCCTACTCGCCCGTGGCTCCGATAATTTATGACATGTTATATACAGGAAGAAACGAGAATAAAAGAATTATTCTATGTAGTTTAACGTCTTTGGTTGCTAAACTGATATATTTGGAAAAGTAGGTTTAATAACACTCGCTTGTCATACGAAATGAAGATAAACTGGCAGTGCCTAGCGGCAAATAATCTACTGTTATAGCCTACATGTTATTTTTTAACAAACTGAAAAAACCAGCATTGTCATTCACTCGTAGTTGAATACAATAAAATATTTTTGTTTTTGTTTCTGCTCTTTTTCACCGGTAAACAACCGAAGCACTTAATTCAGCAAAGTGAACGTGTAATGATGCTACATAGTTTACGTGAAGAGTACAAAATATTCATACATAACCTACACCACTACTATTGTTCATTATTCACTGCAGACCGGAAATAGGCCTACATCATTTTATCAAATGCCTACATCATTTTATCAATGTTTACACTGTTGCTATGTTTACATGAAGTATATGCTGCTGAATGCAGGTACCAAACATCTCCCGCGATAAGGAGATCCTCTTTTTCCAAGTGCCAACGGCCTCCAAGGAGGGCGGATGAGCGGGTAAAAGAATAGGGCACCCTCTTGCCCTAGGGATGAGAAACTATAACTAAAGACAGAAGAACTGTCAAGCCAACGGCATAGGATGGAGAAGGCAACGGGAAACCAATCCATTAAAGATCCAATAGGATAGGGCTTGTTTCAGAATGCTGAAAATGGGGAGAGAAGAAGAAGAAAAAGGAGGAGAAGAAGAAGAAGAAGAAGAAGAAGAAGAAGAAGAAGAAGAAGAAGAAGAAGAAGAAGAAGAAGAAGAAGAAGAAGAAGAAGAAGAAGAAATTTACTGACACAAGTTTATACGTGAAAATTTCAGGTATATTAAAATTGTTATGCCGCCACTTAGCACAGGGAAGTTTCTGTCTGCAGAGTTGTCAGTACAGCAGTCAGTGAACGGTAGAGGTATCTGTATTCATTTTTTGTGAAACTACTCTTCACACACCAAACTGTTCTGGTTCACTGTACCAAACGAAATTCTACTTCTGTGTAACGAAAACAATTTGAGTTATATTTCTTACTCCTCAGACTCATCCCACATGTATTAATCTGAGACTAAATAAACAGTTGTAACACTTATAAACTTAGACATAAACAGTAATTGGCAACCATAGTATTTCGTATCATAATAAGCAGAGTACAACTCAAAACAACGTAGAGTAAATGTATTCGGTTCAGATTTACTTCTGTTTAACATCTTTATGATTCATATTCTTTATTCTCGGCTGTTCGAGAGGGTTCCTTAATTGCGTAACAATACTCATATTTTATATGAAGATGGGTATAGTATAGTTTATATAAACACATTTTATGTCATCACTTTTTCCTTAATTTTTTTTCAACAATATTCTCTGTAGACAGCAAATATTTTATTTTCCTATTAAGTAAGATTAAGGAGTCAGGTGAAGATTTTTTTATTGTAACATAAAAAATGTCTTTTACTTTGCTTCTTGAACGTAATAGGTAAGCATCCGTAACTTGTTCATTTACCTTCTTATCCAACTTGAATTTAAAATATTAATTTTTCCCTTTTTTCCAAAACGTTTTTTTTATAAGTTCAACTTATAGAGATTCCTTGTAATTTATTAAGTTCAGCTTATTGTAGAGACAACAGCCGAAGAAGAAGAAAGACAAAAAGTATTTATTTTTATTGAAACATATTATACATGCACTTAAAACAAATCTTATTTTAAATTGATTAACGAGTCGGATACAAAATGTATTATAATCATATCAGAATCTTTAATTGTATCATCAAAATGTAATTCACACAAACAATATGTTTCTTACTCAACAATATCTTTATTAGTTCACACCGATTCCATGTTAAAAACTGTTAACGACGTGTCAAAACATTAAAAATTGTATTATTTTATTTGTCGTCTGTACTTTACGTTGTAAAGAAAACTTTAATATTATCTGACGAACAAATAAATAGATTTCAGACAGATAACACTAGAGCGTTCGTTTATAAAGCTTTATGTTGAACCTGGACAATCTAGTCAGTGAGGTCGTGGATCACCAGCTGTTGCTCAGCAACCTGCCTCAGACTGTGAAACACGTGTCACATCACACAAACTGTTATATCGGTTTCTAACGAGTTTTGAAACTTTCTCAATAATTTGTCTGCTAACACACACGTGTTGTGATTGACCCCTCTCGTTACGCTGTAAGAAGTTGCTGTTTGACAGTTTATGGCATTTGTTTTATTACCGTTAGGACAGAAATAAGGGCTGAATGTTAAAGATCAATTTTAAATTCTCTCTCTCTCTCTCTCTCTCTCTCTCTCTCTCTCTCTCTCTCTCTCTCTCTCTCTCTCTCTCTCTCTCTCTCTCCTAGGTTAGCAGCCCATAGGCTGGTTGGCAGCAGCTCGCCATTCTTCACGCTTCTCTGCTCTTCTTTTCAACTCACAATATGATGTGCAGTTCATATCGACCATAAGCTGTTTCATGTAGTCTAAACGGGGTCGTACTCTGTGATTATTCCCTTCAATTGTTCCTTCTATTATTCTTTTAACCAACCCACTGTGTCGTAGTATATGCCCTATAAACTTAGCTCTTCTGCCTTTCAAATTTCGTAGAAAGCTCTTCTCCTCTTGAGCCCTTCTAAAGACTTCCTCATTCGTTATCTTCTCCCTCCAGCTTATCTTGAATATTCTTCTGTAGCACCAGGTCTCAAATGCTTGGAGACTTTTCTTGTCACTTTCTCCAGTTGTCCAAGATTCACTCCCGTATAGAGCAACACTCCACACGTATGTCTTTACTAGAGTCTTCCTTATTTTTAGGTTGATAGTGTTTGAAGTGTTTAAGTGAAGAGGTTTTCTGTTTGTTGAAAGCAGTTTTAGCCTGGTTAATTCTGCTTATAATTTCCTGACCGCTACGTCCATCACTTGTGATTTTACTTCCTAGATGGTTGTGATTTTACTTCCTTGTGATCTTCTTCCTTCCGACTACAAACTAGGACTTTGGTCTTTTGTTCATTTATTTTCATATTGATTTCATTCTTCATTACTGGATCCATTGTGTCAAGAATCTTTTGTAGATCTTCGTTGGTCTCTGCAGTCACTGCTATGTCATCTGCAAACCGAAGCATGTCCACGTTTCCCCCTGTATGTTTACTCCGAGATGGGTGTCTTCTCTTAATCTATCGATCGCTTCTTGGACGTATAAGTTAAATAAACATGGAAACAGAGTACATCCCTGTCTTACTCCTTTCTCAGTGTTCGCCTAGGAATAGTTCTTGATGGTTTCCACAGCGAACTATGTCTGTCCCGTGCTTGTAAAGATTCTGAATAAATCTTCTTTCTTTGTAGGGCACTCCCGTTTTGTGTAGAATACTGAACAGCTTGTTCTACTTAACGTTACCGAAGGCCTTTTCTAAGTCAACAAAAGCTATACATGTCGCTTTGTCTTTCCTCAGTTGTTTGCCTATTATCTGTCTTAATTGCCTCCCTTGTTCCCATATTTTTCCTAAAACTAAACTGATATTTACTTTCTATTCTTCAAAGGATGATTCTGGCAATTATTTTCGATGCATGAGACACCAGGCTTAACGTTCTGTAGTCCCTTGCATGATCTAGCATTCAATCTTTTAGGTTTTAGCACTATGATACACTTAGAAAAGTGTCAATTTTAAATAAAAATGTAAAAAGTCAAGTAGAATAGGCTAAAAATTGTGGATGATATCTTGTATAGCCTTTGCGTCTGCGACGATCGAGTAGTCATAGAGGAAGGACAAGACGATCTGAGTTAATGATAAGTAAACTCAAAGAACGTGCCAGGAAGCGGGTTTGAAGATCAGACGGTACTGTAGGAAACGACGACACAGAGATCCTACATTACAACATGAACATAGAACGTAAAAGTGGAGTCAAAACGTGCAATGAAAACAGCAACACCAAACGACGGCCTAAATGAGGGAAAACAATCAACTCGGTCTTTGATTATGGAACAAAAACAACACGGTTTACGCAATATTTAGTTGAAAAGTAGAACGTAATATCCATCCTTATTCCGAGGCGATCTATCGAAACTTGTTTGTTGAATTGTTTCCTACCATAAAAAGGCTTAAACAAGGATGCAGCTTGTCACCTACCCTTTTTAAAAAATATATATCCAAGAAGCCATCAGTAACTGAAGAAGAAAAAGATCAGGAATGGGGATTCAAATGGATGAGCAGTGCTTAACAACTCTCCTATTTGCCGACAATCAGGTAATTATAGCGTGTGACGAGGACGACACAGACTATATGTGTTTAGAAAATTGAAAGAGGAGTACTTGGAATGGGGTCTAAACATAAACACTACTAAAACAGTATATCTAAAAACTGGAGACATGCAAGAAGAAGACCCAGATCTGCAAATCCATAGAATCGGAAAGTGTAGCGAATTCAAATATTTGGGAAACATTATTTCAGAAGATGAAACAACAATAAAATGACATAAAAAATAGGATAAAACAGGGAAAAACGGCTATTCGTTTGCTAAACTCGTTACTTTGGTCGAACAAAATGAAACTTCAAACTAAACTGACAATCTACACAACTATTGTGGAGCGGATTTTAACTTATGGCTGCAAATGCTGGCAACTTTCAGGTAAAGAGAAAAAGGTGATATAAACTGAGGAAATGGACTTCTCAAAAAGAGCGTGTAATATTTCTAGAATGCAACATGTTAGAAACGAAGATATAAGAAGGAAAACAGGGCGCGTATTTACAATAGGAGAAAGAATAGAATCCAGATAGTTGCTATGGTATGGTCACGTAATAAGGATGGCGGAGAAGTGATGGCCGAAGAAAGCATTGATTTACACACCACAAAACAGGAGAAGAAAAGGAAGACTGACAACATAATGGAGAACAGGAATTAGGAAAATCATGAGAGATCGAGCTATTGAAGATGATGACTGGAAGGATAGGGAGAAATGGCGATCGTAAGGCGGCATGCGGCATAAACTGTAGGACTCCTGCTAATAAAAAAAAGAACGTAATATGCGCAGTATAATAATTCAAATTTTTACATAAATTATAAAAAAATTATTGTCTTAATTAAGTTGATTGTGTAATCGTCAATCTTGTTCGGTGCTGTTATCTGGTGGCGGACCTGAAGTTAACGTTAATGTTACGTAATACAATATGATGAAAGAGATTATCGTAGTGCTGCACTCTGGAGGCGGCCCTGTAGTAAACCCCAAACATTTTGTCATCAAGTATGATGAAACGCCAAACTAATAAAGGATAAAGTTATTTTTTAATATTTACGTTATTCTTGTGTTTAAACATTTATAATATGCTCACATTCTTTAAAATATTACGCTTTACTAAATATCATTATTGTTTGACGACTCGGAACACTAAGTTTTTTATAAGTAAAATCGTAAAGATTTACCTTACAGCCTAAACCGGTTTTCACCTTTAGAAGGCTTCATCAGATGCTGTCGTAGGTAGCGCTGTCCGTCTTGTTGTTGGCGACGGGATAGTTTTTCGAAAGATCGATGCTGTGTGTGTGTGTGTGTGGTGAGATGTGTTCGAATAATGCGAGCGATTTGAATTGTGTCTGTTCGTTTAGGATGTCGTTTTTATTTGTTTTTGTGTGTTTGTATATTTCTAATTGTTCTAGAGTGTCTAGTTTTCGGCCTTTTGTGTGTACGTGTAGAATGTTCATGTTATTGTCGATGTTTTTATATGTGTGGTTTGCTTCAATGAGGTGGTTTGCAAAGGTAGATTCTGTAGTGGTGTGGAGTGCCTTTGTGGGTTCAATGTATCTCTGTTGGAAGCTACGTCCTGTCTGGCCTATGTAGAATTTATTGCAATTTGAGCAATTTAGCTTGTATACACCGGGTAGATCGAATTTGTTTTGTGTTTTGTGTGTGCGTTTTGATAGTGTGTGTTCTATTTTGTTAGTAGTTTTGTAAGCGATTCTGTATCCTGCTTTTTTGAATTTGTAGGCAATTTTTTCAGTTTGTTTGTTGATGTATGTTAGTGTTATGAATTTGTTGTTTTCTGTCTTTGTCTGTTGTTTGTTTTGTGTTTTGTGTAGGAGTTTACTGACTATTGTTCTGTCATATCCGTTAGATTCTGCTAGATATCACCTCATTGAAGCAAACCACACATATAAAAACATCGACAATAACATGAACATTCTACACGTACACACAAAAGGCCGAAAACTAGACACTCTAGAACAATTAGAAATATACAAACACACAAAAACAAATAAAAACGACATCCTAAACGAACAGACACAATTCAAATCGCACGCATTATTCGAACACATCTCACCACACACACACACAGCATCGATCTTTCGAAAAACTATCCCGTTGCCAACAACAAGACTGACAGCGCTACCTACGGCAGCCTCTCAGGAAGCCTTCTAAAGGTGAAAGCCGGTTTAGGCTGTAAGGTAAATCTTTACGATTTTACTTATAAAAAACTTAGTGTTCCGAGTCGTCAAACAATAGTGATATTTAGTTAAGTAACGGACACGTCATGGACAACGAAATCCAAGAATTACGCTTTACTTAAAGCACACATCTTTGTGGTAGTAGGGTAGCTATATAGGAAACAGGGATTTTATTGACCTGGCAACACTGCTTTTTCGTTTCAGCTATTTCGTGAGGCGTTGAATCAGTTTACTGCCCTATGGATGGGTGGGTGTACAGAAGTCAACCGGGCACACAATGCCGTATATGAAGTTCTCACTTCAAACATAGTAATAATATAAAAATATAAACCTTAAAAAAATTTTTTTGCAGAGAGGGTTTCAAAAAAATTATAGCATATTACAAATTGTCATAAACTAAAACGTTAAGTTCCTCTTATGCAAAAAGGTTGAAGATTAATTTAAAAAAAAGCAAGGTGATTTCTTCTACAGTTTCCAGTTCCGTCTTTTCCATAAGGGCACATGGGGCACGAGCCCAGGGCCCCCGGCTTGATGGGGGCCTCAAAATGCCGACGTCGTCGTTTACACCGAATAAAGAGGAGCTCAATTTTTAGTGTAATTTTACTAAGAATAGCCGTTAAAATTTCTAAATTTGAATGTAAATCGGAAACCAGATGAGATTTCTAAATATTTTCTAAACAGTGAACAAAATTTTACTAAATCTAAAAAAAATTCAGAAAAATACATAGCGTAAAATTTCTTAATTCTATAAAATGTATACAAATATTTAAATAACTTTAAAATATTGAAAAGACATTTTTTTTTTAAACGTCAGGTTGCGGTTGCGGCAGTAGATTTTCGTTAACTTACTGTCAACTTGATTATCAAAACAGATGCGAAACTAAAACTATGCCATCTAGCGGTCACCTACGTTAGCGCTACCCGTAGGCACGGATAGATGTCGACGCTGTCGATTGGTTGGGGATTGATGTCTCAAACTTCAATGATTCGTTTTGTTTACTTGCTTATTTATCATAAATTATAAAGTATCTTTATTAAAGTGTTGTATGTAGTTTTGTAGTCTCGTTTAATTATGTCGAAAAGAACATATTTAAGTGGTTCAGAAAAAAGAAAAAAACTTGCAGCTCAAAAAGAAAATATCAACAAACTACCTAAACTAACCTTATTTTTTACAGTTGAAGAAACTAACAGGCAGACTGATTCTTCGAACTCATCATCTCAAGATGCCTCTAAATTTCAAAGCTCAGAAACGGGGCCCACGTTTGACATAGAAGATAATATTAGTGTTTTGAGTTCATCAGTTCCAGATATAAAGACAGTCACACACACATCACAGCCTGGATCTTCCAGTTCAAGCTACTGCGACTTACCAACTACAAATATTTTAGAAAAAATACGCTGATGCTCTTAATGCTTTGCAAAATGGTTATAATCATATTTCTGAAGCTTTAACATCAATTGCCAGAAACACCGATCAACCAGGAGAAACAAGAAACGAGGCTCAAAGCCTTGCCAAAAAATGGAAAAATTGGAGACCGTTCTTCTAACGGAGATATGGAATGACCTTTTGGGAATCATCAATAAAACAAGCATAAGTTTACAGAATTATACCATGACAATGGACGTTGCAACAACACTTTTTGCATCTCTTGCCGATTATATGAGTAGCGCACGCAGTAATTTCGATCAGCACGAATCGCCTGCCAAAGAAAAAAATCCAAATGCTGACTATAAAGATAATTCTCAAAGAAAAGGAATTCGCAGCACACGCATCACTTTTTTGGAAGGACCATCAGAGACTGTACAGTTGAATGGCAAAGAAAAATTTCGTATAGAAACATTTCTTCCTATAATCGACACATTGGGTGCTCATTTAATGCAACGTTCGGAAGCATACAAGAAAGTTAACAAACGTTTTAGTTTTCTTTCTCAGTTAAAAACAATCGATTCTGACCAGTTGACAAATAAATGCAAAGAATTTGCAGAATTCTACACGAAGACATTAATGCTAATGAGCTCAAATCAGAATGTTTTCATTTAAGGCAGTACTTGAAAAACCTTGCAAATGAACCGGCGGACTTGAGTATCTCAGCCTTACATACTCTAATAAAAGCAGATAAATTAGAAGAAATTTTCCCGAATGTGGAAGTTGCTACAAGGATATTCCTTTGCTTAATGGTCACCAATTGTAGTGGAGAGCGTTCATTTTCACAGCTAAAAAGAATAAAAAATGAATTACGAACGACTATGTTACAAGAACGACTTACTAATTTGTCAATCATGTGCATAGAAAGTGATATCCTTCAAAAATTAGACTTTGAGGACATAATAGAAGATTTTGCACAACAGAAATCCCGGAAGAAACCATTACCATTAACGTAAGTCCAATTCTCAAAACAGTAATCACTTCACTTATATTTGATTTGTATAAAGCTAACCATAATAACCAATAAAGTCACTAAATAAAAGTACGTACTGATGTTTTCATTCACATTTTTTTTTACTTTCTAAAAGGGCCCCAAACTCTGTGTGCCCAAGGGCCCCTGCATGGCTTAAGACGGCCCTGACAGTTTCTGAGAAAAATATACAAACGTTAACATGGCCGCGTGTAAGGAAAAGTGCTCTCCTTAATGAGGCTATAAAGACGTTTGTACGGTGAGGTGCCTGATCGTCTACGAGTGTCTACTTATGAAACGTGTTATAGATATTGTCTTTAAGCCAACATTGTGGGTGAACTGTGTCTAGTACAAGTCACATAAGAGTAATAATATAAAATAATAATTTATATGATTTGTTTCTACTGATAATGATGTTATTCTGACACAAAAATACTATTTACCGTACGATTCAATAGATCCGATAATTCTGATACGACATTAATAACATTGTTCATTCAGCAGTCTCTTTGTTGTATTAAATTCCAATGTTTATTTTTGTAATCTCCGGTGTGGATTGTGAACTCTGCTCGTAGTGTCAAATATAGGTCATAGATGCATTAAACTAAAACGAAAAACTATAGAAAGACGGTGTAACATAGATTTCCCTTACACACGGTGAGACCGTTATTTCCCAATGTAGCCAATCCCATACATTATTCATAGGAAAGAAGAGCTCTTTGCTGTTCCACTAGCTACCTTTCTTGTCGATTTTAAGATTAAATTAAGTAGCATGTGCTCAGCTGATAGTAATTTATTCATTTTATTTTTTGTCGGCATAAAATCCGTACTAAGCAGTTACATTTTATGTTTTGATTTTACAATTTCAGTACTATTTTACTGGACAATTCCTCTGTGCAAAACAGATTTAGCATAAGTTTTTTGCTGAGTTACTTTAAATTTTGTCTTAGCCGTTTGTTTTTTGAATTATTTTCTCTACTCAAGATTGTATGAAAACATACTGTAAGGGTACCCGGAATCCCTATACCATTCACTAGTTAAATAAGGCGTAGTGGCTAGCGCGTGGCGCTGCTACGCTGTCGGCGCGGGTTTGAATCTGGCCGGGACAATCTGATTTAGATACGACCGTTCCCCCATTTAGAACATGTGCCAATCCCATACCTGTACCCGCAAAATATAGCATTGTGGTCACGACATCTAACTCAAGGAAATTAAAAAAAAATTAAAAACAATACATAGATAAAAGGAAACAATATTATTAAAATTTAAATGGGATCAATTTTTATCGGGTGAAAAAAATGAAGCCAAAGAACGAAGAGAATAATTAATATTCTCTAAAACCTCAAAATGTGCGTATTATTATGTGTGCAAATTGCTTCCGTACTCCAAAAAATATAAAAATTCCTTTGTTGATGTTTTTTAAAACTGGGCATGTGCTGGCAGGATACTGGAAGAACATGGATGTTCCAAAATGCATGCTACGGTAATGTTTACTTTTATTAAGAGAAGTAACTCAAAGAACAGGATTGATACTAACCTGGCGACAAAAATTGAAAAAGAGTGCATGTATTGGCGACTTTTATTGCACAGAGTAGTAGCAACTGTTAAGCTATTAGTAAAGTTAGTCCTTTCGTCAGAGGGCATAAATAATCTGAATTATCAAAAAAACAGGGTAATTTTACAAGCTTAGAATACTTAGCAGAAACTTATGGATTTCTTTAACATCACTTACATAATTATCAGCACTATGGTTTAGGCAGAACTAATTACTTATCCCGCCAAACATATGACGAAATTTTAGTTCTTATGGCAAACCAAGTTCAGAACTGTTTTGTTAAAGAAATAAAAGATAGTATTTATTTCTCTATTGTAGTAGATTCGACACCAGATGTAAGTCACAGAGATCAACTTATAGTAATTTTAAGATATGTAAACAATAAAGGCGAGGTACTTGAGCGTTTTGTATGCTTCACTCCAATAGAATTTTGAGCATATTTACCCACATGCACTACATCATATTTTAAAAGTAGATTTTCCAAATGAACATGTTAGTTCTGCTAAACAAAATATCAAATTAAAAATTAAAAAAAAATACTTCATAAATACAACAAAATTAATTCTACAACTTATTTAAAAAAAAAAACTCGTTAAAGTATGGGCCTTTCGGAAATAAATGTCCTCTAAGGATTACAGCGAAGTAGGTTAAATAGTTTTTAAGAAAATGCTACTTTTTCTTCTTGTTTCTTTTATCTTTGCTTTCTAGCCTCCTTTTCGTACTCTGATATAGTTTTGTCCAAAGTACATAATCTTTCTTTCATCAAGTAAGTACATAACCTTCTTTAAAACGTAAACAATTCCAGCATACAGTATCTGACCTGTTGTCATACCTTTCTGAATTGAGCTTAGTCGTTAGGCATATTTTACGATTATTTCATAAAACTTTGTATTTTTTTACAACTGAGTCTGTTGACACATCTGTTACTTTAGAACTAATAAATTCGTGGTTAAAACTCACAATAAGCACATGACAGATTTACTAAGAGGCCAGGCCGATGTTACAGTTTGTGGTACATAACTAAAGTCCACGTTTTTTTACAACTGAGTCTGTTGACACATCTGTTACTTTAGAACTAATAAATTCGTGGTTAAAACTCACAATAAGCACATGACAGATTTACTAAGAGGCCAGGCCGATGTTACAGTTTGTGGTACATAACTAAAGTCCACGTTTTTTTACAACTGAGTCTGTTGACACATCTGTTACTTTAGAACTAATAAATTCGTGGTTAAAACTCACAATAAGCACATGACAGATTTACTAAGAGGCCAGGCCGATGTTACAGTTTGTGGTACATAACTAAAGTCCACGTTTTTTTACAACTGAGTCTGTTGACACATCTGTTACTTTAGAACTAATAAATTCGTGGTTAAAACTCACAATAAGCACATGACAGATTTACTAAGAGGCCAGGCCGATGTTACAGTTTGTGGTACATAACTAAAGTCCACGTTTTTTTACAACTGAGTCTGTTGACACATCTGTTACTTTAGAACTAATAAATTCGTGGTTAAAACTCACAATAAGCACATGACAGATTTACTAAGAGGCCAGGCCGATGTTACAGTTTGTGGTACATAACTAAAGTCCACGTTTTTTTACAGTTTTTCACAGAGTTCTGTGAAAAATATTTGAGTATATATTGTTACGACATTACAGAACAATCTACGTGTTTCTCGGATGTCCCAGTGGAATCCGGCTGTAATGTTGTGTGGGTACGTGACACTTGCCACGCGCCCGAGACTGATCGAGATTTCACCAGTGCGCGCGCGGTGTATGCAAGGCCGCAATCAATTAAGTTCTGGTGTTTTCTATAGCAGACTTCTGACGCGTAGTATGGACGTTTCTGGAATTTCGGCGAGGTATAAATACAAGTACTCAGTTTGATTTCCGATTTATTTGAGTGCGTTTCGTAGTATTGTGGCGAAGTGTTATGTGTTTTATGTTTGTGCGGGACAGTTGTAATACAATTGTGTTTTATACTCGTTGACACTATTATTGCGTGTGAACAATTTTTGAGTTGTTGTAAGAGACTATCTTGTTGATTACAAACTGTTTAATTGTGATAATTAAAACTGGTGATTAATGACTTAATTGGTATCTTGTATTTTGTTTTCCACTATACCATACGACGATCAACTAGACCGTCGTAACAATATTTTGTTTCCATGGGGATCACAAGAATCGAGTTATTTATATTATTACTTCCATATTCCGTAAGTAAATGGAAGTATGGTGACCGCGAAAAAATTGTGTTCGAGATAAGGGTTGATTCTGATTGTACTACTCTCAAAACATGAAGAAAAGTCATTTTCCGAAAAGCGGCTGTGTGCAGAATTTTTTTCTATGGCGAACGATAACTGCCACAAATTCAAACAGAATCAACTATTTTTTTGCATATGTGCCCGAGTTGTAGAGATCTCAAGGACAAGTGATTTTGGTGACGATCAGTAAAGGGGAAGGGGTAGTTTACCTGCAACGTTTTATGTTTTAACAAGAGTAAAGCACTTTGGTCATAATAATCCACTGCAGAAAGGTAGATAAAATATCTATAAATGAATAGGGTAGTTGAAGAGGGAGGGGGTAATTTTTTGTATTGATGTTATAAATTTATTCGACCTAAAACTTAAAAAAATTCAATAAAACATTAACAATTGATATCATTCCACGCTTTGGCACTACGGATACGTAAACAAAATAATTTTTCGTTTTCAGAAATTCACAGATAACAAACACTGGGCGGTATTCGCTTTCTTTCGCGTTGTTGAAAAAAGATAATTTAATCGAATTAATTTTTTAAATATTAACAGCTAGGTACATTTCGTATTTTTATTATCTTTTCAGCGTTTTTACCAAAAGCATGCTGGTATATTTAGTTTCGTTCTGAGTGTAGGCCTACATATTAAAAATAATTTTATAATTAATTAGAACTTGGAAGTCATGTATGGTTCTCCACACCGATTTTTCATTCAATTATTCCAAATATTCATATCCACTGAAATAAAAAGTAGATATCCACATATCCATCTTTCGTTTCAAGGCTAGGAAGTTTAGTGTGCATGGTATATTTCGAAACAATATTTAAATGTGAAATATAAATATAGACTTTATAAATATGTGAATAAATATTTAAACTTTAAATATTCAAAGTGTATATATATTATATATTTCTGTAAAAAGCAAATCTTGTATTTTCACATTTTATTAGAAATAAAAATGTGAAAAATTGGTTTATTCTTTTTTGGATATTCTTAATAGAGGTGGGTTTTGAAATGCTACGTGTCCTTTAGCTCCGCAGTTAGTATCTGTGGAGGAGTATGCTAAAAATCAGTTGGAGGAACTGAGTGACTGATAAGGAGGTGTGATGAAGAGTTGTATGTTTACTTGTTTAAATGTTTATATATATACGAGGGTCATTCAATAAGTAAACAAACAAACAGCTGTGGAGCAAAAACTTTTTATTAAATCAATACGATTTTTTTTTTTACTTTTCAACGTAATCTCCAGCAACGTCTATGCACTTGTCCCACCTCTTTACAAGCTTTTTTTGTATTCCCTCAGCAAAGAGTTCTTTACCTTGATGTTGAAGCCAGTTTTGGACTTTTTCCTTCATTTCTTCATTGCTGTTGAACTTGAGACCACGCAAAGTCTCCTTGAGTGGGCCAAACAAGAAAAAGTCAGATGGGGCAAGGTCAGGGCTATAAGGGGGATGAGGCAGGATCTCCCAACCTACTTTTTTTATTGTTTCGAGCGTCAGTTTTGCCGTGTGTGGGCGGGCATTATCGTGATGAAGAATTACACCTTTCCTCTGCCATCCCGGACATTTCTTCTTCAATGCAGGCTTAACTTTGTTCACAATCATGTCAGAATAGTTCTGACTATTGATGGTACGCTGGTCTTGTAGGTAATCACAGAAAATTGAATTGGGCCTTGGGAGGTCCAAAAGATGGTTAACGTCACCTTACCAGCCGATGGCTGGGTTTTGAATTTCTTTTTGGCGGGTGAACTGGGATGCTTCCACTCCATGCTTTGTCGCTTGGACTCAGGTTCAAACTAGTGAATCCAAGTTAGTGGTTATAGTGGATCCAAATCCAAAAATCTCATAACAGAACGCTGTTCTTCGAAAGTACTGTCCTCAAGAGGACACGCCAAAGTAAATAAAACTGTGTTGGCTATGTTTATCCAATATATTATTGAACAGCTGATCAAAACTCACAACGACGTTGCCAGGTAACACTCCTGAAAGTTTCAACCAGCTGCTACAATTAATTTCTTTTCTACAACTGTTTGCCTGTTTACTTATTGAATGACCCTCGTATATAGAAATATTTAAACATAAAGCAAGTAATAAATTAAATCTAGAACAAATTTAGATTAATACAAAAACAGATAATATTTTCAAAATTACTAATTTAATGAAATAATAAATATTTATATTATATTTTACAATTAATTATATAACATTTTGTTTTATATACTTATATAAAACATAAAATTTAGTCTACATATGAAACAGCTGTTTTGAACAATTTATTTAAAAAATTTGTATATTTATTAATTTTATATCTGATGATGACAGTTGAACACTATGGAAATATTGTAATTACAAAATAATAAAAATATATTCTTGTAAACAGTTTTGTTATTCTTAATAATAGTATAAAATATGAATATTAGTATACACCTGGTTGGATTTACATTACCATTTGTAACCGCTTTCGTGACCTTTTTATTTTATGTATACAATTATTTTTCGCCTTGTCGTCACGGGCGGATCCATCCATTTTTCGCCTCGTCGTCAAAACATTCGTATGAGCGGATCCAGGAGGCCTGTCTTTTGAACTTATTGTTTCTTTCTTAACTTTCTTCTTAGTTATGGCCAGAAATTTTCAATGGGTTTCAGATCAGAGCTATTTCCCGGCCATGACATTAATTTTTTGTTTAATAAAAATAGTATCTTTGCTACCAGTATTAAATTTAATACATTTACAACACTAGGAATTACATGTTCACTGCATACTGTACGCAGTGACAAGTTAAGGTTTATTAAGGTCCTTGTTATATAGTTTAACAGAAAACAACCAGTCGTAGGCCAGAATATCTCAATTCGCCAACAAGGTTTGTCACATATTTATTGTGCAGTCACTGAAACCTTATACAGACTACACTAAATATTGTACAGACCAGTACGGGATATTAGATCCTTAGCATTTCAAAATTAACCCCAACTGAAATAATCTATTTTAACCTTAATTGACATCAATGCTTACAACTAAAATATAGTTCTAAAATTATTAATAATATAAAATAATTAACCTAATATTTGCAAAGTTACGACAATTTGCAAATGAAATGAAATTATGAAATGATAATTTTAACAATTTTTTAGTAATAAACAAATCATGAATACTTTTACATTACAACTAAGTCTAGCTAGCCTATACGCTTTACAATAATTTGTGTAGCTATAAGAGAACACCACTTGAACACCGTTTTCTTTCAGACAATTTTCTACTGTCTTGGCAAGTGGTCACGTCATACAGGAAAACGAAGTTCCCGTCGGGAAACCACTCTCGTACTGGTGATAAGAGTCTGCTTTTCTGTACATTCTTATACTAGGATTAGTTCATTATCTCTTGTACAATGTAAAGTCTGCCGAATACGGGTACAGACATGCGCCTTCAGACTATGACTGACGTCAGATGTTTCACCGTTTTTGAAACAAAATTTGAAAAATCGGTATGGAGAACCATACATGACTTCCATGTTCTAAGATTTATATTTAAAATCATTTTCGAAATGAAATATTTCCATAGAAACTTAACCACAGGACTGTGGTCACTAACGTATACCACCTCACGTTAGCGCACTCGATTTTCACTAATGATGGCAGTCGATAGCAATGCCGAAATGTTTGGTTTTGTAGAAAACATTGGACCACGGCAAACAGCCCGGGACGGAATTTTAACAACAAACTACTTCTTTTTTGCCGATAACGTAGCACACATGAGATATAAATAAAAATTATCCCCTCCTCCTTCAACTGTCATTTTCATTTATAGGAAATAACCCAGCTCCCTTCAACTAGCCTCTACATTTATAGATATTTTATCTACGTTTAAAAAGTGGATTAATATGATATTCTTTTTAGGATACTTTATTTATCAAAATTAAGTAGCCTACTTTACTCTTGTTAAAACATAAAACGTTGCTGGTAAACTATCCTTTCCCCGTAACCGATCTTTACAAAAATCAATAGGCCTTGAGTCCTCTACAACTCAGGTATATATGCGTAATGTTATTTTATTCTGTTTGAATTTACGGCAGTTATCGTTCGTCATAAAAAAATTACTCTTGTTAAAACATAAAGTGTTGCTTGTAAACTACCCCTTCTCCTTAACCGATCTTTACAAAAATCAATAGGCCTTGAGTCCTCTACAATTGAGGTACGTATGCAAAAAAATATTTGATTCTGTTTGAATTTGCGGCTGTTATCGTTTGCCGTAGAAAAAATTCCACACTCACACACACACACACGTCGAAAAATGACTTTTCTTCGTGTTTTGAGGGTAGTACAATCAGAATCAGCCCTTATCTCGAACACGATTTTTTCGCCATCACCATACTTCCATTCCTTATGGAACATGGAAGTAAAATCATTTACTTGAATTCAGTTTGATAATTAAAAAAAAAAAATCCCGCATCCTCAAACGTAATCGTTTAATATAATGTTATTTTCGAGTCACTTTATCTATAAAAATTAGGTACCGTACTTTATTCTTATAAGGGAACTGAACTACTCAGATAATCACTCATTAATTACATATTTATATAATTATGTAATTATATGGCCACAAATTATTTTGTGGCCTGCTGGGCCGTGGTTGCGGATCTTCTTTCACAGATGATTTAAAAAATAAAAACATTATAATTGTATGGCAACAAAATTATTTTATTTTTAACAGTTACCATTGTTTGAAAAAGGTTACATAATTAAATGCATTTAAATTTAATTTTGTCAAATTCATTAAATCAATACCAAATGTAAAGAAATTACCCCCTCCCCTTTTAACTACCCTTTTCATTAATAGGTATTTCATCTACCTTTCTACAGTGAATTATTGTGACCTTGTTGGTGAACACAGCCGCTGTTGTCGCTTGAGGCAGCCGGAGAAGTCTGAGGTGGCACCAACGCGTTCTCTTTGAGGAGACCAAGATCTTGTCCTATTACTCCTTGTCCTTTGAGGAGAGTGCCTACTACCCTCGACTGCACATGGAGTCTGTATGTTCAGACATGGTTCCGCCGCTATATATCGAAGGGGAATGAATTTGGCATGGTGTGCTTCCAAGCCAGTTAGATAGCACTTGAAGCTGATTGATTGTGCTGCTTTCCAGCTCAGATCATGCTGGCAGGAAAATCTATATAAGTAGGCCTTCTTAGGCAAAACACAGTTCTCTACCTCATCACTGGAGTGAATTGGCGGACACCGTGCCAATTGGTTCCAACACTGAAGGTGTCCTCCGATGGTGGAGTCGAAACGTCTGTAAACACAAACGATGGACCACTACCTAACAACCTGGCAAACAATGTTTACAACTTTGATGTAAAACCTTTTTATAAATTTTATTAAAAGATATTGGAAACCAGTCTTTTGATTATATCAATTCAAACGTAATCCCCTGTTTAAATAACACCAAGTGTCTAGACTAATCTTAGGTACAAAATAAATTGGAAAGTACATGTTACAAAAAAACATAACATTGTATTAGCTATAGAAAACTGCACTGAGTTCTCTGAAAATATTGTTAATAAAGTGTAGGACATTCTTATAAAAACTACTGTGTAGCGAGAGTTTGAAACTAATCTGGACGTATAACATTCAATTACCGGGGAGGGGGTGCTGACAGGTTTATGTAAATAGAATGCAAACTTTCCAAAATAAAGTAATAAAAAATATTATCAGTTCTCATCGCACAAGAAATCAAACACACAGCCTTTAAGCTAGTAGCTAAATGCGATTTCCCACTGACCTGCCATACCCTATTATGTGCCTATAATAAATGTAAACATGCGTTTATATCATGTCTTGTACGTAAAAGGCATGTTGTTTAATTACATTATATTTCGTATTTTGTAAAGTACACAGAAGAAAAACGTTATATCCAATTATACAGAAAAAAAAGGGAAAATGGCCTTTAATAATTAAAAATCTACGAAATGCTTTAATCTAATTTATTAATAATTTTTTAAACTAGTTAAACTGAAATTATTAATAAACAAGGTTTAAAACGTCTTTAAGTTATATTCTATTAATTTACAATATTTCTTTTAAATGATCATCAATATGAACCGGTACTTATAAAAAAAACAATGATCTTCGTAATTATAATAAGACATAATGTGGAAGGAAAATAAGAGATTTATAAATTTAAATGTTGACGTACTTAAATATTTACATTTTAAAAATTAAAAAATTCATGAACTCTAGTCTGTCGTGATATTTTTTCTCTGTCTCTATTGCGTGTATTAATCAAATTAGTTTTATTCACATGAGTGCTCCTTGGTTGCCTATAATATCAAACTGGCTTTTAATGTTTGTTAATTAGTACACATTTTTGTGAAGTAATTCATATGTATTGCGAAAAATGTTTTGTAAACAAAGAGAATATGTAACGTATGAAATTTTGTATCAGGTCAATATCTATTTAATATCGGTTTAATTTCAATTTAAAATCAATTAGCCTGATGACCGCGGCTTTAAAATTTTATAATCTTGTAAAATTAAATTTATAAAACGTGTGTTTACTTGATAGTCGTTGACAATTATTAGACTTACAATTACACTAGCCAACCACAAAAAAAATTCTTTCGTTTCCTGACTGAAATCAGCTGATTTTGATTGTTTATTAAGCAAGAAAAAAGAATATAACTGACGAAAACTCTGTTATCTCCTGTTTTATTGATATACTGTTCTTAGTATATACGAAATTACAATCTACAGAACAAGAAATGACATTTAAACATTTTAGTTTATACAATATAAAAAATGAATTTACATAAAAAATGTTTATAAAATGTTTACATGGTTAAAGGAAAGCAAATTAATTCTTTAAAAGTTATTATTGTTATTAAAATTGTTCATTATTACTGTTTTTCTTAATTTTTCTACTTTCCGAACCCTTCCTTTTAGCTTGCCGCTTGTGCTCTTGGTCTGGACCATCCGTTGCTAATGTCAAACAGTAATCTGCAAGCATGGACACGCCCCATTTGCTTTGATACCTCTTCTCCATGGAGGCGATCTCTTGGTGAAATCTTTTACCATGTTCGTCACTTACGTCTCCACAATTGTCAAGGAAGAAATCAAAATGTGAGTGGAGGAAATTAATTTTTAAAGACATATTGCATCCTAACTTATGGTATTTTTCCAAAAGCGCATTTATATTTTGAACATAATTTTCAGCTCTTTTCTTGCCTAAAAACCCCTCAACTACTTTTTCAAATGCTTCCCAAACCGCTTTCTCATTGATTTTAAGCGCATTTTTGAAGTTTTCATCTTTCATCAGCTTT
This sequence comes from Magicicada septendecula, assembly GCA_034769895.1. Classification (NCBI taxonomy): domain Eukaryota; kingdom Metazoa; phylum Arthropoda; class Insecta; order Hemiptera; family Cicadidae; genus Magicicada; species Magicicada septendecula. The sequence continues at coordinate 348,993,225 of CM068375.1, forward strand.
CTGATTTGAGGGCAGCAAAGATGCCTTCTTCTCTTATTTGGCAACACTTAGTTGAGGCCATCTGTAGGCAAAGGCTGACGCCACAGTACTGTGGTTAAACTGACGTACATCTTGTTGGTTTGTTTAAAGTCCTTACACTGAAGATGTCCTCCAGAGGTGAGGCTAAAACGTCTGATCGGGCGATTAACACCTGTCGACATGAAGACCACTGGCTTACAGCCCGGATAACAGTAATTATTCGTGTGTAATTTTTATAATCAATCTTGTCCTGGTTCTCATTAGACAGGCTTCCGTGCCTCCCAGTTCTGAGCCAGCAGTGGTTTCTTAGTGTCCTGATGTCCTTCTTAAATTCTAAACGAATCCACCGTTCTGGATCATCGCTTTCCTCTTTTTCCTATGCTACGTGCGACTCCCTCAAATGCCGACGTCAGCAGACAGTGCCAGTGGTCATCCGATTCATCTTTATTCTTCTCACACTCTTCAGCATCTGTATTCATTTGCAGCACCTCCCTATTCGTTACGTTATCCACCCACTTGCTTCTCCTTTGTTCTCCGCTATATTCACATCACCAGTGCCTCCGATCTTTTAACATCCTCCCTTACCCATATCCACGTTTCTGCACCATATAACTTCCGGCAGCATCTCAACAGCTTCTTTTATTGTAGCAGTGTAATTAAAAGTAAAAAAATTAAAGATTAACTCAATTGTGAATCAGGAAATTACTTTTTGTAAAGTTTCTGTAGTTCATAACTACTACAAAGTAATGTGTGATCTTTATCTGGGTAACGAGCAGCCGTTAAAACTTCTCTCAAAAAACTGTTTGCTTCCGCTGGCGACAAAAGAATAATCTGTTCTCTCAGAAGTAGAAAGATAAAAATTTAATTAACGCTTTCTTCTTCTCTTTGTTTCACTATTAATTTCAACAATTTATATGTGCTACAAAATACCAGTCGTAATAGATTTTATCAATTTTTCCATTGCAATTAGGTTAAAGTGTTTAACAATTTGGCTGTTTTTTGCATTCAAGAAAAGCAAACTATTTAAATGTTTTGAAAATTAATTAGTAACAATTTATATATATATATATGTATATATATACACAATTTATTTAATATTTATATTTTGTTTACCTCAAGATGTTTTATTCCCTTATTTGGTTCATGTTTCGGGAAGTGTATTGTTCCCATCTTCAGCCTTCCTGATTTTATATCTTGTGGAGAATTTGTGTTTTGGTTGGTTGTTGTTATGGCTTCCTGTTGGTTTTTTGTATTTTATAGTGGTGTTATTGTGTGTGGTTGTGGTGTATATATTAGCGTTTGAGGTATTTTCTGTGTTGAGTGCTTTGAAAATTGTGTCATGTTTTGTATTTGTTCGGGAATTAGCCTGTTTTGTGTTTTTTGTTTGTATATTTGTAAGTTTTCCCATATGTTCATTATGTTGCTTTTGTGTTGTATGTGTTTTATTAGTGTCATGTTGGTTATGTCTGGGAATTCATGTCCTGTGTGGTATAAATAAATTATAACTGCATCAAGAAATAGACTGTAGCAAAAAGTGTTTATATATATATATATATATATATATTACAATGCTCCCTTTCGTCTAACACAATTATCTAATATTTGTGATGTTAGATAAAAAGTTACTTACCCGTGATATTACTTTACCTGGGCGCCAGAACAAATCCCAGATACAAATGACACGGTTTCAGCTTAGCTCAGCGCATGGAGACACTCTTTCTCAGGAATCGTTCAGTGATTGTGGTTTTCAAGGGGAATCGTTACAAATAACACTTTAAGATTTTCTTGATTATTATATTTAATGTTTTAATAAATGATTTTAAACTTTAAATTTATTAATGGTAGGACTTAATTCTACCCTAACCTTATAATTATTGAGTGAGTGTGGAAAGTAATGATTAAGACGCTCAAACGACCTATAGCTCTTATCTGGTTTGATTAAGAGATTTATATCTCCCAAACCAGTGCTAAAGAACAGGTCTGCAATAATTTGCACGTCCAATACTACACACCACTTTCCATTCAACACTCCTATCCTATATTAGAACTAATCTTATAGTTAAAATACAATGTGTGCTTTTCTTAGTGTCTTTTTAAAATTGTTTATTGTTTTATTATTTGTTTAGCGCTTATATCATTGATCAATGAATCTATTTCTTACTGTTTGATGCGTTGACCGAAGATAGGAATCTGTAGAGGTCCTCCTTTTGATGGTGTTGCACAGAAGAATGAATTGATCAATGCTGTTGAATATGCCCTGGCAATTACAGATGCTGTAGCCTTCTGTAGCACAGGTTCTTCACGGCTGATTGATAAATTAATTAACTAATTAATTAATTAACGGTTGTTTTACGCAGCTAGTGTTATTGAATGTTGTTAATTCATCTACACTGCGGACTACTTCTCGATTTAGAACTTAAATTTGCACTGTTGTGTAATTTAAAAATTTCTGTATGTGAATTATACACGTCTAGTGTGTTTAAGTACCGAACGAAGACTGATTCTACCCCTCGCTTTTAGCTGGCGTCTGTTTTAAATACGGGCTGCTGATTGGTTGTACAAATAAATCATGCGTTTTTCCAGTTTCGGCAATCTCGAACAAGTCGGTCAAACACTCTGTGACAGGTTCCAAACGGCAGAGAAATTCTTGTCAAAATCGTACTTCCTGTATTTGCAAATCGATTGATTACAGGTATTTGCAAATGTGTTTCCGAAGATCTGACCACAGAATATTGTTGCTTAGGTCTTTATCTGTGTGTGTGTGAGAAAACACCTTATTCCTACGTAGCATAATTCTCTCGTTATTCCTGTTGGCGTGCGTCATCCGTATAACTTCTTTATTTGTTAATTATATTAACTGAGCTTGAGGCTACTTATAAAGCTTTTCATGCTGAATACAATGCTGTTTTCAGAATTGCCGTATATTTACAACTTTTGAAGTTATCGCAGGTTGAACTGATAATTCGCTTTGAGTAAAATTACCTGTTTGAACTGGATTCCAATGTAGCGGTGACGTGGTTAGAGTGAGATGGCTGCGATTATACGCTCTCTCTCTCTCTCTCTCTCTTACGGCGTTACACTCGTACTGTCTATAGCTTTCATATAACGCTCTGATAGGACGCTATTATGAATCGTTATAATATATATATATATATATATTGCGACAACACAATTGAATAATTCTTGCGCATAGGATTATGGTGTGTGTTTTATAAATCAACAAGTCTATATTGGAGGTATTATAATTATTTATTGCACACCATTTGAATAATAGTTCATACGATATATTTTTAAACATACACAAATGTTATGAATTTTGAAATATTGTTTGAAAACAGTTTATATAAAGTTCAGATCTGAATTTGTTACTTGAGTAAAGATGTTCCAATTTGATGCGGCGAGATGGCTGAAGGCGATGCGTATATCTCGCGTGTCCTTCCCTCGTGGATTCTGCTGGGCTGATGTCCTGATAATAAACACGCAGAACTTGCTCGTCGAACTGCAACACTGCCTCGCCGCGATAACACTGATTATTGATTGTTAATGGTTTTTAAAAATGTTTTAATATTGTTTTACTTATTTACGTATCTCAAGGTGTAACGTGGGTGTTTAATGAAAAGCGGTGTATAGGCGTACACCTTCCGGCTCGTCTTCAAGTGTCCTCGCGTCACCAGCTCTACCGCGGTCGGTAGATCTCCCTATGAGGATATCTTGACTAACACGGATACTTGAAATTCACAATTATATTATTAAAACTGAATTACTTGGGTCTGTAGAATAACTCACACAGAGTTCCAAGTTTTCGTACACCTTTCGCACAGTTTACGTGTTCACGCAAGATACACTTCTTGAACGCGGACCGCACGTTTACTAGACGAATGCTCAAGATGAACTGCCCTTGATCTGCACATGGCAACAGACAATTTTCAATGATTTTACTGCGTTCTAATTGGCCAATTATCGGTCACATGATAATATGCACACGGCACGAATAGATCTTCGTGCAACACTTTGCATGGAATTGGCAAAGCCTGCACAGATAATTATCTGGGATTTTATTACTTCACGTTTGAGTGAGTTTTAAATAAAGATTTCATGTAACAGAAAATCACATTTGACAGTTATTTGAAGATCACAGAACATAGGGAAATTGTAGCTAATATTAAATTTTATGTCTTGTTGAAGTCTCATATAAATCGTATAATTATAACGAACACAATAGAAAAAAGTTAATAACTCGCGCACCCGCGCACACTTTCACAAACACATTACATAGAAAAATGACGCATAAAGTTTTTAAGAGTTTGACCTATTCTAAATTCTTATCGGAAATACAATACAAAAACTATAACTAAAAAAACCAATTTGAACAAGAGACAAATTTAAACAGGAGAATGTTCGTCATCCGTGCATAAGACAGTTCATTGCTTATCATTATCCTGTGTTCTATCGCAATATGCGACATAAAAAAGACCTAATGAGTTAAGAGTATGTGGGAGAAGAAGACTGATGGGGTTGAGCAAGGGTAAGATAGATAGGTAGATAGGGAGGGATACAAAGAAAGAGAGAGAGTGAGAGCGAGAGAGAGAGAGAGAGAGAGAGAGAGAGAGAGAGAGAGAGAGAGAGAGAGAGAGAGAGAGCGAGAGAGACAGGCAGAGACAGAGAGAGAAGACGTGTGTAAAACGAGAGGCATACTGGATTAATGAAACCTTTTAGGAGTTTTAGATAATCAATGTTCGTGTTTGAACGTGTGTTCTCCTGACATTGCGACGAGAATGTGATCTTTGTTGTTTTCACGATAGAAATATTTAATTTCAACGACCATAAGCCATTTAAGCGTATAAATTTGTGTTAAAAATGTAATTTTTTCTTCCTTTCTTCCTTGTCTCGTCTCTTTTTGTATTCGGCTTTTGCTATTTCCGTTTTCAGGATAAGGATTTAAGCCTTTATGTAAATATCTATAGATGAAGAGTATTGTGTACACGATCATACTTTCGAAAACATTCTTAATTTTATTTTGTTTGGAAATTAAAGTTTCTTCATCTATAAATTAAAATAATGTGGAAAAGAATGTAACTGAAATTTATAAGGCAGATCAAAAGTTTTTTAATTGTAAATAAAAGAGACGATATCCATTAGATGTTTTCCAAAGGCGTTTGCTTTTCACAAAACGCTGTGGAGTGGGTCGAGTCAGTCCAACCGGGTGTGTCTACCGCTAGGCTATGCAGCAATCTGGCTGAGGTAGGAGAGTTTCAGTCAGTAACCAAGCCACGTCACACACACACACACACACACACACACACACACACACACACACACACACACACACACACACACACACACACACACACACACACACACACACACACACACACACACACACACACACACACACACACACACACACACACACACACACACACACACACACACACACACACGCACGCACACACACACACACACACACACACACACACACACACACACACACACACACACACACACACACACACCTATGGGTAATAGATATCCATCCATCCATTCGCGAGTGCTCATCACTAATAATGTAGTGAGTGAATAAAAAAAGTAGGTATATTTGGGTTATAGATATTCATCCATCCGTTCGCGAGAAACCATACACATCCATCCATACACATTTAAGAATAGCAATTTTCTTCTTCTCAGATTCTAATCACATTCTACGAAGAAATAGTAAACACATTTAACTGCAACCATTTTTTTTCAGCAATGCATGTGGCAAACATCAAACACTAATTTCTTAAGAATACGCGTTGCTACTCTTTATGAAAATACAGACATACTAGTATCGCGAATCACTCCTCAATGTTTAGTGTCAACTGTTGGAGTGAAATTTACATTTAAAAATATTACGTGTGACCCATATTACATACATTACATTGATCTAAATACTTAATTGTATCTACAATTTATAATCTATTTAAATAGTTTAAAATATTTGAAATAAATTTATATATTAATATGAAAATCGTTTTTTATAAATGTTCCTTGGTTTATAGTTAAAAAGAAACGTATGACCTCTTTTCTCGATAATGAGGAAAGATTGGAAGTTCTTTCAAACAATTTTTGCCTGCAGCAAAAAGAAGTCGAAAGATAATAACATAATTAGCGTGATTTCTGTCTTTGTGTTGATTATTGATTTCAACAATTTACGTTTAAAAATAGATCTGCGTCTTCTCTTCTGTTTTACTAACGTCTCGAACGTTGATTGTTTTTTTTTTCTTTTAAAGAATGAAAACTGTTTTAATTATATGAAAAATAATAATTAGTTTCAATTTAGATGTAAGAAAGACTCAATAAAACAGAGAGTGTGGCGAGGGGGAGAGAGTGAGGGCAACGGACAGAGGGAAAGAGAGAAATGCAAGAGAAAGGAGAGAGAGAAACAGACTAAGCGGGAGAAGGGGAGAAGAGAGGGAACAGACAGGCAGAAGGGAATTAAAGAGATGCAGTGAGTAAGAAAAACCAGGAGAAAGAAAAGTACAAGAAACATAATAAATAAGGGAGTGAGAGAGAGAGAGAGAGAGAGAGAGAGAGAGAGAGAGAGAGAGAGAGAGAGAGAGAGAGACGTGTTGCTTAGTACAATATATAAACTTAACTTTCGTTGGTACGTGAACGTTAGATCGGAGTACTACTATCGTTAGAATTTACCACACAAAGTTTCGATTACTAAAAATTTTGTGGTCGTCTTCAGGCGTAAGTTAAAGTAATACATTAAATACAAACTTGAGCCTACTCGAGATTCGTTCACTAACAAACGTGATCCGTCAGAAAATAAACAACCACCACCTACAAAGTTAAACGCAACTATAAAAAGAATCGTTACTTACTTTGCAAGTCCTCTGGACACAACCAGGAAACACAACCATACAGACGCGATGACGCAAGTTTTCATGGTGAACAATGTCAGAGACTAGCAACGCCCTGTTTAAATATACAATTAAGCACTCTTGGTCCGAACACCACGACACACTTACTCTTTCAAATTCCTAATCCTGATCCTAGATACATCGTTACTAGGCTGACTGACACAATTATTGTCGTTTACAGCCATAAAACATGCCGCTATGATTTTACGTTTATTAGTATTAGTTTCCGCCCAACAATATCCACTTAATCCTGCAGGATTTGATGTTGCTCATTCCATACGTGTTCAGCTAATTTAGATATGTTAGACTTTCCTTCTTTAATGTTTTGCCTATGTTGTGCCAGACGTACTTCCAGAGGCCTTGGAGTTTAGCCGAAAGTGGTCCAGCCTTAGTCTTCTAGCCGTTAATATTTCTACTGTGACCATAGTATATCGCAGTAATGGCCTAACGACTCTGAGAGGACGCTGTGGAGACTTGCAGACTTTCCATGGGACTGCTCAGAGAGTATGAAAACCAAATGAACAAAACAGCTGCCGTCGTGGCCGCAGCAGTGCCTCCTTGTTCGCCACGCCGCTGCAGTACGACCCTAAGCTTCTATGGCTGAGTCAAGCGCGGAGTGAAGGCGGTGAACCCACACGCTCGAAACATCAGCACCTGCTATCGTACAATCTCAAAAGAAAGCTTTGATCTACGATATCAAAACTAGTCAGTTGTTCTAGTCTGGACGTATGCAAAGGATGAGAGAGTAACGTTTATCAAAACAGACTGTACACTGGACCTGTGTAGGGTTGGAATTAACGAGGAAAGAGAAGAATTCGTATTAGGCACATGCAAACACCACACATTAAACATTTACAATTATTCACAAATATTTTTGTTGAAATTATGATTATTAAGAATAAATAATACCGGCTTCTTCTGTACCTACAAAAATATATTTTATTTTTTTATATAATTTACAATGTTTGACAGTATTAACTGTCGTCTACACGGAATAAAGAATATAATTTGAAATTAAAGTATAGTACGATATAATGTTCTTTAAAAGTAACTTTTGATGTTTTAGGTTTCTTGCACTAATTGAGTGTTATATATTATATTAGCAAATAATAAATTTAACTCCTTAAATTCGTAGTGACTGTAATCAATGAATTTTTCAGTGAAGGGTTAGTGAGGATCGGTCAAAAATAGGCCTAATAACACACATTGTAACTTATTTGTGTCGACGTTTCGACACTGTTTATTGTCATCATCAGGACAATTGTTGCTGACGCCAAACACACAACTGTGACACACAACAGTTGTGTGTTTGGCGTCAGCAACAATTGTCCTGATGATGACAATAAACATGGTCGAAACGTCGACACAAATAAGTTAACATTTGTGTTATATTTCTGACCGATCCTCACTAACCCTTCACTGAACACTGAAAAATAAATTTAACGTTTAGATAATAAAAATTTGTCGTCAAACCTTTGAGGTACATCGCAACAAGTAATAAAAGATATCAATTACATACGTTCTCACACTAATATGACCAAATTTACGCTTTACAGAAAACGCTGTAAGAAAATTCACCTAATTGAAAGGCATAACAACTGCTAACATCACATCTTATCGCTTCGATTCACAATGTGAACTACCGGCTACACAGACTCACAGATACAACTACCGGCCATTTCCAAAACACTGCTATTTATACTTCACCTTTGTGTCGTAGTAACTTTATTTGAATATAGATGCCGGAAGGTTAGTCAACCAACGTCTGGAAGGCGCAGAAAGATCGAGTACGTGCCAAAGCGTTGCGTCGTCCTGATGCTCACACAAAACGTAACAATGCATGTTACTATCTCCTCAAGGGAGCAATATAATCAAAGTTTTAGTACAAATCATTCGCTAAATTATTTATATAGTACACATTGTAAACTAGAGATAACCGTAATATGATTACGCAATTGTTCTGCGTTTAATTGTGTAGTTAAGACAGTGAAAGCTACATTTACTACACGTGTTGTTTAACAAATAATATCAATCATTCGAGCGGACAACATTGTCGCACACGCCCTGAACTAAAATTTCTTTTTTCAAAGCTGAGATGTTAAAGTCATACGTTTCTCATCTGAATGTGCGTCTACGGGGGAAACAAAATAAAAATTGCATTATTACTTTTATCAAAACCCTCTCAATTCTCGTGGGTTTCCAAATACTTTCTTGTTAAATTTTTACTTGACGCGGATGAGGAAAACGAAGAAGGAGGTAAGAAACTTAGTTTATGTAGCGCTGTGTGTTCGCACAAACACATCAAAAATAGAATTCCTTTATGACGTAAAATTCGTCTAAACTTGACGTCTTCAGCAGGCACAACAAAAAATATTATTTTTACCCATTTCGTTCTCAATTTTCTTTTAGTCCCTGTGGAGTTCTTTCCACTCAACAAGTTATTGAATATATGTGCATGCGGGTGTGTCTGTCCTGAATATGTTCGTTTTCCGATTCTGCGTTTGTATGTTTGTGTAAGCATATGTAAAAAATTGGGGGGGGGGGTGTAGAGATGTAGCCATAACACAATGAACGGTCACTTGACGCTTGGCAGTCCTGAAGGAAGGGCAGCTTTGAGCCACTTGGCGTTGTTTGTTTTGGCTTGTGGATTTCATTCTCACCTACATTAACAATCATGGCAAACATTAGGTTATGTACCCCCTATAATAAGACGTTTACTTACATGTAAGCAATGCTGATATTTGAACGCGGGGTGTGTTCATACCATATTTTTGAAAGTCTACTGTTTTATATGGATAACGTGTAGACACTTTTTTGTGATCCCGAAAAAGGACACACACACACACACACACACACACACACACACACACACACACACACACACACACACACACACACACACACACACACACACACACACACACACACACACACACACACACACACACACACACACACACACACACACACACACACACACACACACACACACACACACACACACACACACACACACACGCACACACACACACACGCACGCACGCACGCACGCATTCATCATAACATTGAAGATTTCACGGCGGGAGTTATCTTCAAAAAATTATTTTCCTGGGTGTTGGGCCGTGGTCCTCTTTTTGTAGATCCAAACGTTTCAACTGCAGCTACAGCAGTCATCTTCAGTGGTCTTCTTGTTTTGCTCCTCTGGCGACTAAGGGCGACGGTTTGGGTCGCTTCGTCATTTAGTTGCCACAGGAGCAGAACAGAATACCATTGAAGATGACTGCCGCAGCTGCAGTCGATACGTTTGGATCTACAACAAAAGGACCACGGCTCAACAGCTAGGAAAATAATTTTACTATACATAGGCCTACATTCATAACAACTCAATTATTCTTATTTTAATGAATTTTAATAATACAAACTATTTTAATTTCTTTACAAGAATTTATTTTGTATAGATTTAATATAAATGTAATATGAACACACATGAATGATAATACTATATAGTAATATAAATTAACATTATTTATTATATGTTAAATATATATTTTATATATTTCTTATTTTTTGAAAATAACAGTACAGACAAACTTGCAAAACAGTGCAAATAAATAAAAAATGTATTTATATAAAAAATATTGTTTATTTTATTCTTGGATTTCGTTGTCCATGACGTGTCCGTTACTTAACTAAATATCACTATAATATTGACGACTCGGAACACAAAGTTTTTTATAGTAAAAACGTAAAGTTTTACCTTACAGCCTAAACCGGCTTTCACCTATAGAAGGCTTCATCAGAGGCTGTCGTTAGTAGCGCTGCTCGTCTTGTTGTTGGCGACGAGAAAGTGTTTCGAAAGATTGAAGCTGTGTGTGTGTGGTGAGATGTGTTCGAATAATGCGTGCGATTTGAATTGTGTCTGTTCGTTTAGGATGTCGTTTTTATTTGTTTTTGTGTGTTTGTATATTTCTAATTGTTCTAGAGTGTCTAGTTTTCGGCCTTTTGTGTGTACGTGTAGTATGTTCATGTTATTGTCGATGTTTTTATATGTGTGGTTTGCTTCAATGAGGTGGTTTGCGAAGGTAGATTCTGTAATGGTGTGGAGTGCTTTTGTGTGTTCAATGTATCTCTGTTTGAAGCTACGTCCTGTCTGGCCTATGTAGAATTTACTGCAATTTGAACAATTTAGTTTATATACACCGGGTAGATCGAATTTGTTTTGTGCTTTGGGCATGCGTTTTGATAGTGTGTGTTCTGTTTTGTTAGTAGTTTTGTAAGCGATTCTGTATCCTGCTTTTTTGAATTTGTGGGCAATTTTTTCTGTTTGTTTGTTGATGTATGTTAGTGTTATGAATTTGTTGTTTTCTGTCTTTGTCTGTTGTTTGTTTTGTGTTTTGTGTAGGAGTTTACTGACTATTGTTCTGCATAACCGTTAGATTCTGCTAGATATTTTATCGTGTTTAGTTCGTCTTTGTAGTCTATTTCATCTAAGGGGATGTTGTTAAGTCTATGTATCATGGTTCTAAAAGCAGCTAGTTTGTGTTGTATTGGGTGATTGGAGGTGTTGTGTATTAGTGTGTCAGTTGTAGTTGGTTTTCTGTATATACTGAATTTGTGCCTGTGTTCTAGTTTTGTGATGGAGAGGTCTAAGAAGTTTATGGTATTGTTGTGTTCGTATTCGGCAGTGAAGGTTATGTTTTTATGTATTTTGTTTATGTGCGTTAGTAACTGTTCACATTGTCTTTTGTTTCCCCTGTATAGTATTAGAATGTCATCAACGTATCTGTGCCAATATAGTATTTTATGTGAGTGTCTGTCATTGTTTGTGAGTATTTTTGTTTTTTCTAAGTGTTGGAGGAAGACTTCTGCTAGAATGCTGGATATGGGGGAGCCCATGGGTAGGCCATCGTTCTGTGTGTAGTATTTATTGTTATAAGTAAAGTAGTTTTGTTTTGTGATAATGTTCAGAGTTTCTGTTATTTCATTGATAAGTTCGTCTGGTGTGTTGTTCTGTTTGAGTTTGTTTTGTAGGATGGTGATTGTTTCAGAGATGGGGATGTTTGTGTACAGGTTTTTAATGTCAAAGGAGGCTAATGTGGCGTTATGGGGGATGTGTATGTCTTTTATTTTTGTTACTAGGTCAGTGTTGTTTTTTACTGCAATGTTGTTGTCTATTTGTGTGTGTTGTCTAATAATTTTGTCTAGATATTTTGCCAGTTTGTGTGCAGGGGCATTACGGTAGTTGATAATGGGGCGGATCGGAATGTCTTCTTTATGGATTTTGGAAAGCGCTTGGAGTGTAGGTGCTGATGGTCGGATTTGTTTCATGTAGGGCTTTTGTTTATGTGTCATAATGTGTTTGGCTTTGTTGACTATTTGTTTTACTGAGTTTTGGTATCTGTCGGTGGGGTCGTGTTTTAGTTCTGTGATGTTGTTCTGTTCTATGAAGTCTTGTACTTTTTTGTGTAGGTTGTCTGTGGGGATAATTACAGTCGTGTTGCCTTTGTCAGCTTTTACAAATGTGATGTTGTGTTTGTGTGCCTTTTCCCTCAGTTTGATGGCTGTGTGTATTTCTGAGTTGTGGTTGTTGTTGTCTGGTGTCTTATGTACTCCTATTGTGTTGTTTATATTATATCTTAATGTGTCTTATGATGTCTTACAAACATCACATTTGTAAAAGCTGACAAAGGCAACACGACTGTAATTATCCCCACAGACAACCTACACAAAAAAGTACAAGACTTCATAGAACAGAACAACATCACAGAACTAAAACACGACCCCACCGACAGATACCAAAACTCAGTAAAACAAATAGTCAACAAAGCCAAACACATTATGACACATAAACAAAAGCCCTACATGAAACAAATCCGACCATCAGCACCTACACTCCAAGCGCTTCCCAAAATCCATAAAGAAGACATTCCGATCCGCCCCATTATCAACTACCGTAATGCCCCTGCACACAAACTGGCAAAATATCTAGACAAAATTATTAGACAACACACACAAATAGACAACAACATTGCACTAAAAAACAACATTGACCTAGTAACAAAAATAAAAGACATACACATCCCCCATAACGCCACATTAGCCTCCTTTGACATTAAAAACCTGTACACAAACATCCCCATCTCTGAAACAATCACCATCCTACAAAACAAACTCAAACAGAACAACACACCAGACGAACTTATCAATGAAATAACAGAAACTCTGAACATTATCACAAAACAAAACTACTTTACTTATAACAATAAATACTACACACAGAACGATGGCCTACCCATGGGCTCCCCCATATCCAGCATTCTAGCAGAAGTCTTCCTCCAACACTTAGAAAAAACAAAAATACTCACAAACAATGACAGACACTCACATAAAATACTATATTGGCACAGATACGTTGATGACATTCTAATACTATACAGGGGAAACAAAAGACAATGTGAACAGTTACTAACGCACATAAACAAAATACATAAAAACATAACCTTCACTGCCGAATACGAACACAACAATACCATAAACTTCTTAGACCTCTCCATCACAAAACTAGAACACAGGCACAAATTCAGTATATACAGAAAACCAACTACAACTGACACACTAATACACAACACCTCCAATCACCCAATACAACACAAACTAGCTGCTTTTAGAACCATGATACATAGACTTAACAACATCCCCTTAGATGAAATAGACTACAAAGACGAACTAAACACGATAAAATATCTAGCAGAATCTAACGGTTATGCAGAACAATAGTCAGTAAACTCCTACACAAAACACAAAACAAACAACAGACAAAGACAGAAAACAACAAATTCATAACACTAACATACATCAACAAACAAACAGAAAAAATTGCCCACAAATTCAAAAAAGCAGGATACAGAATCGCTTACAAAACTACTAACAAAACAGAACACACACTATCAAAACGCATGCCCAAAGCACAAAACAAATTCGATCTACCCGGTGTATATAAACTAAATTGTTCAAATTGCAGTAAATTCTACATAGGCCAGACAGGACGTAGCTTCAAACAGAGATACATTGAACACACAAAAGCACTCCACACCACTACAGAATCTACCTTCGCAAACCACCTCATTGAAGCAAACCACACATATAAAAACATCGACAATAACATGAACATACTACACGTACACACAAAAGGCCGAAAACTAGACACTCTAGAACAATTAGAAATATACAAACACACAAAAACAAATAAAAACGACATCCTAAACGAACAGACACAATTCAAATCGCACGCATTATTCGAACACATCTCACCACACACACACAGCTTCAATCTTTCGAAACACTTTCTCGTCGCCAACAACAAGACGAGCAGCGCTACTAACGACAGCCTCTGATGAAGCCTTCTATAGGTGAAAGCCGGTTTAGGCTGTAAGGTAAAACTTTACGTTTTTACTATAAAAAACTTTGTGTTCCGAGTCGTCAATATTATAGTGATATTTAGTTTATTTTATGTTATAAGCCTATATATGGATATTGCAGTGAGCGTACGATATTCACTGCATCTCGCGCATCTCAACCGAAAATTTATGTTTTTCCAGTCAATCCCCTGTAAATTCCTGCTCTTCATATCCTCTGCCACATCCTGTGTCCAGTTTTTTAGTTTTATAAATTTTATTTTATAATTCACAATTTTTACGGAAAAATCTTCAAATATGCGATTTTCTGTGAATTTACAACTATGAAACGGAATTACTGAGTTGACCACGTTTGCTTTTCTGAACAGGAGACTATATTTTATAAGACTAAAACAACAAATACAGTTTAAATAAATACAAATAATTGAATATGTAAGAATTATCAATCAGTCGATAGTTTTTTAAAATCCTAGCACAATATTAGTAGTTGAAAAATTACAAGTACGTCTCATAAATCACCACTGAAATGAAACTGAAATACATAGATAACACTGTCACTGAAATACTAATACTGTCAGTAGCAACTAATTAAAATATTGTGCAACAACGACAGGACTAAACGTCTATGAACTGTTGTTGATTTATGAACGCATGTGGTGGATTGGGCGTTCATACCAATAGCAACAGCTCCCACTCATTGCATATTGATGACAACGTAACTGGAAGGAAGCAGAGTACGTATTTATAATTCGCTTCTTTGTCACCGTAGTGCCACGAGATGCCGGCGGAACCATCGACCACTGCACCGTCTGGAAGACTTAGAACACGCGAAGAGCGTTGCGTAATCCTGCTGCTCACAGAATGCGTGCAAAACGTCACGTAAGCCACGTACTGTTCCTGTCTTCCCAGCGTAACAATAGTATCTAATATTAGAGGTGACAATCATTAAACATTACTAAACATTAAGCCTAGTAGAGGGACGGACTTCTTCCATCACTGGCTTTTTTTATATGACGTTTCGGCTACGCAACAAAACTGTAGCCGTCTTCAGGCGAAAACGAACACTAAAACATCACAAATAAAAAAAAAATAAAAAATAAAATAAAAATGAAAAAGTAAAAAATAATAAAAAAAAATAAAAAAAAAAATAATAAAAAATACTTTATCTCACAGATTATTACAGAGTACAGCAAGAGGCGAAAATGAAGGGCAACATAGTTATCCTTTAGGTATGCGATGAATCAGAAATAATTAGGAGAATAGCCGCTGAGTTCGGGATGCGCACTCCATTTCACTCCCACCGTACGTTAGGAAAACTATTATGCGGAAGAAAACCAATTGACCCTGTATTTGATACAAAAAATGTTGTTTATCCCGTGTGAATGTGGTTGTGAATATGTGGGTGTAACTTGTCGACCTCTCCAAGTGCGCGTGAACGAACACAAACTGAATGTAAAAAGGAAAATGCAGCACGATCAAGATTGCCTGAACATGCGAAGCACAAAGTTTTATGGGATGAAGTGAAAGTTATTTGTAAAGAAAAGAAATGGTTCGTACGTAGATTTAAGGAAGCTGCTTTCATAACAACTAATTGTAACTGTATTAGTCAAGTAAGCAGTGAAATTCCGAATATCTGGCTTTGGTCCATCAGAAAAATAGTTTAGGGTAGGTTAGGCTTTGGGGTAGGTTACTGTCTTTTGGGCGTTAGTTGATGGGGCTGAGAAGAGTGTCTTCCGGTGTTCTATATAAAGGGGTGTGACTTAGTGCCGCCTGTTGCAGTTTCTAGTTGACCTCGAAACGTGCATGTTCATGTGAGTTTTATGTGTGTATTCAATGTATGTGTGTGTTGTTTTATAGATTCCTTATTTGGTACGTTTTATGTATTTATTTACTTGGTTGTTATGTAAATACTTTATTACGTTTTGTCTCTCTCTCGCAAACGTTATATTTTGTCTTTATTCCGTTGTTAGGATTACGCAAGCTCCCGCGTGTTCTAGTCTTCAAGCGTGTTAGAAAGACTGTCTTCTTCCTCCATCACTGTTTATTTTTTTTTTTTACATAAAGCAATGATTTTGCTACGCACCAAATCTGTAGCAGTCTTCAGGCAAAAATTAACACTAAAAAAATCACAAATAAAAAAAGACAATACTCTGCCTCACAAGCCAGATGCCTCACAAAAAAGCAGTGATGGAGGAAGAAGACCGTCTTTCTAATACGCTTAAAGACTTAGAACACGCGAGAGCGTCGCGTAATCCTGCTGCTCTTAGAACGCATGCAAAACGTCACGTAAGCCACGCGTGATTCCCGTCTTCTCACCGTAACAACTTAACATAACAACTTACAATCATTATACATTAGTGGACGTGTTGCCGCATTGAGCTGAACAGCGTCAGGCGTGTTTCCATTTCATTTAATTTTTATAAGTCGTTGGCTCGGGGTTCGCAGTGCGATCAGATGTTTATTTTTGTCGCTGACACTTTTCATTTCCACCGGGAAATTCGCTTGTTGTGTCTGGATTAACAAGCACAACGTTGCGTAAAGCCAAATAGACCTTATTTTTTGTTACGACACTTAGAGGTGTGCCTCTTCAAAACATACAATTTCCATTACCCTTACTGCTGTCTTGCCCTTATATATTATTCACAACAGAAACCCTTTTCCACTCACTTTATCGTTTATTTTTGTTCAAGAAAAAAAACAATATCACCATCATCGTCATCATCATCAACATCGATTTATTCGTCACTGACACTATAAAATATTTATAACTGAAAGACTTTTATTAACTTTCATATTGTTTTAGTTAACGCGAAAACAGTTTCCTTAGTTTTGTGTTTTATTTATTCTATACTACACGAAATCACACCAGGTTTGTATAATTTTTTTATTTTAATAATACTGTTTACTGCATCTTCAGCTAAATGGTTTTGTATGTGTAGACAATTAATGCATGCATTTGAGAAGACAAATGTTGATTATAAATTCCAGTCGATTCATTCATAAAATTTAGCTCCAGTCTAACATTTTGTTTCATTCGCTATAACCATCTTGCAGATACCTTTCTATTTAAATAAACGTTACTTACATCCTGTTACAGAAGTTATATTTGTGGGCTACAAGATAACATTGGAAGTTATGTTCAAAAGTTGTTACAATTTTGGAATTAATAATTCCATATTCAATTTTAGACTTTAAGGCGGGCAAAAAACGAAAAATTTGAGGCCTTCAGGATATAACGTTGATGAGTTTACTATACGCAGATGGGATGTCGAATGAAGGAAATTTTGACAAGTGTGGGAACAAGGAGGACGCTCTTGAGAAAACTGACTGTGGAAAGGTGACATCAAGGGTATAACTTGAGAACTTACTCTTGGGATGGGCGGTCAGGGTAAAGCTTTAAAACTACAAGGTGTTTAGTGAGAGCACCTGTACCATGAAGTGTATTTTGTCCAAACTCATAGACGAGTCTATGTTTTCTTTAAATTGAATGCATCTTATAGTTTTGATCTCAGAATTAGTGTGGTTTCTTCTTTTATACAGAACGCTTATTCCGTTCCGTAGTTTTTCAAGAAAACCTGAAAAATTATCTTCAAAAGAAATAATAATAATAATAATAATAATGTCTACTCGGAACAACATTTGGAGTAAACTAGTTAGACGACAATAAACAGCCCTTACAATAATTAGCCCTTACCGTACTTAAACAGCGTAGTTAGTCTTAAATTCTAGTTTCTCAAAACGCTTTTACCCACCTCTGCACGTCATCAATTATTTCACCTCCGTATACATTAAACATTACTTTATATGTAGCCAGTCGTACCTCTCTTTCATCAAGAACTCTGTCTGTCTGTCTATCTGTCTCTGTGTCTGTCTGTCTGTCTGTCTGTCTGTCTGTCTGTCTGTCTGTCTGTCTGTCTGTCTCTCTCTCTCTCTCTCTCTCTCTCTCTCTCTCTCTCTCTCTCTCTCTCTCTCTCTCTCTCTCTCTCTCTCTCTCTCCTAGTTTAGCAGCCCATAGGCTGGTTGGCAGCAGCTCGCCATTCTTCACGCTTCTCTGCTTTTCTTTTCAACTCACAATATGATGTGCAGTTGATATTGACCATAAGCTGTTTCATGTAGTCTAAACGGGGTAGTTCCCCTCAATTGTTCCTTCTATTATTCTCTTAACCAACCCATTGTGTCGTAGTATATGCCCTATAAACTTAGCTCTTCTGCCTTTTAAATTTCGTAGAAAGCTCTTCTCCTCTTGAGCTCTTCTAAAGACTTCCTCATTCGTTATCTTCTCCCTCCAGCTTATCTTGAATATTCTTCTATAACACCAGGCCTCAAATGCTTGGAGTCTTTTCTTGTCACTTTCTCCAATTGTCCAAGATTCACTTCCGTATAGGGCAACACACCACACGTATGTCTTTACTAAATTCTTCCTTATTTTTAGGCTGATAGTGTTTGAAGTGAAGAGGTTTTTCTGTTTGTTGAAAGCAATTTTAGCCTGGTTAATTCTACTTATAATTTCCTTACTGGTACGTCCATTACTTGTGATTTTACTTCCTAGGTAGTTATATTCTTTAACTGCCTGGAGAACATTATTTCCAAGAGTTATTCTGACTGGATCTTCTTCCTTCCGACTACAGACTAGGACTTTGGTCTTTTGTTCATTTATGTTGTTCATTCGTTCATAACAAAGAACTCAGTGTCCATAAAATCCATTATTTACTTGCTAGGTGAAAATATTTTTAGAAAACATATATGTATGTTCTTTAACAACATGTACTATGGGAATGATTAGTAAAACAATAATAACTGTTGCATACTTTGGCTACAGCCGTTCTAGTTATACAGTTCTAGTAAAAATTAAATAACGTTCGTGACCCAAACAATTAAACTCAACTTGTTCAATTGACACGACCCATTCAGTTGACACGATCATACGATCTATTTTGCTGAATTTCCAAGCCCAACTGGCTGTGATGTTGACGCACGTCTTTATATAAGCAGGCCAGATCACCCGTTGCATAACGTTGACTAGAGGATTCCAGACGAGTGGCGCAATTTCTGCGCGGTGCCAGTGTCATTCCACTGATTTGCGACAAGCGTCACGTACGCTACACATACCAGTTTGTGTACACATAGGATACGCAAGTAGCAGTTTGTTAACGAAAACAGAGACACATTTTAACCATAAGTGTCAGTAGTATATGTATGTATGCGCTGGGACTCAAAAAACAGCCATGTATGCGCTGGGACACAATACCCACTATGTATGTATGCGCCAGGACAAAAAAAACAGGCATGTATGCGCTGGGACACAATACCCCACTATGTATGTATGCGCTAGGACAAAAAAAACAGGCATGTATGCGCTGGGACACAATACATGTATGCGCTAGGACACTCGCTATTGTCTCCCCCCCCCTTTTAGTAAAAAATGTAAATATAAACAGTAAAAAATGTAAATATAAACAGACGCGCGCGCGACGCCGCGTACACATAAACATTCCTAAAAAATGTAAATATAAACAGTATAAAATGTAAATATAAACAGACGGCGACGGCGTTTGTTGACACGCCCCCGCCCCGCGTACACAATAGACATTCCGAGTTCGTTGACGTGTTTTTTTTCTCCTTTTTACAGTGTAGACAGCGTGGTGGCGTCCGTCCGTCTTTACCTAAATATATTACATTTTTATTTTGTAATCGTGATCGTGTCTTTAACGATTGTGTTATTCTATAGTAAACCGTGACCTTGAAACACACTGACCTAGTAACAAAAATGTAAATATAAACACGCTGACCTAGTAAAAAATGTAAATATAAACACACGCCGCGTACACATAAACATTCCAAGTTCGTTGACGTGTTTTTTTTTCCTTTTTTAGCGTCGTCTTTACCTAAATATATTAAATTTTATATGTAACGATTGTCTTGGTATACAGATAAGAGAAGAGCGTCGTCTATACCCTAAATATATTAAATTTTATATGTAACGATTGTCTTGGTATACAGATAAGATATGAATTAGCTTAGTCGGTAACGTGCAACTGTATTATTCTAATAATAGATTATATGTAAGGTAAGTATCAATTGTTCAATCCCTAGTTAATTCATACTTTTTTTTTTTTTTTTAAATAAAACTTATATATTTCATGATGATAATTATTATAGAGAAGTCAATGAGTGTACGTTTACTACTAAATCATGGGGTTATATATCTGAAACATTTCCTGGAATACCGCCTAAAATCGATTCATCATTTAGATTTTCTGATGGTAATTTATACTTTTTTAAGAACAATACTGTGTATGTCTTTAATGAATTTACGGGTGAGTTAGTTAGAACAGAAAAAAATAATCTATCGATATTCGGATTGAAATGTGTAAATGATGATGTACTATACAAATTAAAAGAATTAATATTACAATTGATAATTCAAAAGAAAGACCAATCGATATCAAATAATAATCGATAGTAATGTTGATGAACAAAAATAAAAGTTCAGTTTCCAAGAGCATAATGATTTGAACGTATAGTTGTGAAGAATACGTGAAGCGGTTAACATGGAGAAAGGAAATATTCATGCTTTCAATTGGTGTATATATTGCATAGAATCTACTGATTCAACGTTTAATGAAATATGTTATTTTGTAAATAATGAATTTTCTGAAGCAAATGTTACTATAATTGAAAATGAACAAATTATCAAGATACAATCCCCAACGATTTGCTTCTATGACGATATATTACAAAGGTTAGAAAAATATCGAAACCAATTAATAATCGATATTGATTTTGAAAAAGAATACAAAACTCTCCGTTGGAAGTAGTTAGTTAGTAGAGGCTCAACAAGTTGGATGCAATGTCAAAAATGGCGAAGTTGTGCGAAAAATTGAACCCCTGTAAGTTATTACAAGATTTTTTTGAAGAAGCAGGATTTATTTTTAATGGTGATTTAGACAGTATTGTGTGTCGTGAGTGTGGATTTAAAACAAGAGGATCTTTATCTATTTCGCATATTCAATTTATGCACAAACTTTTTAATTCAGAATGTAAAATGGTATGTTATATATATGATAAATATAATAATTATGCACTATACAGTATATTATTACATATTGATGATATAATGAATGCGAAAAAATGTATATCAGAAACTGAAGAAATTATGAAGTTAACATTTTGCTGTTGGCCTAAACGTTTACCACGAGTTGATAATTTAGTATCGGCAGGTTTTTTGTATACTGGAGTGGACGATGATTTAATGTGCATAGACTGTAAAGTTATACTTCACGATTGGCAAGACACAGACGATCCATGGTTTGAACACGCTAAGGCATCTCCAAATTGTTTACTTGTTAAATTACACGGAGTCATAAAAGATGGTTCCATTAAGTGACAAAAGTGGAAAATGTATTGAAGACTTTTTTAAAAATCAAAGATTTGTTGATGATTCGGATAATATTGTTTGTTCTAAATGCGGTTTTAAAACTATATGTTTTAATACTATTACGCATATTCAACTTATGCACAAACTTTTGTATCCGACATGTAAAACTGTACGTTATATATCTTATAAATATGAAGACTATATCAGATCAAAAAAGTGTGTTGCTAATTTTGTTAATATATTAAAGTGAAAATAAAATTTATAAAAAACAGAGTTGATGTGTTTTTGTTAGATATTTGTTTAACCTTATTACATTTTATATGTAACGATTGTCATTCTATAGTAAACAATTATACGTAAGGTAGGAGTTGGTTTATTAGTGTTCCAACGTGAATTTTGAAAATAACATTTTAGTTAAATATGTCGGTAGTTAAAAAATTTTACTAACGAAACCGTCATTGATAAAGAGTACAGCAGATAATCCCATTGAACCTTTTTAATCAATGTAAACATGACCTCAAGATTAACACTGACCTATTAAAAACATATAAACATATACAGACGGCATTTTTTTTGTTGACACGTATACGTTCTTGTGATAACGTTTTATACTCCATTTTTGATAGTTCAGTCAAAATGAAGAATTTAACACTGCAAGATGTCTTATTTCATCCTATGTTTGATAGATTCGTCATGAATAAAACAAAAGTAGAGATTGAATTTATGCGAGATATATTGTTGGTACTTCTAAAGTGTCGTAAAGTGTTGGAATTTTATAATTCAGACGGACTGAAAGAGATTACACCGGAACGTAGAGGACAAAGCGGTGAGGCGTTTATACATTTTCTTGAATGTCCATGGGCACATGAATCTACTGTGGATGGGCCGGACACATGTGTTTGTTGTTATATATCTACACATTGTGGTGATATCATTAAGCTTCTCGATGAACGATTCAAGTGACGTTTATATAACGGTAAGTACTCCAAGACACTATTGTATATTACAATTTTTGTGTAATTAAATATATAGAATGTATAAAAAATAAAAAATGACAATAAATCATTTTTTTTTGTTCAGGTATTAAAAACATACACATACATAAAAATATGTTACAGATCATTTTTTATTATTCGGATACTTAATAAAAACAGTTTACAATATAATACATGTACATAAAAAAGATTCTAAAAAAAAAATATTGTTACATTTACAATATAATAAATGTTAATTCAGGTATTAAAAATACATGAACATAAAAAGATTCTAAAAAAATATAACAAAACAGTTTACAATATAATACATGTACATAAAAAGATTCTAAAAAAAAAAAATATGTTACATATCAATGTGATAGCAAGAGTTTTGATTTTTACTAGATAGGTAAAACTCACTTTAAAAAAAATAAAAATGTTATTAATTAACATGTGATAGCAAAAAGATTGATTTTTACTAGATAGGTAAAATTCACTTTTTATTTACAAAATAAAAAACGTTATTTTGTTTTAAAAAACTTGTTTTATCATTACGCTAATGAATAATGACCGTACGGTAGTGTATCTATTTTATTATCACAAGGGATTCTTTTATTGTCTAAATTACTTAAAGCTAATTTGTTACACGTAATTGTTTCAACTAAATGTTTTTTTGATCGGAATAATTTCATCAGTCTATAATTATTTATAGTTTTAGAATAGACGCACTTTTTGAAATCTTCAAAACTTATATGTTTGCTGATAACGTTTTTTTTAATTCCTTTTGCCCTTTTTTTAACTTTGTTATCTACCGTTTTAAATGTATATAATTTAGAGCGTAAGCCGATAAATTCTTTAATTGGTACACCCGAACATTCATCTTTAAATTTCCCGATAATTTTTTTATTTTCAATTGAATAACAGGGATGATTGGGTGAATAATCTGACGTATCAAAGTGTGTAACTAAATCCGGTTCTAATATATCTTTGTAAAAATCTTCTGTATGAATTTCGTAAAAAAGGCTATCTGTATCTGTATACAATAGGGAAATTTTTTCACCGTATTTTTTCTTCATTATATCATAATGAAAATCATACATTAACGTTTTACTTATTTCTAATACGCTTAATCCGATATATATTGGTTTATCTAAAAATAAATGTTTTTTATCCGATAATACCGCACATAAAGATTTATTATAAATTATTCTGTCTTTAAATACCGGTTGTGTAATTAAATTTAATAATTTTTTTTCATCACTTACAAGTTTAAGGTTAATTCTTTTCCTAACGTTCTCCATACATTTACCGAACACTGAGTTGTTTAATAATTTAAAAAAATCTTTTTCAAAATCATTTTTAGCTTGTTTTCGTTTTTCTGTATTTAAATCAATGTACGTTTTTAACCAAGGGCTCTGTAAAAATTCTAAAATACAATGAATTTTTATAACTTTTATACCGTGTTTAACAGCTTGTTTTAAATTAATGTAATGACATATATATTTTTCTTTATTTTCTAATGTTGTTAACAATTTTTGTTGTTTTGTTCCTTTAACACATTCATTAACAGGTAAAAACGGTAAATCGCTATGATGATTATGTAAGTGATGAGGATACTCGACGTCTACTTCTAAAATATAACCAACAGGAGAATCGTCTGCAATATCTAGTATATTAAAATTAGGATCGTTAGGATCCTTCCAAGTAAAACCAGCATATGGCATACATTTATTCATTGCCCAACCGTACAGATTATTTGCGTCTAAATAAGTTAAATATTTAATTGGGTTAGTTACATCAAACGTTTCTGGAATATATTTATTATTAGCAACAGATTCTTTTTTTATGCAAATACTCAGCCCCCCCCGTACCCCGTTTTCACATAAGAGGTACATTTCGTAATCAGTTAATAATTCTAGTTTAATTTTTGTATAACTTAACATCGCATCAAAAGCAAAACCTGGTATTGTAAAGTAGTGTGCACAGTCTAGTTTATAAGATTGCATACAAAGAGATCTAAAATTTTCGAAAATATCACATAATATTAAAACATCAATTTTTAAATATAGATCGCTATACTCTCCAAGTGTTTGTATATTAAAATGATTCCAAACATTACAAGCATGTTCATAATCAGCATTTCCAATTTCTGAATCATTTAGTGAACTATAAAAACATTCTTTTGGTGGTAATCTACGTTCTTCCAATTTTTTCCAGGAATTCGTATATTCATAAGGGTACACACCTTTTCTGGTAACTAGTGGCATACTGTTTGCAGAAAAAAATTTTCCAATATGAAAAAATTTATCCTTAGGCAGGTTATTACTAAGCTCAGCCAACGGATAATTCATAAAACGATAAGTGTCAATAAATCTAATATTAAAACCCGAACGTGTTTTTTTTGCAAAAGAAATATACTTTTCTCTAGTATTAGGAATTACATGAATATTTTTTATATCATAACCCAATTGACGCACTATAAAATGCGAATCATAATTAGAACTACCATGTATGAAAACAGGTACAAATTTCTGTTGTTGTCGTTTCAAGTTACACGTATTACATAATGTTGAACGAAATTGACCAGTTAAATGACAATGATCTCGAACTTTAGGATATAATAATGTAAATTCCTTGTTACACATCTCGCAATGTGTGACCGATTTAAATTTCATTTTATCATCTCGAGTCATATGTAACGGAATATTTTGTTTAATAAGTAAACCGATTAAATTAATTTTTTCAACTAAAAATATCATAAATTTTTTCGCAGCATTTTTACCACGATATAAGTATGGTTCCGAAGGCAATTGGTTTCTTATACTTTCAGGGATATTGCTATCTATAACAAAATATACGCAAAAACTCATTGGAATATGAAATTCATTAATTGCAGTAAATTTGTTTTCGGGGTTGGGCAAACAAGTACTAACAGGTTTCAAAATACATTCGAAATCTGCATATACTACAATAGGAACTCTATATTGATAATGAAATTTATTAAATTGTAATATGTTGTTATCAGTAGTGGGTAATACTATTTTTACGGGAGAATATTTTCCGCAATATCTATTATGATTTTTCAATTGTTTTGACTTTTTAGTAAAAAACGATAAACAACGTTTACATATTTCAATTTTTTCTGTATGTTTTGTTAACTGTGATCTTATTAACTGGGAAAAATTCTTTATATAACAATAATGATAATTAGCATTATTCGACATATTTAATACTAAAAGGTCAAAATGATTATTCTTTTCTTCCTTACACACTTTAAGAGGAAAAATTGATTTCTTTTCATCAATAGAATAAATGTTAATAGAAACGTTATTAGTTTTTTCGAAACGAGAAATTTGGTTTAAAGGTGTAGGAAAGTCTATATGTCTAAAATCAAACTTATTTTCTAAAACAAAATAACGAAAATTAACACGTTCAATGTGAGGTCCAGTTACATAACGAGAGAGGATTGCCCATTTAAAACAATAATTATCTTTATTTTTAGGATTTATTATACATTTTTTAATTTGTAAAAATTTTGGAAGTTCAATATATGAAGCTCCTCTTAATGGTTTAAATCGATTTATACGTAATAAAATTCCGTCTATACGGTGAAGACTCCATCCGGAACCTTTACCCATATATACGTCTTCATCATAACAAATTTCTTTAATCGCATTGTTAACTATTATGTTAACATTATCGTTTTCTATAATCGGAATATTTTTTGTTTTAAAGGCTCTGTCTTGTGTTTCATTAATAACGGGTTTTATATATGTACATTCAACTATAATGTTAAATTTTACTGGACCAAACATTGAAATAATATTACTTAAAATTGTAACTATATTTATTTTAATATAAACTAACAGCAAGCAAATATCCTTATAATTATTACTTGTATTTTTGTAAAAATATGTTTTTAAATTACCTTTAAAGGCATTCTCTATCTCAATAAAGCTATTGGATTCTACAATTTGTTGTAATCTAATAGATTTTAATCTAAAATTTGGTATTGATGATGAAGATGATGATGATGATGATGGTAGAGATGATAGTGGTGTTGACCGTGTTTGTCTGTGTTTACGGGCGAATACTTTCCGCAATATCTTTGATTTTAATCTAACATTTGGTATTGATGATGAAGACGATGATGATGATGCTGGAGATGATAGTGGTGTTGACCATGTTTGTCTGTGTAATCCACCCAAATCTGAAACATGTGATGGACCAGGTTGTGGATCGTTTTCGTTATTAAAATCTTGATGTCTGCTGTGCGATGAACCAGGTAACTGACCCAAATTTGGTACACGCGATGGATCGGGTTGTGTTGAAGGTATTCGTTCGTATGATGATGAATTATCTATCATCTGTTCTTGTTCGACAGCATTTCTTATAATTTGTCGTTTTTTAAACGGTAGATTTTTATCCATAATCTGTAGGAATATATTTAAAACAAAAAAATATTCATATCAGTTCCATATTTATAAAAAATAATTGTTCAATATTTTTTTGTTGGCGTGTTCTTTTTGTATGGAATATGTATTTGTTATAAACGAATAATATTCTTAGTAATTTTACTAATGTAAATTACAATAGAAAGAGAGGTTATCTATGATTATACTTACAATTTTGTACAAAAAATATTCATATCAGTTCCATATTTATAAAAAATAATTGTTCATATATTTTTTTGTTAACGTGTTCTTTTTGAATAATTGTTCATATATTTTTTTGTTAGCGTGTTCTTTTTGTGTGGAATATGTATTTGTTATAAAACGAATAATATTCTTAGTTATTTTACTAATGTAAATTACAATAAAAAGATAGGTTATCTATGATTATACTTAAATTTTTGTAAAAATCCAATGTATTGAGACCTATGCTGGCTAAAAACCAATCTATTGCTATAAATTGTTTTTTATTGTATGGCTATTTATACTGCCAACCGACCGATAACAGGAAAACAGTAAAAAATGTATTTTGAACCAATACCGTGCTGTTGTTTAAATTTTTTAAAAACTGTTGTCAATAAAATGCGCTGTGACTGATACTGAATAATCGGTAATTATTTAACCTCTTGATCTCGTATTTTTTGTTGTTGTCGGTAAACAAATTATTTACTTGATCTTTTAATCTTCTACTTACGCGTATTGAGAAGGTGTGAAACTGATAATGTATTTTCTGTGTATATAAACCGATTGAAAATTGTGGTTAAATTTTTTTAAAACTGTTGTCAATAAAATGCGATGTGACTGATAATGAATAATCAGTAATAATTACTTGACCTCTTGATCTCGTATTTTTGTTGTTGTCGGTAAACAAGTTATTTACTTGACCTTTTAATCTTCTACTTACACGTATTGAGAAGGTGTGAAACTGATAATGCATTTTCTGTGTATATAAGCCGATTGAAAATTGTGATTCAGCATCCAGAAACATACCAGCTACTACAGTCTGCGATCGTCATTAAGGTAATATTATTATTTTTATTTTTTGTTATGTTCTACACAAGAACATGTACAGTAATTCTTGGTTACCTGTAAAATATGTGTTTTTCCTATGTTATTTTTAAATATATTATTATGAAAGTATACAAAAAAATTAATTTGTCTTTGTTATAAGTGTTAACTAGCCTATATTATTTTTATATAATGTGTTCTATACGTTTATCTATTAATTTTATTTTTTTATCTAAGTTATTAAAGGTTCCATTTTAGTATTTAAAATATATTTTCTATTTTTTCTGTTTTACAAAATTAGTAATTTAAAGAAAATTTATTTTTGTATGTTATAGATTTTGATAATTTAAAATCTTATCATTGTAATGGATGCTCAGCATGAAGAAGGTCTTTTATTTAATTTGTGTTTGTTTAGTTTAACATATATAAATAATATGTATAACAATTCTTAGTTACCAGTTATAAATTAGTAATGTAATGAAAAATTATTTTTTGTATGTTATAGATTTTGACAATTTAAAATCTTATCATTGTAATGGATGCTCAGCATGAAGGAGGTCTTTTATTTAATTTGTCTTTGTTATAAATAATATGTATAACAATTCTTAGTTACCAGTTATAAATTAGTAATGTAACGAAAAATTATTTTTGTATGTTATAGATTTTGACAACTTAAATCTTAAATCATTGTAATGGATGCACAACATGAAGGAGGTCTTCATCATGAAGAATGTTTGTCGTTAGAAGACATTTTAAAATTAATTTATTATCTGGGTCTATCTTCCTACGGTCAGTGGGAAGATATGATGAAAAAAATTCAACCAGACATTATCTCAATAGATAATGTTAATGTATTTTCTCTATATATTCAATTACGAGATGTAACCAAAAAAATAAAATTTGCTCTCGAAACTACAATTGTTAATTCGCAAAAAGACTTAATGTTTTTAAATGATTATTTATTTGATATTGAAGAAATATATAACTATTTGAATACAAATATTGTACATTTTAAAGAAAAAAATATATTAAGAACAACCTTTTCTATAATCAATTCTATTATAAAAAATAAAATGATGTATAGATTTGAAGATGAAGAAGAAGAAGAAGATCCGATGAACATTGACATTGTTAATAATGACGATGATGATGACGATGGTGATGTTGATTTTAAAAGATTATTTAAATCAGTAAAACGTTATACATCTAAAAACGAAAAAACTGATGAATTGTATGATCAGTATATTTCTTTTAAAAAAGATGATTCAACTAAAACTTTAACAACACCCGGAGAAAAGGGTCGTTACTTAATAAAAATTGATATAACTGATGTTAACGATTTAAAAGGAATAAATAAGAAAGACAGATGGACTAAAGCTGCCTATAGAAGTCAATTTTTATTGCAAAGTAAAGATTCCACTTATATGCAATTGCATAAAATTGTATTGTCAAAATCACGCGAATTGGCTAAGATAAAAAATATTAAAAAACAAACTTATAAAAACTAGTCTTAATGTTTTTGGTTAAGATCAAAAAATAAAAAATATTTTCAAATTTTTGTTGTATGTATTTTGTTGGTATTCACTTTGTATTTGTTGTAGTATGTAATCTATACACAATTACAACAATGTTTTGTATGTAAATTAATAAAAAAAGTATGTATGTTTTTTAGTATGTAACTAAATGTATTATTTATGAATGGTATGTATGTATGTATGTATGTATGTATGTATGTATGTATGTATGTATGTATGTATGTATGTATGTATTGCTGGTATAAAAAAAGTATGTATGTTTTTTAGTATGTAACTAAATGTATTATTTATGAATGGTATGTATTTTATGTATGTATGCATGTATGTATGTTGTATAGAATGGTAAACTGTAAAAATTATAATTGTAATATAGACTATATGTTTTGAATATATGTTTTTTAGTATTAATAAATCAAAAAATCAAAATGTTTTAAAATTTTTATTTTTTTTTTAAAAAAAAAAACCTTTATTTTACATATAATTACAATAAAAAGTTAAGTAATCATACAGTCCCAACAATTTATTCTTTTAGTGTCTTCATCATGTTCATCACACAAACAGTTCCAATATTGAATTATCCATTTAGTAATATAAAACACGTTACTTAATGCACAGTTTGTTGAAGAGTGATCATACGGACAACGTATACTATTTAAAGACTGCTTCTTCAAGACGCTTAGAGACGGACACTTGAGTGATTCAATATCCACTATTTTTACATGACAGTTCAATTCTTTTTGTAAAGCTATTTTTTTTTCACGTCCTTTTACATAAATGCACTTTCCATATATATATATATGAATTTAATATTACTGGAAGTTCACTATATTCTGTTAATCCACAATTCCAACTAAGTCCCAGATAATTATTGTTAATCCAGTCATTAACTTTTTTTTTCTTTTCTGATAGATGTCTGTAATCGAATGGAGGTAAGAATAAGTATTGATTACAAACATCAGCGAATTTAGTGTTTACTATAGGTTGCACGCACAGTTCTTTAATAATATAATTATTTCCATCATCGCGAAAACTTTGAAAGTCGATAACATATTCCATTGCGTGCAACAGCAGAACTGATATCAGTTTTATCAGCGTAGTAATGTCACGTTCTCAGTACGCACGCGTAAATAGGAGATCAAAAGATCAACTACGTTAATATAAATTATACAGTTAAGCAATCATACAGTCCCAATATTTTTGTCTTTCAATTTCTTGTTCCAGTATTCGATAATCCACTTAGTTAAATTATGTACATTATTTAAAGCACAATAATATGAATTATGTTTGAAAGGACAGTGAACAGAATATGAAGACTGCTGTTTTAACACTTTTAAGGATGGACAATCGAGTGTTTCCATATCTAATATTTTTACATAACAATTAAATTCTTTTTCTAATGCTACTTTTTTTTCTGATCCTTTAACATAAATACATTTACCGTTTATATATTTATTTAATATAAACTGTAGATCATTATAATCTTGAAGACCGCACTTCCAGCTAAGTCCAAGACACTTGTTTTCAATCCATTTATTAACGTTTTTTTTCTTCTCTGACAAATGTTTGTAACTAAATGGTGGTAAAAACAAATACTGATCACTAGCACCAGAAAATTTGTTATCTTGTATACACTGAATACAAAGTTCTTTAAAAATGAAATTGTTTCCATCATCGCGAAAACCTTGAAAATCGATAACGTATTCCATTGCGTGCAACAGCAGAACTGATACACTTTTTATCTACGTAATTATATTTTAAATACTTTTCTTACAGTACCAGATAAAGGCGTATATTGCATAATTGTATCGTAAAAAATGAGACAGTAGATAGTAGTTTTTTCCGGTATGTCTGTTGACGTCTCAATATCCAGACGGATGTCTATTGAACCAGTTTTTAATGATTCATTTTGTTTTGAACAATCAATTACACAAAAAGGTGTATACGTTAGAAAGTTTGAACGGTTTATCATTGGCGCATTTTCACTTTTGTAATAATACGAGGACTGAAATATTGAATAATACTCATGTAGAATCGACGTTTCACCATTAAAATTATCATACGGATAGTATTCTGAATTTAAATATAACTTTACATTATAAAATGAAGCAAGATCAAAATGTGCTGGGTTTTTGTGTCCATTATTTTTTCTGTCAGTCTGAAAACCTACAATAACGTAACGAGGTTTATCTGATTGTGATGACGTTTTAACAGTCCAAGTAAGTTTGTTTGCTTTTGGCACAGACGGATACTCGTAAAGTTCCCATTTTCGAAACGGCATTATTAAAGGTCGATCAATTTGTATTATCTTCAGTAAATCTACCTTTACTACGTCATTAACATAAACATACGGAATTCTCCATGATATATATTTTATTTTTAATTTGTATGTGTTTACTGATTCAGGTAAAATTATTGCATTATTATCAGTGGACGCTCTAATTAAAACTAATTCTTGCTTTATATTTAACAAAATCTTTTTAAAATCTTCAGCAAATCCGAACAACCTTTTTAATGGGATACAGAAGCTAATATCTTTCGATGATGGTGCCATATGACTTATTAAATCTGAAGCCCATCCACTATTTTCTAAAGTGTTAATTTCATGTGGTTTAATTGTTAACATATTTTTAATTGTTGATGTTATTCCAACATTTTTAACTCTATCGATTTCTGATCCATTTATTTCGTATCTAATTTCATCAAACAAAAATGCTAAAGCATTTGAACATAGTTTTAAAGTTTGATCATGTATACCGTTATTATTAGTGTATTCTATTTTTATATGAAGGTAACTTTCACACGGTAATGTGTACACATCTTGTTGATTAATTGGAATTCTAATTTCGTCATTATTATTGAATGTAGTAGAAGTGTACGGTAGATGAGTGTGATAAGCTAATCCTACTATCGAGTCATCTGTATACACAAGATCCTCTATAATGTTTAGAATGCTAGCGTTTACGTTTTGAATATTAAGATTCATTTTTTGTTTAAATAATCCTTTATTACTGTTAATCCCAATGACTGTAGAAATTTCAGGTTTTGTGGTGTTAACCGGTCGATATTCATATCTTTACTACTTATAATTGGCTTATTTACAGTTGTTTTATTGATTCCGTAATAAAAAATAAGACCCATTATTATTGTTTTCTCAAATACAAACGTAACGTTATTATTTCGTTTCGAAAATTAATCAATCTTCCTTGTTGATCTTCTAGTCTTACTACAATAGTATGTATCCTAGATGTGTTTACTGGTAAATATATCACGTTAGTCGGTTTTTCAACAATTTTAAAACCTGGCGGAACACTAGGATAGAATTCGTGTATTATGTGATCTGGAATTCCGTTGTTAAACGAACCATTAATTAAATTAGTAATCAATCGGATGCTCTCTACTCGAACAATACTTATCGGTAAGGTTGAACTGTACCATTTATTTCGATTTATTATGCATGTTTCAAATCCTAATATGGTTGCTAACGAATCGGGTTTACTAAAATCAATTTGAACGTTAGAATAAATTTCACTTTTTAATGTATTATTATTCGCCTTTATAATTATTTTTACATTTTCATCATGTTGAATTAAGTAATCGTTTATAAACGTTGCGATATCTGAAATTTCATAAGAACCAGTAGGCAATACTATTTTCTTATCAC
Source organism: Magicicada septendecula (assembly GCA_034769895.1). Taxonomy (NCBI): domain Eukaryota; kingdom Metazoa; phylum Arthropoda; class Insecta; order Hemiptera; family Cicadidae; genus Magicicada; species Magicicada septendecula. The sequence goes on from CM068375.1 coordinate 349,026,570, forward strand.
TACCATAATATAATACATTGTTAATTCCTTCCTCTATATTGGGTATTGAATGATATGTCATAAAGTCAATTAATCCTAGTTCCCATTTTTCATCACTTAACTCGATAGGTGGAAAAATATCACATGTTAATACGGATCCTTTACCGCTTAGACAAAACATTATTGCTGAGAAACTGTAAACACAAATGACCGCAGTTGACTGCATCCATATTTTGTCTTCGTGTATAATTATAAACGATTTCAATAGATCGTTGACTTGATGAATAAAAGTAATTAATTAGTTCGATAGGCGGTCTTAAATTACCAAAACTATCAAAATAATTAACTTTATTTTTACGTTTAATATAACATACCCAGTGAGTACCATGGCCATAACTATTATCTAAATTAACTATTCCGGTTTCATTTTGCCAAATTCCAGTGTGTAACGGTAATGTGTCAAGCATAAACACTCCTCTGAAATTAGGAATCTTTAATTGTTTAACATACAGTAGTAAATATGGAATTGAAAGCGGACGTATAGGAATACTCTTTATTATTTTCGCCGTCGTTGTTTCGTTTTTCTTTTCTTTGTTTTTTTTTTTAGACCTCCTCCTATTTTTTTATACGGTCTCAAATATAAACCTTTTCCACTTTTACCAGCAAAACGTTTCAAATAATTATAAACTGTATTGGACATAGTTTTTTTTTTCTTTTTTATTCCCCCACCAAATTTACTTTTAGCTTTCATTATGTTAGTTACTGACCACGCTGCAGCTTTCTCCCCGAACGATGCGTCACTTGATTTAACACGTTCCCAAGCTCTTTCAGCTAATTCCTTATCAGCCTTAGCGCGATTTATAGAATCTGAATACTTTGAATATATAATATCGTGTTGTTTACAAGCAGCGTCAAGCTTATTAATAACTGGATCACCTCTTTGTAATCGTTTCGCTAAATTTGTACCGGGTCCACAATACTGATAACCGGGTAAATGAAGTTCAACAGGTAATAAATCAATTGACTTGTTTATAACATTTCCAAGAATATTACTCACCAGACCACCACCTTCTATCTTGTTTGGATACAGATGCATTTATGACGCTTCATATAAACTTTGTATTATATATACAATGCGAAATTCGTTTATAGTTTTAACAGGATTGTCTTTAGTGCACTCCTTATATAATTTGTATAATATTCTAACTAAGCTACTGTCAACTTTATAGTCTTCTAGATCTAATTTAAATGCATTCATAACTCTTATTAAAGTCTTTTGGTTTATAACGTCTGTATCATCTTTAGAATCAGCAACATTAGTCAATCTGCTTCCATTAAAATCTGTACTATTTTCCTCTTCACTTCGTGAATAATATATTTTATCATCTATATATTGTTTGCATTCATCTTTTGTATTATTTATACCTGTTAATAAAGTCTGTTTATTTATAGCGTCAAGCAAATTAATAGGATCTGCTACATTAATTAACCTTTTTTGCTTGAAATCACAACAATTAGTTTGTGTATTTTCATCAGGTAATTTATTATCAACATAAAGTTTATTGGCAGCATCAAATTTATAAACAGGTGGTGCGATATGAGCCACACGATTATTCTTGAATGAATACACTGGATTATTATCCACCTTAATTGGTATTCTATCAGCTAAATATGATTTAGTAGCATTTTCTAAATAATTTTTATTTACAGCATCACAAGGTTCGTCAGGATCGGCTAAATTAATAACTTTTTTCATCTTAACATCGTAACAATCGTCTGTATTTGTTAAAGTAATCGAATTTGTTCTCATATATTTTACATTTACGGCATCATCATCCAATTCAGGATCGCCCACATTACATAATCGTTTATTACTTATATTAAAATTTCCGTCGTCAGTTAATTTAAATCCTTCTCCAGGCGGTCCACGCTGAACGTTGGAACTAGCCACTAGATCACCACTATAGTGTCCGAATTTATCGACACTCATTTTGAAAATATCGCTTCAAACGTTGCTGCATCTTCTTTTATTATACCGGCCTCCTGTAGCTCTTCAATAATTGATAATATTTCATTTTCATGACCCGAATGACCTGCACTTTGTGAAGCAATCAATAATTTTAATCTATCGCATAATTCATTTACATTATTCCAGTACACAAAAACTGGCTTACTGTTACTGAAATTTAACAAACCGCGACCTTCTGTATCACTATGCAATCGGCTACTTCTAACTTTTGATGTGGATGATTGTAAAAGCTTATTAATAATAGGCTTAATTATATTTTTATATTAGTAACTAGTACTGCTTTTAACTCTGTTTGTCTTTAAACTTAAATATGCCGCGGTTTCACTTATTATACGCGAATATTCGTCTAAATCTTCTTGAGAATATACATATGCATTGGGGTTTTTCATAAAAATAAGATCGTACAAACCAGGTGTACCTTTGTACATAACATTATTAATTGTAATAATATCACTTTCATCAGTCTTTAACGGGTATTTACCTAACATTAAAATATTATTATCTCCAAAATATGGACCAAAAACGTGATCAATATCATGATTACTGTCATCAAAAAATTTACGCATATAATGTCTTATTAACGGACCTTTAAACCATATATCGATAAAAGGTTCAATTGATTGTCGTCCTTCTGATGTTGACATTAATTCATCAACCGTGGGTAAGGTTTCATACGTTATTTCTTCTTCACGCGGTAATGGTAACGGCGTTTCGACTGTTCGTTTGTTCGATATCGGGATGTTTTCGGCCTCTTCTGAAAACCTTTTGTTTTGTAAACGCGACTGAATATCGTCCATTTCAACATCTAATTGTTGTTCTTCTTTTTTAATCAATGATGAATTTGTTTTCTCTTGTACTAACTTTTGTAACGGAGTGATAATAGGTTTCAACGATTTTTCTGCAAACTGTTCTTCATCAATAACATTTTGTGTTAGAGTCTGATGTTTCTTTCGAATATTTTTTCTTATTTTTTTAATTTCACTAACGAGCTTCTCTTGCTTGTCAAGGGAACGTGACTTCTTCGATGACATATTGATAAGTAATAAAAAAATTTCGATTACAAATTAGTAATATAGATATCAAAATCAAAACGATAACTACCGCCACAATTCATATCACTTTCTTTATCTATAACAAAAAAACCCTTTTTACGTCTTGTCCATGCTTTAGAACAAAGTTCTTTAAACATTTCAAATGTCATATCAGTATTAACATGATCTCTGTATATATGTTTTAAATTTAGTTCGTCTTGTTGAAAAATAATTATTAAATTCGCGTTATCACGAATTAAGTGTTTCGGAATTCGAACATACGTTTGACATATATAAATAACATTATTATTTTTATGTCTACATATTGTAAAATGATTTCTTATATTATCTTGTTGTTCACATGCTACATCATCAAATATAATAACTGAATTTTGTTCAGTATCATCAGGATGAATGACTTGATCATTTTCTGAAAATTTATAGTATTGTATTGATGGTATACCTGATAAAACTGTTTCTAAAAATTTGTACTTTGACTGATACAACGATTTTGAAAAAACATAAACGTTCTCAAAACATAAACCATTAGGACTGAACAAAAGATTAAGCATTAGGTTTGTTTTACCTGTATTACTGGGCCCAATGATAAGAGACCTGACATTATTTGGTAACAACTCGCTATGGACTCTTTCTTTTTTCTCCATAGATTTATCAAAATTACAAATACGTATTTTTTTTGTTTGTTGTACTATTTTCATGATTGAAAAAAAATAAATAATTCAAATGATTTGGTTTTTATCAATCCAACTGTTATGCGACTTATCGTATCCTAACCACTGAACAAGTAATTTATTACCTTTACGTTTTAATATTTTTTCAATTAAAAATATATTGTCGTATTTTGTTTTACTAATTTCTTGTTCGTAAAATCCGCCATCTAATACGGTTCCTGTATCATCTTTTAAAATATATGTTCTAGGTACTGTTTGTTTAATATTATGAATTGTAAATATTTCATTTGTCCAATTTGGTAAATAACCCTTAGTAAAAATTTGTTTGTATTTACTAATTCTCACTCTATCCCCAACTTTATATTTTGCAGGTTTCTTATTAACAGGTATTCGTTTTTTATTTATTTGTGTTAATACCCTTTTCTCATTATTTATATTAACATCTTTAGGTTTCATACTTATAGTTCTATGTACAGTATTATTATATTTTTTCAATAACTGAGGAAGTACTTCGATCCATGTATACTTTCCACTGGTAGTAAACCACTTCCACATATGGTTTTTTAAAGTACGATTAAAACGTTCAATAATAGAGGCTTTTTTATCTGAATAAGTTGAATAATGATTTATATTATAATGATTAAATAATTGCTGAATCGGTAAATTGTAAAATTCTTTTCCTTTATCAGTTTGCAAATGTTTCATTTTGTTTACATGTAATATAGGTCTTAGAGCTTTTACAATGTCGTGTGAGGTTTTTGATTTTAACGGAACTGCAAATGCAAATTTACTAAAACAATTTATCACTGTTAGTATATATTTATAACCTTTATTCAACTTTGAAAAAGAAATCATTTCTACAAGGTCAGCTTGATACAAATCGTGAATACCTTTTAGTTCGACATTGCGTGTAGGAAAATTCCTTCTCGCTTGTTTATGTAATTCACTACTTATCGCCTGTCTGATGCTCATTATTCAAAGTACAACAATTAATTAAAAACTGTTTACATCTATGACCTTAGTTATCAGAGATTACTTTGTATAGTACGACAACTAAAAAGGTTATCGGTATCTTATATTTAGGTAAAGACGAGTTGCACGACCGTCTGTTTATATTTACATTTTTACTAGGTCAGTGTGTTTCAAGGTCATGGTTTACTATAGAATGACAATCATTACAAATAAAATGTAATATATTTAGGTAAAGACGACGGTAAAAAAAAGAAAAAAAAAAAACACATCAACGAACTCGGAATGTTTATGTGTACGCGGGGCGTGTCAACAAACGCCGTCTGTTTATATTTACATTTTTGTTACTAGGTCAGTATGTTTCAAGGTCACGGTTTACTATAGAATAACACAAGGAGAAAAAAAACACGTCAACGAACTCGGAATGTCTATTGTGTACGCGGGGCGGGGGCGTGTCAACAAACGCCGTCTGTTTATATTTACATTTTATACTGTTTATATTTACATTTTTTAGGAATGTTTATGTGTACGCGGCGTCGCGCGCGCGTCTGTTTATATTTACATTTTTTACTGTTTATATTTACATTTTTTACTAGGGGGGGGGGGAGACAATAGCGAGTGTCCTAGCGCATACATGTATTGTGTCCCAGCGCATACATGCCTGTTTTTTTTGTCCTAGCGCATACATACATAGTGGGGTATTGTGTCCCAGCGCATACATGGCTGTTTTTTTTGTCCTGGCGCATACATACATAGTGGGTATTGTGTCCCAGCGCATACATGGCTGTTTTTTGAGTCCCAGCGCATACATACATATACTACTAGTGTCAGCTTCATGTGCGGTCTGTCTCCTTTATTCCGTACTTAGAATGCACACAATATTTGATGATGTACACTTGTCAACAAACGCGGCAGCCATCTTGCAGACTGCTTTTTCATACCTAATTTCTCGGTAAGAATGTCATGTACCCGTTCATCTGAGATGCCCACAGGCTTAACAATTTCAGACACCTTCAAACGGCGATCTTTCAAAACAATATCGTGCACTTTATTGATGATTTCTGGTGTAGCGGCACTTTTCGTATGCCCAGTACGCGGGTCACCTTCCAAACTTGCACGTCCACGTTTAAATTCAGTAGCCCATTTTTTCACTGTAGTAAATAAAGGTCTAGAATTACCCAACACATTCTTTATCTCATTAAAAATTTCTTTTGGCGTTTAACCTTACTTAACAAAAAATTTGATATTCAGTTTTGTCCATGTTCAGCGTTGCTGTGAGATAACCTTATTTATACAGCTGTTTCTCCACAACAATGATTTGACCCGACTTGACGCTTCACAGCTGTTCGTGGGACGAACGTGCCCCAAGATGCGGTAAAAAAACAGAAACGCCAAACATTCGTTTATACGGTAGGCCGCGAAATTTTCAAATCACCCTCGTATTCATATAGAGAGGAATAAACGACGCCTACAATTTAAAATAACCTTTTCAAACATATTCAAAAAATTGCCAGACTGTCTAAAATCTTGCTTAAAAACGTAGTATTTTAGAAATATAAAGACAAGTGCTAATAAATTCAATAGCAAAGGAAAAAGATTTTAAAGAAGAGAAATATGATTATATTTGGCAGTGATTGCCAATTAAATAAACAAGACAATTTGAGGCGACTAAAGAGATTTCTCAAAGGTGCCTTGAAGGGACGGATGATGAAAAACTAGGAAATCGGATTAAACTTTAAACAAAGTTACTAACAAAGTCAAAGCAAGAACATGGCTTAATTAGCCTATAGGCCTACTTAATTTTTTTCAACTTTTTTAACAATGAATCCGGTTTTTTGCTTTGAATAAAAACAGATTTATCCGAGATATTGTGAAATCTCTTATTTTAGAGACCGTAATTACGAAATAGCCTTCTACGAATGTTGCAAGTAAGCTTTTAATTTGGCTGTTTCTTATAATTTTTATCCATTATTTTCAATATAAGAAAATGATATAGAAGAAATTATTTTATAAGAAATCATTTCACTTGCAGAAGAAACACATTGAATAACATCACAACATTTTATAATTTTTAAGTATATTAAAACCGTAGTAATACAATAAAATTTACGTAAGCTTATTATACGTTTCCTTTCATTACTTAAAAATACATCCACGTGTTGTTTTCACACTTAAGATTTTATGTACGATTGTCTGTATTTATTGGACGCGATTAATGCAAAAACAGTTACAGAAATATTGTTACAACGGTCTACTTGGTCGTCGATGGCACAGCGGAAAACAAAGTACAAGACACCAATTAAGTCACTAATCACCAGTTTTAATTATCACAGTTAAACGGTTTGTAATAATTACAAATAAAAAAAAATTGTTCACACGAAATAATAATGTCAACTAATATAAAACACAATTGTCCCGCACGGTTATAAAACACATAACACTTGGCCACAATAAATCGCCACTCAAACGCACTGTGTAATCGCCGACAATAATTCGCAACTCAAACTGAAACTGAGCATCGCTGATTATTTGTTTTTATACCCCGCCGAAAATCCAGAAACATCCATACTACGCATTAACTCTACACTAGGACGCAATTGATTGCGGCCTTGACACAGTGCGCGCGGCTGGCGGCGTCTAGAAAAGACTCGCGAATGCATGTTGAAATCACGTACGCACACACATTACAGCCAGATTCCTCTGGAACATTTGAGAAACACGTATGTTGTTCTGTAATGTCGTAACATTGTTATTTCCGCATACAACAGACGTTTCGGCCCCACCATTGGAGGCCATCTTCAGTATTACGACTTGAGACAAGCAACAGTACTGTGGAAACTGGTGAAGAGCGTACCAGTTGCTTGTACTGTGGAAACTGGTGAAGAGCGCACCAGTCAAAATAACATTAACAGGGATGTTACCGACCGTGAAAGCATAAGGTAGCAACGTAAACAGATTTGGTAACCAACAGCGGTTGTTAGACAACCCGGACTCCTAGCAAAATGTAACATGTTACATGCTAAAAAGAAACACAGTATGGTCGACATACTGACGTCGGTGTAATTTTGTCAACACTTTGGCCACTTTTCAGTATTCTACAAGAAAGTAAAGAAGACGAGTCAGGTTTTAGTAAAAGATGAAACAGATGTAAGGAAGCATCATAGAACATGTAAAAGTGTATATATATATTTTTAATATTAGTAATGAACAAGAGAGATATTAGAAATGAACATGGTCGAAAAATCTATAGAGAGATAAAATATGAAGTGTTATATGTGGCAAGTGTGTATTACAAGGCTCAAACAAACATGGGCTGCAATTACAAATGTTTTAAACAAAAATTAAAATTTTTATTCATGAAGATTACAATGGAGGAATATTAAACGAGATGGAAACGCGTGTTGGCTGGGTGCCGTAAGGGAGACTCCCACGAATGATTCTATATTATTCATTAAAAGGTAAGAGGTTTTTGAGACCCCTCGTAAGAGATGACTTGAGATCTCGAAACAGGTGACGCCTTAGCCTAACCTTTTAGAGAACAATAAAATGAAGACAAAAAAGAAGAAGAAGAAGAAGAAGAAGAAGAAGAAGAAGAAGAAGAAGAAGAAGAAGATGAAGAAGGAGGATGAGGAGGAGGAGGAGGAGGAGGAGGAGGAAAAGGAGGAGGAGTAGGGGAGAAAGATGCGGAGGAGGAGGGGAAGAGAAGAATAAGAATATGAATAAAAAGAAGAAGGAGGAGAAGAAAAGGAGGACAAGAAGAAGTATATTTCTCAGTAAAATGTCCTGACCTGTTGCTTTCTTTTATCTTTGATATATTTTTAAAGTAAAAATACACTACCAACACTTCAGTGAAAGTGTCTTCAACACCAAACAGTTCTGATAAATTTATAAGATTCAGTGAGTCACGAAGAATCACAAAACTGTTAATAAATAAAAAGTTTTTCGAATTTTCTGAAAGTTTTCAAGACAAAGAAGTTGTTCAATAAAAGTATTCTACTTTTTTCTGCACTCAACTACAGTGGCCACAGTAAAACACAAAATGTCGCCAACCTTTTTGTTCCTAAAGTTTTGTAGTTTTGTACTTCCTTATGCCTCTGTGTGTGTGTGTGTGTGTGTGGGTTTAGACAGGGCGATAGGCTAGTGTGCATGATATGACGTAGTAATTGTAAGGAATTGTCTACTACAACAAGTCAGCGATTATTTTAGTCGACTACTTGTAAACAAAAGAACTGTTCCTTACGTACACATCGGCGGTTACAACGAGCTCTCAAAATATGGAAAACAGTGTATTATCTGAATAAAGGTACGAGAGACTGTTATGTAATTGTTTAAGCCAACACAAATTTACTGGTTAGAGGGAAATAGTCATTATACGAGTTAATTCTTAAGTTTCTTTGTTCTTCTCAATATAGCTACAAATAAACAAATTTAAATATATTTTAAGTAAATTTAATAGAACGTAATGTTTAGGTTGAGGGCTGTTTAAAAATTAACCACCGATTTCCAGCTAACGAAAAACTAAAATCTGGAAAATATTTTGTCATATACAAAAGTTATACACACATCTACATTACATTTTTATCACCCACCCACTTATTAAAGGCACTTATTATATCGGGACACCAGTTTTTACAGTCCTTTGTTGATGAACGCTGCTGGCAAAGAACTCGGCCAAGTGCTGACGTCACTAGTGAGTGACATCATCATTGGTGTCAAAGAGATCGGTAGCCAGCCAGGGCATCGGGTAGGTGACACGATGGCATGCCTGCCCGAATTTAGACCAGAGCTGCTATGGTCTCGATTCGGATCGGACAGTAGAGCGTCCGAGCGTCGAAGAAGACGCAAACCAAGAGTTAAAGGAAAGCGAGTGTGGCCCACCAAAGTCCAGAGGATCACAGAAGCGGCTGCTAGGGTTCATATGTGTACTGGCGCGAGAAGTACGACAGCTACACAGCTCCAGGGACTGCGCAATGCCTCGTTCTCGTTCGCAATGCGCTACTAGGGGTAAGGGCGCATCCTTTCCCATTTGCACGATCCCACAAGCCCCTGCAGCGCTGGATGGTTTTGCCTTTTCATCTACCGAAAACTTCGTACAAAGCTTCCAGAATTTAGGGGCACAGTGCGGAACATACCCAGATTCACGAATACCATTAGACTAGCATCTGACAGTGGCGGGAGTAGCACTGACAGTCTCCGTCGGTCACTATTCCAACAGAAACAAACAAAATGGACAGTTACTGCGCATGAGCCGTGATCATACAACTAATACTGACTAGCGGAGGTTAAGTTTAGAATCCCTGCGTGTGTTCGTGAAACTTTATCAGTGACAAGACTTATCACTTAGCGTTTTGGAGCTGATAACAAGAATACATTAGGCGACATTTTCAGCGGGAAAGTTTCACACACACTACAAAGGCTATTGCTTATGTACTGGTCGACTAACATAGGTGGTAGACTGTCTCTGCTCAGTAACAAACGACTTCGTTTCCTCTGTTTCTAAGTGTTTAAACTTTGTAATTGTTTATCAGCTGTACGCGGTGTACCGCCGCAATGCGGCACGCGCGGATGACGTCACGCGCTTATCAAACGCTGCAGCCGGTCCTCACCGCCGGCTACAGGCAAGTTTAGTTTAGTTTCTAACAAGGCTCCGAGCGCATCTCTCGTTAAACACTTCTCTTCCAGCCGCGGCTACTGGATATTTTTTAATATGCATTCATAAGATTCTATTTAATTCAAGTTACCTGCGTCCATCTACAATGGACCACGATTTCATTCAAAATTAATTTTCGGGCGTTATTGCCTCAAATGCATCCGCACGTGCCGATCATAACGAATAATTAAAATTATCAATAAACGCATGTTCAATATTCGCAATACAGTCCACTTCTTTCTAATGCAATCCAGCCTTTCCTGCTTAGCGTCTTTGGAATAACTCGCGATTATTCAAGAGCTTCCAAACCGCAACATTTTTGGTCCTCCGGGCCGGATTTCATATTTTTGGCCCAAAAACGAAAACGTTTTTGGTCACCACGGGACGGATTGCTCATGTTTGGGTCCACAAGCGACAGCATTTCTTTATACGCATCATTTCTGGACCAACCGATCTGAATTTAATCACGCCCTACGGGCATCATTCTCGTCCTGAGCGACACCATTGTTGTGAATCACGTCGCAGTCATCTCGACAAGATTCGGCCAAGCAGTAGACCAGAGACGACGGGACAAAGCAGGACAGCATTTGCGAGGTCATCAAAAAAGATTCCACAGCTTTAATCAATGGAGGGTACAACATGAGGCGTCATCTGACCAGCAGAGACAGGAGGTGTAACAGCTCCAAACGGGATCGAAGCCAGCTTCATCACGAATGGATCGACGGCCACGTGACTATAAACTTTACTTATATTTGATGTTTAATAATATTTCACTTTAGTGGTTATTTCTTAGCACATTTGTATAAACAAACACCGTCATTACACAATACAAATTAATAAATGGTTGGCAGCTCATTATCAGTTAAAACTTTAAAGATAAAGATATACTTTGTTACCATTTAGATTCATAATTTCAATAATTTAATTGCCAACAAAGCTTGATTAGTTAGAGAGAGTAAGTTTATGTTCTAAACAGCGATCGCTAGCTACCGAAACGTATTCAAATTCATTCAAAATTAAGTTTGTGGTTCACATGCTCTATGCTCAATTTCTTTCTAAATATTTTTCCTTTTTTCTCTTAAATTGTAATAATGGCCGATGTAAGGGCTCTAATAAAAAAACGAGGCACAATTAAAGCCTCAATATCCCGAGTAAATACTTTCGCGGATAACTTCGATTTGTTAACCAGCGATCCTCATGCGCTGAAAATAAAACTGCGTCATTTGATGGAATTATCCACCAAATATGATGAGATACAGTCACAAATCGAAGCTGAGGAAGCGGACGTTGCTTTAACGAGTGATAGAGTACAAACTGAGGACGATCTCTGTAATATAGAATGTAAATTGCAACACCTGCTGGAGCAAGCTGAGCATATGAATCAAAAACCAGTAATTAATGCTGAAAGTAAACAGTCTAAAACACCCCCCATTCAATTGGAACCAATAAAATTACCACGGTTTGCGGGTAGTATTGTCGAGTGGCAACATTATTACCATATTTTTCTCGAATTAATTCACGTCAGAACAGATCTGACGGATATACAGAAACTTCACTATTTGCACTCGTCATTACATGGCGAGGCTCTTAACGTAATAAAATCGTTGCCAATCACTCATGAGAATTACGTGGTGGCTATCGATCTGTTGAGGAATAGATATGACAGTAAGCTAATTGTTTCCGCCCATCACGTATGGAATGTCCTGGACGTACCATTAGTTCAACAAGAATCCCAAGTTAGCATATCGAAATTTATTGATGAAATCTATGCCAATATAAACGCTTTAAATAATGTCAAACTGCCAGTCAACACGTTCGAAATTATTGTCGTAAATTATTTAGCCAAAAAACTTGACAATTACACTTTACGTTTGTGGAAAGAGAGTTTGTCGGAGCATAAGTTCCCTGATTTTAATAATTTTATAAATTTTCTAAATTCACGAAGAAAATTACTGCAAAATCTCGATAACGCGACTAGCCCAACGAGCAGGTTGAACAAAAGCGATAAGTCTCCTTATCGCGAGGCAGTTAAACAGATAAGCACTCCAAAGGGCGCATTCCACTCACATATTAGAAACAATTTATGCAGGCTGTGTAACGGTGGTCATAGACTTAGCGACTGCCTACAATTTACATCGCTGTCTATCCCTGACAGAAAAGACGTGTTAATAAAAAACAAACTTTGCCTAAACTGCCTCCGTTCGGGACACGAGAGCTCAAAGTGTCCCTCAAAATTCTCATGCAAAAAATGTTCTAGGCGTCACCACACCACGATTCATGTCCCCAACAGGGACGCAACTTCTGTTAACAACCAATGTTCACTGAAATCACAGACCAATAAATCGGTATTGTTATCTACCGCCGTCTGTATGACCTCCAATAAGGTCGGCAAAAAATTTCCCGTTAGGATATTACTGGATTCCGGTTCTCAAGCGAACTTTTGCACAATGGATTTCGCCCGCAGAATGGGCCTCTAATTGGTTTAATCGCAACTGCCCATCACGGGTATAAACAACTCGCTTTCCCAGGCTGACTTCAGTAGTAATGTAAGACTACATTCACGCTATAAACCCTTCACGTTAAACGTACATTGTGCCGTATTACCCAGTATAACTAATAATTTACCGGCGGAGTCGTTCAATCTTGCCTCTTTGAATTTACCCAAGCGCATATTCTTGGCGGATCCTCACCTACATTGCTCGGCGCAAGTAGATATATTAATCGGCGCTCAATATTTTCTCCAACTAATTGAACCTATGAAATTTACACGCGGACCACACTTTCCTATAATTCAGGAAACCAAATTAGGATTTATTTTGGCCGGTGACTTACCCTTCAACGTCGATATAACTAAAACAGTTTCCTCCTTTATGGTCTGTAAGGATGATAATCAAATTTCCTCGCAACTAAAAGAATTTTGGAAGTTGGAGGAGATCTCTAGTCGCGAAGCCCGATCTGAGGACTCGCCGTGTGAAAAACATTTCGTGAAAACCACTAGCCGTAACCGCGATGGGAGATTCGTGGTATCCCTGCCCCGCAGATCTGATAAATTTCATTTGGGAGATTCTCTCCGCGGAGCCATCCGCAGATTCCAATCGTTAGAGTTCAAGTTCAAGCAGAACCCTATCCTTTATAAGGATTATAGCGAGTTCATGAGTGACTATCTGAAACTTGGCCACATGTCGCCGCTTAATGAATACGATCTGTCGCTTGACAGGTCAGAGATCTTTTATCTGCCCCATCACGCAGTCTTCAAGGACTCTAGCTTAACCACTAAATTGCGCGTGGTATTTGACGCCTCCGCTAAAACCACAAATAATTTGTTCCTTAACGATACTTTAATGGTAGGTCCTACGATCCAGCAGGATCTGTTTTCGATAATGGTTCGGTTCCGTACCCACCGATACGTACTTATTGCGGACATAGAAAAGATGTGTCGCCAGATCATTGTTAATCCCAAGGATTCAAACCTGCAACGCATCGTTTGGCGTGATGCGCCGCACAAGGAATTGCGACATTACGCGTTAAGGACGGTTACATACGGCACTGCTAGTGCCTCCTTCCTTGCTACACGTTGTCTGGCTCAGATAGCCTACGAAAATGAACCCGACTACCCAACTGCTAAGGCCATAGCAAATGACTTTTACGTAGACGATCTCATAACGGGTTCGGATGATCCCGTTATTGCCTCAAATGCATCCGCACGTGCCGATCATAACGAATAATTAAAATTGTCAATAAACGCATGTTCAATTCTGAAAAATTCTTGTTTCTTGACACCGATTTTTATTACAACTTTCACTTCTATAGTAGACTACTCGAGTCTATATTTTGTCTTTTTCATACGATCGTCATATTTCTGTGCTTCGCAACGGTATGCCAATTAGAAAATGTAGCATAGTCAGCGTAACTGGCTCTATTTTAATGAAACTATCAACATATTGGCTCTAATAACATATACCAATAAATCTTCTATTCTGTTGTATTCATTGTTCATAACCTAAGGATACCATACATATATGATTAATAATAAAGTTTTAATTACTCATATTATTAATTTCGATCGATTTCGGTCATAGACCATCGTCAGGACATATATACACTGCGCACTCGCTGTCACAATGTTGTAAAACAGTTACTATTTACAAAAAACGAATTCGTAAACACTGATCGTGAAACATACGTTTGTGTCCAAAGTTTCCCGAGAACTGATTTTGTTGCGGAGTGTTTATGTTTACATTCAGATCTATATATTATATCATGTGATTACTGTATGTTGATTTTTATTTTGCCGCAATATCTCAAATGTGATACGATTTTTGAAGTCCGTCATGATGTTTAATAGATTTTCGTGGCCCTCTTCTACTGAACATTTTTGTAAATACTATCTGTTTTACAATATTGTGACCGCGATTGCACAGTGTATATGTCCTGACTATGGTCTATGATCGAATTCAATCGAAAATAAGGATGTAATTAAAACATTATTATAAATTATATGCAGTGGCGTATGCTGAGTTCAAGACCTGGGCTAACTCACCTTAGAATTGAAGAAAATGCATTGGAGGGGGTCCCCCTCGTTCACATTTCAAGCTTTTTGAAGTGATGTGATTTTGTGACACCATGCCAATGCATTCTAACTTATATAATAATGACTGATACTTCAACAATAATTATGAAATGGCATCATTAGAAAGACAAAAGCAAGCAAAGAACTTCAATACTTCATTTATTTATTTATTTATAGCATACATTTGTTCCGCCGAAGCCACTAGGGCCGGACGGCGGTAGTGAAAAAATAAAAGATTACAAAAGATTACAAAAAGCAAGAACTATATCATTACATCATGAGGAAATAATATATAATTATACTGAAGAAAGTTTGACTTATCTGTTAGTGTAAACCATCAATTAAATAGTTCCTATTGGTAATGGCAGAGTTTACATTGTATAGATAGGTGTAAAAGATAGATATGAATATATAATACATAATAATATAGCACACAGGGCGCATAGAGTACTTCCATTAGAAACACAGTGAGCTTATGAAAACAAAATATGATATAGAAATATGAGGAAAAACAACGAAAGTTAAATACCTGGTCAGTGATGTCAACAATCCACACAGCCACAATACACAATACAGTCCCAGCATTAACGTAAATAGAGTTAAACCGCGTGGGTTTAAACTATGTCCGTATTTGTTTACAAGTCGCTACTACGAAACAGAAGTAAACACGTGAGGGAAACACCATTCTTCTCTCCTTTTGTGTGAATTTCAGGATTACACTTTCATAAAATGTTTCTTCTGACCACTTTTTCATATTAAGAAGAATGTTTTTCTCAATAGATATAATAGCCAAGTTGCTTAACCGGACTTGTCCTTGTGTGGCTCTGAGGTAAGTCTTAATCCTCTTTAGAGAGGAGAAACTTCTTTCAACAGTTGCAGTTGTAGATGGAAATGTCAATGTTAATTCTGCTAGTTTGTACACTTCACTAAACACTATGTCCAAATTATTGAGTTTCATATTAATAGTAATCTCATTCACTGATTTTTCTTATACTCATCTAGAGTATAAAGCACATTAGTTCATTTTTGAGGCGAACAATGTCAAAGTATGAACTATATGGTTCTTTAAGTTCTGTCATCAGATTTTGTGGGAAACTTTTACAAAATGTATCAAAATTGTTTGAATCCAATAAAGACAGGAATTTAAGATCCTTTTGGGACTCAAACCTGAATTTTATCTGGGACATCACTGTGTCCAGAATTTCGTTAAAAATACGCTGCCATTTGGAACGGTCATCATTTCTCTGTCTTTTGTGTCTTGGTTCATATTCTTTATCTTCATATTCAGAATTACTTGTAGCTTCTGTCCATACAAGATCAAAATCCTCATCTCTAATTTTCTGCAGAGTATCATATAAATCATTGACTTTGTTCATGCAGTAAGAAATGTCCAAATATTTTTTTTGCATTATGTCAAACAGAACATCAGAAATTGCAAATATTTTGCTGAAATTAAGAAGAAGTAATCTAGTGTCGAATTTACGTAAAAAACAAACAAAGCCTGAAGTAGTATTCACTTCTTCACCTGTCCAGTCACCGGGTTCATCTTCTATTGATGAAAAGAACATGATAAGAGGCCTTCTATATTCTTTGACAGTATTTACAAGCCTTGATGAGAAATTCCACCTTGTTGGTGCCACTCTCGGTAGTTTCTTCTCCATAAAGTTTTTTAGAGTAGTTGTGCGGACTGTAGAACGTGAAAAAAAGCTAGGTATTCCTGATAAAGTGACGAAAAACCGTTTACGTTTTGCTACAAAATTTGTAGACTTTGACAAAACCAAATTCAGCCTGTGACTACAGCAATGAATAAAAGTTGCTGATGTGTACTTATTTTTCACCAAGGTTTGAAGTCCAGACACATGACCGGCCATAACAGCTGCTCCATCGAAAGTTTGGGCTATAAGTTTTTTTGAACATTCTAAATCATCCACAACCTTGGTGACATGTTGGAACAATCCTTGTGCAGTTCGGTCTAAACTGACGTCAGTGAAGTGCAAAAATCGTTCCTGACAGTTTCCTTCATTATCGACAAATCGTAAAACTCTTGATAATTGACTTTTATTGGTTACGTCAGTTGTCTCGTCAAGTAATATTGCAACGAATGTTGCATTAGATATTTCTGATTTGATTTTGTCTGTAATTACGCTACCTACTGCGTCAATTAAATCATTTTGTATTACCGGTGACGTTCCTCTAAAAATTGTTGCGGTTTTTAAATGGTTCGCTATTGTTTGCTCATACGTTGATAAAAATTCCAAAAGTTCTATGTACATGCCTTTATTTGTTGAATCGCTAGACTCATTGTGGCCCCTAAATGGACATTCTTTTTCATTATGTAGACTGGCAGCAATCTTCTTCTATAAATTAAGGGAATGATCGATTCTTTGAAAACCGAATGTCTCTAACGTATTGAATGCTCGTATATGACTAAGTGATTTTTGATGTTAATCACAAGCCGTTACCAAATAATTTAAATTATTAAATCCTCTCTTATTCCAAGGACTTGTATCGGTGCAAAAAAGCAAACACGCCCAGCAGTACAATTTATTAGCTGTACTCGATCCAGTTAACCAAGGGTATTTTTTGTAGTTGCCCTCACTAAAACATCTAGTATACGCTCTGTTCTTTTCTTTATGTTCACTTTTAAGTACTAGAAGGGATGGCTGAGGCCTACCTATCTTTACAATTTGAAGCTTATCCTCATACGGAAGCTGAGCAAATTGTGTCTTTGTCAATAGTTTATTAACTATATCACTCATCTTAATTTATTATTCAAACCGCACAGCACAAAATATCATTCACAAAATTATAACTAATTTTAAAATGAACCACTGCTTTGCGTGTCACACGGCCTACTGTCTCACACTGTTGGCTAGCTCTCCAAGGAGCGAAGCCTAGCCTACGATAAACGTCATTGCCCCCACCAAGTCCCTCGCCGTTGTCATAGCAACGCCATTGAATCGTGACGAGAAAAGGCTTCGCAAGTTACTTGCGAAGCCTGAGTAAAGCAAGTTGAAGCGATTCAGGCGCCGTTATATGCGAAGTTGTATTGTCTGTAATTAGTAATTACGTTACTATGAAACAGAAGTAAACACGTGAGGGAAACACGTCTGACTTCGATAAAATGAACAATTTTATGCAAATTCCTAATAGATTTTTTTGTGCTTTAATCTTTGGGCTTCGCAGCTAGCCTAGCTAGCCTAGAATATACGCCCCTGATTATATGTATGGTGTCTTTAGGTTATGAACAATAAATACACTACAATAGAAGATTGAGATTATATTTACCATTAGTAAGCAATAAGTGTGTGTATATTATAAATACATTATACACTATCATTAGTATACCAATGACCATGAATTTGACGGTATCGTGGTCTCTCTCTCTCTCTCTGTCACAGACAAATAAAGATAACAACGGTAGAGCAGGCGCTTACGTTATTGCGTCTCCTAAAAACGTATCCTACTGCCATTCAAATAACGACAGCGGTTTTCTACAAAATCTTTTTTTTTTTTAATAAAATTATTCTTCGTATCCTGTATTTTCATGTTTTTGAAAAAGTCTAAACTAAATAAAGTTCAAGTATATCTCTTTTTACTGTGCATTCTATACGTTTTCATACTGCGTTTACTTTAATTATTATTTAACTTTTCTCTCTTGTGCAAATATTGGTACCGTCTATCTCTGAGCAGAATACAAACTACTTAGAATCTGAAACGGAACGTAAACACACGGAAGTACCGACGAAGCTGTAACATGATTTAGACTGTCTATTGTGTCTTCAGTAAGTTGGTAGATTTTAGGAAATAAGCTTAGCTATACAGTTTTGTGCATAGAGGATACGTCTTTGGATGCAGTTTATAAGTTCAGATATCCGGGTAACGTGATGCTTAATGAAGGGTCTATAAAACGACAATACATGACAGGATACAAATAGAAAATAGGCCATATTATGCCAACAGCAGAATATTGAGAAGCAAAGTCGTTAGTCGTAACACAAAAATAAAATATCTCAGACCGGTTGTTACTTATGGAGGCGGGACACTGGCACTGGGAAAAAAGAAACAAGAAACGCTAAAAAGGTTTGTATGAAAGATTGTAAGACGTGTTTATGGCCCGGTTAAAGAAGATGGAGTATAAGAAATAAGCAGGAGATAGCTACTGAATCATGAGGATATTGTAAGATTTATAAAGGTTTAACGAATACAGTGGCTAGGTCACCTAGAGCGGATGGATGATCAGCGTATGGAAAGAAAATGGTGAGGGCACAGGTGAATAAAAGCAGAAAGAGGGGTCGACATAGGATAAAGTGTCGACGATGATGATGATGTGCTGGAAGATCTCAGAAGAATGGATATGAGTGGTTATGCTGAGATGGAAACGGGTAGGAGACAATGGAGAAAATAAATGTTGGAAGCCAGGGTTCACCTAGGGCTGTAGAGCTAATTCTACAGTAGAATTATTGTAGTAAATGAGTGATTGTATTATAAGAATTGTGAGTATTAATTTCTTTTGGTTTGAATAATTTATTCTACTATTTTGAGGTTTCTATCTACGAAAACCTCTTGTATTAATATTTTTCTTTTACACGACTAATTCGTTTACACACCATAAAATTAAAATCATCATCAGGAAACGTAGAAATGTTACATGAAAAGTATGCTTTTAAATCTGTGTTCGGTATTTTTGGCAGGTTAAAGTAACACGATTTTGTCAGCAACAGAGTAAGGCGCAGAAATGAAATTCCGCGTATTATCAACAAAAGATTTTCTGCCGATATGGGTTTGCAACGGAATTTATTTCTGAAATATTTAAGCCGTTCTTGGATCCTACAACGAAATATTTACGGATTTTTCGTCAGATCGCGTCCGCTCCTTCTGTCGCTTTGCTCAATACAGCGTTTTTTCTTCATAATTTAGATGCTCAGAGGCCTGTGGTATTTGTGTACTGTTGTTACATTATTCTCTTTGTGAACCAGGCTAATAAATTCTCTGTGTCGGTGTCGAACACAGGTGCACGCACACACTCGCACGCACGCTAAAGTTAACTGCAGGAGTGTGTCGTATAAGCATTTTGTTAAAGAAAAATCAAAAACTTTACGTTTCACATAAATGTTTATTCACTTTTTTTAGCCAAAACTAAAACCAAAATCTTTCACATCGAATGGGCTTGAAGATAGAATTCAAGTATGTTGCTAATGAAATTCTATTGCGATGCCGAAGCTGTAGAAGTAAGCAACCCTGTCTTATCACATGCCATTTGTTTTCGTGATGTTATCGGAAAATTCTTCAGTAAGTCATTTTTTGACACATACAGAATATTTATCCAAATTTAAGTAGGATCGTTGAACACTAATTTTGGAGAGATGAAACTTGAAAAACAGTATTACGACTAAATAGTCTCATGGATTATAGGCTATACAGAAAACAAACTAAGGTCAATATCTATGATGTTATAAGTTGAATATTTTATCTTATGGGACAGAAATCTGGCGACATGCCAGAAGAGTTGAAAGAAACATTGTAGCAACCATGACGGTGCGAAGTATATCAAGGCAAACAAAATATCCAGTGAATAGTTAGACAAAAGATGGGAGTGACAAGAACAATGATGAAGAACACAAAATAACAACTTAGGACGGTGAAGTAAGTTTTGTAAGTGCCTATCTGTACAACAACAAAAGGGTTAAATGTCAGCAACAGAACACAATTCCCATTTATAAACTTGTGGAGCTGCATGATATTTTAACTCCATTTGTTATTATCGTGATATACAGTAAAAATAATAATTTAATTGAAACTAAACATGGAAAAATATAAGGTAAAGGTTAATACTTTTGAAATCAACGTCGAAATACATGTACATTACCAAATCTTTTCTTACCGATAAGGGCTGCTAGAATGGTAAATCAAACATTGGTTATTACATTTTGTAAAATTTTATTTAGTACTATTTAAAGACAATGGGATTGAGGGAATTCGGAGAAGTAGTAGGCCTACCTTTGTATCGGGTTGACTGGGCACTGATCCTCACAAGTTCCCACGGTTGGATGAAATGATGTTAGCTGCCAAAGAAGCCGTTAGCCTCTCTCCACCCAAGACCCAAGATCAAAGGCTAGGGGAAGGCAAGTCTGAACACAAGTTACGGGCAAGTCATGGCCCGTAAGGGGGCAGCCCCTCCACATGACATACCCGTGTATATAGGCTGGTACCCTATAATGGGGAATTAATTTAATTCGCTCGTATCTTTCAAAGAACACAGCCGGACGGAGATACAAACCTATAGGACACAGGTGTGTGGGTAGACCCAGGAAGAGATAGCTGGAGGAGCTTTGAAGGCGGAACAGGCAGCCCCTTGCCTATGTCGTGTTGTGATGATGATGATGATGATTTAAAATTTATATAAAAACAAAGTCAAGTTGCGCCACGAACATAAAAAGTGCGTCAAAAATTCCTGGTGACACATATTGTTTGAATAGAGAGGGTTCGAAAATTAAAGTATCTAGGAAAAATAATTCAAGAGATTGGGTTAGAAAAATCTGCTATAGAAGAAAGGATTCATAAGATGGAAAGGGCATATGGTATAACTAAAGATATTTATAATAAAAAGTGCATATCTAAAAATGCGAAAATAAGGCATTACAGTACAGTAGTGAAGCCAGAATGTCCATATGCAAGTGAATGTCTAGCATTGAATTATAATTTAGACAAACTAGAAATATTGGAAGACGAATTATTAGGAAAATATTATGCCCACAAAAAACTTCAGAAGGTTGGAAATTAAGAAGTATTGATGAAATATATCAAAGTATAGAAAATATACTACAGGGACGTCATCCCTACAGGGATGGAGTTCCCTACAGTACAATGAAGTACATCTAGCGTTTATCGACCGTAGAAAAGCATATGATACAGTACCCAGACAAGAAATGTTTAAAGCTCTATCACCATTGAAAATACCGAAAGTCCTGACGCAAGCGGTAAAAAATCTATATAAAAACAACAACGTACAAATTAAAGTAGGTAACAAAATTGTCTGTAGGTTTAAAACATCCAAAGGGTTATTGCAAGGCTGCCCAACATCGCCCACGCTGTTTAAGATATTTTTAGAATATGCATTAACTATGTGGAAACAGAAATGCCATGGAATGGGAATACCGATACGAAATGAACACCTGTACACACTATGCTTCGCCGATGACCAGGTAGTTATAGCTCAGGATGAAGAAGATCGAAGCTACATGGTCAGAAGGCTGAATTAAGAACACACAAAGATAGGATTGGAAATAAACATAAAAAAGACTGAATACATGGCAATGAGAGATGAGGAAACAACAGATTTAGAAGTAGACGAAAATGTTAAAATTAGAGGAACAGACAAATTCAAGTACCTAGGATTTACACTGAGTAAGCAAGGCACAACGGAAGAGGAAATAAAATGTAGATTAGGGCAGACTAGAACAGGGATTAGATAATCACACAGTGTTATATGGGACAAAAATATTAGAAAAAGGACAAAAAAATGATATATCAGACCATAGTCCAAAGCATTATGACGTATGCAGCGGAAGTATAGGTTATTAACAAAAAGAATGAAAGAAAGATTCTTGCAACGGAGATGGAATATTGGAGGAGGTGCTGTGGAATAACGAGAGCAGACCGAATAACAAACGAGGAGATCAAAAGAAGAATGGAAACGGAAAGAAGTGTAATTAACTACATCGAAGAAAAAAGATTGATGTTGTACGGTCATGTCCGGAGAGCCCAAAATAGGTGGATCAACAAAGTGATGGAATGGAGTCCATTAGGAAGGAGAAAAAGGGGAAGACCGAGAAGATCTTGGAGGGACGAAGTGGTTGAATCTATAATCTATGAATCTATGCAACGTATAGGACTTGAGGAAGGATAATGGGAACATCGGGAGAATTGGAAAGCCAGGTTGAAGGAAGGGAGACGGCACTAGCTGTAGCAAACCTATTATATATATATATATATATATATATATATATATATATATATATATTGTAGCATGACAGATTATTCACATTGTTCTGAATGAAAACATGATCATAAATAAAGTAAAAATAAAATGAAATCAAAGAAAACTAATATAAAAATTAATTAAGTACCACAGTAAAGTGCAATCATAGTTTGAAGAAATAAAAACAAGTTAAAACCAACTATGCAATATATGATAAGTTATAAAAAATAAAACAAAAAACCAAGATAAAGTAAGGAAATACCCAGGTAGGATAGGAGTAAGTAAGGAAATGCCCAGAACAAACCGACATCCATAATAAAAGGACTGCTTTTGGAAGAAACCAAGTAATAAAAATATAAAACCCCGAAAGAGATTAAATGTCCCTAAAAAAGTATAAGACTATAAAGGAATAATCATGTAAAGTATGTATAAGTAAAGTGCCTAAAGGTACAAGTGAAAGGGTACCAGTGCAAGTTATTTTTGTAATGAAAAAATAAACAAATCTTAATGATCCCCTGTAACTGAGATTCTTGATCTTATAAGACTAATTAAAAAAAACAAATAGAGATAAGATCAACGAATAACAGTGGACCAGTGCAAGTAATTTTAATATGAAAATATACTAAAAATGATCCCAAATGAGTGCTATTTTTATCTCACAATATTAGGTAATATGACTATAAATGTGATGAGATAATACAATAAGTAGTGCAGTGATCAAGGGTACATCCCTAAAATAAAACAAAAACAGCAAGGACTGCATGAAACTTAATTTTAAGGGATAATTTAAGTAATGAAAAAACACATGTGTTGTGTTTATATTAATAGTTCATTGAAAGCTGGAATGTCTGCAATTGAGTACAATTCTTTTGTTATAAAATATTTGTTATGTGTTAATGGTATTAATCAATACTAAATGTTAATGTAGTTAAGTAAGCGAATTTTAATTAAGATTGTATAAGAATAAAATGTCAGAAGGGGTATTAGCAAGCTGTAATAATAATAAACATTGTATGTGGACACAGGTAAAATGTAGGCCAAATGGTAAATCTCAACAACCTTATAATTAATAAATAAGTTAAATAAATTAATTAAATTGATGAAATTTGTATAATGTAAATCAATCACAGTGTATTATAACTGAAACAATACTTTATAAAGATATTGTAGAAATGTATGAAAGATTATTGGAAAAAATGCAAGTGTAATAACACTGGAACCTAAGGGGAAAGATTTAAATTAAAGATAATTTAAATCTAATTTAAAGATAATTAAAGATAATTTAGATTAAAGATATTTAAATTAGTTAACCAAATCATAAAATTACAAGGAATTAAGGAAAAATAAACATTTTATTTCAATCAGGGATCTTGTTCAATAATAATTATAACATGATAAAAATTGAAAACCATTTAATGTGACAGGAAGTAAAATTTAAGGCCTATATTCAAATATACTGTAAATATGGCATTTTGAGATAAAAAACATTGTAAAAATATCATATTTGGTATTAAATAACGCAGAATTAACTAAGGAAAGAGATTATGTATTTAGTATTTAATAAAATTAAGTAATAGTAAAAATGTATTCAGTCATATAATGTAAAAGTCAATTATGTAAGCGGAAATGCCAGAGATTTAAAACAATGTCATTTTAATATTAAATTGGCCAGGACATTTAGTATGAAGAAGAAAGTTAGTTAGTTGATTGTTATACGTTGAGCGGTACACTTCAGAACGAGCTCTCGCAATTAATTCATATAAAGAGAGAAGAAAAAATGGTGGACATGAACTAAACCTAGCAAAATAAAACTCGAGAAATTTAAAAAACATGAGTCAACACTAAATTCAGTGGAATAAACCAGCTTAAACTATTTATGAAAACAATTAATGAACACTGAAAAGTGCAATACCTATATTAAAACATATAAACGTTAATTCCGAAATTATCGAGACGAAATCTGCCATTATCAACCTTATGGACAAAGTGAAACAAGAACACTATTGAACACTGATTATCGAGACGAATAACTGACCACTGATCCAGGATAACTACACTATCACCAGAGGAATTAATCACTACTGCTTGGACGAGGAAAACTTAGAGAAGAAGCATTTATTTGAAGAGATTCCGTTGTGCAGGAGCCGTCTACATATGCAGCACGAAGGCAACCATTTTGAAATTCCCAGAATCCTTAGCGGCGATGGCAGAACTGAGTTGGTTCGCAAAAATTTAAATGATTAACCTTTATATATTAAGTAATATTTGGTATTTTAAGATAATTAAGCATTTTATTGTAAGTGTTATACTTTTCAGATTTGCCCTTTCTCTGACTATTATAAAATAACAGCTAAAAGAACCTGTGACTTAATATTAATAATTTATATACTGTAATCACTCGCCCGGAGATACTAGTCTGTAATTTGTCGATTAACTAATCGATTCAAAATCGATCATTTTTTATTATGTTAATAAAATCATTGAATTTTATAATTGTGGCTTCTATTTATTTGTAATTATATAAATAGAAGAATATTAAATAATATTTGATACCTGGACTACAAGAAAAGCAGAAATTAACAACGTTGAAGGAGTACACTCTTAGAATAACGAAGGACCGCTAATCGATTATTATAAGAGATAATCTATTTAACGCGGAAAACCAATTCTGGTTATTCTAAGCTATTCAAGTAATTAACTTAATAATTAAAAGAATTAAAAAATAAATAAATACATCAAAATTAATAAATTAAAATAATTAATTCGAAATAAATCAAAATTGTTATTTTGTTACAAAATTGGCGTCCAACTTAAGGGGCTGAAATTAGTGATTGATAGGCCATAAGAGACAAGAATAATCTGCGCAATCTCTAATTTTGGCTGGCAGCTGTTATAAAGTCAGAAAAAGTAACAAAAATGCCGAAACGAGCAATATCGAAGAAAAGGGCGGCAGAAGCCGAAAAAGAGATCGAAGAGATCGATATGGACGACAAAGAGGCAACTCCGGTCGAAGATATAGAAGGAAGATTACCTCCTGCGGAACCGAATCAACCCGCACAACAAGAAGAACAACCCGAGATACACACACAAACAGGGGATGTCAATCTCCAGGAGAAAGAGGTGGAGAAATCCAAAACGACAGAAGATATGAAATGGGACAAGATGATGGAAATGTTCCTCAGAGAATTTAAATCGACAAAGGAAGAAATTAAATCCACAAAAGAAGAATTAAGAAAGGACATTGGAGATACCAACAAGAAAATGGATTCCACGAAAGAAGAATTGAGTAAGGAAAGGAAAGAAGACAACCATTCCCTAAAAGAAGAGTTGGGAGAATTAAGTAACAAAATTGAAAATACTAATAAGAAAATTGATGAAACTAGTAAGAAGATGGAAGGTGACAACCAACAGTTAAGGGAAGAGTTAAGGGAGAATAGTAAGAAGGTGGAAGAGAAGATGGAGGAAAACAGTAAAAAGATGGAAGAGAAGATGGAGGAAAATAACAAGAAGGTGGAAGAAAAGATGGGGGAGAAGTTGGAGGAATTGAAAGAGGATAACCAACTCTTCAGAGAAGAATTAAGGGAGGTTAACCAGGAAAATATGGACAAGTTAGATGAAAGGATAGAGTTGTTAAAAGAAGAGTTGAGCAAGGAAATCAACGATAATAATGAATCCACAACCAAGAAATTAGAAGAAGAAACAATAGGAATAAAACAACAAATTGTGGAAGTTGACGAAAGATGTAGCCAGACTGAACGAGAAGTACAGGGTTTTAAGGAAGAAGTAACCACCAATATAACTAATATCGAAACAAACAATAGAAACAAATTTGAAGAAAACCGAAGAGAAACACAGGAAGAATTAGGGAAGGTACGGAACCAAGTCACGGAAAGATGTGACGGTATGGAAGTTGCTATGACGAATATCACCGGTCAAGTACGGCAGAGCCAAGAAGAGAGGGAAGTAATTCAAAATAGACCCACTAACATTACTGGTATCCCTGTGAATGAAAATCGAGAATGGCTGAATTTTCGCCAATATAAAAGAAAACCTATGGAGTTTTTGGCCAGGATTGAAGAATACTTTACTAAACATCGGGGAAATAGATGGAGTACCAACCGGGAACTGTTAGATGAATCCTTCAGAGAGATGACAGACAATTGGTGGATGGCGAGTAGGAGTGAAATCACGGACTACCAACAATTTAAGACCCTGTTCAAGGCAAAGTATTGGTCGGAGACAACACAGAACTTGATACGTGATAACATCTGTCATGGAAGATACAATGCCCAAGTAGGTAATACAATGACTGCCTATTTCCTAGGAAAAGTGTGTCTTGCAAAACATTTGGAACCGACCATACCAGAGGAATGCCTAGTAAACAAATTGTCGTACCACTACGATGAAGACATCATAAGAGCAAGGAGGGGTAGCCTAATAAAGACGGTGCAAGCTATGACAGAATTATTAGAAAATTACGAAAACGAAGACTACTATCGTCAAAGTAGAAGGAGGAATGATCGGCCTGACGTGAGAAATAATCAGTACCCCAATAACAATAATAACCATAATAGTAATAACAACGCCCGGGAACCGCAACAATTCGAATTATTATAGTAATAATAATCATAATAATAATAATAATAATAATAATAATAACTTCCATAATAACCAGAATCCTAATAGGAATAACAACAGCTACCCAAGTAATAGAAATAATTATTATCAGAACAATAATAATTATAATAGTCAGAGAAACCCCAACCAAGGTAATACAGAACGTTATTACAATAATAATAGAAATTACCAATCGAACAACAACAATAATAACAATAGGGTTTCTAGACCAAGAGTGAATTTTATAAGGGCAGAAGATAATGGTCAAAGGAGATATACACACCAGCGACGGAACAGTTTCCACGATTATTATAATCGGCGGAGAAATGGAGAACGTGATAGCCCGAGATACAATCAACCCAGACGAAGTACCAGTTTAGATGATCGAGACCGGCAACCAAACCACGGACCACCATTTGACCAGAGTATTGAGCGGCAGGAACCGACTCAAAGTTTCCAGACCGACATCCCGGTCAGCCCTAATAATAACAACGACCACGATAATTTAAACGGGAGGAGGCAGTGATAAATTATCACGACCCTTCACTGCTCCTATCTCCTGGGTATGAACAAGAGTTGCAAGGTGCAACTGACTCTAAGAATATTACCATCATTAGTAGTAACTATTTGAAAAATATAAGAAACGAACTATTGGAAGAGAACAACACAGGCCTCAATAGTCAAAATAATGAAATCATATACATAAACGCAGACGTTGAAGGGATTTTCGCCCAAATAATGATTGATACGGGTGCAAATGTATCTATAATTAATAGCATGGAATTAGAAAGAATCCAAAAAGAATGTGGTCGAACATTGCCGATATTACCAGTAAATAATATTATATTAATAGGGGCCACTGGTCGCCAAAACAAAACTATAAGAAAACAAGTGTCCGTAAATGTTATTAGGAAGGGTATAGCTATAAATATGGTATTTTTAATTGCAACAGGATTGCCATTTACTATATTGGTAGGGTGCGATATACTAAGGAGGAACTCAGCTATTATTGATTTGAGCAAGGAAAAGGTATCACTGTTTTCAGAAGGGATAACGTGGACGGCGGATTTAGTAGGTAGCGAGACAATACTTCCCAGTAGTATCCACCAACAACTTCGTGAAATAAACTATATAGAAAACAAATCCCTAAGTAACCAAATAGTATACAATAATGCAGAAGATGATTTATGGTCACAGAAGATACAGGAAATAAGGAACTTCCGGTGCGGAATCACAAAGGAAAAATTACCCAGTAAGAAGATGGAAGAGAAGATGGAGGAAAACAGTAAGAAGATGGAAGATGCCAACCAACAGTTAGGGAAGAGTTAAGGAAGAATAGTAGGAAGATGGAAAGTGACAACCAACAGTTGAAGGAAGAGTTAAGGGAAAATAACAAGAAAATGGAAGAGAAGATGGAGGAGAAGTTGGAAGAATTGAAAGAGGATAACCAACTATTAAGAGAAGAATTAAGAGGAGTTAACCAGGAAAACATGGACAATATAGACGAGAGGATGGAGGTGTTGAAGGAAGGGTTGAGCAAGGAAATCAACAATAATAAGGATTTATTCATGTTTAACGTACCGAGTCACTATATGGTTAATATAATTAAATTACCTTATTCACATGTCATGCTTAAGAATGTTATGTTGGTTTTGGAGGTGTCTTTAACATTTTTTTTACTAAAACAAATCAAGTATAAGTAAAAGGGTTACGAGTTGGTCAGTTTAAATTGTGATATACAAGTATACCCAATGTACGTGACGCCTTATAGAGGGAGAAAAAGTGTTGGGACCTGTCCTAATTATTTCTGTATGCGCAGGGCCCCTGGTCTAAGACGTGGACGGCCTCAGGATGACCATCTCCACCTGAACGCATAATGAAGGGCTTTCGACTTCGCCTGTCGTAGAGGACAACAAACAGCATGACCTAACCAACACTCACCCTGGACTTGGTAACCTCAACTTCACCAGGTGACCTCCAACCATTATTATACTTAATTATATCTACTATACACACCCGGATCTGTGCTGTTAACAACTCATAGCTTTTGTGGAGCACAAGTGGTACATTGTCAAATTTGATCATCTTCAAAACGTTTTAATCAGGCCTCACTTTAACTAGACAGAATTGTGCGCGGATTCTTTGATAATGTAATAACTTGGTATTCAGTGTAAGCCCGGGGGCTGGCAGGTATCCAAGGTATCCTGTCACATTAATTCAATCAGTAGTTTCTTTCTAGGTTCCAGTAAAAGGGTTTTTTTTTTAGTATTTGGGGTCTGGCATTTCCATGTATGTAAGGGGGGGAAGTTCCGTTTGTGACAGGATGAAAACTCACCGGCTGGTAGAGTTTAGTTGTAATTTCTGTCAATTTATTTCACAAATTTAGATTACAATTTTGGGGTTTATGTAAGGGTTATAATTGTCAAAATCAGTAACAGCCGGCCCCTGCTTAATCCTGTATAGGCAGCCTTGTATGCAGACACAGGCATGCTCCAGGCTGAGGAACATGTTGGTTCCCGGGCCAATGCAGTTTTCTTAAATATTACATAACTGATCAGGACATTTTATTATTGTAAATTTTTTTCTTAAACGCTATTGTTAAAGCATTAATCATTTTTAAAATTATAAATCATTATCTCAACCAATTCACAATTACAGTTCCGGCCGTAGGAAAGATGGTGGCTCACCGTCTTTCCCATGTATCATCCTTAGTTAAATTTTCAGACTCGTTTCTTTTCTTACCAAATTTAACCCTTCTTTAATATTACATCTGGCATTTTGGGCAGTCCAGATTCGTGGGAGAACTAGTGACACTTTTATACGTTCTTATGTTTTCATGGAAATGTCTATAAAAATAAAAGGTGGGTATACAGGCGAGTGCCTCTGTTATTTTTAAACTTATAAGCGTGTTGGGTATCGATATCGCGAGACTCAGAATGTGGATGTGACGAGACTTAGAATGTGGATGTGACGGAGATATCCATTTATACTTTTGTGATTTATGTTGTGTCATTTTGTGGGGTATGTACGGGGAAGAATTATTTACACCAAACATATTTACATTATAAAAGGAAAACAATTGTTTTATCGATATATATATTTATACTTTGTGAATTCTGTTTGTGTCACTTTTGTGGGGAAGAATTATTTACACCAAAAATATTTACATTATAAAAGGAAAACAATTGTTTTATCGATATATATATATATATATATATATACATATTTATACTTTGTGAATTATGTTTGTGTCACTTTTTGTGGGGAAGAATTATTTACACCAAAAATATTTACATTATAAAAGGAAAACAATTGTTTATCGATATATATATATATATTTATACCTTGTGAATTATGTTTGTGTCACTTTTTGTGGGGAAGAATTATTTACACAAAAAATATTTACATTATAAAAGGAAAACAATTGTTTTATATCTAAACATGTTATTTGTGATTTAGGGTTGTGTCACTTTTTGTGGGGTATGTACGGGAAAGCTTTATACACTAAATTGAAATTAAAAAAAAAACAAGGAAACCGATTAATACACGATATGTAACACAATACAAGACTCAATAAATGTTATGTTTGTTTATAACAGAGAGTTTAATTACAAGTCCCGTCACCCTGGACCTAGCGCCTTTTAGCTTCTCTAGGCTTATGCCTAGTTTTAAATAACTAGTGGCCCCTCTACAAAAAAAAAAATCTTCAAAAAATTTTCAAAATTTTTTTTTCAAACAAAAAAATTTTGTTGTAAGGCATAAACAATCCAAAGAGGGGTTACAATATCTAGCAGCCACGGAGGAATCCAGCTATAGGAATTACCCCATACTCCGCCATGTACGAGAAACCACCCCCACGAGAGATCAAAGAAATACTAGAGTTCCCTATGAATAACGTTTATAAGTTCGACAAAGTAAAATTCTACAACAAAGTGGCCGAAGACCAGGAGAAGCGGCAAACCAAGTATCAGAAGGCGATTGGTAAAATAATGACTTATAAAATAGGAGAAAAAATACTGTTGAAAAATCTTGAACTACCCAGCACGCTAGAAGGAATAACGAAGAAGTTATTGCTACTGTATACAGGACCATATATAGTCTCAAAATAAATAACAATAACACATATAAAAAAAGGAGGTGGTTCAGAGAAAATCAAAGGCGTGTATAACCAGGCTTCCATAAAAAAATATTATGAGGAGTAAAATTTTGAATTTTTAAAACTAAAAAAAATTCTAAAACATAGTAAGATCAACTTACAAACAATTACTTATGAAACTCAATTGGGAAATCAAGAAAAGAATTTTGAATTTAAATTAACTAACAAAATTTAAAAATATAGTAAGAACAACTTACGACCAACTATTTATGAAATAATTTTGAAAATAAAGAAAAGAATTTTGAATTGAAAAAACTACAAAATTCTAAATATAGTAAGATCAACTTACAAACAATTGTTTATGAAACTCATTTTTGAAAATAAAGAAAGGAATTTGGAATTTTGAAAACTAACAAAATTCAAAAATATAGTAAGATCAACTTACAAACAATTATTTATGAAACTTATTTTGGAAATCAAGAAAAAGAATTTTTAAGTTAAAATGAACAAAATTTAAAAATATAGTAAGAACAACTTACAACCAACTATTTATGAAATAATTTTGAATATGAAGAAATGGAATTTTGAAAAATCTACAAAATTTTAAAAAGAAGTTAAGAACCACTTACAACCGATTATTTATGAGAAATAATTTGGAATGGAAGAAGTTGAATTTAGAATGACCACTACCACATAAGATCAACTTGCCACAATTATTAACAGCATTTAATATGGAGTAGTTATTGAATTACCCAAACTCATAAAAGGAAGTAAGAACCACTTATACAATTAAAATGAATAAACTTGATTTGGAATAAAAATAATAAAACCTTTACGCTATATAAGGAGAAACAATGACCACATAAATATTATAATTAAATAATGCATTTGGATAAAAAACAAGAGCGTAATAATTTTTGAAAAAGAAAAAAATATATATATAAATCAATAATATAACTATGATCATAAAATAAATGTCAATTATAGTAAAGACAATTAGAAGAATAATTGCAAGAACATGAAACCAGTGGAACAATTCATAAGAACTAAGGAAAACAAAAATATAATAAAATATATGCTACCAATAACCAGAAGAAGATTGTAATAACAACAAAAGAATAACAGAGAATTCAAATAAAAAACTTTACACTTAATAACTAGTGATAATTATATTAAAAGAGCTTCCAACCATAATAAGAAATAATATATCAGCAGAGCTAACAATTAAGAAGAATAACTGAGAAGAAAAATAACTGAGATAGAATTATTAACAAATCTGAGCAAATACAAAGTGAGGTATCCAAAGATATTTTTTAATAGTCGTAAAATAGACTATTCTTATCTAATTTTTATTAATGACTGTCTGTAGATAATTCCAGCAGTATTATTATGTTTTGAGCAGAGATGAATTTCCTCTGATCTCAATGAGTAATGTAGTATGGCCAGCAGAGTATATGTAGCCACAAGTGCCTCTCTGAACTGCCCCAGCTCACGTGTTAGGGAATGTTAGGGAATGAATATCCCAAGGATAAAACACCAAGTTAAGAAAAAACGAAAATAAATAATAATAAACCTCAGATAACAATAACTATCAAGGAAAATCAATTTAAGAAAAAAATATATGTAAGCTCAAATATGAAGAAGCAAAGATAGAAATGGGAAGGAAGTCAAGAAATGTAATATATAATAAATATCATAAGCAATTATTTCAGACACACTCAAATTATGGTCTGAACTAATCACTTCTGGAGGAGAGCAATCTGTAGCATGACAGATTATCCACTTTATAATGAATGAAATATGATCATAAATAAATATCAATTAAAATAACTATCAAGGAAAAATCCAAATGAAAACAAATAAGTACACAATAAAATACAATCATAACTTGAAGAAATAAAAATAAAGAAAAAGAAACAACTATGCAACAAATATGAGTAATGGAAAATAAACCAAAAAACTAAAATAAAGTAAAGAAAATACCCAGGTAGGATAGGAGTAAGTAAGGAAAATACCCAGAACAAACCAACGTACATAATAAAACTATATTGTAGTGAAGAAACAAAGAATGAGAATCAGTAAATAAGGCGAAACCCAGAACAAACCGACACCCCTAAAATAAAGACTGTTTCTCAAGAAACAAGCTAGGATATGAATAAGGAAGTAAATACCCTGAACAAACCGAAATACCTAATAAACAGGAATGATTTTGAAGAAACAAGGTAGGAGGATAAGAAGAATACGAGAAATACCCAAAAGAAACCCAGTAAGAAGACAATAAAAACCCCAAAAGAGATTAAATGTCACAAACGAAAGTATAACACTCAAAACAGAAACTAATGTAAAGTAGATGTAAACAAAAGTGTTTAGAGGTATAAGTAAAAGTGCACCCATGAAAGTTATTTTATAATGAAAAAAAATCTTAAGAATCTTCTATAAATAAAATTCTTGATAATATAAAACTATAAAACTGATTAGTGATAGTATCAAGAAATAACAGGGGACCAGTGCAAGTTATTTTATTATAATATATAAACTTCAAGAAAGTGTGTTAAATGCTTAAACCCTAGTAAATGTGTACCTTTGAACAACTTTAAAGTTTTTAATTTAACTTCATAAATACTATTTGGTAGAATAGTATTATGAAAAGCAAATACAAATGTTTATAAGAAAGTGCCACTCTTTGTCTAACAACAGTCACTAAAATGAGAAAGATAAATAAAGAGCAGGTAGTTAATAAGTGAAGTGACAAGGGATACGTCCCTAATATAAAATAAAAACAGATAAGACTACACAAAAGTAATTTTAAGAAAAGTTAAAAAATGAAGGAACAGATGTGTTATGTTTCTATTAAAGTAAATGAACTCTATACCTAAATGTTGGAAATAGAGTGTAATGTTTTATAATTCTAAAATATTTATTATGTTTAATAGTATTAATCAAGGCTGAAATGTCTGAGAGTGGATACCATTCTTTTATTATAAAATATTTATTATGGGTTACTAGTAATAATCAAGACTAAAATGTCTGAGTTTAAATACCATTTTTTTATTTCAAATATTTGTTATGTATTAATAGTATGAATTCAATACTAAATGTTCTTATAGTTAAGTAAGGAAATTTCAATTAATATTGTATTAGAATAGAAGGTCAGAAGGGGTATAAACAAGCTGTATTATTCAAAAGCTTTGTATGTAAAAACAGATAAAATCTAGGCTTTATGTTAAATCTCAACTACATTATAATTGATGAATCAAGTCCAGTAAACTAGTTAAACTGATGAAATTTATATAAGGTAAATCTATCACAGAGTATTATAACTGGAACTATACTTTAGAAAGATATTGTATAAAGATAGGAAGAATTATTGGAAAAAATGCAAATGTAATAACTGAAAATTCAAAGGAGGGAATCACAAATTAAAGAATAATATTTAAAAAGATAACCAATTAATAAAATTACAAGAAATTAAGGGAAGATAAACATTTTATTTCAATCTGAGATTTAGTACAATCATAAATATAACATATAAAATGGCAAACATTTTGAGAAGAACAGGAAGTAATTTTTAAAGCCTACATTTTAAAAATGAAGTAAATATAGCATTTTAGATAAAAAACTTTGTAAAAATTATCTTATTTGGTATCAAATCAAGCAGAATGAACTAAAGAAAAGGATTATGTATTTAGTATTTAATAAATTAAATAATAGCAAAAATATATTCAGTAATATAATGTAAATTTCATACATGTAACGGAAGCGAAAAAGATTTAAAACAATGTATTGCTAATATTAAATTGGCTAAGACGTTTTCAGATGACGAAGGAAGTTAGAACAGTTGATTACTAGACTTTGTCAAGCACACTTGAACGAGATTTTAGCTAATATTAATCTATAGCGAAGACAAGAATGGGGTTCGTTCAGTAAGCCTAGTCTACGGTGAAAATCGTGAATTGCTAAAAACTTAACTTAAACTTTAAATTCAGTGTAATTAACCCATACAACCATTAAGCTAAATTAATACGGAACAGAAAATAAGTGAATTAATAATTTAAACCTATAAAACCAATAATTCTGAATAACGAGACGAGCTTGGCAATTTTCGACCTTATTGCCAAAAGTGAATTAAAACATTATCCCACACATTTTATCGAAGTGAATCACAAAACACTTAACCAGGACCACTCCACTAACACCAGAAGGAATAATCACAACTTCTGAGACGAGGAAACATTGAAACGGCAACATTTATTGGAAGAAAATTTCGTCGAGCCGACTTAATTTTAACAGATGCAGTACTGAAGCAGCCATCTTGAATCCCACAATTCCATTCGAGCGTTGCCAATATAGTCGTCAAGACGTCAATGGTTCGAAATTTTACTTTGACAAACATTATATATTAAATCATAACTTTGTAATTTTTAATTCTTAAGCTATTTACTTGTAAGTGTTATACTTTCCTGACCTTACCCCTTCTCAGACTATATAATATAACCGTTCAAGGAACCTGATAATTAATATGAAATACAGATGTAAAAATAATCGATCGCCCTGAGACGAGTCGATGCTAGCTGTGGAATAATCGATTTATAATCG
Source organism: Magicicada septendecula (assembly GCA_034769895.1). Classification (NCBI taxonomy): domain Eukaryota; kingdom Metazoa; phylum Arthropoda; class Insecta; order Hemiptera; family Cicadidae; genus Magicicada; species Magicicada septendecula. Next base: position 349,062,780 of record CM068375.1, read on the forward strand.
ATATATAATAAAAATTATTAATAAATCTGGAATTTCTGCAAATTGGTTTCTGTTTATTTATAAAATTTATAAATAGAAATAAAACAAAATAAAATTGAGATCACGGACTATCCGAAAAGCGGCCATTACCAAAGTGGAAGGAGGATACATAAATAAGAAGAAGAACCGTCAATCGATTAGTGCTGGAGATAATACAATTAACGCAGAAATTAATTAAAAAAAAACTCAAAGTGATACAGTTGACAGAAACAGAAATAAAACATTTAAATTTTTACTCAAAACAATTACAAAAATTATTTACTAAATACTAAAAAAAAAAAATTAAAACAATATTTTTCAAAAAACAAAAACACCTAAATTTTTTTATTAAGGTAAACAACCAAAATTTATTTTTTATTTTTGTTAACAAATACGAATTATATATATTTTGTTACAATATATATATATATATATATATATATATATATAACAGAAACAATGAGAAAAAGAAAACTATTATTTTTTGGACATTTATATAGAATGAACGACAATAGGTCAACAAAGCAGATCGTCAAATATCTGTGGGGGGAAGAAGTAAACATCGAGTAGGATTAAAAGAGTTCAAAGGATTTAGAAAAATATAATATACACGCAGAAGAAGCAATTGAAAGAGAAGCTTTTCGGGCAAAAGTGTTAAAATGGAAGGAGTCCAGGGTAGGAGAGAGAAAAACGCAGGTTCAAAGTAGACTGGAGACAGGAAGAAGAGACAGTGAAAAGATGAAAGAATATTGGACAAAAAGAAAAGAACAAAGAATAAAGAATTAAAATTGGCATGTGGTCCTTAGATGGCCGATACAAAAAAGTACAGTTGCAAAATACGTAAGTGGGAACCCCAAAACTTTGTGCGTATTCTCTCGCACACAGATACGCGATATACGTTAACGTAGACATACGTGTACAATAACATGTGTATATATTCGCGTTTATACATATTTCTAAGGCCGCTCTGCTTCGCCAGTGTTTTTATCACATATTTACGTGTTTGTTTTTATTGGTTCAGCTCAGATTGAATATCACGCACAGTATTCTTGGAATGTTACATGACTGAGTTCAAAGGAATACAAAAATCACAAAAGACTACCTACCTCGGAATTTTGTTTACCTACTGACATGTTACTGCCTCCCGTATCCATTATTCATAACTGAACCTCAACCTCTCTGCGGCGTTTCTTATCGATATTGAGCTAAAATAAAAACTTAGGTGACTGAATAATTTATTTATTAAAAAGAAGTCTTAATATCAATTAATGTGTGTGTAAATATACGGTACTATTTAAACAGATGTGCAACAATTTTCAGTCGCTTCTTACAAAACGATATGTCATTCTCTTGCACCCTTAGATTGGCTAGGCATCATTAGTTATGTTACACAAATGGGTGGGCAGCAGTTCAGGTAGCTGAAAATAGTACAGACAATTTTAAGAGTACATTTAAAAAAAAAGTAAGCTGCGTTTATTTGTGTAAGTATGCATTAATTACGATTATATATCAGCGAGTTACATTGTCGTCTCTCTTATTCTAGTTTCGACAATGAAATTACACAAAATGCAGTAGCGTGGCGTCCATGTAACCGCTGTTGTCGGCGGCAACAGTCCTGATATTAATTATATCACAGAATAAACAGTTCAGTTATTGAAGAATTTTAAATCCCAACAATATTAGTAGGGAAACTTGAACACAAGCATAGCATTGCTTTCGAACTGGTGGCCACTTGGACCGTCTTGTGTTGCCGGATCAGACATTGGCAATGTTTTACTGCGTGTGGTCATTGACCTCGTAGTAGTTGTCACTGTACAAACGGTAGGGGGACACATTCGTCCACCCAATGTGTTTCCGCTGTATAAACCGGCAAAACGCTTAGTTAGCAGCTATGTTCGTTTCGGAACCAACGCGCAGTAGTTACTACTTACCTATTTGTGTTTTGTTCGTTTAGTTATGTGTTTTTCTGTTTGTCTTTATTATTATTAATTCGATTATTTGTGTCCTTATTTATTCTGTGTAAGTATAATGGAGTCAGATCCTGTTGAATCGGGACCCTCTTCTTCTGCCAGCGAAAGATAGAAAATACTCTAAAACGAAATTTAACTAAAAAAATATTTTTTAGCTTTAAAAAGAACACTTGGTACTACGAAAAATTCGAATTAATTTTTAGGCTGTTTTAAACCTATTACGGCCGGCAACAGCTGTAATGTATCCACGTCACGCCACTGACAAAATTGAAGTTTCAATGGTGAAATTATAAATAGAACGGGACAAAAACGGGCAGCCACAAGGCAAGTAAACAGTATTTTTCTGGAATAAAGTCATCGGAAAAAACAACAAGATTAGAATTATAAGACCATCCTAGAAAGTACTGTTACGACTGTCACACGAATCGTCATGTTGACCCGTGGGAACAGAATAACTGACACTAATGAAGTCACTAATTACAAACTTCAATTAGACACAAACAACAGTTAGAATTCAACAAAAGCACTCCTATTCATTAACGTTAAATTTGTCCAGAAACTGTAATAAAAAATCACCTTATTACAGTTTCGCACTCATTATCACAACGATCACTTTCCAGTAAAAGCCACAATCATTTCCAACAGGTGTTCTAAATTCGCTAGGTGTAACTGAACTGGTCCGCTTCGAAGTACAGTATTTATACCTCCGCCGCCGTGCACTATAGTGAGTTAGCGGGCCTCGCCGTCGGTAGAGTAGTAGTGTAGAGTTTGGAAGGGGCATGTGTCATGACCTACACTTCATTGAGAAGTCATATGACACAATGGTGATCGTAAGTAATACATTCCGTATATGGGGTTTTGCTCGTACGTACGCACTGCGCGACCTGAAAATTTATTCGTACAAAAACTAAACTTTGAGAACTATAATTTTTAAACTTTTGTATTGTCAAAACCGTTATGCTCCATCGTTCCACAGATTATTAAATTCTTTTGACCATTATCGAAGCCGAAAAAAAATATAAAACCAATAAATAATACAAATAATACATTTCAAAAATTTAGTTTTTCAATTTATTGCATATTTTTAATCTGTTCGACTAATCAAACATTGAACAAATTGACTGACAAAACACATACATGATTATGAAGAGCTGATCATTGACAGCTCTTTTTGTTTTTGTTAACAGATCAAACAGATACACAAATTAATTACGAGACTAAATGGGAAAAACATATAAACAAATGAAATAAATATAAATAACAGTCACTTCCGCTTGCTGCTGGCATGATACAATAAATTCAAAATGTTAAACACTGGGCCTATAGGGCCTAAGGCAGATGTACTGGCTGACATCAACACTTAATGTTGACATGAACACTAAATTTTATTCAATCAAATATATTGCAACTTACCGGCTGCGGCTTTTTGAAACAACGTCTTCACTATAAAGTTGACATGTTTCGGGACACTTGTCCCATCCTCAGAACTTAAAATGTTCGTGTATCATTTAACGTTGATACAGTTGTCAAATAATAAAATATTAAAATCCAATATGAAACAAAATCACAATACTTACATGTTTAAAACGAGCGCGACGGTTAAACGATGTACATCGTACGGTGACTGACCGCGCACAAGTGTCCCGAAACATGTCAACTTTATAGTGAAGACGTTGTTTCAAAAAGCTGCAGACGGTAAGTTGCAATATATTTGATTGAATAACACGTGGCTTGGTACTAAAAATTTGGGATTTATTCCTTTTAAATATAAAGATTATTTCTGACTTTGAGGTTAGTCTCAGCCTTCTTAGAGGTTATGTGTTTAACAATTTAGTGAACTTTATAACTTAACTGGTTGTATTTCCGTTGTCAGTTGACGTAAATGGCTCTTTTTTACATAATCTGCAGCTTATGTTTTCGTAAGGGTAAGGAATAGTAATGTTTGTTTGGGTTTGTTACATGTTTTAACAAAAAATTATTTATAACGTTTGGTTACGATTTTGATCGGACTGTTGAGCTGTGGACCATCATGTGCACTGTAGTAATTCCTGGCTGACGTTTCGACCGTGCCCACTAATGGCCAATTTCACTGACCTGACAACAAAGTTTATCAAGTTGAGATCGGGGATTAAGTCATAAGCGGGAGTAATTTGATTATCTCTGTTCCTGTGACCCTGAAAACGCCCGTCGTGGGCGCGATCGAAACGTCTGCCAGGAATTACGTTGGACATGATGGACCACGGCCCAACAGTCCGGTTAATTCTAATATTAGTGTCTACACTTTCTAATAAGTTACTAGTCGTTTCTTTTTCTCTGTTCAGGTTTTTCAGTTCGCGAGACTACTATTTCTCTGTGTAATAGACCAATTGGCTTCTGTAAAAACAATTGACAACAATGTGATTAGACTAAAAACTCTTTATTTTAAACACGGATCAATTCAAAAGACCTCTCGTCTACAGAAAGCGGAAACTTGCGAAATGCGATACTAACAAATTCGTGGGAAGGCAGTTTGTTCGACATCAGTGGCGTATCTAGAATTTGAAGTTGGGAAGGGTCCGGAGTCGAGACGCCTGCATACAAAAGAAACAAAGTTAAGACTAATCAACATTACTATTTTTAAAGTGGCTGAAAAACGTGTGATAACATCTTGAAATCAGTCCCATTAAAGTTAACGGTAACAAGGCAATAAAAATACGCGTTATTGAAACATTGTTAAAAGATACTTATTGACTGAATTGTTTTTCTTATATTTAATATTTCAAACGTGTACCCTAATGCTATTTAATAAACCTGTTTGTATATTTAAAAAATAGCTACTACTATATTAGCGTACACAGTTAAAAAAATATAATAAGACTGCATAAAAATTAAGAGATTAACAAAGTTTGTCACCTTTTTCGACTCTCTGGGGGGAGGTCCGGTCCCGTTCGTTCTCATCGTAAATACGACCCTGATCGAAATCATGCTAACGTTCCACGTCTATTATGACAGTGTTCAGTCGAATTCTGCAGTCGTGGCAGTCACGGAAGCGTTTGTAATCTGTATGCTTTGGAACAGTCTGTAAAGGTATTTAATCATCAGTGGATAAATCACTAGAAAAGACAGGAAAATTTTGAGAATAACATTTGTTGAAACAAAAGCAGTTTGGCAAATTTTCTTATTTGAGAAGAGCCTGAGAAAATGAGAACTATTATTTCAGCTACTTCAGCGTAAAACGCGAAATATTCCATCATATGCTGAACTTAATTAGTGACCAACTGAAAAAGTACAGTAACTTACAAGATATTACTCGTATTTCTCTTCATAAACGACTGGCTGTAATTATAAGGAAAGGAAAGGGTTGGAAAATGATTAAATAATAAAAAATGTTACTAAACTCGTTTGTTTCTTTCGAAACGTTATCCCACGCAACTTCTTTTGAACGTTGCTCTGTCATAGGCCTATAGGTAGGTTGTCTTCGGTTTCATAAACGTAATTTCCCCAGCACAAGAAGGACCAACTTCCTACTTCTTTTGCTTCAGCACTACAGCCCAACATGAGCCCTGGCTTTCAACACCAATCTTCTTCAAAGTTTCCTCTCCATTGCCACCTCAGTGTAATCCCTCACATCCTTTCTTCTCAGATCTTCTAGCACGTTATCCAACCATCTTATCCAAGGTCGGCCCCTCTTTCTGCTCTTATATACCTGCGACCTCAGAATTTTCTTTGGCTGATCATACATCCGCTCTAGGTGACCAAGTCATTGTATTCGATGAGCCTTTATGGGAACCATCTTCTCACTATCTTTTTAAATTATTTTAAACTCAAGAAAAACATTCAAACTCAGTCGAATGAGTTTGGCGTTTGCAAGTAAACGAAAACAAATTTAAACACAATTAGACGCGTCCCCAATTTGCAGCTGTACGCAAGGAATTGGACGGCCCCAAACGTATCCTATAGCCTCTTGGATCATTCGACCGTTTTTATACATATCATAAACGTTTTAATTATGAATTCAACCGAATTTATAATCGTAACTTTCCGGAGGTTTCCGCTTCTTGGGGACAAAACAGTACATGAAAAATTCTTTGCGGCAGAGAGAGGATTTGATGTTAAATTGTCGTATTCAGTGCCAGCCCTGTACCATCATAAATAACTTTTAACTCGAGCAAATATCACCCTTCAGGCGTTGTTGGTTTGATTGATTTCAGCTTCGAGATGATTAATAGATGTTGGACGTTTAGCCAACATAATTTATACTTCCATTCTACGTCAGCTTCAATCAAAGTCAGTCGCAGACATCCGTCATTTCCTATGGCATCTCTATGAAATATTCAAACAGACTTGAAAACACTTTTCCTGTTTTTTTATTGGGGCATGTGATGTTGTTATTTCCAATTTTATTTTGAAAACATTTTTATTTTGTAAAGAAATGTTTATTTGAAAAAATTATTTCTTTTCTCTACACGTTTTGACAAGTGAATAAATTATTTAAGAGCTTGTTTTATTTCGTTTTCTTACTTTGTTTATTAAATAGCTGGTTTTCTACTTACATAAAAATAAAAAAAATTGCTGGTTAAACAAATAAAACAAAAATACTTTACCTCCCTGCGAAAGAGTCGGCTAAAAAAGGGAAATGGTTGCATTCTAGGAAGAAAACACTCTTCACAGAATGTTCCAGAAAATGCAAACTGCAGTTATTATACAAAATATGAAACAACATCGGGTACAATAAAAACACTCGTTTGTTAGTGAAGATTTAGTCACAAGAGAACAAGATTTCCAGTTGAGACACGTAGATACTAAGCAGGAATGTTCTCGGAAAGAAAATTGCCATTGATTCATATGCCTAAATTTTGTGATATGCGTTCGTGTGTATGCATATAATCTTTAGAGTTGTACAGCAGAAAGTAATCTTTATCGTAACCTGTTGGTATAACACTATGTAAACTAATATGTAGCCTTTGAGATGATGAGAATTGTGTATAACAAAAATGTACATTGAAGATACAAAAAATCTTCTTATTCTTCACCTTCTTGTCCACGTCAAGGAATAAGCTTACAGCCTGGTCCGCCTTTACTGAACCCATCTTTTCCTTAGTCTACCTATAAAGATACAAATTCATTAATATTACACAGTGATAAAAATGAATAATATTAGATAAAAATGAATGCTATTACAAGGGGATTGGAAAAACTTTGAAACTTTGAGGTATCGTTAAAACGCTATACCGGTGTTGGCACTACGACCTACAAGTTTGTTGTTTAAGATGAGTTTCAAGACAACAGCTGTTGATCTGGCTATCCGAACACTTTAGCCTCAACTTTCTAACTTTATATAAGAATCTCTATGGTCATGGGTTAAAAAGGTTTTCTCAGTATTAGCTAATACTAAAAGTCACAAATCCAGCAGAACGTGTTTACCAGTGAAATATTCGAGTTATCAAAAAATTTAGCTTAGTAACATTATAATGTGGTGTGAAAAATCTAAAACAGAAATGCAGTAAAGCAATATGGTATTGTAATAAAATATGCACGTTTGCTCGTTATAAATACGCATTGTATTCGGTAAAAATATTTACAGACGTTAAGAAAGATGAATTTAATTGAATCCTGGAATTAATACACCGCGTTATATTTTAAACTTTAATAAATACTTGTAAAATAGCGCTGCTTACGTTCTGCTAGCTTCCAACGAGCCGTCCCAAATTGTGAATATAATTTGATGCCTGTAGACCTCTGGAGTTTTGGCTGGTTTTCTTTTTCGTATAAAGATGCACCATTATTGAGGTGAGAACGTCATATATGGTGCTATAATGCCCTTTTAAACTCATTAAACATAATTATTTACTCCAGTTAAAAGTATATACCCCATATAATATCTACTCATCGTGTTTTGTATTTATTCTGTTATTTATTTATACGAGGTGTGTTAAAAAAAAAGACCGAACTATTTGTGTAGCACGTCAACCAGCGCACACAGCGAGCTGCACAATTAAATACTTCTCTCGATTGGTTTTGACGCCGGAATGCCGTTATATCCGTCCCGTCATGATCATCAGTCTTCGAGCTACACACTCTGCTGTAGTGGGCACGAGCACAGAGCGGATTTATAACGAACTGAGAATGAAGATATTAACACAACGCGTTTGTATAAAATTTCGCTGCTAACTTTGTAAAATCTTTACAGAGCAATTTCCATTGCATTCCAAAGTTGTCATTACAATTTGCATTGGTACGGAGTTGCTGACGGATTTCAAGACGGGTCTATTTCTGATCGTCAGTCAACAAACGCAGTAAGAATTCTACAATACATTTAGAGTCTTTCAATCAAAATTTAATTCAGAATAGTTTTAGTTTGTTGTCAAAAACTATTGCTAGTTGCGGCCAAAGTCGCGGCCCTTTGTTTGTGCGGGTTGATGTGTTATTCAAAATCTTCGGTCTTTTTTCGAACACACCTCGTATGATGTCTGGATACGAAAATGTTATGAAAACAAACTTTAAAAGTGGACTAAATTATTGAACCAATGAATTCGACACAATTTTTGTAAAGATTCGAACGAAGCATTTTAGAAAAAACTGTATTACAGCTGGTCCCGTAATTATTTACTTATCCAGTTCGATCTATATACAAACAATAATATAAGTAATCAACAAAATAAATTCCTCTAGGCCACACAGTAAAACTTTGGTGTTTCTCGCGAAAATAATACACTTTACATCGCAGTCAGTCCACAAATGAAACCAGTCACGAAACACTACATCATGCAGTGCTGTACTATTAACTGAAACTGATGTACACTGCAACTGCCGGTGTAAACCAATAGCGTATAAAAGAATAGCCTAAGGTCACATATAATAGGTATTGTTGACGACAAAAATTTCCAGTTTATTCCGTGTTTATCAGCGATAGGAAGGATTTGCAAGCACTAGCTACATATTACTGTTTTCAATTCATCTGATTTTAAAGATACTGAAGATGATAATTAGACTGGAATAATGTTTAACGAAAGTTCACAAATATTTAAATTTTTAACGCTTTTATTATGATCACAATAAGATTTACTACACCGGAGGAAGTCTAACCGGATTCTCATCTTGCTTCAACCTGTCTTCGGTGGAATCTCTTTAATCTCCTTAATCTTTCCTGTCTGGTCTTTCTTGGCCAACACTTGGTGTCTTTGACCCTGACGCTATAAGGTTTTCGAGGGCTAGGGAGTTTTTCATTGTTTGTATACTTTATCTTTGCTATGTAATGTATGTTTTCTTGTTTTTGCTTCATACTACTCGGTAATGATGAGGCCAGGATTAAAGGTATCAAATAGCCAACAATTCTAGAGGCTGAAGAGAATTCACTACGTCACTAGGGGCGAAAGAACCTAGTAGGTGTGGCTCCGAATAAAACTGAGAGGAGAACCAGAGGCTCGAAGGTAGCACTGCTACAAATGGTCTCACTCTACAGGACGCTGGCTACGTCCTTAGTGGACATTTATTCTACTCAAAAGTCACAAAAGAACAAATCGGATGGATAGTTGAACATTTTTAATATCCAAGGCTGCACTGCAAAAAACAAAGAGAGATGGATTGCACGTTCTAATAGAATATAATAGGTTGCCTAGTGCAATACAAGTCTATTGGACAACAAAGTGTAGGAGGATCTAGGAGGCGTTGGAGAAGTGAATGTATTTCTTTGGGACCGGAACAGTTAATTTCACCTAGTCCCTGATAGAAAAGAAGACAAATGAACAAAATAAGAGCTGACGTATTTATCAATAATTCCACCTAATTTTAATATTAAATTCAATTACTTAATTAATAATGTTACCGTCCCGGCACACCATTGATAGTTATAAACAGATTACTGCGTTTGCAAATAGCGGTCTCTGCCGTCCAATGTTAATAATAATTAGAAGGCACAAATCTGCTTAAGACATAAAACACGACTTTGCACATGTATACTGACGGGCTAACAGCAAATTGCTCAGCCATCTACTGCCAACACAACCATAATGTTCATCATTTTGTTGCAGTATTAGATTTAGTTTTCAGAATTATTACTACTTGTTTCCTACATAGATAGTATTTACTTTCTTACCCTTGTCTTTGCTAATACAGTAACACTGATATTAACAACTGTTGCCCCGTACTTTTATATAACTTACTGAGAAAATAATTGTTTGAGGTTATCTGAAAATATCCGCACAGAATTCACTGCGCAGTAAATAAAGTGTGAACAGAATCAGTGAGGTTTGCAGCAGTGAGGTGAGTACACAAGGAACGTGGGGTAGAAATTAAATTTGTCGCGACGTTAGCACTCACTATTGGTGTAGCGGAACAAAAGTTGATTAAGAGTGACAGACAACTATGGACGAAATAACGCTGCCAAGAATTCCTAGAACACGGCTCGACGTCTAGAGAATCGAATTACGTCAGTCAGACAGAACTGTCTCGACACGACACACGAGCATACTCATTGCTTGACATTACTATCTGTAACTGTCTTTTGGAAGTGTAGAGACGAATGAGAAGCAACCGCAATACGTAAATTGTGTATAAGAACACGTGAGTGCGTCTATGCCCACATACACACAGGCAGGTATATAAAGTTTTATGCAATAGTTCGCCAGGCAAAGAATCTCCATGTTCGATGCTGTAGATACAACGCAGTACCCATTAGGACCGTATTTACAACCTACCTAATAGGTAATCAACTGAACGATTCTATTGGAACGCGATCAGATTAAGGCGTTGTGATTGGCAAACACCTGGTGGCCGAGGTTGTATAGATAACCTCGTGTTACCGGTCTCCAGTTGCTCTCACCCGAAAAAGTCGGGTACCGTTCGGCCAAGATCCGTCGTAACTGTTTTCCAACACTCTGTGGCTTTTTGCGGTCTGAAGAAGATTCCCAAGGATGGGATTCGAAACGTTGCCGACAATGTCGGTGTTATATACCAACCAACCACGGCCTAACCCTCTAACAGCCCGGTGTATATATTTATTTTGGCAATATTAACACCGGTCGTGTGAGCTTACAAAATAAATTGAAAAACTAGGCCTATTTATTTTAACGTGCAATTATTTGCAAAACTGGACAAGGAAAGAAGTTAAATAAATCGAAGAAGAAACAATATGTGCGTCACAGATCAACGAATAAAACACAAATCAGAGGGAAAGCCGCCTTATTATAAATTAGGCCTATTATACACCTACTTATGTATCGCTAGACCGTGGTAGCTTCATTAATAGCATAAAATAAAATTAACAGTAAAAAATAATCAACTTTGTTACTAACAATTGCTTGTATCTATACTCTGTTACATCCCCAATCTTCAAAATAAGAATTATCGTAACTTAAATCCCATTCAGACAACACAGAAAATTGACCTTTACAATTCACAATTTACAAAAATGCAGACTACAGTTATTATACAAAATATGAAACAACATTGGGTACAATAAAAAAAAATCGCTTTTTAGTGAACATGTAGTCACAAGAGAACAAGATTTCCAGTTGAGACACGTAGATACTAAGAAGGAAAGTCTCCAGAAGAAAAATGCCCGTGGATCTTATTCCTAAGACCGTTTGCACGGAGACAAACGAGTGACAGGTAACAGTTTCCAAGTAAACACATACAAACTTACTAGAAATCGGGAGGTGTTTATCGACCACGGAATGTGGCTTACGCCTAATTTTTATGATATGCGTTGGTGCGTATGCATGAAATCTTTACAGTCGTACAGAAAGTAATCTTTATCCTAACGTGTTACTATTATACTACGTAAAATAATATTTAACCTATGAGATTATGAAAATTGTGTCAAAAATAAATGTAACGGAGTTCAAAAAAAAAAATCAAAAAAAAATGTGTCGGTTTTAAACGCCCTCGTCCTAAATAATTACCCTATGTTTTACAAAACGTATTGACACGTCAGAAAGAGTGGTTTTATATATTCAATATTTTTGGACACGTTCACTCGGTTTTCGAGAAACAATCATTGGTTTATTTTTGTCGCAGACCTTTCGGTATTCTCGGTACTGGAAAGAAATTCCCGCATCTTGCGTAATACAGGGGTTAAAGGTGTATAATAAACTGCAGGGTTTTCCCACGTCTTGTGACGAAGACGTGCCGCCAAGGTGAAACACGGACTGTCTGTTTCCTAGTAACACTCCAACCCCACCGTCCTTATCCATTATTCATAAGAGAAACACTTTTCTGCTGACTTTTTTTATTGATTTGAGGGGTAAAGTGCGAATCACCTGACTACGGTTTGTCCTTTATATTTTATGTCATCTTATTGCTATTTAGGCCTATCCTGTATACAGTCTTGTTGTTTAGTTTAATAAATCATTTATCTAGTCGAAAAATCTGTAGTGGGAACACTATTACATGTGAGCAAGTGGCTGCATCCGGTTCAGGACTAATTGAGAACTGAAACAAATTTTTGATCCAAATAGAATTTGCCTTCTCCTGTATTTTTTAAAATATGTAGACTCATTTTACTGGGCAGAACCATTTCTAATGAACCGGCATAGGTCGACGACGACGATTTTTGTTGAGGAGATTCGTTAAGACAAAATAAGGTGCGAAAAACAAACCAAAATCATATGTTCAGAGGCAGGGATCAACAGGGCCAAGACGTCACCCGTATGATACTGCATTACCTCTCGGCTAATTGCATTATTTTTTAATTCTGTGAGTCAGGTTGGAATACAAACATACACATAACTTTACAAAACTGAAATAGAGCAGGTTTGTAAATATTCTTTTGCTCCTCTGTAAGTCTGTAATTATTAATGGGTTTTCAGCAAGTGTTATTCACTTAAACTTAAACATGTTGCAACCGTTCAAATCTTTACGTTTAGCCTAAACAGGAGAACTGATGACCCACAACCAGTCAATTTTTGTCCACCCATAACATCGTAGTCAACTGACTAGCTGATTATGATAGTTTGTGTTCCTAAGACTGTGCATTGCTAAAGTCGATTACAAGATATAAATTGTGTAGGCAAATATCTACATTAATTATTATGAATCACAAATATATTATTACGGCTGTACTAATAGTTTTAACTATTATAATACGAGAATGACATTTCTTGTATTTACAAAGTACTTAGTTATTTTAACGTTATGATCGTTTGTGTAGTTGTATTCTATGGTGACAACAAGTGTACTTGTTCAAGTACAATGTGACCATGAGCCTAACATTACTCATAATATATAATATAAAGAGCTGTGTGCACACTGTAGAGCACTAGGTACACTGAGACGTAATATTTTTTAAACAATAGTTATAGATAAAGCAGATATAAGGATACGAGATGTATTTCTAAAGAAAATGTTTTAGCAATTCTGTAAATCTTATTTTATTTTTTTATTGATTCGGCTTACTAAGTTGTTAAAAATTATATATTGAAGATTAAAAAATGTTGATATTAATTGAACAATATTACAATGGCGTTGGAAAAACTTTGAGATATCGTTAAAACGCTATACCGGTGTTGGCACTACGACCTACAAGTTTGTTGTTTAAGATGAGTTTCAAGACAACAGCTGTTGATCTATCCGAACACTTTAGCCTCAACTTTCTAACTTTATATAAGAATCTCTATGGTCATGGGTTAAAAAGGTTTTCTCAATACCAGCTAATAATGAAAGTTACAAATCCAGTAGAAAGTGTCTACCAGTGAAATATTCGAGTTATCAAAAGAATTATATTAATAACGTTTTAATAAGGTGTGAAATATTAAAAACAGAAATTCTGTAAAGCAATATGCTATTGTTATAAAATATGCATGTTTGCTCGTTATAAATACGCATTATATTCGGTAAAAATATTTACAGACATTAAGAAAGATGAATTCCATTGAATTCTGAAATTAACACACCGCGTTATATTTTAAACTTTAATAAATACTTGTAAAATAGTGCTACTTACGTTCTGCTAGCTTTCAGCGAGACGTCCCAAGTTGTGAATATAAATAATTTTATGCCTGTAGACCTCTGGAGTTTTGGCTGGTTTCCTTTTTCATATAAAGATGCACCATTATTGAAGTGAGAACGTCATATGTGGCACTATAGTACCCGGATCACTCCCGTACACCTCGCGCTCGTAGCAAAGTGAACAAGTAGAGAAAGAAGGAAGAGGGGAAGGAAAAGAAGAGTGACGAAGAAGAAGAAGAAGAAGAAGAAGAAGAAGAAGAAGGAGGAGGAGGAGGAGGAGGAGGAGGAGAAGAAGAAGAAGAAGAAGGAGAGTAAACGAATCTGTTATTCTCCTTCTCTGTTATTATTCAGACATTTAAAATTACACCCACTACGTATTTATTTATCGGATCTTACGGATCTTCTATATCAGATGGAGTTATCTGAGAGATGATGGAGAAAATTTTATAACATTCTTCTAAACAGTAAACATCATCATCATCATCATTTCAATCTCATCACTTTCACAACACGGTATAAGCAAGGTGCTGTCTGTTCCGCCTTCAAAGATCCTCCAGCCATCTCTTCCTGAGTTTACTCACACACTTGTGTCCTATAGGAGAATTCAAGTTTTAACTATATAGAGTTAAAAACTTGTAACTCTTCTCTTGTGACCTCACTCCTTTTACGGTCAAGTTTAGAATACCTTTTAACTCCTCTTAAGAATGCCATTTCCGAAGCCTGTATTTCACTCTCTTGTTTCTTAGTTGTTGTCCGTAATTCGCACCCATTGGACCGAATGCACCGACCGGGACATTTCGGCAGCCGGGCGGGACACCGGAACTGCACTCTGAAACCGGGACTATCCCGGTTACACCGGGACGTATGGAAAGCATATCTATACAAAAAAATAAGTTAGTGAATTACTTATTAGGCTCAAATATGCCTTATGGTAAGGATAAGGGTATTGGTATGAATATGACACAATACACAGAACATTACAGACTAAAGTCATTAGTGAGGTCCTCCAAAATAATGGCGGTGCCTGTACTGTTGTATGGTAGTCAATGTTGAGAACCGCAGTCGCCTGTTGATTTTTGGCGGTTTGTAAATCACCTTTTGAACACCGTCGGTCTGAACGCTAGTTTTATTACTATACGAAATTTATGCCCGCAGTGTAATGTGAAATGAATGTTATCGTATTTCATATTCATGACTGTAAAACTATAGGAGTAATAATCAACGTTGAGATTATCAGCGTATTATTCTTCACACGCCTCGTCGTATCACAGCTGTGTGTTCCAAAAAACAGAGTTGAAAATAGAAGTGAGAATTCTCGTTACGTACTGGCATGCTAACAGCCTCATGCATAATTCATCGTACGAGCACTTTGCTGAGAACAGTTAACCTGACTTATCGACTCAGCTTAAAATAGAAACGCTTGATCAGGTGATAATAATTCACTATGTTTTAATAAAGAAAGTTGTGTTAGTGGTTATAATCATACAAACAGAAATAACACTGTTGCACATCACTATACTGTAAATGAAAATTCCCGATTAGCGGTTTGAAGTTTCACAGCTTATTATCAGATCAGAAATATACAATTTTTGTAAGACTTACTTACCTTGTTGTCGACTGTTACCTGATCTCGACTGCGTATCTTTTTAGAATATTGGAACGGCTACGGCTATTTTTCATTAAAATTTATGAAAATTTAATAACTAGACCATTGACCTAGATGAAGCAAAAATGGCTGGAGCCCATTGTGACAGGACTTGCAATAAAACGCTTGTTTAACAATAACAACTTTTTATTAAATTTCCTCAGATCAACGTTTAAATTTCAAAACAGCCCTTAGTTTTCATTTTGTGCCAAATATCCACACACACACGCGCGCGCGCGCGCGCACACACACACACTTAGAAACTCAAGTAGAAGATAGTCGTAATAGATTAGAAATCACTATTGAAGAAGTGAAAATTCAGTTAGAAAGTAATGTAGAACTCGTCAGTAATACTTTGAAAACAGAGCTTACTGCACGCGTTGAAGCAGTCGAACAGCGAGTTCTACAGTGAATTAATGAACAAGCTGTGAAGATCGATAGCAAATTCAAAGAACAGCGTGAACATACAACACGTGAAACTAAAGAACACATTCGACAAATGGCTGAACAGTGGAATGAAAAATTTAAAATTACGAAGCAGGAACAAGATCTCAGACACAAAGACTTGAATGAGTGCGTCCTGGACAACACCAGCAGAACAAAGAAACTCACTGTGAGGACCGAGGCTGTAGAAATAGCTGTGGAGGAGGTCACTAGAAAAACTACGCACCACTCCATGGAAATTAACAATATGAAAGATGGACTACAAGAGGAGGTAGAAAAACTACGAGCGGAAGTCAAGAGACGACCAAGTGCTATAATGATGTGTGCTGCAAAGGTAGACGATCGAGAGAAGATCAGTTTTGAAGGTAATAAATGGGAGAACCCCATAGAATTTTTACAAAAGTGTGAACGAGAAATGGCAACAATAGGAAGCAACCTAAGCGACAGAGACCGTATAGATTTTGTAAGTCGACATTTCCAGGAAACAGCATCCAAATGGTATACGATTGTTCGGGACCAAACAGAAACTTATGAACAGTTCAAGGCATCCTTCGAAAATCGGTACTGGAATATACATACCCAGAGAGAGGTACGAGACCAGCTGGAGTATGGGCGGTATTACGTCAACAGCAAACGATCCATGGAAGACTACATTATACAACACGTCGAACGGTGTAAGCATCTTAGACCAAGTTTCACGGGGCACGCATTAGTATTAAAACTAAGTTATCATTTTGACAGACACATTAGACTTGCCGTATATAATCATGGAGTTAAAACCATTGAGGAACTTCTTATCCTTGTAACGCAATCATCACAATTTGTTAATAAAGAGTACGAAAGGAGAGACAACCGGCCGCAGCAGCAGCAGTACTCTACACCAAATCCAATACACCACAAATCGCCGCAGTTCGAGAAGAAAGAAGATAAGTGGAAAGAATATAAACAACCCTTTGAAAAAAGTAACCCGACTCCAAATAAAGGAGCATACGCACATCCAGGTACGTCGAAAAAATACGTAAAACCGTACAATGCAAATGAAAACATTGAAAATCAATAATAATAATTATTATGATTATTATTTGTATTAATATTATACAAATAATAATCATAATAATAATAAAAATAATTATGAAAATAAAATTGTGCAACAGCCGACACGCCCGTCAACATCCAAAGAGGAAGGGGGTGATCGTAGAACAATTGACAAGAGAACTGTATGACTACAGAAGGGTAACAAAGCGCCAGCACGGACAGGTTTCAAAAACGACATGTACACACATGATTTGCGTACCACCCTAAACAATACACAACAGGAAAGAATGTTGTCAAACACCTATTGTCCTATGCTAGTGGGAACAATAAATAATATAAATAAAAGGAACGATGTTAAAATATTAAAAATTACATATCAAACAGATGATAGAGTTAAATATTTGTTAAACAATATAGCAAATGAACAAAACAAAGATCTTCAAATAAGTCACATGAAGTTATCACCACTATCTAGTAGATATACAATAAAAAATAGTATATTGTACAAACTCGTCAATTATGATTGGAAAATAGTCCTATCACCAGAGATGCTAAAAACACTAATTATACCATGTCATCAAAGTTTAGCACATGCGTCTGCTTTAAAATGTCATTTAGCTTTGAAGGAAGACTTCATTTTGAATAATATGTTTAGAAGGATAAAAGCAATCTTAAAAGGACGCTACGAATGTCAAATAGCACGACATCCGAATCTTCACACCTACGTAGATATGCAAAATATCAAGACACCGGGAAAGGGAGAATTAGTAGCAGTAGACTTCCTGGGCCCATTTCCGAGAGCTATTCACGGGGGTACAAAACACATACTTGTATGTATAGATGTGTTCACCGAGGCAGTTCGACTCTACGCTATTCGAAGACCCACCACTAAAAGTGTACTGAATGTCATACTACGCAAATACGTACCGAAGTATGGTCAAATCAAAAAGATATTGAGTGACCAAGGTAAACAATTTCAAAATAAAGCATGGGCAGAAACGCTAACTCAGCACGGCATACAACCAGTGTTAAAACGTCAATACGACACCCACAAGGAAACCTTGCTGAAAGGGTAAATAAAGAGTTAGGAAAACATTTACGCATCTACTGTAATGAACAACATAACCGATGGGCAGAGTACATATCATTTTTTGAACAAGCTATAAATGCTACATACAGTGAAGCTACGGGATATACACCGGTGGAACTGGAAACAAATAAAAAACCTAATAGATTCTGGTCGAGAAACATTGATAAACGTCTAAACCAAAACCTGCAAATTCCATTGAGTCATAAGTACGACAATGCGAAGAAGAGGGTGGAAAAACTTGGAGAGAAGAGGATCGAGAGGTTCAACAGAACGCAAAACTCATCACATTCCATGAAGGAGAGAGAGTGCTACTAAGAAGCAATCCAGTGGGAAAACGAATCGACAATACAGCAAAGAAACTATTCAGACTGTACGAGGGACCCTACTTATTACAAAGGAGGAAAGGACGACACACATTTATCGTCTACGATCCGACAAGAAGAAAAACTATTGGAAAGTACCATGCATCAGCATTCCGTAAATTCTATGGATGAATAAATAAAAGGTCAACTTATAAATCCATGGGAGGGATAAAATTTAAGAACCCTTATAACCACTAAGTGTGAGTTGTAATAAAAAAATAAATAATTTCTAAGCAGAGAAATAAAATTTGAATAAAATTCAAATTTTATTTTACCCAGCAGGGGAATTTATGCAACGATACGTTTAGCATAAGTCTATATATCAACCCCTGACTGAGGTATGATAACATACGAACGCACGTATGAGGTATATAAGATGTAAATAATAAAAATAATGTAATAATTAAGCGTTAGGTATAAGAGATAATAAAAGAAATAAACGTAGTATTTAATTTTAAATAAATAATTGTAAGTGAGCCTGCATATGGAATTAAAAGCTTCATTGGTTTTAATCGTAGCGAAGGGGAGAAACCAACACGCGCCGACCGGCCAGCATCCAGTAGACTGTGAGAGGAATTTCAACGACGCAGAGACAGAGAAGGTGATACCGAAGAGGATCAACTCGAGAGTCCAGATGACGGTAACGACAAAGTTAAATGGTTGCAGAAAAATGCAGGTGAAGTCAGACATTTATTTAATATTATAAATGATCCTGAGGTCTATCGAAAGAAGCTCTAGATTCCATATACAAGTTTACCAAAACATTAGTATATTTTAATTTTCGTAATGAGTAATAAATAAGTCCAAAGAATAATTGAACAGAGCATATAAGTTAAATTTATGAATCTCATAAATAAATGGTCAATATAGAACCATATTTTATTAGAGAATTAAATTCAAGTATGAGAGTTATTTAAATTGATGATTTTTAATTAATTGAGACATTAATAAGATAATTAATAAAAGTGATAAAATGTTCTCTATTAGTAATTTTAGTAAATGTTTAATTAATTAATTGTTTTATTAAGTGGTATATAATAAAAACCACACTTGCAAAAACAAGATAAATAGTCAATTTCAGACGTGTGAATCACGTATTATATTAATATATGTGTTATGTATTATATGTCTGTGTAAATATTTCAGGTCATATATGTTTATGTGTGTATAATATGTGTTAGAATATAAGAGATAAGATTTTAAACACGTTATAATTACATTATATTCATATCGAATATAAGGGTTCAAATAGTAATTAACCCTCACAAAATAATAATTAATATGATAATTTGAATTTTTTAAATAATAAATCAAATGAATATGATTTTATTAACACAGTCGTACTAATTTCACAACCAATACTAAATCCTCTGTACTCTTTACTTGTATTAAAATTGTATAACGATATCCACGTGCTTATCCACACCCAATCAACGACCAAAGCCTGCGACCCAGCCGGGGAACATCAACGTAAATACTGCAGAAGAAGTGTATACCTTCGAGACGTGGGTAAGTGCGCACTAATGAGTAAGAGCATATGTGCAAAAGTAAGTGTCTAAAAATAACGTTGTAATATATATTGTAACAAATTTTTGTACATAAATGTAGGCATGTGTTGCCCCATGTCCAGGGCGACAATTTTATGCAACAGTACAACATTGCAAATTTAACATAATTTAATTTGTGATGCTCCACGTTGGAAGCGACAATTTATGTAACAATAAATACAATTTAATTTGGGTTTCAGGTGTATCTGTAATAAGAACTCGATGTAACTTGTAACGGTATTTCAAATTTATTTGGTAATAATGAAATTGTGCGCATGGCACTTGATTCGACTTAAAACATCCGTTATTACTTTGTTACTATGCCGTAAGGCTTACGCTATATACATCCTTACTGACTAAATATTCTATTCTATTAATTATTTTATTAAAAAATATCATTTCCTGACTACTCAGTCAATTAGTGTGCTTCGAAATATCAATGTTTAAATATCTTTTTAGATATTGTAATGAAACTCAAAAATATTAATAGTTACTGAATTTATCTTTCTTTTATCAGTACTGATTTATAAAACGCTAATTTTTATTTAAATGTTTTCCATTCTTTTCATTTCAATACTAATTTGAGCTCTTGTTTACGTTAATTATATTCAATAATATCTATGATTTTAACTCTATATTTACAATAAACATTGGCTCTTAACTTTTAAATAGAACAAGAATGTCTTTAATTGTCTTTGAGTTAGTTGTTCGATTAAGAGATAAATAAGTTGTTTATCACCTTATTGTCGTCAATCATACTCAACAATTGATCCATCTGTAATCGTCCTCGTCTCGAACTCCAGCATCGCTCTTCTTGTCCAGCGTCGTTTCTCTACTTCAGTTTGTTCCTCTTGTCCAGCGCAGTTGTGTCGTGTTTTTGGCGAAATCCCGGCTGTTTTCTAATGGTCAATGAGATGAAAAGCTTAATCACCGAATTTGTTAATTAATTAGTGTGGCGGGGCGTACCACGTTGTCAGTGCGTTCGCCGTACTGATCCGCGCGCTCTGGGAGCGGGGCGGCAAGGTTGGCTTTTCGTTGCAAGCTGTGTCAGTTCACATTCGGCAGCGGGCGTCTACAGACTTCTTCCCAGCAGCGTTGAGATTCTTTATCTGTGTAAAATGCCTACTCTTATGGTAAAATAAACGCTATGTGACTCTCCGGTAAGTGTGTTGAATGTATTTTTACTTATTGTAGCATAAAAGGAATTATATTTAACTTAAAATTAACGGGGATGTGAGTGGATATATGTTTAAAGTCACCACGTGGTGGACACAGGTTAATCACTGATTATTCACGTGTTTGAATGTTAACACAGGCTGAAATATAGTATTTTATAATTTATATGTCTGTATATTATTCTAATTATATCAAAAGAGGCGTAAGAAAAATTATTTTGTAATATTTGTTGGAACGGGCGTACTTTACGAACCTGTTCAAGTTTGTTAACTTATATTGAAATTGTAGTAAGATGGTTAATTAGTTGACGAACAGTTTGTGATTAACTATTTATTTTATACTAAATTCTATGCAGAAGGTAGATTATCATGTATTGAGGTCTTGGGAGGGTGTCATGGTAGTTTCAAAGAATACTTAAATTGAAAAAGGTTAAAACTGGTCATGATGTGCTGAGTGAGTTTTATGCTGGGGGAGATGGGTATTGTGAATTATGGAACACTAGAGTAATTACCAATATGAATGTTTAGGGTTCCTGACTAAGACGAGAATCTGATTCGCTCCATGTGTGGCTGAACAACTGCCACCAATGCCATAAACACATCTACTCTCCGTCTTGGCCGCCGGGAGGAAGAAATGGACGCCACGCCACAATACCCACGAGATCGGTTTCGGATATACGCAGGTGATATTTATGCCTTAAAATATTTTTAGCCTCTGCAGCTAATACCATGTGACATTATTCTCGGAATAGCTCCAGTTAGATTTTTGATTGTGCACAAGTCCAGCGGGACATTAGGGTTACAAACTTTATCAGTTTTACTTTTCGAATGCTTACGCCCCCAGAATAAGTGTAAACCCAGTCGGGGCCATGTGTCCGGCGAATTTTAATGTTATACCTCTTTTAAACAGTAAAAGTTGTGTGGAATCTGAATGTTATTGATTCATATGGGTGTTGATCATTTATGCATGTGTGCTGGGGTACTTAACCGGCTGGTGGTACCCCTTTTACGTTGGGGATTTTATTGATTTTTATATATATGGGTATTTTTTTTTTATAATTTAAGGGTTTGGTGGTGCTTTAACCTGAGGCCGTCACCTGTTGGTGCAGTGGTCTGCAGGTACCCGACATGTTAATTTTTGTTGAATCTGGTTCGGGCGCATGGCCGTGCCTGAGGTCAAGTCAGTTCTCTGTGAATGCCTTATATATGTTTTATAAGGTTCAGTCCATAGATTTTACAATTTTATAAAATCATTTTTGGCTGTTTTATAATTCTTTAATAAGTAAATTCATTATTGTTTTTTTTACTGCCATAGCCAGTGCATGATTTGTTGAGTTTTTATATATAATTACACTATTAGTTTCTCACTACTTCAGGTTATAAATGTAAAGCTATAAAATCAGCCTCAGTTTCTATGTTATTTTCCGGTGGTTACGTCCCACTTGGTTTTTCGCTCAAATTTTTGGTATTTTGTAAAAGCATGAAAGAAAGTGAGAACTTACCATTTTATAAAACCGTACGGCCATGTTGACCTTGTGATGGTACCTTACTATTTGGGAACAAAACCCAAATTTTTTATTGTGCATCGTAACCTGAGAGTTGTACAGGCTGCCTTGCCAATTAAATTTGGCAATTTCTAGTCCTTGTAATTATTTCGTTTTGTTTTAATCCGGTTATACTCTTACGAGTTAATGGGTTTGTTCTTTTTTTTAATGAAAAGTTGTTTATGGCTTGCTGGGCACTTGAACTGATTACTGTAGTCTGGGGGGGTCTTGATGACTGATACAGGGGTTTTCCACATTCCCGTTTGAGGTATGATGAAAATATACAGGCTATCTGCCAGGTGAACATGTGTGTGTGTGGTATATATATATTTTTCTATGTGTATTGATGTATGTAGATCAATTGTATGCGTATTCTATGTGTATGTCAATTATGTATTCTTGATGTCAGTGGGTTATGTACAGGGTATATTATGCAACCATATTATTATAAATTTTTAAGAGACATGGAAGTAATTGCACTGTGATACTAGATGTTGGATTATAAGGGGGGTATTTGAATAATTTATATGATGTTGAGCTTATGTGATATTTTATATATGTATATTTTAAGGATATTTAAAGATTGCAAAAAAGGAGTTTCTACATTACATTGTTATGCTATTTTGGGGAAGTGGATGTTACAAAAATGTTTTTGAAGAATGATGCATTGCATGTTGTATATTCTGAATATTAATGTTATAATGTCAAAGAGTGGATTGGAGAATTTTTAAAATGTAATTTTAAATTATACTAAATTTATATTGGGTTAAAAGAATTTGGCTTGAGGCCAATATATATATATATATATATATATATTTATAATGAATTTGGAAACAATAAAGACTGTTATAATTGGGTAGAAGCGAGTTTAATTGCAAGTCCCGTCTCACTGGACCCAGCGCATTTTTGCTTCTCTAGGCCTTCCGCCTTGTTTTAAATAACTAGCGGCCCCTCTTAAAAAAAAAGACAATTTTTTTATAAAGCAAAAATTTTAAAGAGGGGTTACACAGTCAGCTCTCTCTTGTCCAGCGTCGTCTCGCTCTTGCCCAGCGTCGTCTCGCTCTCTGGAACTAAGTCGTCAGCTCTCTCTCTCTTTCTCTCTCTCTCTCTCTCTCTCTCTCTCTCTCTCTCTCTCTCTCTCTCTCTCTCTCTCTCTCTCTCTCTCTCTCGAACTTCTTCTCGTGCTGTTTTGGACGTCAGTTGATCTTCTTATATGGATCTTCTTCTCGTGTAATTCTGTTACTACTTAAAATTGCTTGTTTTACAATCCAGTTACATAACTGTATGTAACTGGAAGGATGAAACTATTTACAATAATTTAAATACTCTGTGCGGACGGGCAGAAGCTCCCGCTGCACTATGGGTGTTCGAAAAAGAGAACAACTGTAGCGTGTGTGTCCTATTTATACCCACGTCTTGGTCAACACCTGCAGTTGTATGAAATCGACATGTCTGAAATTGTCTCTGGGTTCAGTCCCCCACTCCTTGTCAATTTCGCTATTTCTTATATTTCTGCGAATTGCAGAGTCCTGTAAGTATACTCTTATACTCATCTTATAACTATTTTCACTACACATGTTCACTGTATTTTTGGACATTGCAACTTAACCCTTTCGCTCTGTACATAGTTATTTCACCACTACACTCGTACGGTGTGTCCCTTCACGTGGTTTTTGTACACAGTATTTAGTAAATTTTATTACATTTTATTGTGTTTTTGGATTTTACTCCGTGTTTATGAATAATTACGGAAAAACAGTAATTATGCAATTATTCATCTTGGGGTGGCAAACTCGCCTGCATAGACCTGGGTCACACACACATGCAAAATACTGGTGTACACACTTTCAGTTACATTTGTGTGTGTGTGCACGTCGATTCAGGTCGAAACACCTGTTCATATTTCTGTCTGAGCCAAGCTTGCAATCCCTGACATGCTTATTTCTAATACATTATTAATTGTTTACAGTTTATTAGGTATATTTAAATTTTTATATTCAATGCTCAGTACATCACTTATCTGTACTGTCGCAATATATATATATATATATATATATATATATATATATATAATATATTCAATCACTTTCTGCTACAGTCCGCTTCTTGATGTATATAATACATTGAATATTTATAATGAATTTACCTCAAGATATACCTTTTTTTCTCCTTATTAGGAACATGTTTCGGGTACCATCTAGTACCCATCCTCATCCTTCCGGTTTTTGTGTCTGGTGAAGTATATATGTGATATGTGTTGGTTGGAAATTATTATTGTGCCTTCCTGTTGGCTTCTGGTACTTCAAATTGGTTTTATTGTGTGTGATTGTGGTGTATACTAACCAATGTGACACTAATAAAACATATACCACACAAAGGCACCATAATGAACATTTGGGAAAATTTACAAATATACAAACATAAAACACAAAACAAACTAATACCTGAAAAAAAACAAATCAATACAAAACATGACACAATATTCAAAGCACTCAACATCGAAAAAACACAAAAAACTAACACATACACCACAATCACACACAATAAAACCAATTTGAAGTACCAGAAGCCAACAGAAAGCCACAATAATAATTGTCAACCAACACATATGTACTTCACCAGACACAAAAACCGGAAGGCTGAGGATGGGTAGAAGATGGTACCCGAAACATGTTCCTAATAAGGAGAAAAAAAGGTATATCTTGAGGTAAATTCATTATAAATATTCAATGTAATATATTGTAACGAGTAGACTCTGTCGTCTTTGTTAAAAGTGTGTTTCGTGTGTTCGCCTCACACGTTGTAGTCGTTACTTACGTTTATGCTGACCATGTCCGTCGCGATCTCACGAATTACCAGTACTCGCGAGTGTGAACCTTACCTGTCCTTTAATGTGATTGTAAATCCCGGGTGGCGCCAAATTGTTTAAACTGAAAACAATTAAAAAATAGGACTATCGAGCGGTCGTTCTAGACGGTATGGTGGATTCAAATTACTCCCGCCACTTGCGGGTTTATTAATCTCGCTGGTAGTTCGCCGAGTTTCCGACGTCTAGCGCTTACCGTCACCTTCGCTCGTCGCTAATGTACACAAATCATATAATACAATTTACTATGAAATAAAGAACGGTGGTTACAACTCTGTACAAGTTTATTAACTTGTAATTAGTTGTTATTCAATATTATACAAAATTATATTTGGTTATTAAAAACGTTGCTCCGGCAATAAAAAGACAATTAATTCCCAAGGTTGGCGAAAGCTGATTAAGAACGATGTTAGTTAGACATGGCGTCAACAAATGTTTATTTTTTGTTCGTTCAATAAATCTGAGTTCTTTTTGTTACGAAAAAATATTGATATGATTACAATAAAGTACACTACCTTACATTAATGGTACTTATATACTACTAGGTTTAATTACAATTCTTCCTGAAAGTTTAAAAAGTGTGTGTTAAAAGTTAGTAATTTTTACCCAGGTTATTTTCTGGTTTCATACAAGTTTAGTGTTTTATTTTTAATTAATCCTTGAAAGAAATTTGATTATCAGTTCGTAGTGAGAGTTAATAGTGTTGTCAGAAAAAGTTAATAAGAATTTATTACATAAATTCGGGTAATTCAGCAATACTTATCAAATCGGTTGAATTAGGGTGAAGAGTTACTCAGTTCGAAATAGGTTGGGCCCTCTTTGTCATCAATCTTCCATCATTTATGAATTCAATTACGCCTGGCGTCTTTTTCGGATAAGTTGGTCTAAATTATTAATTTGGAATTTAATAATCTGGTCTGTGGCCTCAGTTGGATGGACTAATTCCTCATCAGACTTCTTGTTTCTTCATGTTATAAATTTTGATTACTTTTTTACTGTTTTAAATTAAAATTGAGTCGATTACGGTTTGGCGTCTATTCGTCTTGAGCTTCAATAATGAACTAACAGTTTTTAACGGAATAATAATAAATAACGTTCGGTTGTTATGGCAACTGTCTGTCTCTCATTGGCTGTTCATAACTTATGCCCATTGTTATAATATTTGAATTTTAATTCAAAATGACTAAATATCTTCTGATTACTATTATTCTTCTGTCTTCTTATCTATGTATGAGATATTATCACCAATGTTTATATTTTCTTTGAAAGATCATTTTGACATCCCACAAATCTGGTTTTGTTTATGTATTAAAGTTTTGACAATAATGTTAATATTATGTAATTACATTTCTTTCTTATTTTATGTTCTTACTTTAACTTTTACATCTTAATATGATTCACTAATTGTACATAACTAGTTACTTGCCCTAAATTTTCTAATACAATAGTTAATTTCTTATATTTTGTTGAATTTAGATTTATACAGTTAGGCATTTTCTAGGCCTAAGTAGTAATTGGCTATATTTTCTTATCTTACACAAATTAACGATTATTTTACATTTACACATGTTTTGCTTTGTGTCACAAATGACTTGTTTACTTTTTGAATTGATTTGGGTTGTTTTATAATAGTTGTATGTTCTCATTACTTTATAAAATCATGGCTTGTCTATTATTTTCTAATGGCTTTTCCAGTATTATTAGGTTTGTAGGAATTTATCTCTTTACTTATCAATATTGCCATTTTTTATAACTTGTCTATTATTTTCTATTACTTATAAAACATTACATAAAATCTGGGTTTATGGTCTGTATACTTTTTTCAGCCATATTCCTCCTCATAAACTTAATTGAACAAATCTTTTAACAGTTACTATGCTAATCTTGTTTATATTTAGTTTATTCTTAATTATTTTGGTGACTAACATTATCACACCATTTATTTTATCTTACTAAATATCCCTTTGAACAGAGGACGTTTTACTTATTTTGTATTTATATTCCTTACTATATATTTTCTTTTTCTACCTAACCATGGTAACACTAATATTTTGAATCATTATAGGGGTTTTTCCCTGAATACCATTGTATTCCTAATCTACAATCACTCTTAATTCTAATAACAATAATATTCTTACTCTCTGGCACTTTTCACCATTAAACTGTAGTGTTTATCACTGGAATTTAGGTGTCTATACTTATCTGTAGGGTTTTATATTTATTTCGGGTTTACACTGGCACTTTGGACTTTTTTATGGTATTTGAGTGTTACTAGTGGGTATTCCCTAACATTAATTTCTCTTTTCTCACTTAATCATGATCACTCCCTACCTATCTCCCACTTCTGGGTTTTTTATTACTTTATTCATAATTGTTAGTTATACTGTTAACAAGTTTCATTCGTTATAGAGTTATTCACAACATTTAATCTCTATTCCGTTGGTTAGTGTACTTTAGTTGTCATTACTTTATTCGATTTTAATATTTATCATTTACGTTTATTATTTATTTGATTCTTTTTCATTATCATTTGAGTTTAATATTTCTCATTTCATTTTCTTTATCATTTGTTTGTGTGTTTTTATATCTTCACATTTTATTTCATTTATTTTTTGTTTGTTTATTTACCTTCTCATTTGATTTCATTTTATTGGGTCAATCACTTGGGTTGGGTCCTAGTCATTTGTCTCGTCATAGTCATTTTATTTTCATTAGTTAAACATTTAATATAGTTGATTCATATTTTTTTCCCTGGTATTGGGGTGGCTTTTTGTGTTGTAACAATATATATATATATATATTATAACAAATAGGATTGTAAGTGTTGTTTTGTGTTGTCGGGTGTTACACTCCGCGCACTTTTAATACTTACTAATTGCTGGGTTCTCTGCGACGATGTTGTCCTGCAAACACAACTTATGCTAATATGTGTATGTGGGCGCCACTTGGATATTTGTTCCAAGAAATTATTATTATTAAAAATTGATTTTTAGTTGTTAAATTAATTCTATAAAAAAATGTGAACAAAACAGTTTGAATTATAAATAATGTATGTTTAATGATCTTTCTTTTCATAAAAATCGTCTGAAGGACTAACACTCAAATTAAACAAAATTGCAGAGTTACAAAAAAGTTATTGACAAGTTTTTTAAGTAAGTATCGGCTGATAAAAATTTTATTGCTCAGTTGAATAGCATGAATTTATTGTATGAAAAAACTTTATACTCAGGACGTGACTCCTTTGAACTATCAAGACAAATCAGTGGGATGCTTTACAAAATTTGTGAGATTTGAAGGTGTTTGACATGTGTAGTACAACTGTGTGACAATGATACCAGGTATTAATGATTTTAACTTTTGAACAACTCACGTTCCGGTGGGTAAGTATTTCCTTCACTGGGCACTTTTCTTGGGGACGATTCCAATCATGCGCCTCTTCGTGTTTACGTTCCTCACGCACTGGTAATTATTTATAAGTCAAATTACGGTTTTAAAACTCCGCACGATTGAAATAAATTCGTACTGTATCTATGCTTTGAATTCTGGCGGCGGCGAACAGCTGTCTGCGTGGTTTCTCTATTCTGCCGTCTCAGCGCTAGTTCCAAACTCAATGTAGAAGGCTCGTGTCAGTAAATTGTTTTGGGAATTTTGTCAAAGTCGGTTTGTCTTAGCAAATACCAGCAAAATTGATTTCCTCTATTAAAATCGGTCCTTTTCAGGGCCGCTGGATATCTGGCTGTGTGCGTTTCTATTAAATATGGCGTGTTGCTGCTCTATTCAACAACACCTTAGCGATTAGCGATATACTCCTTGTATAGGTTAAGTCAGTCTTTTGTCATGTACGGGAAAAAGCCTTTCTGTGTTCTCGGGTTGAATTCTTGTTCTTCGACTTCGCCTTGGACGAGATGATCGGATTCGTAGGTGATGTGTCTCTTGTGGATTCAAAGCAGAAAGTGTTTTTTGTGTCAAATTTCGTCTTCCTTTTATACTCTGTAAGGCTCATTGTTTTAATTTTTAAACATGGACTTCCGGTATTTTTGAGTAAAATTTTCTTCTTGAACGTTCGAGAATATGCAAATGGAACATCATAGAACAAATTTGACTTCCGTAGAAGCTTTAGAACGAAAACTTCTTATTCTTCATACTCAAGGATATTACTGAAATTATTCTGGTATTTGTCAAACAATTTTACAGAACTACTTACAATCTGCATGCCATTATTATTTTTGGATTCTCTGCTTTCAACTGAATAAAATGATACCATACACGATTGGTTTTGAACAAATTAAATCTAATAAATTAACATAAAATACAATTCTTACCTTGTAGTGTTTGCACAAAATTCTAATTTTCTAATTATTAAAATGTTATGAAGTTGCTTGGTTCTTGCTGTAACATTAATACATAACATAATTATCTTTTCATAACAAAATAAACAAATATTAAAACATATAACATATAAATAAGTTCATTCTTCTATAGGCATTACATATGCCTAGATTTTTGTCATTAGTTTTTGATGATAATTTGTCTTTTTCGGTATTATATATGGGATTTTTTGGGTATTCACTTAGAGTTTGTTATATTGTTTATCTTTGGGAATACCTGGTTTATCCTAATACATTTTATTTTTACTGTAATATTACTTAGCATCTTACTGTTTTGCACAGATGAATTATTTTCTTGGTGTGACAATTTTCACTTTTATATTTAAAAATTCTTTACGAATTAAGCTTGTCTTCAATTGAGCAAGTATGTTTCCATTGTACATTATAGGATTGTATCTTTTTCCTATATTTTTTCTAATATTCTGCAATTACTCTGTCAAATATGACTATTTTTGTAATTGTTTTTTGGTCTCAGCCTGGTATGGTATAGGTAAATAGTTTCATAACTTGACTGTTAAAGTGTTTTAGGTGGTCATATATATAAGTATAGTTACATTATATTGTATTTCAACTTTAGAATGCAATTTTGTTGCATTTTGAGAACATTAAATTCATAAATATTACAATTTTATATGTTCATCACATGTTTTCAGTTTAACATTGTTTTTGATTATTTTAATTGACTTCTAATCAATTTACAGCTTTCTCTATTTAACATAATTTGTTTGTCTTTGTCTAATTGACATTTACATATAGTTTTTATATTAATTCTATAATAATTAATTTTCACATAAAATCTGAGTGATTGGTCTCAACTCCAAAACCTTGATTTTTTGTCATAACATTTATATATTTTTTTGTTTTAACTTCATTTAATATATTTATTTTATTTATATTACAAAGTATAATAATAGATCTTGTCCATTAATTCACAATAAATAGTTTTTTATACCCTATTCAGAGTTACATTTCTTAATATGTAATGACCTCATTTTGGTCATTTCTGAGATTATCTGTTTCTCTTATAGTACATTATCAGTTTTACACTGTTCTTCACTTAAACAATATATATGGGGTTTGAGTCTTAGTCATAGTCTTTGTCGTTTTTTCATGTTAATGATATTAATTATCGGACAATATTACAAAATTTTTTGGATTACTTGGGTTCGATACTGTTCATCTCACTTTCCTCTTATGATAATTTACTTTGCAATTAAATTCCTTTATGGAACGTTCTGTGATGTTACAATATATGTACTCTGTATGAATCATGATTAGCAAATACTATTAGCCATAGATTACTCAAGTAGTAAAAGAATGGATCTTTTATAAGTTTAAACAAAATATGAATTACGGTAGTAAGTTATAATTAATTATGTGAAGTTTAAGTACAGCCTTTAACACTTAAAATGTTACTCATTAGTTACAAATTTCAATCTTACTTTAAACTCTGAATTCTTTTAGATCTTTTAAATCATTACAAAAATTTTAATCAGTCTTCAAAATTGGATTTCAGTTAAGAATTACAATTATATTATTTGAAAAGCTTAACTGCAGCTTTCAACAGATTACATCTTGATCACTCATTACAATTTCATTTGTGAAAAGTTTAATTACACTCTTAATGAATCAAACACTGTGCTTCTGATATATTTACGGAAATGTTTGTACAAGAATCTGGAATGTCATTTAGATTAAATAACAATCTAAATTGGCATCGGAAGAGCACTCTGGTTGAGATGGGTGGTGTGTGTCGGAGGTCTTGAATTCATCTATGGGGGTCAGCGATGTTCTGGGATGTTGAGATGCAAGCTGGTTCATTTGACGGCTGCGGAGAGTGGCATTTTTTTATCTTGCTCTGCCTGTGGTGACGGATGACCTTGTCGCCATGATCGGAAAACCTCTCTCTCTCGTCTGAAGCAAGGACCCTGTAAAAATATTGTTTGTAATTGCCGTCGTCAAATAAGATTCAACTCCCACAATTTCTCGTCACCGAACACACTCCACACTCAATGTCATAATCTTGTTAACACTTCAAGTGCATTTAATTATAACGAACCTTTAATTAACCCATAGCAGGGATTTTAAATATCAATAGCTACAAGTTTCATATAACCTTTTCATTGAATATTGAAACCCTAAAATTTATTGAAATAATTACATTTATTTTCTAATTATGAAACCCTTTTAGTGGCGAATTTGCCACGTGCTCACAGTTACCTGAAGCAACGTGCAATTCTATGCACCTCAGAAAGCATTACAAAAAATGGACTCTATACTCTTGGATCACACACACGTACACACACATATAACATAATACCCATTGTTGAATTAATGGCGAAGAAAATAATTACTAACCTGAAACGAGTAGATAGCAGGTTACACAAAAGACAATCTACCTCCCCTGGACCGTCAGATGAGTTCTGTCTGAATGTCGTGAACGAAATGAGACCGGGTGTCACATTTTGTTAACCGAAGTCTGCTTGCAGAAAAAAACAAGTCCAAAATTGTAATCTGGCAGAGGTCACCTGACTAATGGGCCAGCTGAATCACTTCGCCACAGCCGTGCACAGCCTGACTGAATTACGTCGCGCTCAAGGCCACGGCAGTTTTACAAAATAACAGCCGCTGAATCCAACAGTCTAGCAACCAAGGGCGCCTAGTCTCACGCGGCGGCAATTCAAATTTAAAACCTTGCCGGGAATCTCTTAGGCCGTGCACAATATATTCAATAAATTTGTGTTAACGGTTATAATCACAAATAAAAATAACACTGTTGCATACCACTATAAATAAGAATTCCCGATTTTTACGACAATCTTCTACTTTTAAGCTTCGCAGCTCATCAGTATATCGGAAATGTACAATATGATGATGTATGTATACATTGTATGTTTCCGATCTGATTATGAGCTGTGAAGTTTGAAACCGCTAATCGGGAATTTTTATTTATAGTAGTGTGCAACGGTGTTATTTTTGTTTACCATTAGGTTTTGTTATGCATTCGAAGATCGGAAAGTTTCCTTGTTACTAACACTCATTAAATTAATATAAAAGACTTGTTTTATTTACACTTATTGTTGCCCTTGCAAATACGCAAATAAACAAAGTCATAGTTGTACGATCCTTACAGCTAATATTTGATGGCATGATATCGTTACTAAATATACTGTCACGAAACCCGTCATCGTTAGTAATATAATAATTACAACGTGTCACCCTCTATCAATATGTGGTAACCTTCAAGTGAGTTAATTTGAAGAATTTTTGTTTCTTCTTTATTGGAACTGAAATTAAAATTGTTACTAATGATAATATGATGTATTTATAATATACATACACTTATTGTTTTACTAATGGTACCTATTTGTATTTATTGTTTATAGCCTAAAGGTACCATACATACGATGTGTAATAAAATTTTTATTATTCACATCCTTAAAAACGATCGATTTCGGTCATATACCATCGGCAGGTTATATACAGCACACTTGCGGTCACAATATCTTAAAACACCACTATTTACAAAAATGAATTCGTAGACATTGTTAATGAATTTGATACGTATGTCGTTGTCCAAAGCTTCCCAAGAACTGATCCTGTCATAGAGTTTTCATGTTTACATTCGTTCTACACATTATATCAGCTGATTACTGAATGTTGATTTTCATTTTGCCGCAATATTTCAAATGTGATATGATTTTTGAAGTCTGTCATGATGTTCAATAGATTTTCATGGCCCTCTTCTTTTACATGTTTGTATATTCGGTATTGTTCATATATATTTGATCTTATTTCATTACTGCATGTTTTCAATACGGTTAAATGTTGCTGTATTGGACCATATTCACAAGACTGTTGTTTTATGTGTTTGGCTACCGTTGAGTTCGGATTTGAGTATACATATACAACATATACAATAAATACAATAGAAAATTAAAATTGTTAGTGACGAATCCTAAGGGGATCAGTTATCTGATTCGCGCGGCCGTCGTAACATTTATTAAATAATAGAAGAAGGCAATCAATCCTGCAATAAAAGTAGGGAAGGACAGTTATTTGAACGTTCTGTTGCAAGCGGATGATTTACGTAATAAGCATGCAGGAATGCAAGAGACATATGTACAATTCACTAGTCAACAATGATTTTGTTAAATTTTCAATTTTTGGTAATTTTTATGTATTTTTGGGTGCTGATTCTGAATATGTAGTCAGAATTTCTCTATCAGCCTCAGTTTTTTTTTGTAACTGCCCTTTTTATTTTTCAGTAAGTACCATGCATGAACTCCATATGCATAGAATTTTGTGAACTTAAATAATATCAACTAAATAGCTTTGGTTTATTTATTGCAGCAACTAAATTGATAAATCAAATATAATTGTTTGGGTTAGTGAATAGTCATCATTATTTATTTATTATTGTTCCTTACATTATTGTTACTTACACACTAATCAAAACAAACAAGAATGTATGATTCATCCTCCTATTTTCTTCTTAATGTAAACATTTCATCCATTAGTCATAACATATTGTTTATCGTTTTATTTCTGTAGACTTGTGATTCAGAGCTGTAAATTATACAATAAGTAAATTAAACAATAATCTATCATGCAGGCTAGAGCTAGCTTTTTGAATACTCCATTCGAGTGCGAGTTCTCGTGTGTATAAAATTTAGTGCTGCAGCTAGTTTTTGTATCTGTTTGCGTTTTAAGTTTTTTTCGGTAAAGCGAATGAGTGTATATTACATTAGTATGTGTTTATAAAGTGTTTGTTTTTATACAGTGTTAGCTATCATATATTAACAATGCCTCGGAATTGCATCAGTCATCCAAACAATTTCTGCTATGTATGTGGCGAGGTAACGTTGAAGACTCAGGAAAGAAATATAACTGCAGTGATAAAAAAGTCATATGAACTGTATTTTGGATGTAAATTAGGTGATCACGATAAATCTTGTGCTCCTCATATTTGCTGTGCTTCATGTGTAACGCAGTTGGCTGTTTCGATCTCGTCACATGCCATTTACAGTTCCAATGGTTTGGAGAGAACCGAAGGATCACACCACGGACTGTTATTTTTGTATAACAAAAACATCTGGAATAACAGCTAAGACTAGACGTAATGTTAAATATCCCGATATTTCCTCTGCTATACGGCCAGTGCCACACAGTCCAGGGCTTCCAATTCCAGTACCACCAGAAACATGGCACTTAAACGAAGATGAAGTTGTAACTGATGTCGAAACTTGTGCAGACTTATCAGGTGATGAAGAAAGAAGAGACCCAGATTTTTTGGAAAATACATATACTGAACCTCGCTTAATTAATCAGTCAGAATTAAATGACCTCGTTCGTGATGTAAATTTATCAAAGAGTCAAACAGAAATACTGGCATCAAGATTGAAAGGATGGAATCTTTTACAACAGAATACCATAATAAGTGTTTTCCGTGACAGGTAGTCTGAATTTAAACATTTCTTCTCCCAGTACGAGGACTTAGTGTACTGCAATGACGTGGATTCTTTACTGGGAGATTTGGGACATATGCACCATCCTTAAGAATGGCGTCTATTTAGATTCTTCAAAGCTTAGTTTGAAAGCAGTCCTACTTCACACTGGAAATAAATACCCATCAATCCCTTTAGCTTATGCTGCTCACATAAAGGAGTCATACAAAAACATGAAACTTGTATTGAGCAGGATTCAGTATGAGAAATATTCATGGCATATTTGTGGAGATCTGAAAGTGATAGCACTTTTACTTAGATTGCAACTTGGGTACACTAAATTCTGTTGCTTCTTGTGTGAATGGGACAGCAGGGATAGGGAGAATCATTACATAAAAAAGCAGTGCCCAAAGAGAGAGGCACTGACTGTAGGAGAGAAGAATGTTGTAAGTCAAGCACTAGTAAAACCTGAAAAAGTTTATCTTCCGCCAGTACACATTAAGCTCTCGTTTAATGAAAAATGTTGTTAAAGCAATGGATCGTAATGGTGCAGGATTTCAGTTTCTAAAAAACAAGTTCCCTAATAAAAGTGATGCTAAGATTAAGGAAGGTATATTTGTTGGACCACAAATAAGAAAACTAATGAATGATCTTGCATTTGAAGAAAGTTTGAATGAATTTGAGGTTGCTGCATGGAAATCATTTCAAAATGTGGTTAACAACTTCCTGGGAAACCATAAGGCGAATAACTACAGAGAACGTGTAACTGAGCTTCTTTAAAATTACAGAAAACTTGGATGTAATATGTCATTAAAAATTCATTTCTTAGATTCACATTTGGATTTTTCCCTAACAATCTTGGCGCCGTGAGTGACGAACATGGTGAACGCTTTCACCAGGAAATATCCACCATGGAAACACGCTACCAGGGAAAATGGAACCCAAAAATGCTAGCTGACTACTGCTGGAATCTAAAGAGGGATCTACCTATAGCAAGTTACAGCAGGAAATCTAAAAGAAGTAGATTTTAGGTAAGTACAAAGTGCATGTAACATATTGTTATATTACCGTCACATAATTTTATTTAATTAATTAAGAAAAATGTTAATTACTAAAAAACTATGCCCGATATGAAAAAACTGTTAACATATTTGAAATCAGCTCTAAAAATACTATAAGGATCAGTTACTCACAAGTGATCATTAAATATCGTTGCATAAGTTGCACTGACTTGGAAAATGTTGTAACGTAAGTGAATTATCCTAGAAGATAAAAGTGATAGCCTTGCGTATACGATTATAGATGAGGCAATAATTAATTTAAGTGCCATAAATGAATTATTGAACACGTAATAATAAATACAGCGTTACAATTTAATTAATTATTTAGATTCAGGATGTGTCTTGTGTCACGGATATGCATTTGATTAAAATGTGAACAAATTTTATGGGATTTGTGGCACAATAGACAAATATTAGTGTCAAGCATTAGAAGTGAGGTTCTATAAAGTAATGGCGGTGCCTGTATTGGTGTATGGTAGTGAATGTTTGGAACCGCAGTCACTTATTGACTTCCGGCAGGTCGTAAATCACCTTTTGAATACTGGTCTAAACGACAGTATTATTTCTATGCCAAACGTATGCACGCATTGTAATGTGCAATGAACGTCATCGTATTTCATACTTGTAACTGTGAAATCATAGGAACAGTAATCAACGTTGAAATTCATTTCTTCGCCGCACCGCAGCTGTGTGTTTGAAAAACGTAAATGGAAATAAAAGACAGAATTCTAGTTACCTACTGACATTATAACAGCCCCTCATACATTATTCATCGTCCGAGCACTTTGCTGAGAGCGGTTAACCTGACTTATCGACTCAGATTAAAATAGAAACCGCTTAATCAGGTGATAATAATTCATTCATTACGTTCTGTTATGAGTTTGAAGCTGTGAATAGTTCCATGTTACCAAAACTCATTAAATAAAAAAAGACTTATTTTTGTTTAAACTTATTGTTGCGCATGCAAAGGTCCAAATAAATAAATTATAGTTGGATGATCCTTAAAACTAAGATTTGATGACGTCATATCATTACTAATTATTCTGTTACAAATCTCGTCAACGTTATTAATATTGTTACGACGGTCTCACCGATCGGCGTATTGTACAGTGGAAAACAAAATATTGACACCAATGAAGTCACCAGCTTTACTTAATCACAAATAACAATTTGTAATCAACTCATACAATATTTCCAGGTAGATTTGTCCACACAGATCTATAATGTCAAATAATAGGAATTCGACACTAATTATAACACAATAACATTTCACACACTTCGAGAAACACTCGATCCGGGCTAAGGAAATCGCTCACTGTCAACTGATCTGGCAAAGCCAGACGCTCTGCTTTTATAGGTGGCGCAGAGGTCCAGAATAGCTTTCTCTCCTTACTTCACGCCAGCTAAAGTGTATTTCAAGTGTTCACCAGAATACTAAGGAATGTACTTCAGCGCGGCCTTGACTGAGGTATACCTGCATGACTAAGGAGAGACGGGTGGAGAACGTTCTAGGCTTTTTGATACGGATCTCGTTACGATATAATAATTACAGCGTTTCGCCTACTATCAATCTGTGGTCGTCTTCAAGTGAGTTAATAAAAATCAAATATTAGAACACTTCTGGTGCGTCTGTTTTGTAGTGTTTTAGAGTAAAGTGATAAAAGTTAATTATAGTGTGTAATTGGTGACTTGTATTATTTATTGCGACACTGTTAATCAGGTAGTATTTGTTGTTTGTTACATTACCGTGCATTAAAAAGTCGTAGCTTTACAATAAAAATAGGGAAGGACAGTTATTTGAACGTTTTGTTAAGTACGGATGATGTAACAGGCATG
The DNA here is from genome assembly GCA_034769895.1 of Magicicada septendecula. Taxonomy (NCBI): domain Eukaryota; kingdom Metazoa; phylum Arthropoda; class Insecta; order Hemiptera; family Cicadidae; genus Magicicada; species Magicicada septendecula. Next base: position 349,101,133 of record CM068375.1, read on the forward strand.
CAGAAATGTGAGACACATACACACTTATCGCTGCATAAGTTGCACGAATTAGGAAACAATAGACATTTTTTTTCTATTAAAATAACTTGGAAACGGCAAAATTAATTAAAATGTTAAACCATGGATTAAGATAAAAACCAAATTTTAATGGATTTGTCTGCCACGAAGTTCAGTGTTTCTGAAGGATTTGATACTACACTGTCACTGAAACTGTGATAACAGAAGGGCTTCGCATCTAACGGGTCCAATTCAACGAGTCTCAATCATTTTCTTTTGTATTTCATTGGAAATATTACTAACTTAACAAATGATTTTCAAATAAGAAAATCTCACGTTTGTTCAAAACGTAAAAGAATGAAAAGTAACATATGTATGTATGGATATGAAATTCGGCAACTTTTAGAACGGTAGAAAAAATTAGCTGAGAGTAATGGAAATTGACTTATTAATCATCTCTCATAGGGCAAGCAAAAATGTATACTAGACTTCAGAAGATAAAAATAATGGTCGGAAACAATAGAAGGAGAGGGATAGAGAGAGATCGAGATTTAGAAATTTAAAAAACTTTCCAATGCAACCAAAAAGGTGTCGAATAAATTGTTGAACTCTTGGTCTTTCCAACCCTAATTTTATTAGGTTTTGATGGCTATAAAGTCCTTCATTGTTTTTATACTTCAACTTAACTATGTAATACTTGTTTTCTTTTTTTGTTTCGTCATTTCCGGTAAAAGCCTAGCTAGTTCTTATGGTCAAATGGTCATCGGTCCTAGAGGCTGAAGAGGCAGGTTTCTCAACGGCACTAGGGGCGGAAAAACCTGGGAGGTGGATCTCCGAATAAAACACAGAGCATGATCAGAGGTACAAAGGTAGCACTCCTATCACTGGTCTTACTTTACAGGATGCTAGTAACGTCTTTAGAGGACATTTATTCTACTCGAAAGTAATAACGGAACAAATCGGAAGGATAGATGAACATTTTTGATATCCAAGGTCGTATTTTAGAAAACAAAGAGAGAGGGATTGCTCATCTGAATAGGATGCCAGATGGCAGGTTGTCTAAAGACGTTTGGCAATACAAACCTATTGGACAAGAAGTATACGAAGATCTAGGAGGCGTTGGTGAAGTGAATGGACTCCTCTTGGACTGGAACAAGTGATTCGTTTAGCCCCTGATAGAAGAAGAAGAGTAAATAAAATAAGATTTGACGTATTTATCTATAATTCGATATAATTTTAATGTTAAATTGGATTACTTAATTAATAATAACACTACCGTTCCGGCGCACTAAAGGATAGTCATAAACAGATTACTGCGTTTGCAAATAGCGGCCTCTGCCGTTCAATGTTAGTAATAATTAGACTGCACAATATCTGCTTAACACAATAAACACGACTATGCACACGTATAGAGAATGGTTAACAGTATGTTGCTCATCCATCTACTGCCAACACAACCAGCAATAATGTTCACCATTTTGTTGCAGTATTAGATTTAGTTTTCAGAATTATTACTAATTCTTGTTTCCTATTTAGATAGTATTTATTTTCTTACCCTTGTCTTTGCTAATACAGTAACACTGATATTAACAACTGTTGCCCCGTACTTTTATATAACTTACTGAGAAAATAATTGTTTTAGGTTCACTGAAAATATCCGCGTAGAATTCACTGCTCCGTGTGAACAGAATCAGTGAGGCTTGCAGCAGTGAGTACACAAGGAACGTGGGGTAGAAATTAAATTTGTCGCGACGTTAGCACTTATTATTGGTGTAGCGGAACAAAAGTTGATTAAGAGTGACAGACGACTATGAAATAACGCTGCCAAGAATTCCTAGAACACGGCTCGTCGTCTAGACAATCGAATTACGTCAGTCAGACAGAACTGTCTCCACAAGACACATGAGCATACTCATTGCTTGACATAGCGCTTTGTAACTGTCTTTTGGTAATGTAGTGACGATTGAGAAGCATCCACATTATGTAAATTGTGTATAAGAACACGTGAGTACGTCTATGCACACATACACACAGATAAATATATAAAATATTATGTAATAGTTTTTATGTAATATTAATAAATCGAGTAGCAAATATCTAGATTGATTTTTATGAATCATAAATATATCATTACGGCTCTACTAATAGCTTCAACTATTATTATACAAGAATGACACTCCTTGTATCTGCGAAGTTCTTAGTCGTTTTGACTTATGATCGTTTATGTATTTGTATTCTATGATGACCAGAAGTGTGTTTGTTCGTGTACAATGTCACCATGAGCGTAAGATTACTTATAATATATAAAATAAAGGGCTGTGTGCACACTGTAGAGCACTAGGCACATTAAGGCCTAATATTTTTTAAACATTAGTTACAGATAAATCACATATAAGGTTAATAGAATGTATTTCTAAAGAAAAATGTTAAGAAATAAAACGTATTTTGTTCACTGATTCGTCTGACTAAGATTTTAAAAATTGTATATTGTAGATTAAAAAATGTTGATATTAAATGAATAATATTACAATAGCGTTGGAAAAACTTTTAGATATCGCTAAAACGCTACAGCAGTATAAGCACTACGACCTACGAGTTTGTTGTTAAGATGAGTTGGTAGTTCGGTTTGGTATAGACAGTTGCCCACTATCTTCAATTTGTCAGGCTGACGAATAAATATTTGACCGCTGTTGAAAGGGCTAAGTTAAAGTTACGTTTTGTATAAAACGTTATTGTGACTGCTTCACAAGTTATACTGTGGCATTTTATAAAGTTTTTAAAATTTTAACTGACACTGATGTCTAATAATTATTCAGATAATGGTTTTACTCACTTTTGATGTCAATTTTCTGCATTATAAGTGAACACTTATCAATACACTTTTCTAAAAACCTCATTCTCCTGAAGTGAATATCAATACAAAAAATAAATTATCGAACATCTGTCATATTTTAATTACTTATTGAGGCTCGATTACGCCTTACGTTAAGGATAACTATATTCATAGAAATATGAAAACATGTCAGGCACTGTGTGACATAATATACAGAACATTGGAGGCCAGAGAAAGAAGTGAGATTCTATAAAGTAATGGCGGTGCTTGTATTGATATATGGCAGCGAATGTTGGAAACCGCAGTCGCCTATCAATTTTTGGCGTTTTGCAAATCACCTTTTGAACAACGTCGGTCTGAACGATAGTTTTATTACTATACTAAACGTATGCACGCAGTGTAATATGAAATGAATGTTATCGTATTTCATATTCATAAAATTATAAGAATATTAATCAACTTTGAGATTATCGGCGTATTATTCTTTACACTACTCGTCGTATCATAGCTGTGTTAAAAAAAAAAAAACAAAAAAACAGATGAAAACAGAACTGAGAATTCTCGTTACCCACTGACATGCTAACAGACTCATACATAATTCATCGTCCAAGCACTTTGTTGAGAACAGTTAACCTGACTTATCGACTCAGCTTAAAATAGAAACCGCTTGATAAGGTGATATTAAATTTATTCATTACGTTTTGTTATGAGTTTAAAGGTCGGAAAATTTTCTTGTCACCAAAACTTGTTAAATATAAAAGACTTATTTCTGTTTAAAGTTATTGTTGCGCATGCAAATGTCTAAATACACAAAATTACAGTTGGTCTATCATTAGATTTGATGGCGTGATATCATTATTAATTATTCTGTTACGAAACCCGTCAACGTTAATAACGTAACAAATACAGCGTTTCGCCTACTATCAATCTGTGGTCGTCTTCAAGTGAGTTAATAAAAATTATATATTAGAATACAGTGGTTCCCTACCTTTCCGGACCCGCGTACCGCTTTTGTCTTTTTTTGAGTATAATCAAGCATAAAGAAAGGTTACTAAAGTAGTTTTCTCAATAAATAAATTTAATACAACATGAATAGGATATCTTATTGTTCCTAGTTATGTATAATTATTTAAATCTAATACATTGAATTTACAAAACGGCAACTGATTTTAAAAATTAATTTCAGATTGCTTCGATGCTAAAATAAAGTATAAACTTTTTCAAGAGACAGTTGATTACTTTCATTACAGATTTTCTTGTTAGTAATCATTTTAGATCATGCCCGATAAAACATTAACGTTGTTTTGAACGTAAATTTTATTTATTTATTTATTTAAAGTAATTACTCCTTTTCTAGCTAAGTGTTCTTGCGTATCACCTTGGATCCTTCCGCGTACCACTGGTGGGAACCCGTGTATCAGAACACTTCTGTCCGTCTGTTTTATAGTGTTTTAGTGTAAAGTGATAAAAGTTAATTACAGTGTGTAATGGTGACTTGTATTATTTTTTGCGACACTGTTAATCAGGTAGTATTTGTTGTTTGTTACATTACCGTGCATTAGAAAGTCGTAGCTTTACAATAAAAGTAGGGAATGACAGTTATTTGAACGTTTGTTGAATACGGATGATGTAATAGGCATGAAGAAATGTGAGAGAGATACACAATTATCGCTGTAAAGTTGCACAAACTACGAAACAATAGACATTTTTTTCTACTAAAATAATTTGGAAACGGCAAAATTAATTAAAACGTTAAAGCATGGATTAAGATAAAAACTAAATTTTAACGCACTTGTCTGTCAGGAAGTTCGCCAATGTGTCTGAAGGATTTGATACTATACGGGCACGGAAACTGTGATAACAGACGGGCTGGCTTCGCATCTAACGGGTCTCATTTAACGAGTCTCAATAATTTTGTTTGTATTTAATTGGAAATATTACTAACTTAACAAATGATTTTCAAATAAAAAAAATCTCACGTTTTTTTCAAAACGTAAAAGAAGAAAAAGTAACATCTGTATGTATGGATATGGAATTCGGCAACTTTTAGAACGGTAGAAAAAATTAGCTGAGACTAATGGAAATAGATTTATAGAACAAGCAAAAGTAAAAGTGTATATTAGACTCTAGAAGATCAAAATAATGGTCGGAAACGGTAGAAGAGGAGAGAGAGAGAGAGAGAGAGAGAGAGAGAGAGAGAGAGAGAGAGAGAGAGAGAGAGAGAGAGAGAGAGAGAGATAGTGATCGAGAGGGGTTGGGAATTTAAAAATTTACAATGCAACCAAACAAAGTGTCGAATCAATAGTTGAACTTTTGGTCTTTCCAACCCTGATTTTATTAGTTTTTCGATGGTTAGGAAGTCTTTCATTGATTTTATACTTCAACTTTGCTTTTTAATGCTTGTTTTCTTGTTTTTGTTTCGTCATTTCCGGTAAGAGCCTGGCTAGGGTTAAACGTGTCAAATTATCAACGGTCCTGTGCCGGGACTTGAATTTCCCTGTATGTTTCAAACTTGAAATGTCGCCGCTGTGTGATCAATGCGGACTTGTTCCGTATGCCGCGGCAGTGAGCGACGACGCTATGCAGTAAACCAGCCTGCCGTGACCTAAAACGGCGACGCAATTTAGCTAGCCACCCCGCCAGCTGATCCGTCATAAACGGCAATTTCGGACTTGTTGCTTTGCGTACCCTGGTCGGTTAACGGAATACGTTATTCGTTCTCAGTTCGTTTTCGTCTTCCAGCGAGATAAACTGATCTGACGGTCCAAGGGGGAGTACACATCCTTACGTCACTTTGTATCTATCATAGTTCGTGATGCAGTAAAGGCATTTCAGGTTAGTAATTATTTTGTTCGACATTAATTTAACAATGGGTATGTATGTTATATTTGTGTATGTGTGTGTGGCCCAAATGTGTAGAGTCGTTTCTATTGTAATACTTTCTGCAGCAAATTAAATTATACGTTACTTCCGGTAACTGTGAGCACGTGGCGACTTCTCCGTTAAAGGGTCTCATAAGTAAAAGTAAAGGCGGCATTCAATGAGAAAGTGGGTTACATCATGTGGTTCATATGTACTTGCAGCTATTAGTCATTTAAAATCTTTTGCCATCGCTTAATTAAAAGTTTAATATGTCAAGAGCAATTGGAGTGTTGACAAAATTATGACATTGAGTGTAGTGTGTGTTCATTGGCGAGAGAGTGTAGAGGTGAATCTTATTTGGTGACGGCCAACTACAAATAAAAACTGTTGCAGGGTCCTCGCCCAGCCGAGAGAGAAGGGAATGCGATGATGGTGACAATGACATTCGTCACCATCCACAGAGCAGGGTAGCGCACTACTCCCCGAAGCCGTCAGATTCAGCAACCTTACACCTCCAAGACCCCAAGACACCGCTGGCCAGATGAACTAACTGGAATTTCTGGACCTTCCCGACACCACCACCGACATCAACCAGATTGCTCTACAGAGTGTCATGTCAGTTCTTCAAAGCAGGTGGGAGAATTCCAATAACTAAGTCAGTGAACAACAATCCACCGATTTTACTTCAAATTTAAATGACATTCTAGATCCATGTGTAGACATGCTCTTATGGGTACCAGAAGCCCAGTTTTCGGTTCGCTAACATTGTAATTAAACTTTTGATATAATTGAAATTGTAATGTATAACTAAGGTGCAATCTGTTGAAAGCTCCAATTAATCTTTTCAGATAATTTAATTTGTAACTTCTAACTGAGATTCAATCTTTTTGAAAGCTGTGATTAGAATTTTCACATGATTTAATTTTGGTAACCTATAAGTGAGATTCAATCTTTTGAAGGTCGCTTAAACCTTCCACATAATTTAATTTTATAACTTACAACTGTGATTCACATTCTTAACTTGCTAAAAGGATCCATCTGTTCTACTGATTGATTAATTTTTATTGTTAATAGTATTGGGTAATGGTGATTAATACAGATTGAATATATATATATATATATATTTGTTTATATAAAAAGTTATACCGATAAACAGTATTTTCACATTTATAATGATTAAAAGTTTGTTAGAGCCAGTCCTGTGGACATACCTATATTTGTGATTTATATTATTAATTGTGCTAAAAGGATCCATTTGTTATATGGTTTGATTAATTCTTATTGTTAATAGCATTGGTAATTGTGATGAATATAAATTGTATATATATATATATATATATATGTATATATAGATATTGCTGGTAATATGAAAACTAAGTACTGCTATGAAATATACAAAATATTCAATTGCTTGAACTCTGTAGCAAAACACGTTATGATGAGGGAACCGTAATAAAAGTTTGTTACTGTTAAATGAGGGTTTTATTGCAAGTCCTGTCACTATGGGCTCCAGCACATTTTCGCTTCATCTAGGCCAATGGTCTAGTTTTAAATTATTACGTAACGGCCCTAAATGGCCGTTACAGTCATAGAGGCGGAAGAGGAAGGCTTCCCAACGGCACTAGGGGCGGAAGAACCTGTAAGGTGGATCTCCCAATAAAACCCAGAGCAGGATCAGAGGTTCAAAGTTAGCACTCCTACCACTGGTCTTGCTTGACAGGATGCTAGTAACGTCTTTAGAGGACATCTATTCTCTTCGAAAGTAACAAAGGAAGAAATGGGAAGGACAGATGAAAATTTTTAATATCCAAGGTCGTATTTTAGAAAACAAAAACAGATGGATTGCTCATCTGAATAGAATGCCAGATGTCAGGTTGCCTAAGGAAGTTTGGCAATACAAGTTTATTGGGCAAAAAAGTGTAGAAACATCTAGGAGGTGTTGGTGAAGTGAATGCATTCCTTTGGGACCGGAACAGTTGATTCGTCTAGTCCCTGATAGAAAAAGAAGAATGAATAAATTAAGATTTGACGTATTTATATAATTTGATCTAATTTTAATATTAAATTTCATTACTTAATTGATAATAACACTACCATTTCGGCACACTAATGGATAGTCATAAACAGATTACTGCGTTTGCAAGTAGCGGCCTCTGCCGTTCAATGTTAATAATAATTAGAATGCACAAATCTGCTTAACACAATAAACACGACTATGCACATGTATAGCAGACGGGCTAACAGTATGTTGCTCAGCCATCTACTGCCAACACAACCAGCAATAATGTTCACCGTTTTGTTGCAGTATTAGATTTAGTTTTTAGAATTATTACTATTCTTGTTTCGTCTTAAGATAGTATTTGTTTTCTTACTCTTGTCTTTACTAATACAGTAACACTGATGTTAACAAATGATGCCCCGTACGTTTATATAACTTACTGAAAAAAGAATTGTTTTAGGTTCTCTGAAAAATATCCGCACAGAATTCACTGCGCTGTAAATAAAGTGTGAACAGAATCAATGAGACTTGCAGCAGTGAGTACACAAGGAACGTGGGGTAGAAATTAAATTTGTCGCGACGTTAGGACTCACTATTGGTGTAGCGGAACAAAAGTTGATTAAGAGTGACAGACGACTATGAAATAACGCTGCCAAGAATTCCTAGAACACGGCTCGTCGTCTAGACAATCGAATTACGTCAGTCAGACAGAACTGTCTCGACAAGACACATGAACATACTCATTGCCTGACGTTACGCTCTGTAACTGCCTTTTGGAAGTGTAGAGACGAATGAGAAGCAACCGCAATACGTAAATTGTGTATAAGAACACGTGAGTGCGTCTATGCACACATACACACAGACAGGTACATTAAGTATTATGTAAGAGTTCACCAGGCAAAGAATGTCCATGTTGGAAGCAGGAGATACAACGCAGTACCCATTAGGACCGTATTTACAACCTACCTAATATGTAATCAACTGGACGATCCTATTAGAACGCGAGTAGGTCAAGGCGGTGTGATCGGCAAAGACCTGATGGCCGAGGTTATATAGATAACCTCATGTTACCGGTCGCCTGTTGCTCTTACCCGAAAAAGTCGGGTACCGTTCGGCCAAAACCCGTTGTAACTGTTTTCTAACACTCTGTCGCTTCTTGCGGCCTGAAGAAGATCCGCAACGGTGGAATTCGAAACGTTGCCGACGATGTCGCTGTTAAATAGCAACCGGTAGCCCGGTGTATAATTATTTTGGTAATATTGACACCGGCCGTGACCTTACGACAACATTTTGAAATGCTGTTTATTTTCACGTGCAATTATTTGCAAAACGGGACAAGGAAAGAGATGAATTAAAACTCGACAGAAACAGTATGTGCGTCACAGATCAACGAATGGAACACAAAACATTGGGAAATTTGCCGCCATTATAAATTAAACCTATTAAACACATATTTATGAATCACTAGGCAGTGGTAACTTTGTTAGTAGCATAAAATAAAAGTAATCGTAAAAAATAATCAACTTTGTTACTCACAATTGCTTGTTACTATGTTGCTTGTTACTTGTTACAATAATCTATACTCTGTTACATCCCCACTCTTCAAAATAAGAATTATCGTAACCTAAATCCCATTCAGACAACACAGACAATTGGCCTTTACAATTCACAATTTACGACTAATAATCTCTCTTATTAACAACTTAGCCGAATCAATGAAAAAATAAAATAATTTATACAGAATTTCTGAAAATGTTTTAATGAAAATACATCCTATTAACCTTATATCTGCTTTGTCTGTAATTAATGTTTAAACAAAATTAGGCCTCAGTGTGCCTAGTCCTCTACAGTGTGCACACAGCCCATTATATTATATATTATGAGTAAAATTACACTCATGGTGACATTGTACTCGAATAAACACGCTTGTAGTCACCATACAATACAACTACACAAACGATCATAACGTTATAATGACTAAAAACTTCGCAACAGGTAGTGTCATTCTTGTATAATAATAGTTAAAACTATTATCACAGCCGTAATGATATTGTTTCGACGATCTCACTGATCGTCGTATGGCACAGTGGAAAACAAAATACAGACACCAATGAAGTACCAGCTTTAATTAATAAAAAATAACCGTTTGTAATCAACAAGTTTATACTCGTACAATAATTCAAATAACATTTGTCCACACGCAATAATAATGTCAAATAACAGAGTCCCGCACAATTGTAACACAATAACACTTCGTCACAATACTTTGAACTTCACTTGAATAAATCGCCACTTAAACTGACTGACCGTCGCTGGATGCTTATATTTATACCTAGCTGAGATGCCAGAATAATCTGTCACTTTTTGGATGACGTGTTAAACAAGCGCATATTACAGGCGCTCTCGAATCTACTGCAAACAGGTTTACGTCGGGCGATAACACAGTGCGTTGACCGGTGCGGTCTGGAACAGCCTCGATTGTTGACGCATGATAAGTGTCACATAATTGCCTTTGTACGCATACAAACATTACAGCTGGGCTATGCTGTAGTAGCCGAGAGACATGTAGAACGACACTCTCCATTGTCCGATAGAGTTCTGTTGCGTAACAATATATTTTGATCCATGCAAATCAATCTAGCTATTAGCTACTACAACGTTATGGGTGGGCAAAACATCGACTAGTTGTGGGTCATCTTCCCTCCCGTTTAGACTAAAGGTATAGATTTGAACGGTTGTAACATGTTCAAGTTTAAGTAAATAACACTTGCTGAAAACACATTAATAATTACAGTAGCGATACTAGAATTTGATCTTGCTGGAGGAGATACGTTCGAGTCGGCTTCACATAAAATAAAAAAAAGGTTAAGACTAATAAATATTACAGTCTTTACAGTGGCTGTGAAATTTGTACTTCATATTGAAATCAGTCATAACACAATAAAAATAATCGCTATTGAACACTGTTTATAAATACTTACTGACTTATTTGATTTTCGTATATTTCGCATTTCAAACATAAATGCTAATAAACTTGTAATAAGCTTGTTTGTAGACCTATATTTAAAAAAAAAGCTAAGTATAGTGTACACAGCTTAAAAATTAAGAGAATACAAACCCTCTGCGGGGGGGTCCTGTCCCGTTCGTCCTCTCCGATAAATACGCCCTCAATAATTATAGACATACAGAAGAAGAAAAGAATATTTACAGACATGTTCCACTTCAGTTTTTAAAGTTATGCGTACTCCAACCTGACTCACAGAATTAAAAAATAATGCAATTATCCGAGTGGTGACACAAGTAGACCTAACATTAGATTATGTATTGTGTATATGCCGTGTGAAATTGGAATAAAAGATTTTTATTTATGCAAATATCGATAGCGCTTGGCGGCTCAGTAGACCAGTGGGTATGGCACCTGGCTACTAATCTAGACGTCCCGGGTTCGATTCCAGGTCCCGCACCATAAAATCAAGGTGCGCTTTTCAGCCCCCAGGTCGACACAGCCTGTTGAAAATGAGTACCTGGGATAACATCCTGGGGATAATAATGGGCGGCTGAAGAGTAGTGCTGGCCACACTGCCTTCCTTGTATGCCGTACGGCTCACATATGGCAGTCTACCCTGCCTGACTCCTAAGCTGCTTCTGTGGTACACATGGGAGCCATTATTATTATTACTATCGATAGCGCTTACTGATTTAGAAAATGTTGGAGGTTACTAATAGTCGTGACACGTAGGTCTTGGACCTGTTGATCATCTCTGCCTCTGAACATAAGATTTTGCTTTGTTTTCACTTCTTATTTTGCCTTAAGGAATCTTCTCAACAAAAATCTTCGTCGTCAACCTATGTTACTTCATTGGAAGTTGTCAATAAAAGGGAAATCTTGGTGTTAGCTTCGCAATAGCACTTGAAAAAAGAAATTAAGTCGTCGGTTCTGCTCAGTTAAAGGAGTTTACGTCTTTCAAAAACAGAGGATAAGGCAGATTATAATTGGAACAAAGATTTATTTCAGTTCTCAACGAGTCATGCACCGAATGCAGCCACTTGCTCACATGTACTAGTGTTACCATTTTAGATTTTTTGACTGGATAAATGATTTATTAAACTAAACAACAGGACTGTATAAAGAATCGGGCTAAATATCAGTAGGATGACATAAAATGTAAATAACAAACCGTAGTCAGGTGATTCGCACTTTACTTTTTAAATCAATAAAAAAAGTCGGCAGAAAAGTGTTCTCTTATGAATAATGGATAATGGCAGTGGGGTTGGAGTGTTACTAGGTAACAGACAGTCCGTGTTTCACTTTGGCGGCACGTCTTGGTCACATGACGTGGGAAAACCCTGCAGTTTTTTATACGCCTTTAACCCTTGTACTACGCAAGATACGGGAATTTCTTTCCCGTACTGAGAATACGGAACGACTGCGACAAAAATAAACCAATGATCGCTTCTCGAAAACCGAGTAAACGTGTCCAAAAGAATTAAAGATATAAAACCACACTTTCTGACGTATCATTAAGTTTTTTTTAAACATAGGGTAATTATGTAGGACGAGAGCGCTTAAAACAAACACACGTTTTCTTTTTCATTTCTGTTTTTTTGGAATTGCGTTACATTTGTTGTAGAAGCACGCAAAACTTGTCAAATGAAAGAATACAATAATATATTTCATATAGTAAAATATTTCATGTATGTGGAATAAAATATCACAATATTTTAGAACAGTGGAATATATTTACAGTGTGTCAGGTCTTCCAAGAGCAACAATGAGTGAGTTATGGTAAAAGTAGGCAAAAATATATTTCAGTGTTTTAGAATATCTGAAATATTTCTATTGTGGGTCAGGTCTTTTAAAAGTCACAATGAACGAGTCACAAAATGACTACTTTCTGTAACATTTGCCCATTTGTTTCCTGTTTATTTTTGTTTTGTTTATTGTTTAAAAATCTACACATAATAACTTATACATTGACTTCAATGTCATTTGTTAACTTGTATTGTATTAGTATTTTGATACTAGTAAATTGTGATATAATATATCGCATTATTTTAGCTGTTGCATAGAATAAGTAGCCGAGATATATGTTATTGGAATGAAATGGATTTAATAATGACGCTATTATTTACTGACAATCTACTGAAATTTTAATACAGTTTATAAAAAAAAATAAATAAATAATCTGTCTCTGTTGACGTTTGTAACTCAAACTAAAAGTTCGTAATATTGTAATAATTGTAATATTCTAAAAGTTCTTTTTATCTTATCTACTACAAAGTCTTTACAGGAGTGATAGTATTTCTTTTAACTATTTTGTTTATAATTGTACATAAATAGTATAAGTTCACTTCCCTTTAATGTCGACTGCAACTCTTTCAGACAACGAGTTGATCCTATTTGGATGAATATGTGGGCTTACTTACTTTGCCCTGCCTCGGTGTCGCTTTCGGGCGCGTAGATATTTCTCGCGGGCACGATTGCATGTTGCATACACGTTTACCACGAACTGATATTGTTACTTCTAAAATGGTGTGTTAGCGCGGAATCCTAGCATAGGAGCTTCGCAAAAATGATCGTACGTAGCATATCGCACATGTATGAGAGATGAGCATACCGATGATGAAATAATGTCTGATACATGAGAATAGTGAACAGTGTCGAGTTCTGTGCATGCCGCCGTAAGCACATTTTACAACATATTAGAGACCGAACTGTGTACACTTTACCGTACATTGTACATTGGATAGAGTTGTGTGTGGCTACAGTGCTGGAATATCTGAGCAACCAATCAGAGCTCAGACGTATTCCATGTGCGATGTAAAAAAAAAAAACTTGTTTGCTTTCCGAACAGGATAAGCGATGATATTCTCTGGCATGCGATGTGCAATCTGCATCGGTATGCACGGTGCCATAGTTTGTTTTCACACTGACTGTAATGTGTGTGAGTATTCTATGCTAGTATTCCGCGCTATGCACGTATCCTTAGGCTTACACCTTTCCAGTTAGCTTGAAGCGCCTATATCCCTAATCAGAATATCTTCAACTTTTGCGAATTAGCACAAACATAATAATTCTCGTAGTAACTCTAAGAATTTTCTGACTTGTGTTTGTCGCGATTGGCAACTAAATGTCCGGACCAGGCAGCGTTTACACATTAACGATACTGAAGATAGACTGATTTATCTGTTCAAAGTCGTTTTCATCGACTGAGTTCTCGTAATATGATCAGTTCTTCGGTAACCCCTTCTATGATTTTCTTACGGATAATAAATCTTCTCGTCTAAGAAAGTTTCCGAACAAAATACTTCTTATTCAGAAACCCTGTAATATTTTACAACCAAATTTATTGGGATATAAAACATTTTTACTTAAAAAAATACATTTAGTTACTGATTTTTAAAGTAACTATTCTCATCAGATAGGTGTTTTATTATGAGTATTCTGATACTAGTCCCATCTAAAAAATTCTCATATATTGGGAGTTGTTTAAATTAGCATGTTTTTTATAAATATCATGTGAAATAGTTAAGTAGCCTCGCACACGCGCACCACACATGCGGCTAAGCGCCCTTACGCACCATCTCACCGCACTTAACATTGTTTTACAAGTCTAAAAATATTAAAAAATAACATTTTTTACAAAGCTGCTTATAAACTAATTTATAATGTTCAAACCTCACGTCTCGACTTATTCATATGGAGTCTTTATATGGTATCATATGTTTTAATACGGTCGTAGCGTGTAGCGCTGCTACGCTGTCGGCGCGGGTTCGATTCCCGCTGGGCCATCTGTTTTAGATACTACCGTTCCCCCTCGCAAGGCAATGGCAAACCAGCGAGAGGTATCCTTCCTAGTATAAACCCTCCCCAACTATGCCGTTCGGATCCGGCGTTAAACTGTAGGTCCCATATACCTGTGAGAGATCCCGTAACACACGCACCACGGGTATATACGGGGAGGGTACAAACCAGTCGAAAGACTGAAGGACCCAATAATAATAACAATATGCTTTAGTCTCTGGTACATTCCATATGCAATTTGAATGTTCATTGTAAAATATAAAAAACATATAGCAATGACAATAAGGGAAACAGTTTCTGTGATCATGACTAGAATGTTACACTCAATTTCGTTTCAACTGCTGTCATACGGTTAGCTTTATTGTTCTTCACATGGCGGTACCAACCAGCCAGCGGTAATGTTGCCTAAAAACTTAATTTCTACCCAGCCACTTTCAAACCGGATTTCAACAGCATGTAACATAACCTTAAGGAATTCATGTTGTATATTTTTGTCTTACATTACATTAACCATCTTAGTTTACATTATATATCTTAGTGAAGTAAATATTATATTTCACAGTAAAATTTTATCGTATAGACTTGAACTGCTTTAATATGTACAGTTAACAATGCTTAAGTCTTAGGATAGAGATTTTACGAAATAGATTTGCTTAAGGCGGAAAACGTTTATATAGTAGAAGAGACTGTTTCCGTTCCCAAAGAAGACTCCCTTGCCTCTCTCAAAAGAGATAAATGTAATTGAGTTTTATCCTTTGTGTTTGTTGTAATTTGGAACAATTCACTTCCAAAATGTAAAGAGATTATGAACATTTATTGCCTCCTATTTGTCATCAGCGTGACGTAGATTGTTCCTTCGTGGAACAAATTTCTTTTGTTAACAACAAAGCTCTCCTAAACCGTGATAATAATTAGGATAAGCTTTGTAGGTTCAGGACAACGGTTATTGTTCAGTTTAGGTTACACAATTGTACCATATAGGTCTTACATATTGCGAAGGTACAAATAGCATGAGTAATATACACGTTACATATTATTCCTTTGTAAGTAACTAGTTCAGTTTCCTGCAGGTCTCCCATGTAATATCTTCAAATAAATAAAACTGCAAGTAGGTTTATTTTCACCTGACGCACGTTTCACAGAAATTTTTCTGTATCTTCAGAGGGTTTCTTGAATTGTAATTAAAAGTTTCGCCTACAATATAGTTAACGGATAATTTATTTTACTTCGATTCATATTTTTGATTGTTTTAATGTTTATGTAGTCTATGCTTTAATAAGGTTTACCCATACCATTGGCGTGGCGTGGATGCATAAAACTTGTTGCCGGTTATGATAAACCTAAAACTTAACCTAAAAATTAATTTGAATTTTTTCTAGTACCAAGTGTTCTTTTTAGCGCCAAAATAATCTTTTTAGAACGAAAATTTTTTTACAGAATTTTCTATCATTCGCAGGCAGAAGAAGAGGGTCCCGGTGCAACGGGATCTGCCTCCCATTATACTTACACACAATATGTCAAAACACAAATAATCGGAATAAAAATAATAAAGACAAACAGAGGAACACATAACTAAACGACCAAAACATAACTAGGTAGGTAGTAACTGCTGGACGTTGGTTCTGAAACGAAGATAGCTGCTAACTGAGCGTTTTGACAGTTTATACAGCGGCAACACGTTGGGTGGACGAATGTGTCCCCCACCTCCACAGTTTGCACAGTGACAACTACTACGAGGTCAATGACAGTACGCAGTAAAACATTGCCTATATCTAAGCCGGCAACACAAGACCGTGCAAGTGCCCAGCAGTTCGAAACAATGCTACGCTTTTCTTCAAGTTTACCTACTAATACTGTTTGGATTTCAAATTATTCAATAACTTAAGTATTTATTCTGTGGTATAATTAATATTATTTTCTATTATTTCCAGTACTGTTGCCGCCGGAAACAGCGGTTACATGGACGCCACGCTAATGCCCCAAACAAAGACAATGCATGAAGTGCATACTGTTTTTATCGTTTAAGGAACTACTGTTCCCTGATTACTTTTCAGAAACAAAACATATTTTATGACAAACTGCTTAAAGACTTAATTCCATCACAGTTTCATATGCTGTTTACTAAGAATATTCCTCACCATGTTTAAGTAGGGGATGATAGATTGTTGACTGGTACTCTCAAAGGAATACAATCTGTAAGGCAGATGGTAACCATTAAAAACCACATAGAATATAATTATTTCTTCTGTGGTAAGAAAAGGTTTCAAACGGATTCAAAGGGTTACACTGCGGAAGTAATTTTGAAATTTACTTTCAGTTTTGAAATTACATGAAGACATTACAAGATCAAAGTAATTTATTATAGGTAAGAAAAATCTACAAAATTTCTTTATTTTTCCACGTAATCACTATTAAACTACAGGAATTTTTGACTCAACACTTATTTTTCTATTATCGTAAAACTCTGCCGCTTATGTATTGAACCAGTAACCAATTCACACCAGTCCGTCGTTCGAATGCTTTCTTTGTAAGAACCTCGCATATCATGTCTAGTCACGACCCCGTGTCCTTTAATTTCAAAACGCTACAAAAGTATTCGAGAATCGTTTTACAATTCTAGCCAATCGTTTCTGCTTGAGAATATCGGTTAACAGTTTCCGTAAACAATTTCTTGAAATCAAGTTTCTCTGTCGCAATATTGCATCCGCTGACTGTGAAGCGTTCGAAAATTAAAAACGCAGTGTCCAAACTCATAAATTGCCAAACATTTCAAGAAGTTTTGAATTTACTGCTTTCATTACCCACGTGTCATTACTGTTGGGCGAGTACTACGTTTTTTATCATTAATATTCGTTTGCCTTCTCTAAACTACGATATTAATTTTACTGCGAAGGCCATAATGTTTTGCCTATAAAACATTATGTGCCTATATATTATAGTGCGAACCTCACATTTGGCATTACCTATCGTAGCATTCAATGTAAATCACTCACACCCAAAAAGGATCGTGTACCTAGTGCCGACATAATATCCGAAAGCTGAATATTACGTCACATTACAACATGGGATATGCGCGATTCTACTTTGTTGCCACAGTTCGCAAGTCATACTTAAAAAACGCACCTTGCAAACTACTCCCCATAACTTGTACTTGTCACTTACAACCTACATGAATAAATTATCTATTACTCTTGTGAAACTATAATGGTTAGTTGTAGTTATGTTACAACTAAATTGGTTAATGATAGTAACCAACTTTTGCTACCACAGTGCCAATGGATCCTCTTGTTCTTACAAATTCGTTAATGTAGTAACTGTTCACCACTTGTTTCACTGAGTCAGCGTTCACGTAGGTACGTTAGTCAAAACGACGCCACGTAACTTTCATTTGCATAAAATCACGCTGCAAGAAAACGTAATTTTTATTTTTCAATAGTAAAAGCAATCGAGTGAAAGGCGAGTTTTCTAGCTACATAATTATACGGAATAAAAACTCACTACGGTTGGAGTGGAACTTGATGCGCTGACAAAAGACCTCTTCTGTGCACCGTATAGTCATAATAATTACGTTGTGCATCATCTACTGTGGCTGTTTGTTTGACAAAGATAAAATTTTAAAAAGCCATTTTACCGCGTTACTTCTCCCCTTTACAGGACAGACTCAGATATCTGGACTTCACTAACCTATATCTTATACTTGTCTCTTACAACCTACATGAAAAAATTATCTGTTACACTTGTGTAATCAACCAATTTTAATGACTACTTACACATAGCTTTCACAGTTAAGATAGCTTTATCATTAAGGTTATGAGTTTACGTAAACAATTGTACTAATACTTTATCAGTTTAGTTTAACAACCGATTGATCGTATTCAGTATTCAATATGTTAGGGGATACTGAGAAACTAAAATCATACATCAGTTTCTTCTCGTTTGGCAGTACAGAGTCTTATGAGTATCAGTCCTACGCCATTACGGGGTTTACGTTTAAATTCCTATCGACTTTTGACGATATCTCTATTGTT
This sequence comes from Magicicada septendecula, assembly GCA_034769895.1. NCBI lineage: Eukaryota > Metazoa > Arthropoda > Insecta > Hemiptera > Cicadidae > Magicicada > Magicicada septendecula. Next base: position 349,119,657 of record CM068375.1, read on the forward strand.
ACAAAGAGACAGTTGTTATAAAGAATTTAATATATTGGCATGCTTTAGCACTTCTTTAATTAGTGGTTATATTTAGCTGTTTATGATGTTTTCTGTACTGGTTACAATATTGTTCCTATTGTTTCACATAAAACCTTTAAACCCGTAACACATGGTGAGTCTACCCGAAGACTGGGTTCAGGTAAACTGTCCTCTGAATGTTGTCTGTTCCTGTGTTCCGGATTTAAGATCTTTGCAATTTTGCAACATAATCAAATTCGGCAGTGTACTATATCTTCATCTTTCTCTATTTTCTGCAATTTTTCTTTTATTCGTAATTTCTATATTCTGTTTCGACGGCCTCACGAATCGTCGTATTGCACAGTGCTAAGAAAATAGAGAAACTGATGAAGTTACTAATTATCAGCTTTAATTAGTCGCAAATAACAATTTGTAATCAACGAGATACTCTCATACAATAATTCAAGTTAAATTTGACTACACGCAATAATAATGCCAACTATTAGAGTTCCGCAATATTCTAACACAATAATTACTTTCCAATAATTTGCAGCAACCACTCGATCCGCACTCTACAATAATGCCAGGTGTAACTAACTTATAAGCCGGCCGCTGTTGCTTATATAGATCCCGCAGATGTTCCATAAAGTTTTACATTCTTTTTTCTGCGTGCCGGCATAGTTTGCTTAGTTAAGAGTGCTCAAACTGTCTCGAAGATACTTGACTGCACGGCCTTGACAGAGAGACTGCACGTGCTCGACTAGCCGAGAAACGTGTAGGACGTTTACGTAACTACACCTGCCGACTTTTCAAGAGCGTTGCCTAATTGTTGTAGCACTGCTCCCTCCTTAAGCCTGTTCGTTCCGATCTGGTAAACCGTATCTGAAGTAGTAATTGGCTAAGCAATGTAGGTGGACGACTTTGAATTTCCTCTGTCTTTCCTATTAAATCCGGTAGTCAGTTCGTAGTCCTTCAGTCTCACGACTGGTTAGTACCCTCCCCGCATATACCCGTGGTGCGTGTGGTACTGAGCCTCTCACATGTATATGGGACCTACACCTAGGTAGGATACCTCTCGCTGGGTTGCCATTACCTTGCGAGGGGGAACGGTCGTATCTAAATCAGATGGCCCCTGGCGGAATTGAACCCGCGCCGACAGCGTAGCAGCGTTACACGCTAGCCACTACGCCACGACCACTCCTAAATCCGGTAAACAACATCATTGATTCTCTTTTTCACAATGTAACGTCCTTCCCAGTGAGTTTTAAATTTAAATGAGCGACCACGATGGCGTTTTGGGTTGTACAACTAAACTTGATCTCCTTCTTCGAAAGCCACACTATTGCTGCGAATGTCATACCGAGTTTTCATTTTATCGCTGGCTGTCTTCAGCCGTCTTCTTATCAAGCGATTCATTTCTGACAGTTGCTTTTATAATTGCGAGGAATATTTCTGCGGCTCTTGGAACTGAGTCTCAGGTGATCCGAACATCATGTGCCCAGGAAGAAGTATCTCTCACCCAAAAACCAATTTCGCTGCAGTCATGTCTGTTGTGTCGTGTACTGATGACCTATACGCGATTAGGAGTAGTGGTATACGCTGGTCCCGACAGTTAAGAGTGCTCAAACAGTCTGGATGCTACTTGAGTTCATGGCCTTGGCAGAAGCACTGCACCTACTCGGCTAGCCGAGAAACGTGTACAACGTTTACGTAACTGTACCTGCCGACTTTTCGAAAGCGTTACGTAATTCTCGTAGCAACACTATCCTTCCTTAAGATATGATCAGTCCAATAGCTTTCCGACAGCTCCAAAATAATTTCAACATTTTGTTTAATATTCTCCCCAAAACCTTGTTATTTGTTATTTCTTTGCTCAGTTAAGCTCTTCCATTCTTTCTCACCACTACATTTAGAAGCTTTGAAAATATTTCTTTTCTTTCTTCTCGGTGCTCCAAGTCTCTAATGCATATCCTCAGCTAAGACATATATCTTCAACCGATAGAGAGGTAACCGTGAAAAAATTGTATTGGAATGAACAGTAACCATGGAAACTGAGATTGCATTTAAGTAGTCGAGACTACATATCTCTTGGTTTCCTTACTGATTTGACGCAAAGCATACAAATAGTTTTCTCTACTTGCACACCTGACGCTTTGTATTCAGAACCCGCAACACGGAACACATAAAGAGACAAGACGCTCGCACACATAGTACTGACTAATGCGAGTTCTGTACTCGCCAGCCGGAAATTAAATACATTAAATTGGATAATTTATTCGGAAATAAATAAATCTGACTGGACCCCACGTCATTTGGTGCAAATTCGATTGCAATTAACTAAGTCATTAAACAGTTTTTGTATAGGAAATGTAATAAAATATCGGTATGGAGAACCATACATGACTTCCATATTCTAAGATTTATATTTAAAATCATTTTCAGCCAAACAGCCAGGGAAGGAATTTTAACAAAAAAATACTTCTTTGTTGCCAATAACGTAGTACACATATAAAAAAAAATTATCCCCTCCCCCTTCAACTATAATTTTGATTTATAGAAAATTACCCCCAGCCCGTTCAACTAGCCTCTTCATTTATAGATATTTCATCTACGTTTCTACAGTGGATTATTAAGATCTTATCAGGATACTTTATCAAAATTAAGTACTTTACTCATGTTACAACAAAAAATGTTTCAGGTAAACTGCCCTTTCCCCGTAACCGATTTTCACCAAAATCAACAGACATTGAGTTCTCTACAGCTCAGGCACATATGTAAAAAGTTATTTGATTCTGTTTGAATTTACGGCAGTTATGGTTCGTCATATAAAAAATTACCCATGTTAAAACATAAAACATGAGATTTATAAAACATATCTAAGATTTATATTTAAAATCATTTTTGAAATAAAATATTTTCATAGAACCTACTAACGCTGGGGAAATCTGAGGAGCCAATCAGAGTTGGGCCTACCTGTCACTCTGCTGAATTTGGTGGAAAGCCCTGTCACTGTCGTCAAGTCCCCACCTCAATGAAGAACCCATTGTTTTATAAAAATATATTTAAATTTTGAAAACTGAAAATTCTTTTCTTGTAAATATTTATATTTTATAATCAAAATGACTTTATTTTTGTTACCTGGCAACAAAATTATTTTATTTTCAACAATTACCATTGTTTCAAAAAGTTTAAATAAATTTTCAAGTACTTTACTCTTGTTAAAACGTAAAAGGTTGCAGGTAAACTACCCCTTCCCCTTAACCGATCTTCACCAAAATCGAAAGTCCTTGAGACTTCTACAATTCAGGGATGTATGCAAAAAATTATTTGATTCAGTTTGAATTTGCGGCAGTTATCGTTTGCCATAGAAAAAAAACGTTGCAGGTAAACTACCCCTTCTCCTTAACCGATCTTCACCAAAAACAATAGGTCTTGAGTACTCTACAAATCAGGGCTGTATGCAGAAAATTATTTGATTCTGTTTGAACTTGCGGCTGTTATCGTTTGCCATAGAAAATACCCTTGTTAAAAAAACGTTGTAGGTAAACTACCCCTTTCCATTAACCGATCTTCACCAAAAACAATAGGTCTTGAGAACTCTACAATTTAGGGCTGTATGCAAATAATCTTTTGATTCTGTTTGAATTTGCGGCTGTTATCGTTTGCCATAGGAAATACCCTTGTTAAAACATAAAACGTTACAGGTAAACTACCCCTTTTCCTTAACCGATCTTCACCAAAAACAATAAGTCTTGAGAACTCTACAATTCAGGGCTGTATGCGAAAAATTATTTGATTCTGTTTGAATTTGCGGCTGTTATCGTTTGCCAAAAAAAAAAATTTCCCTTGATAAAAAAAAACCGTTGCAGGTAAACTACCCCTTTCCCTCAACCGATCTTCACCAAAAACAATAGGTCGCGAGTACTCTACAAATCAGAGCTGTATGCAAAAAATTATTTGATTCTGTTTGAATTTGCGGCAGTTATCGTTTGCCATAGAAAAAAATCTACAGACAGACACACAGACAGACACACACACAGACACACACACAGACACTTTTCGGAAAACGACTTTTTTTCATGTTTTGAGTGTAGTAGAATCAGAATCTGCAATAATCTCGAACACGATTTTTTTTTGCCATCACCATACTTCCATTCCTTAAGGAATATGGAAGTAAAATGAATGCAGACCACTTTCTTACATTGGTGTTTTGACTTAATTTCCTTGGAAACAGCGATTAATATTTCTGTATAAAAAGATACTACTTTTTATATTTACTGAAAAAAATTGGTGTGGAGAACCATACATGAGTTACATGTTCTAAGATTTATATTTCAAATCATTTGCTTGAATTCAGTTCGATAATTTCTAAAAAAATATCTCCCACCTTGTAAATCGAGTTTTATGTTTGACAAATTGAAATAAAATATTTCCATTGAAACTAGTTCTTTGTTGCCAATAACATAGTACACATATAAAAAATCCCCCCCTTCAACTATCAATTTATTTTATAGATATTTCATCTCCCTTTCTACAGTGAATTATTATGACCTTCTTTTCAGGATACTTAATTGATCAAAATGAAGTACTTTACTCTTGTTAAAACGTAAAACGTTGCAGATAAACTACCACTTCTCCTTAACCGATCTTCACCAAAATCAATAAGCCTTGAGTCCTCTACAACTCAGGCACATATGCAGAACGATATTTAATTCTGTTTGAATTTGCGGCACTTATCGTTTGCCATAGAAAAATTTTTACACAGACACTTTTTGGAAAATGTTTCTTCATGTTTTGAGGGTAGTACAATCAGAATCAGCCCTTGTGTCGTACACGATGTTTTCGCGATCATCATACTTCCATTTCCTTACTTAACATGGAAGTATAAAAGGTTAAACAATATCTTTGAGAATTGTACTGACTCCATTTAAGTACTCTGTTAGTCAAGTCATGATGATCTGCTGTATCCAAAATACTATAATACGTCTTTGTTGATATTCCAGAAAAAATAAGAAATTACTTATTTCTAAAATAAGTACTGTCAAAGAATATTTTAACTTAAATTTTTTTGAATGTAAAAAATTGAATATTTGTTCGAAAGTAAACATTAGGAGCAAAGCATTTTGGCGTTTAGAGTCGTGGGAGCGTTCCTGTTTTTTCGTGGAGAAGACAAAGTCCTTTTACATGAGTGAGGAGATCCTTTACTAAAAATCCTATTTTGATTTCTTGTGTAATTTATTTTTTAGTGATATTTTCTTTCTTTTGCTTTTTTGAATACAGGAATACACTAATTTTGGCTCTTATTTATTAATTTTTTTGTTTACCTTTACGATTTTTATTTTTAAAATCAATAAAATGCAAAATTTGATATAGGCCTGTCTTAAAAACTTTCAAAGAGAATTTAATTAATTTAAGCTTATTTTGATGCTCTTACGACGTACAAAACGCTGGGGTATGCTGAACAGTGTATCTTCTCTTTCGTCAAGTTATACAATTTAAAAAAATCATCTAAACATCCCAGTTTCAATAAATAATAGTATCTCATGTTCTGGAGATAGCAGGTACTGTATTATACAAGAATCATTTAATAGGTTATGGTATAGTAAAGATGTCTGCAAAATCTCAAGGCTGTATTTTAAACACTTCTTTAGATATATCAAATTTATGTTTGAAAAACTGAAAAATCCAATCTTTAGAAACGGCTTTCAAAGTTGACACTTCTATTTCTTAAAAAAAAAAAAAAAAAATTAAAATAATATTTTAACACTTCTTGATCACGTTGTTTATTTCCCTAACAACTGAATATTTTTACAAAATATTGACCTATAATACACTAAATTCATACTAATGTTTTTAGTTTATATTTTTAAAACTCTTGTGCTCGTCTTTCTTGTTCTTTTCTCTCCTTTTCTACTATAGCTCAGCAACGTTTAGCTTCTTCATGTAAGTTTCGTTTTACGAACACTTTCAATCTTTGCAAACCTTAATCTCTTCTTGTCAAAATTTTGCGCTATTTTATCTGTCCCTTATTCGGGTGTTTACACCAGCAACTTCTTAAAAAGTGCCTCTGGTCTTCATAAATCCAGTGTTATAGTCACACACGCTTTATAGAAACCAGTTTCTAACTTTACTTTTGAAGTGATTACAGTTTTTACTAACCTAACGTAATAACCTTTTATTAGGCTTTAAAGTTGTTTTATACTTTTTTTTTGGTTTTTGTTATATTTTACTGACACATAACAGTAATAAGCAATTATCGACAAAAAACAAAAATTGAAAGAGTTGATATTTTTAATTAACTTTCAGTATGTAATCCCTTTAACATGATGTTAGTGTTAACGCCATTGACACTATTGTAACGAGCAAAAAATTTAAAATTTCTTAAATTTTCACCTCGACGGAGTGCGTTCACACGAGGCGGTGTCAACGACTTATAGTTGACGCAATAAATAAAGCGTAATGAGAAGATGTCAGAGTAGCGTCGCTAGCTTGACAACAGAAAGACGTTAAGCTCAAACTAACTATAGAAATTGGTGGCACAAGATGACAGGGAAAGTTTAGTTCAGAATTATTGCTATCTACTGCTGTAACAATTGGGCGAGGACATTCACACTCGTACTGAGAATCGTGGCAGATGTTCGACAATGTTACGTCAGTATACGATAAACGACAATAAGAGTGTAACTCTACGTTACAATGGAACGGATGCACTGCACTTTAAGAAACAATACGAGGGCTAAGATCGGACAAAAACTCAAGTCATGTTACGCAGCTGGAGTTATCGTCTAAGTGACAGACAGAATTTACGAGTGGAAAGTTGGGGTGACTTCACCAGCCAGCAGATGTTCAAAATTATTAATAGCCACAAAAAAGGGGTATAACATGGAACAATACGTCAGTTGGACCGAAAGTACAGATAATGGCAATCTAGAGAAACACTGAGTTTACTTCAGACAATAGGTTGAAGGACAAGCGTCTAATAGCCATAGTTTCTACGAAAAGGGTCAACGTTCGTCAGAGCAAAATCGGGGAATGCCTAAGAACCTATCAGAAGCCAAAAGCCAGAGTGAAAGCTGGTAGAGAGGAGTGTTTCCATAGCAACAGAAACGAAAAACCTATCGGAAGAACTATGACGTAGGATCTTGACATAGTGGGACAAAATATTCCAAGAAAACTCAAAACTGACCAATCACGAAATGAAGTAGGCGTGAACTGCGCCAGAGACAAAATTTTGAGTAGGGACGAGTTAATAAAACTATCTGTCCAAGACAGGAGTCGAGAGTCTTATCTCAACAGTTAACAGTTAATAAGTTTTACTCAAATCGTCAACCAGTTTACTTTAAGTACGAAGTAGTCTTCAGTCTTATATAAAATTTTCAAGTAATACACTTTAAGTTCGAGAGACAGTGTTACGCAATTTTCAGACAGTTTTTTCTAATTGTTCGGAAGTGAAATTCGAAGTGCGACGTAACGAACTTAGATAAGAATTATTCAAAGTGAACAATCTGATCGTTACACGAACAGATATCACCACACAAATAATATACTAAACAGTTGAACTTAATATAGTGTTATTACACCTTATTAACACCATAATGAACATGAAACATTAAACAAAGTATTAGATCACATGAACATTTGATAAAGCAGCGACAAGTGGAACTAGACATGTACATTAACGTTAAAAGAAACACACAACATACATAGTAAGATGAAGTATTTAATTGAACACTAAACATCAATTATTCACATAAATCAACGCCAACGCCAGTGATCGGAAGAGTGTGTTAAGTGATTGTGATACAACAGCATTCAACGAAATGTGTCTCCATGCCATCTCCATCACTGGAACTCGACTGCACCAACGCTTAATGGATATTTCATAAATCAAGTAACCAATATTTTAATCATTACTACTTAGTTACTTCTACTGACCTGATTCTTTCAAAGAATTCATCCCTGAGAAAATTATTAATAAATGCAATGAATAAATCAGAAATTAAAACGTAATTAATAAATATATCAACAAAAGCTTATCTGGGATTAATGAACGCATTGATAAGTAGAATATGAATTGTTATATTATTTGATTTATATATGTATGTGTTTTTCTTTGTTTCAGCATCTATTAAAACATGAATTTGTTATTATAAAATATGTATGTATTTCAGGTACAGCGACGTATCATATGTACGATTATAATTATTGTGAATGATAAATAAACTAGTAATTTAAGTTGATCATATATATGCGTTCATTATTATCAAATACAACCCAGATATTAACTTAAAATTTGAAGAAAATATAGAGTAGAATTATAAGAGTTTCTTTTGCTCAAATAAAGTAAATGAATTGACAACATTAATTTAGTAAATGATATCAAGTATGTGTTTATGAATAATCAGAATAAGTATACATTGTGTTAAATGGCTGCATAACGCGCGGCATGAAAGTAATCAATTAATGAAAGTAAATACATATTATCTATTACAAATAAATGTAATACAATATCAAAATATTTATTATAAAAATGTTATATTGATTTGATATCATCATTATTATTATATAAAATAGCATCCAACTTCGGGGCTAGATACATGTGAGAGATCGGTAAACTTATACAATTAATAATTAATTACCGCTAATAGAAATCATCATATATATAATATTCATTATATAAATGGCGCCCATCCGCACGGCATGATACGTAGTAACAAAGATAGTTAAAACGTACAGCTTTGGCAAAGATCAGGCAGTAGAAGAAGCGTTACGGTATAAAAGTAGCGTTATAGAATTAGAAGTAAGATAAGTATTAGTGTTATAAGTCAGTTTGAATGATTACGCGTAGGAAGGCAAAAATGGCGAGCAATTCCGATAGCGTAGAATTCGACGTTAATAACCAGTTAGGTACGGTAAATACAGAAGATAATACCACACCTAGCGAACCAAGTAGCGTTGTAGAGAGTCCAGAAGATAGGGCGCGAGGACAGACATCAAAACCAGAAGATGTAAGTCTACAAATGTTGATGGAGTTCATCCGTCAACAGAACGAAAAACAAGAAGAGAATATTAACAAATTAATTAGCGAGAAACAAGAAGAAAGTAACAGAAAACAAGAAGAAAGTAGCAGAAAACAAGAAGAGAATATTAACAAATTAATTAGTGAGAAATTAGAAAAACAAAATGAAAAGCTCGACCAGCATAAGGAAGAGATTACGCAGATAAGGTCCGAGATACGTGAATACCAGCAGGCCTGGGAAAGAAAGGTCGACGAACTACAGAAGAAACAAGATGATATCGTGAGAAACTTGAGAGAAGAAGCAAACAAGAAGTACGAAGAAATACAAGAAACACGAGAGAACGATCGTCAAGAATGGATGGTAGCGATACACACTACCCAAACGACCGTTAAAAAGATTAATAATAAATTCGATGCTCACGTTAAGGATTCCAATAAGAAACACGAAGAACTCAAGGCCGAGATACATGACACCCTACGGCAGAAACAACAGGAGCAAGACGGAACAAACAATAACATTATACAGAAGTTGGAAGAAGTTGATGGTAGACAACGTTCAACAGAACAGAAGTTGGACGAGACTACAAAAGAAAAGACGACGCGGATCGAAGAGTTAAAAGGACATTTGACTAAAGTAAGAGAAAACCAGGAGAGACTGCAGAGACAGCTAATGGAAGGTGAGTGTGGTATATTAAACCGAATTAATGGACCTAACCACAATGACCTTAAATATAATGGTACGGACAGATTCCCTATGGAATTCCTTAAGGAGTTGTCTGAAATACAAGAGTTATACTACCCCACTGACAATATCAAGTGGATAGGTAGACATTTGGAATTAGACGCAGGAATTTGGTGGCGGGTTATACGTAACCAAATATCAAATTTTGAAGAATTCAAGGAAGCGTTCTCACAGAAATATTGGGGACAAGAACGACAAGATAGTATACGGGACCATTTGGAGTATGGTAGGTTTGATTGGCGTGGACCGATTACTGCAATTCAGTATATTGAACGTATATTGCTGGAGAGTAGGCAGTTAACACCTACTCTGACTGATAATCAACTTATACGTAAGATATCTCGTCACTTTGGGCGCGAGATTCAGCGGCATGAAAGTAATCAATTAATGCAAGTAAATACATATTATCTATTACAAATAAATGTAATACAATATCAAAATATTTATTATAAAAATGTTATATTGATTTGATATCATCATTATTATTATATAAAATAGCATCCAACTTCGGGGCTAGATACATGTGAGAGATCGGTAAACTTATACAATTAATAATTAATTACCGCTAATAGAAATCATCATATATATAATATTCATTATACTATTAACATGATGTTAGTGTTAACGCCATTGACACTATTAACTGCTACTGTCTTTTGACACTGTCACGTTCACCCGTTGACACCATAAACGCATTTTACTCCCCTAACATTGCACAAATCTCCCCACGAGAAACGAAACGGAGTTCTCCAATGCCAACTGTTTGAGTTGCTATTTGTTTTGTCCATTGACTTTGTTAACTCTGTTAGAAAATTTAGTGTTCTATAGATGAAAGAATTTATATCCGGCTGCTTGGCCGTGGTCGATTGCTCTGTTCCGTAGTTTTCTAACCGTTTCGGCCATCCACCAGAAAGAGTTAAACGTTTCACCAGGTCAGTAGAAAAGTTAAATGTTTTTGATAAAAGAGTGAAGGGTGGAAAGTGTCTCTGACCGAGTTAAAAGCAATAAGTTTCCGGGAAAACGGAGTGCTTTCCGGAACTTCATATAACGGAGTGCTTTCCGGAACTTCATATAACGGAGTGCTTTCCGGAACTTCATATAACGGAGTGCTTTCCGGAACTTCGTATAACGGAGTGTGTATAGGATACTCGGCTATAAGTACCCAGTAAAAATACTGTGGATAACTGATAAAGAACGTGCCAGTTACTCAAATCGTTATACTGAAGATGGCCTGCAGCGGTGGGGCCGAATCGTCTGTTTTATGCCGCAGTGATGGACCATGTCTTAATAGCCCGGAGAATATTGTCAATCGAATATTAACAGGGTTAAATGTTTTATGTCCACTGAATTACTACTTTGCATTCTTCATAGTCGCTAAAGTCACAGATTTATTTGAAATGTCTTCGATTTTTAAACCAAATACAGCCCGTAAACAGTATTCTTCTTCTTCTTCTTCTTCTTCTTTTAAATTGGTGCTACAACTTTTGGAGAGCTTTGTCCTCCTGGACAATCCGCCTCCAGTCGTCTCGATCCTCTGGTCTCAGTCTCCATTTTCTTACACCGAGCCCGCGCAGGTCATGAACAGTATTTACAATATCCAAATACGAAACCACATGAATATAAACATTTTGACCAAAGATGAGCATCTAAAATGTACGTGTCCTGTATTCAGACTATTCTAGTAGTGTTGAAAGCATTTTCTCTAACATGGAGTTGAAAATACATATTTCACTGTCAGCACAGAGAATTACATTACTTGTGTGTGTATGTGGGGGGAACGAGAGAATGAGAGAGAGGGAGAGTGATGTGGAGGAAGAAAGAGAGACACTAATGTACTGCTTACATTTTCTACCGACCCGAAGTCGATAACACACCCCTTGTCCATTATTCAGAACTGAAAGCTGTTTCTTTAGAAATACATACCTTACCCGTCTGTCTATATACGTAGTATTGTAGCGTGACGTTGTAACGCAGGTGAAAGGTCAGGTGACGTAAATAATTTCATAATTCAACTCTCGGTTTACGCAACACTACGCCGGCATTAGTGAGTAAATATGAATGACATGACTGTGAGTAGGCTACACTGTTGATACATACAATCATTAATTCCCCCCCCCCCCCACGAACACAGTTTAGACTATACATACTTCCGAATAAAATGTCTGTATAAATAAGAAAACATTTTAATTTATTTAATATAAGGCTGTAACGGAAAAATCTGAAAATTGAAAAGGTATCATTTTCAATTGCTTATAATTTTGGGTGAACTGCGAAATAACGTACGTTGTCAGGGGCGAACCTAGGATTTCATTTCGGGAGGCATTTTTTTTAAACACATATCGTTTTCTTAGGGTACTGTTTTCTCACATTATAAGGAAAATCGTACCAATAAATTAAAACTAGTGTGTAAATAATAGCTGTAATTAACTAATTTCATTAAAACCAATTAAAAACATACATGAGACAGGCTTATAATTTGTCTTGGAAGCTTAATAACACATTTATGTGGAATAAATATACTTTAAAGAGAACGTTAAAATTATGAAAGTGAGGGTTAACAGTATGTATATAAATGCTGTGGACATAAATGTGTATAACAGGGTTGTAGATATAAATTTTACAGCATGTAAAATAGTGTTAAATAATTTTTTTAAAAAATATAATGATTGTCAGTCTTCTTCAAACAGAAAAATACAAAAAAAACGTAAAAAAATAAATAAATATTACTATATACTTTGTTAAATAATTGTTTTATTTATCATCATCATAATCTTCACTGCAAGGATGGTTTGTTCTCAAATAGACAAAGATTAGAGCTGGTCACTCCAGCGCTTGCTCGGACATCTCACACCGCTCCGTCCCCTCGGCTTATAGTACCAGAGTTGTTTGGAGATGCGGAAGCCATCCATTCGGCAAATATGTTCCCACAATATTTTATTTATCCTTCTTGATATTTAAAAAACGTGTAGATAACATTACATGTTTATGTTATATTATATGTTTCATTATATGTTTAATTTTAAATATCAGAAATATTTAAGCAAATTTAGTCAAATAAAGAAATTTGTTCAAAATAAATTACGCGAGTACATAGGATAACACTGGAATTGTTCAACTCCTAACGTCACGTAACTTCAAAAATCGTCGTACGCTCCATGTCTTGTCTTTTTCATAGGGCTCAGTTTACGGCCAACTAGCGGGTTAAAGGAAACAGTTTCTTCATTGAGGAATTAAATAAAACAACTGACACGGCTCCACGCATAGCGTAAAGCACGTCGTCACATGAATCATATGTTTCAAGTTGCTTACAACCAGCGGAAAATAGTGACATATTCTCTTTCAACTCGACTTCTTTTTATTTTTCACCATTTCTGTTCAGCTGTTATATTATTATTTAGAATAAGGCCTATTATTGTAGATTATTTTAACTTGTCATTGACTTAAATAGTAATTTTGTTTAAATAGACAAAACTTTAAAGGCAATTAATTACATTAAAAAAAAAACACGGAACCCGTTTAAAATATTTTGATCCATTTTCTAGTTTTTTCGGATTTTGGGACGGATCCCCCATATCCCCACCTAAGTTCGCCCCTGTACGTTGTAACATTCACCATATTGTATTTATTTTTTGTTTTGAATGTGTGTGTGTGTCTATATGTTCATACGAATTAGCACAGTTATTATACTCGGCAGATAATACTGTTACGTAACGCTCTCCAACAGTCGGCAGGTGCAGTAACATAATACTTCTACACGTTTCTCGGCTACCCGAGTCGGTGCAGTGTCTCTGTCAAGGCCGTGCACTCAAGTAACTCCGAGGGTGTTCGAGCAGTATTAACTACGGTGCTCATAGTGTAGAACGACATTCTCGCCTTTCGAGAGCGTTCCGTAATTTTCGTAACAATATTATTGATTAAGTGTAGTTCTTTTGAAAACATAACGTGAAAATTAAATGCCGTTATTAGATATCAAAATTAAACACGTTTCAGATAAAACCGAGGATTAAAGATGTGGATTCAGAGATTAGACACTGAAATCTTCGAACAATTCCCTTTCATGGTAGATTTTTTACAGATGTCAGGAAAAAATGTTCCAAAAGAGATCCTCAACGTTATTAAGCCTCATTGGGAACAACTTCACTTGCAGCTAAGGGAATATTTTCCAGTGACTTATGGTAGTGACATGTGGATAAGGAATCCATTTGCTGATGGGCTGTCAACTAACCTCTCTCTCATACACTACACGAAGAAAATTCATTGGCAGAACTTTCCACTGACAGTTCATTAATATAATAGATTTCGCAAGTACAGCTAGTTGACTTCTGGTTATGTGTAACGACTGACTATTCTGAACTCGTAAAATAAGCTTTGAACTGTTTAACTGTGTTTCACTTTACTTATTTGTGAGAAACCGCATTCTCCCAGCTCACGTACTTGAAGTCAGATTTAAGAAATAAACTTGATGTCGAAGTGATTACGGACAGCCATATGTCCGTTGAATTTGTTCTGGTACCACAGTGCCAATGGATCCTCTTATTCTTACAAATTCGGTAATGTAGTTACTATTCACCACTTGTTTCACTGAGTCAACGCTCGTGTAGGTGCATTAGTCAAAACGACGCCACGTACGTTTCATTTGCATAAAAAACACGCTGCATGAAAACGTAATTTTTATTTTTCAACAGTAACAGCAACCAACTGAAAGACGAGTTCTGTAGCTACATAATTATACGGAATAAAAACTCACTACGTTTGGAGTGGAACTTCGTGCGCTGACAAAAGAGCTCTTCTGTGCACCGTATAATCATAATAATTACGTTGTACATCCTCTACTGTGCAAAGAGGATGTATGTATGTTTGGCAAAGATAAAGCCATTTTACCGCGTTACTTCCCCCCCTTTACAAGACCGACCCTATACTTAGAAATCTGGGCTTCACTAACAATTTTATGTGCCTCAACTACAAGATACTTTATGGCATTTGAATATGAATTTGTTTTACAATATCGTTGCAGTAATTTTATTTTGTTTTACTGTTTCGTTAAAAAATAATTTGAAAAACAAAGTTTACAACTTCATTACTATACAACTAATTCATGTATTTTAAAAATGTTGTACACAATTTGCCAAAGACTTAGAAAATTAAGGTAATGACAACTTTATACAATTATACATGAGCCAAGCACAGCTACGTATTGTATAAATTCTAGTAGAAGAAAAAATATAAGCTTCATATATTTGTACGTTTCGTTGAAGCCCATATACACATCTGTGTGTGTGTGTGTGTGCGCGCGCGCGCGTGTGTGAAAGAGAGAGAGAGAGAGAGAGAGAGAGAGAGTGAGAGGGGGAGGGTTGTATGGCATATTTTATTGGGACAGTGCCATCAGATTAATGTAACTTTCATTTCTGAGATCTGTACTTCGTATTTTTTTGTTCATACTGTACGGTGTTATACGTTACGTATGTGTATATAGGAATATATGCGTAGGTGAAAATTTTAAGGGTAATCTAAACGGGGAAAAGTTTTAATAATTTTTTGGGATTTTGATCGTATATCAAAATCAGTGAAATTTACTGATCGAATATTCGAATCTTATTCAGTGAAATCTACTGTTTAAAATGATATATATTTACACAGTATATATATATATATATATATATATTGTTTACACGTGTTATTGATTGATGTAAAAAATTCTTTTCCATAACCTTGAACTGCGTTGGGATTAACTCTCAGACGTCCTGTCTAATCTACATAAAAAGTATTTAGGGGATGGCGACACAAATATGCTTACAAATCTGTAAGTGAAACCAAACCATATGGCCCAGACGTGGCCATAAATAAATTAGAATGTGCATGACTTGTACAGAAAGAATGGGAACGAGTTTACAAAAATTGAAAGCAAAGCAGAAAAGGGAAAACTAGCTGACGGAAACCTACCGTTGTTTAAAAGTCATTGCTGTTGTAGGACAACTGTTCGGGTTGCTCTTACTCGAAGTAAAAGTTGTCGGCTATCGTGCGGCCAAGGTCTGCCGTAACTGTTTTAAACACTATGTCGCGTTTTGCGGGCTGAAGAAGATGTCCGATAGTGGGATACGA
The DNA here is from genome assembly GCA_034769895.1 of Magicicada septendecula. Taxonomy (NCBI): domain Eukaryota; kingdom Metazoa; phylum Arthropoda; class Insecta; order Hemiptera; family Cicadidae; genus Magicicada; species Magicicada septendecula. The sequence goes on from CM068375.1 coordinate 349,135,517, forward strand.
AACGTTGCCAACGATGTCGACATTATACAGCTACCGACCACGGCCTAACAGCCCGGTATTTAATAATTTTGAGTATAATGACACCGACCGTGTAAGCTTAAGACAAACATATTGACATTACTAAGCGTAAGTATTTAATAGTGTTTCAAAAGAAAGCATATAATAATGCAACATCATTGCAATATACATTACAATGCTACTTGCCTGAATCCAGTTTAACATTTTTAAATAAATACAAAATAAAACTTTTATTTATATATTACAAACATATTTCAAATAATTAATGCTTGAAATTAATAAACACAAATATTTAAATGTATTATTAAATAATCAGTTAGATCTAAATAGCTCGCCTCTGCTTAATTTGTATAAATAGACTTGGTATATGTTATGTTATATGTTTGTGTAATGTGTACAAATCTTATTGACATGAGATTACTATCGCTCTCTATACAACAGCACTTGTATTATATTTTATATTCTGTATTGTTTGTACGAAAATTAGTCAGCTTACACCATCTGATGAAGGCACTGTGCTGCCGAAACAGCTGTCATGGATTTATAATTTTAATAAATTGACGAGTGGAAATCACTAAAACTATTTCATGGTTTTATTTTTTACTATAATTTATAAATTACTATAATTTTTTACTATAACAAACATATTTGACATACTTAATTTCTTGTATAATGTTAATATATTTTTATGCAGTAGGTACCTGGTAAAATGCAGAAAGAATTTAATGTTCTGTGATTCTGTCAACATAATTGTTTAGGTTGATTGTCGATAACAGTTTCTATACTGTCACCTACTTGGTTTTTTACTTTTCATTCCATAAGTATTTCTGAACCTAGTGATAGATTTACCAGTTTGCGGCCAGCAATCGTGTGCACTTTCTTTTCGACACCAACATGTTTTACGTTTTTAAGTAAAGTGCTTAAGAGAAAAAAATTAATAAACAGTATGAATCAGTCATGAGTCCCAGCAGCGAAGGCGCGGTAAGGAGGGATCGGAGTGGGACGCAAGAGCGCTGCTCCACATTGGTCCCCAGATTTTTTACAGAAACAATACAAGACGTCGACTGGACTTAGGTACCTTGTAGAAATCTACCATACTACAACAAATACCAAAACTTTACAGCCTGCGTGCAAAATTTAAATGTTCCCAATTTTTGTTCGTCATTCTTACAATCAAATAACACAAATTTTAAGCTAAAGAAAGAAAATAATTTAAAAAGTATGAATTAAATGAATAGAGGCATATGTTTGCCGTTTCATTACAGGAAAAATTAGTATGCGATTTTTATAAATTACCGTTACGTTTCTTGTTACATTATCAATTTGAATTAACTAAATTATAAAGCTCAAGAAATTCAAGTTCATTCCAATAAAAGCAAACTTTTCAATAATACTTTCCATTTGTATAGTCATATATATATAGTCACTCTTGGGTTAGTTTAAATTATTAAATTAAATTAAAAAATCAGTTTTGTCCAGTTTAATTACTATTGGTGCTATCTTGACCGTTTTAAATAAATATTTTATACTGATATTTGTATCTCATCATATCGTTAATATTAGCATTTTTATGAAAATTTAAAGTTATAAATGTAACTTTTTGCAAGATGCTTGCTAAGTTAGGTAAGTTAACTTTCTTTTAACTTTTGACACCGCTGTTATTTTTACTTCTGTACAGGCCAGGATTTAGAAAATTTATTTACGTATTGCTTCTCATTTTAAAATTAACAACAACAATTTTCTCGATGTTTTCTTTGCGTATATTTACCTTTTGTACTGTTATTCTTGTCTGAGTGGGTTGTTTTCTTTTCTTTCTCAGATTGCTATCTATGTTTACACACCAGTACACACAAAAAATAAATTGGATTTGATCTGAACTGTACAGAAGGAACGCGTGATACATGAACTTTATTTATTGGAGTTTTATACGGAGCTATAGAAACACAGGATATAAAAAACTTTATTTATGTGACTTTTATATAAAACTAACGCGTTTATCTTATATACGTGTCCAGTGAGACGGGTTTACAGCGCAGGAAAACCCGAACTGTCCTGATATCCTCTTTCGCTTCGTCCAAGAGTTTTTCTATCCGTGTTTGAGCTGTGGACTATGTACGAGAAATTTTTCATAGTTTTTTCTTTGAATCTTGTGTTAAATTTACACGGATCAGACGGATCGAAAGTCTATTTAGTGTGTTAATCTTGTAGGGAAGATGAACAAATCACTGATCTCAGATAAAAAACTGTCTATCTGAATTCAAACATTACAATGAAGATTGTTTTCTTGTACACTTTTTTAAGAAAACGAGTAGTTTTATTTTTTACATAGTACAAGGTTACACGGGACTTACGTTGTGTGATATGTACATTTACGAAAATATGTCAAGAATAATAAAAGCTAAATAAGAAAATAATTAAAAAAAATGTAAAGTAATAATATGTAAAAATAATGTACATTCTAGAAGCTTGTATCTCTTGCAGTCACGTTCAAATTCCAATGTGGTGTATTGAATTTTAGATAATCTTATCAACAGTTAATTTGTCTGTGTCGCGGAAAATGTCTAACCTTGGTTTTAAAAATAATCTACATAATTTTGTCATCTTTATGAGGAGTTTGTAGTTGAAATATATCCATTCCATGCCTTGAATATAGGTGATACATCTAGATAAATCATGGGGTAAGTTCAGTATACTTACGTAAAGAGCCTAAGAAAGTGGCCAATATGTAATAAGAAACGTTTCAGATTTGGCATTTCAATTATTTGCAGGGAACCAAACTATCATTATAATGACAGCAATTGTTGTTCTTATCCAGGTTTATTATTGTTGTTTTGATTTAAGTACTCTAGATCAAAAAGTAAAGTAATTTTATAAACTGAGGAAAATGTGTTTCACGTTTTTAAATTAATGCTATTTGTAAAGAAATAGATCAAATATAAATTTTTGTATCTAGATACACTTGTTTTATTCACTACACTTGCGCTAACTTCTTATACAAAATTTTTATACATAATGTGATAAAACTGTATGTGATAGAGAAAAATTGCAGTTATATTTGAATTCAGTTTTCAAAAACCTATAAATCTTAAAAATTAAATTTTTAAATCTACCTACAAATCGAGTAAATTTTAAATATGTTTTCATGAATCAAAACTATGCACGCCTGTAAAGTACATTTTTATAAATACTTTGTAATTGTCGAAGGAGTACACATTGTTAATCCACCTTTTGCGATGTTGTGTCGTTTCAAAATTAGAATTAGATTGCAAGTGAGAGAATTAAGATATAGGATATTTAGTCATGTTCTTTCATAGTATCTTCTTCGTCCAGTAGAACTGTCTATTAACGGGTGGCAAAGAATCACAGATGTAATCTCCTCCTTTCTTCTGCACTGTTGTTGAGCGTCCTTCAAACTATCCAGCACTCCCGGCCTTTGCATCTCTTCTCTTCAATATATCCTCAATTATCTTTATTCGATCACTATTAGAATTCGGAAATCCAATTAAGAAAGTTGTGTTAGCGGTTATAATCACAAACACATTAATCACTGTTGCACACCACTACAGATTTCCGATCTGACGATGAGCTGTGAGCTTGAAAGCACTAATCGGAATAAATTGTCTGTAGTGGTGTGCAACAGTGATTAATCTGTTTACTATTACAATTACAATATATGTCTTCTTCACTTCGCGAACAGATTTATTTCACAACCTTAGCAATTAACGACACCTACTAATTAGTCACTTACCTTTGTAACGTAGTCACAATGTTAGAAGGTCACTAGGCTATAATATCTCATTATATTACATAATAACTTAAACATTATATTACACTCTTCTTGTATGCTATCCAATAATATAGTGTTTGTAAGTATTCAATTATGATGAAGTACTGATCCAGGCCTCATTGGCTGGAGTTCCGAAATTGTTTTCCCGCCTGACAAGAAACGAAAAGTGTTTCAGCACAAAAACTAGTTATCAGGTCGGCTGGTGATGTTGACAGATTTTCATGGAACCACAAGAGTGACATTGTTTTCATTTCATTTGCGTTTCCCCACTGATCTTTATAATTCCATACCGCGTCGTGTAATTATGTTTACCGTTGACATTTTGTATTCCCTAAAAGAAATACGCTAATTGTATTTGCTGTTCCAAGCTCCAGAAAACAGGCACGCACGAACGTTACTCACATCCTTCCTTCTTGTACAATAATGAGAAACTCCGGGGCTTTGTTGGGTACTTCAAGTACGTAATATTTTAAGATAGGCCTACTCGGTTACTTTCCATTTTGTTACAAGCGGCGGATAATAGTATTGAGACCTTTGTTATAATAAACTAATCAGTCGCGTTACATATATTCAGTGGCGAGACGAGGGAGGTTTTGGTGCTTGAACCCCCCCCCCCCAAGGGATGAAGAAAAAAGGAAAGATACATGCAAAAAATTAAAAATTATTCCTCTGCAAACGTACATTTATAAATTTTATTTTAAAGTTGAATTAATTTTTGTTTATTAGAAGGTTTTCCTCTATTAGAGATGCTGAAGGTTTCTCCTACCAATACACTACAATGACAAATTACATACATTACACAGTCAACACCTTATACATATTACATTGTACATTAAACATTTAAAAGGAATTTTGCAATACATCTAGTCACCTCCGTTGATAATAGTTTTCCACTTATCTCTATCTTCAGCATCTTCTAGTTGAAGGTCATACTGGTGCACATTTTTCTGGGCTTCCCACTCCTTCTTCTTTCTGGCTCTTATGATTCCACTGCTTTGTGGATTCTACCTTCGACCATTATCTCCAGTTCGTTTAGTTTACCGTTTATCCATCTTTCCCGAGGCTAAATGTTTGGCCTTTTATCATCGTCATCATCGTCGTCATCGTCGTCGTCGTCGTCATCATCATCTTCTTCTTCTTCTTCAACGATTAAACCAAGGATGGTTTGTTCCGGTCTCAAATAGGCAAAGATTAGAGCTGGTCACTCCAGCGCTTCTTCGGACGTCCCACACCTCTCCGTCCCCTAGGCTTATAGTTCCATAGTTGTTTGGGGATGCGGCAGTCATCCAATCGACAAATATGTTCCCACCAATTCAGCCGATACTGGGGAACCCTGTCGAGTATACTCATAATATTCAGTTCCTGCCGTATATCTGTGTTTCTTCTATGATCAAATTTTTATCATACTTTTTCAGGTTACGTCCACTTCGTGTGTAGCAAAAAGTGTTTATTCAGTCACGCACCGTATCCAACTTACTTTACGATATTTGCATGTATTAGTTGATTCCATAGCAACTTAAAAAATGTTTAAAAACAGTTTTCTGTTTGGTATTCAAATCTTGTTCAGATATACACATTTTTGCACACAGTTTTTTCTTCTGTATTTAATTAAGTTTTTTTAAATTTAAGACTTTACTAATATTTTGAAGTAAATCAATAAATGAAGTCTTAAATCGTGTTCGTTATCCCGTACCTAGATCAACCTAAGACCGACCACGGTCTTCTTAACGTCGTTTAAAACCTTTTTATAGCCTTAACCTCTATGCCTCACCTCTATCACCTCTATGAACTCACTTCTATGCCAATTTTAACAAGATGTGTGGCCCACCAGGTACCTATTTCCGCACCCTGTAGCATCGAGTTTGAAATGTTTATTTTCAAGGCTCTGCAGTGCTTATTTTAGCAAAATCGTTTATAAATTACTGTAGTAAAACAAGTAAACAAATTAATTCAATTTTTTTGGAAATACTTAAGCTTTGTAACATTCACTGAAACGAATATTAAAAAATTCTTTCAAAATGTTTAACACTATCTATATATATATATATATATATAAAACTCAAAGTCTGAGGATTTATGTGTACTGAATACAAATCCACACCGTTACACCGGTTAGCACCAAATTTTGCACAGGTAACCTTTGACACAAGGCAAAAAGTACTGTCTAACTGGAATTTGACATTTTGCCCCGTTTGCATTACTTAGGCCCTTTTAATTATGCCTTTTCGTTGACGCGTATAAAGATGTCAACAACACCATGGAGACCAGAATGAATTACCATAGTAACAAGTAAATAAACAAATAATATTTAGCGGCATCGGAACTGTACCTTTACTCGTTCCTGCAGTTTTTAATGTTTTTAATATGCGATGGTATCAATATATTGTTACGACGGTCTACACGATCGTCGTAGGTACAGTGGAAACAAAATAAGTACAAGACACCAATTAAGTCACTAATCACACCTTTAATTGTTATAGTAAAACAGTTCGTAATTAAGAACACAGTGTCTACAACAAATCAAATGAAAATTGTTCATACGCAATAAAATGTCCACTAATATTAAAACTCAACTGTATTACAATTATACCGTCCGAATATAAAACGCAACACTTCACTAATAACTACTTGAACGTACACCATAATAACTAGAACCGCTCTGTAAATATATCGCACTAATACTCTTGAACCGCACAGTCAAAAATCTCGCATTGAACTGAAAACTAAGGCCGCGACGCGATGTATTTATAGTTACGCTCACACACCAGAAGCTTCCAAACTGCGTCTTATCTCTCGCGAACTACGTAATTGCTACGGCCTTGACACAGTCCGAGCGCCCGAGCGAAGGCCGGCACAGTCGAGAAAATTCTCGCAAAATGAGTCTAGTAGCACGTACACCACACGCTTACGTCGAGTTCTTTCTGGCACATTCGATAAACGCGTAGATTGTTCTGTGCTGTCGTAGCACTGCCCCCTCCTTAAGCCTGTTCGTCCCGAACTGGCAAAGCGTCTCTAAATTTGTATTTAGCCAGGCGATCTAGGTGGACGACCTTGAACTTTCGCTGTCCTTCCTGTTGAATCCGATAAACAACATCGTTAATTCTTTTTTTTACAGTGTAGGGTCTTCCCAGTTAGACTGAAGCTTAGGTGAGCGACCACGACGGCGCTTTGGATTGAACAACCAGACCTGATCTCCTTCTTGGAAACCCACACTATTGCTGCGAATGTCATACCGAGTTTTCATTTTATCACTGGGAATCTTCAGCCGTCCTCTTACCAAACGATTCATTTCTCGCAGTTGGTTTTCTAATTGCGAGGAATAGTTCTTTGGCTCTTGGGACTGAGTCTCAGGTGATCCAAACATCAAGTCCCCAGGAAGACGAATCTCCCGCCCAAACACCAATTTTGCTGGAGTCATGCCGGTTGTGTCATGTACTGATGACCTATACGCCATAAGGGATAGTGGTATACGTTGGTCCCAGTCTGTTTGGTTCTCGTCAACAACTTTCGAAAGATGCTGCTCAAGTGTCCTGTTGAATCTCTCAACCATCCCGTCCGACTGAGGATGCAGAGGCGTTGTCCTGGTCTTTCGAATTCCAAGTAGACGGCATAATTCTTTAAACACTCCTGATTCGAAATTTCTCCCTTGATCCGTATGGATTTCCATAGTGGCTCCATAACGGCAACAGAAGTTGTGAACTAACTGCTTTGCCACAGTGGTAACCTCCTGATTTGGAATTGCGTAGGCTTCCACCCACTTAGTAAAGTAGTCACCTACAACCATGATGTACCGGTTTCCATCGTCAGTAACTGGGAATGGTCCAGCAATGTCTATGGCAATTCTCTCGAAAGGTTGTCCAACGTTATACTGTCTCATTTTTCCCCTGCTTTTGGTTTGTGGGCCCTTGCTTGCAGCACATATTTCACACGTCCGAACCCATTCCTCTACGTCGTGGCGAAGATGAAGCCAATAGAATCGCTTCCGTATTTTGTCAAGGGTTTTGTTAACGCCAAGATGGCCTCCAGATGTTCCATCATGCATCTCCTTCAAAACAGACTGCACTTTACTTCGGGGAACTATCAACTGCATGACCACGTCTCGTCCATCTGCACTTCCCCAAGCCCTTTTCAGCAATCCGTTTTCTAAGGTGAAAGATTCCCATTGTGCCCAGTAGCCCTTCAGCACTTCGGAACCATGGCAGATATCTTGCCAATCCGGGCGGCGACCTTCCTCTTTTGCTGTCAAGATCGGTCCAATGTCTTCATCAGTCATCTGTTCTTGTCGACAGTCTTGTGTTGTCCAGCCATCAGCCAGGAAATCTACAGTGATGGCTTGAACATGTTCGCTTGAGTTTTGTTCTTCCTTTCTGTGGCAATGTCGGCAGTCTTCCGGGCACGGTCTTCGTGATAAGCCATCTGCATTACCGTGCAGGCGCCCCCGCCGATGTTGTACCTTGAAGTTGTACTCTTGCAGACGTTCGAGCCACCTTGCCAACTGTCCTTCCGGATTTTTAAATCTCAAGAGCCATGCAAGTGCAGCATGGTCGGTACGTAGTGGAAACTCTCTCCCATAGAGGTATTTATGGAAGTGCTCCAAAGCTCTGACAATTGCCAACAACTCTCTTCTTGTAACACAATAATTTCTCTCTGATTTAGAAAGCGTCTTGCTGTAATACGCTATTACTCGTTCTTCACCGTTCTGCACTTGAGACAAAACTGCTCCTAGACCGGTATTGCTTGCGTCTGTGTCTACGATGTACTTCCCTTCGGAAGCTGGAAAAGCGAGAATTGGCTGCGAACATAATGCAATCTTCAACGTTCTAAATGCTTGTTCACACTCTCTCGACCATTGGAAGTTTCGTTTATTTTCCGTTAGCTCATGTAGTGGTTTAGCAATAGTAGCGAAGCCTTTCACAAAACGTCGGTAATATGAGCATAACCCCAGGAAACTCCGAACTTCGTGTTTATTCTTCGGAACTGGCCAGTCTCTTACGGTGTCTACTTTATTAGGATCCATGCTAACGCCCGCTGCCGAAACCAGATGGCCCAAATACTGTACTTCCTTCTGGAATAGAGAACACTTCTTCGGGCTCAGCTTCAGTTGTGCACCGTTAATTCTAGTTAGAACTTCCTTAAGGTTTTCCAAATGATCTTCGAAAGTCTTCCCGATCACTATGACATCGTCTAAGTAAACAAGGCAAGTTTTCCACGTCAGGCCTCGGAGTATCAGGCCCATCAATCTCTCAAATGTTGCCGGTGCATTACAGAGTCCAAATGGCATGACGTTAAATTGGAATAAGCCACTTGGGGTAGAGAAAGCGGTCTTTTCCTTGTCTTCTTGATGAAGACCCACTTGCCAATATCCACTCTTCAGGTCCAATGTGGAAAACCACTGTGCTCCGGACAACGTGTCGAGTGTATCGTCAACGCGAGGTAATGGATAGCAGTCTTTCTTTGTAACGTCATTTAACCTCCGGTAGTCTACGCAGAAACGCAATCCACCATCCATCTTCGCTACCAGCACTACAGGGGAAGACCAAGCACTTGACGAAGGTTCAATTACTCCCTCTGTCAACATGTCCTGTACTAACCGAGACATCTCCTCTTGTTTAGATAATGGAGGCCTTCGAGGAGGTTGGCGTATCGGTGTTGTGTTCCCGGTATTGATGCGATGTTGCACAAGAGAGGTTCTTCCCAGTGACTGTCCCCGAACTGCAAAACAATCTTTGAATTCGTGTAAAAACTGTCCGAGTTCTTTTACCTCACCACTTGAGAGGTCGTTAGAAGATCTGTTCAATAATTCTTGCAGTTCCTCTGGTAATTTAGAAGTACCCGAAGAACTGGATCTTCGTTGCGTTATTCCGGCTACCCAGGCCACAGGAGTCAATTTGCCTAGGAGCGTATTGCTTTGTAAAGTGATAGCTTGATCCAAAATATTCGCCACTCTAATAGGTACATTTCCGGTTTCGTCAGGTTTTACTAAACTTCTGGCAATTAGTATGCCCGGTGTGCTGACTACCTGGGGTTCGAATATAGAGCACTGATTGCCCCTAGTATCTACCGCAGTTCTAACCATGATGATCTTTTCGGAGTTTGGCGGAACAGTTACGGCCACTTGGTTTATGACGTCCATCGATTTTTCTGCTGTCGTCATTGTTGATAGCATTACCTCTTCGCCTCCGATTCTCAAGACATTGTTTTTGAAGTCGACTATAAATCCGTATGCGTTCATAACGTCCACACCAAGAATTGCTTCATCCACAATGTCTGCAACAAGTACTTGATGATTAAACTCAAGTCGACCGAGGCGTAGGTGTATCTCCACTTTTCCATACACTTTTATAGGCCGTCCAGTAGCTGTTCGCAAGCTGCAAGAGCACCAGATTGGCTTGAGATCTTTCACCACGTCGGGGCGCACAATAGAAACTGTTGCGCCTGTGTCAACTGTAATCGAGGTTGGCCTTTCTTGAACAAATCCGGTAACTACCAAGCTCCCGCTGTTTTTCTGAAGTGTAGAAATTGCGTATTGTCTAGGGGCTTCGTTCCTCCAGTTAGTCAGCACACGCCCCGTTGTACCGACTACTGCTCGTTTCCCTGCTGCTGAATTCTAACCCGACAATCTCGTTGTAGATGTCCAGGTTTCCCACATCTATAACACTTCGGCCTTCCATCCTTTCTTATTTTATTCTGTGGCGCCGACCGTCGAGTCTCTGTTCCCTGTTCTTCTTCCTCATCGTCTGTGCCGTCGCGATCTTTTAGCGCGCGCACTTTATGACTTGTCCGACTAGACGCTGATTTGGCGGCCTCAAATTGCAAAGCATGTACCAGGGCGTCCGCACTGTTCTGGTGTCTTGCCATTCGTAACACTTGCTGTAGTTCGTTATCTCGGACACCGGCAGTAAATGTCTGCATCGCAAAACGCGTTCGAAAATCTTCTGGCGCTTCAGGATAGGCCAGTCTAATTAGTCTGTCGATACTTGCTTCAAACTCTTGAAGACTCTCCCCGGAATGCTGTCGCCTTGCTCTCGACTGGGTGCAGTACACATCTCGCAAATGTTTATCACCATACCGTAATTCTAGAGCTTTTATCAACTCGGCATAGGTGTTCTGGCTGTCAGGTGGCACTTTCTGTAGTAGTTCTGCCGCGGGTCCTTTTAATGAGAGAACGAGTGAAACAGCCTTGTCTTTCTCTGTCCAATTATTTGCGCATGCAGCAGCTTCAAATTGGCGGAGGTACGTTGCCCAGTGGCTGCTTCCATCAAAGGTTGGAGCTTTGACATGAACTGCCCCTACTGCAGGCAAAGTGACTTTCTCTATTAACTTATTTTCTGTGTCTTTTTCTGTCTTTATCACTGGTACAGTCTGTTCAGAAATTTGTTTTGGTTAAATCTTCATGCACTGTTCGACTTTACTTTTAATTTTTTCTTTTATGTTTGCCTTTGAGTTTTCTACTGGAGATATTTTATTTGACACAGAGTCTTCTATAACAGATATTTTTGTAGACATCGATTCTTCAACAATCAAGACAGATTTTTCTACTTCAGCTATTTTTAATGTCATTGATTCTTGTACCTCCGATATTTTAGTAACTTGTTTATTAAGCTCACCTCGTAGGAGACCCAATTCTGCTGTACTGTGTTCTTGAATCTGTTTCTGCTCCTGTATTAATGCTTTGATATCTTCCGTTTCCTGTCGTCGCCGTTCCTCTGTCTCTTCTCTTTCCTGTCTTCGTTCTTCTTTTTGTCGTCTTTCTGCTTCTTCCGCCTCCTGTCTGCATTCCTCTTTTTGTCTTCTTTCTGCTTCTCCCTGTGTCTGCCGCAGCAGTGTTTGTAAAGCTTCCATCATCTGACTGGGATCCATGTTTACTGATTAATTACGAATCACACTCGTCTTGTACAAAGCGTCCACTGTTTCCACTGTTAACCGTTCTATCCCAGTTCTGACACCACTGTTACGACGGTCTACACGATCGTCGTAGGTACAGTGGAAACAAAATAAGTACAAGACACCAATTAAGTCACTAATCACACCTTTAATTGTTATAGTAAAACAGTTCGTAATTAACAACACAGTGTCTACAACAAATCAAATGAAAATTGTTCATACGCAATAAAATGTCCACTAATATTAAAACTCAACTGTATTAAAATTATACCGTCCGAATATAAAACGCAACACTTCACTAATAACTACTTAAACGTACACCGTAATAACTCGAACCGCTCTGTAAATATATCGCACTAATACTCTCGAACCGCACAGTCAAAAATCTCGCATTGAACTGAAAACTAAGGCCGCGACGCGATGTATTTATAGTTACGCTCACACACCAGGAGCTTCCAAACTGCGTCTTATCTCTCGCGAACTACGTAATTGCTACGGCCTTGACACAGTCCGAGCGCCCGAGCGAAGGCCGGCACAGTCGAGAAAATTCTCGCAAAATGAGTCTAGTAGCACGTACACCACACGCTTACGTCGAGTTCTTTCTGGCACATTCGATAAACGCGTAGATTGTTCTGTGCTGTCGTAGCAATATTTTGTAATTTTGTATACAGATAGGCCTAAGTCTATACATTTTGTAATTGCCTTAAACGATTATGAAATTTATGTTTGTACGTATTTCTGATGATGCAATGAATAAGTAATGAAATATATTAAATACTAATACTAAAGATGTCAACAACACCATGGAGACCAGAATTAATTACCATAATAACAAGTAAATAAACAAGACCTATTTAGCGACATCGGAACTTGTAACGTAACACTACCGGTTACAGCCAGTTGTGTGGTAAAACACATTTATATCAATAGTATATTCTGATGTAGACTATTAATATTAATAGATGTAATGTTAGTAAGTAGACATACAGATGAGAATTGTACCAAGTATTTGTTATATAAGTAACAGGTGTGTACTAGCGAGGCGACACGTTGGCGCCGAGCAAGTGTAAAATTGTATTGTATGTACAACTTTCTAAGTCGTAAAGATATAAAACGCTTTGTTTGCACAAAACAGCAAAAAATATGAAGTACCCTTAGAAATAGGGTGTTTTCGGCCTTCAAAATACAAAGAGTGATACGTCATAACGGGGGTGGTTTTAGAAAACAAATTTCTCTTTTTTAACGAGATAACGGTCTGTCGGAAAGAAGTGCGCGTCTATAAGAGTTCTCCAATCAGGGATAGCGTCACCTCTGCGCGCGAAGTTATTTCGAGTGTTAACTGGATAATTTCAAACTTACCGGCAACACGTTTGAATTTTGGCCAATGGTGGTAATCTTAAGAGTAGCGGCAGTATGGGAAGTCTGTGTGAAACTATAAAAAACTGTACATTTATCCATTCCTGCAGTACATTTTCGATGTTTTATATAATATGCGATTGTATCGATATATTACGATGTGGAAAAGAAGACGAGTACTAATTGTAAATTGTCCTATTACTTAATAGCGAAAATACGTGTTGTTTTCATTTGTGAGGTTAGGTGACAACGGGTTTTGGTTTTTAGTTCACTGCTGAAATAAATAAATGTCATGGTTGACGAAAACATAACACACTTAAAATAAAGAATTTATCGTTTTTGATTTAACAGGTATCGGTACTTAAAAATATCTCCAAAGGCTTTATAAACGGGTAATTTTAAATTTTCAAAGGCTGTTGCATCAACATAATAATATAGTACAAGTTAAAATAGTATAAGTGCTGAAAACAGCTTTGGAGAGAATTTGAGTAATGAGTATAAAATTATACGATCTGACAGAAAATTATACAGACATAGACAATAAAAATTATATTAAAATACATATTAAAAGTGCGAAGCCGCGAGTAACAGCTAGTAAGCAAATAAGATAATATTTTTGCCAGATACCTGGTATCGTTTATTTTATATAGCCTATATTATGATGTAATATGTTATCTATATTGTTTCATGAGTTTGTTAAATTTTAGATTTCTAGTAATGTAAACCTTATGTGTTATTTTAACCGTTATGTTTACACTTATTACCTTAATTATAACAAAATAAATAGCAAGTAACAGGTTTATTTTTATAGTTGTATAGTTATACTCACAAAAGTCTAAACCCTTCCAAAACATGGATAGAAGTCTCTCAATAATGAGATCCTGGCTGCGCCTCCTGCATTTACTGATGACATTTCGCAGCTTTTCATAAATGGCTTTCGTTTTGTCCGTTTTACACTCACACTTTTTGCGTCTCCTATATCCCATCTGACTTTCTCCAAATGTATTCTCTCATTTACAGTGGTCTTCGAGATTTTCTTCTCACTACGTATAGTAACTCTGGTCGCTGTTTGATTTCGTCTAACTCTACTAAATGTCAGATGTTCGTCAACATCAATCATGTCGAAATGAAAGCCCTGGGGGGGGGGAAGCGCATGCGGCGTCCTTAGTGCGGCCAGCGCTTTGATTCATAAAGTTCTTTCTATTTTATAATAAGCGTATTTTGTTTTTTTTTTCAATTGAATCTTTCCACGCATACCTAGTTGTGCAAGCTGTGACCAGACATTAAAAATTACTATCACAATAAAGGTGCTAGTTACTAGGCAAAAAATAAATTTAGTGAAAACGGTTGATAATTAAAAAAAAAAATTGATTTTTGTGCGACTGCTTGAGTATAACATACTTTTATAACGTATTCACATTGCTTATCTCTACAACTTATGCATGCTTAACTAATTCTATAAATAATAACTAATGCTAGTATGGGACTTACCATAATAAGCTTCGAGGTTACGCAATAGTAATAGATCTTCCCCGCCCATCGCCTTCCAGCGTTGTCGCACGTTAAACTTGGTTATGTGTAGACAAATGCGGGGAGGGGAGGTCTGTTGCAAACACTGGCAATACCGCAGTGGCTTCCAAGCTTATTATGATACGACTCACATAATAATGTATATTTTTTTTCTTCACTCATATTTTACTTTTAATATTTTTTAATTCTACTCTTAGTTTTGAAAGCAAGTAACTAAGTACGTACAATTTTTCAAAAATGTACAAAATTGTAGCTGTTGATAATTTATTTTAATAAAACATATTTAACGTTTTATCACAGGCATTAAAGTAATTATATTGTAAAATGTAAATTACTAAGGATCACTTATACATTGCAATGAGACAAACATTCACAGTTCACACTATGTGTGAATATATGGGGACATGTTTACAGTACGCCTTAGTTAGTGTCCTGTGCAAAGGGGTGTGAATGTGATAAGACGATATTATTATTACAATAAATTCTGCATGTTAACATAGTTTAAGACAATTATAAACAATAAAAAAGCAGTGCAGTGTAGTGTGAAAGTGAATAAGTGTTGTGCGCGTAAGGAACTGTGTGAAGATAATTAACAGTAAGCTAATTAACAAACACATTATAAGCCATTATTATATTAGTGAGCAAATTGGAGTAATTATTAATAACTAATTATTTGAGTATTAAATAAATGTTGTTAGTATTTATTCTACTGACAAAGTAATTAGTTATGCAATCACATGTATTTGAATCACGTAGCTTGGAAAGGTCTAGAAACCGAAAATTCATGTCCTCCAGCAGGTGGTCGATTTTCTCAAACAGTCTAGAAAGTATTAACATGTAAAATGACGTTATATGGATAGATCTATAGAAGCACAGGTGAGCCGTGAGTTACGCAATCTCTAATAAGCCAGTCTCTCACAGTCTCACATATTCACTCGGAATTCTGTGGTGGCAAATTCAAGTTCCAGCCAGTCATTGGGAACTCGGAGTGGATCGTCGAGGGAGCGGTTGAATTAGTACCACGAGTTCAGGTACGGCGTTCGAGATCTTCAACGACCGATGGCTGTCAACGGGGACTAAGTCGGGAGCAACGTGGACGGACACAACGCCCACGAGGTAACCCTGAGGTCGATATCCCACCTTAGGCTGGTGTGGAAGCAAGAGCAGGTTTCCGAGATCGTCCGGACCGATCCAACTTAACCCAACAAATCCAGGAAAGTGGAATTATAAACTGTATATAAATTATAAAACAAGCAAAGGGTTTTATTTTTAATTGATAACTGTCAAATATATCAAAATTTATATTGTTTCAAAAATCATAATTTTCAGATGTAAACTGTATACGTTATTTATAAAAAAAAAACAAGAACCAAAAAATGTATTAATTCACCTAGTCAAAATTTATTTCTTCAAATTCAGTCAGCTTCAAACCTGTTACATTGCAATATTTATATTAAAATGTATAAATATATTTATATTTATAAACGTATTTATAAATATATACCGTGCGTCTACATATACGGTCGAACTGTATGCGGTCTCTCGTCGTTTGTATGTTATCGAGTTGGCCCTATGTACGGTTTGAATCTAACATGACTCCTCTGCATATTTTGCCCCATTGATGTTTTACTTGTTTTTTGTGTTGCTGCGAAACCAATTCTCAAAATCTTCTAATCTAAACTTCTCTCTGTGTTCCCTTTTATTCCACGTATCAATTTCATACGTTCCTTAATCTTTGGTTACTTAAGTCTTTTTTTCAAAGATTATCAACTTATTCCCACTTGCAACTTTTTATCATCAGCATCCCGCTGTTGATTACTGCAAGTAAGTAATACTTTACAAGAGTAGCTTCTTGATCTTCAAGGTTTTAGTATAAATGCTCCAGTTTTTTAAAGGGCGCCAGAGATTCGCCCTGCACCCTCTTTCCTTAGCCAAGTAACATATATTGTATGACGCATACCCAGGGGTTACACGATTTATGTCTTTGTAGACATGGAAGCAAGTTTTATTTTCAGCGCTTCTAAATTTCTCAAGCTGTGTAGGCTGCGCCAACCTCTTTACCAACCTTAGCCTCCCACGAAAGAGGTAACAAAAGCGAATGAAAATCGTCTCATAAGGGGCCCAGTTATGTGACTTCAAAACACGGAATTGCCATTACCTACTAACCGCACTTGTACATTATTCATGAAAGAAACACTTCACCGGCGACTTCTTATTGATTCCAGTTTAAACGGTACGTCTACATAGTACACGCATTGATGCAATTCATTGACACAATTCAATTTCATGTCACTTGTAGACAATTATTCATCATTTATGTTCTTTGGCATAACGAAAACAAACTAAGAACTTGTACCATTTCTCTTACAGTTATACACTGCTGCATATTAGTTTATGAACACCCACAAAAACACGATAATTATATTCTATACTTAAACTTATCGATGAGAAATAAATGAGTAAACTCTCGATTAATGTGCATACAAAATTAACCATTTTAGTATAGGGCACCACAACACACTATGGAATCTTCAAATTCATAAGTAAACCATCATAAATGGCAGGAAGTAATATGTATTTTTAAAAATTTGTAAGAACTTAAAGTTACCCTTAAACTACAAACATTTAATAGATGTTTTTTTAAATGTCTATGATATCAATATGCTTGAATAAAAAAGTAATTGCTTTTTTTGCGTATGAGACACTGTGGACAACGTTTGGCCCAACTGGTTCCTCACTTCTTCTCCCCCCTCTTACACCTCTCTCATATCTCATTCATTCTTGATTGATGTCTCTCCCTCCTTTCGTCAGTCCAGATGGCACCTGTCCTTCTTGGGGTTTTCCTGAAAACTTTGGGCAAATTTTTAATTTCTTTCTGAGTGGCAAACATTCTTAAATGTCTTCTTGAGTAATCTGGAGTTCTATGTCTTTCCTGTTTGTCTGAACTACGTATTGAACATTTTGAGCTCTTTGAAATACTTAAAAACCTTCTCCGTTAGTCTGTCAGGACTCATTCTTTGAACATGTCCGTAGAAAGTAATTCTTCTTTTTCTAATTACGTCTGTGATTTTCTCAACACGTGTGTACTACAGTTCATTATTGTGGCGTCTTCTGTACTGTACTTCATCTTTTACCGTTCAGAAGATTTTCTTAATATTTTACTTTCTGTGACTTCCAGTTCTTCCATCATCATTTTCTTGTTCAGAGTCAGACACTCAGCTGCATAAAGTGCTTCCGGGCGATTTACTGTTGAATAATGCGTACGGTTGGCATTAATGGATATTGATTTCTTGTTATATCTGTCCTTGGTTAAATGGTAAGCAACTTTTATCTTATTAACTCGTGCTTTAATGGCTTCTCTCTCTGAGACATTTTGTTTAATAACTTCTCCAAGATACTTAAATATTTCAGTTGTAATTGCTTTTTAATAAAGTTAATTTTCTCCTCCCCAAGAACCTAGGCTTTTGGATATCAAATTAAAACACAAATTTCACAATACCTTTTAAACCAATGTATTTAAATAATTGGCTATTATATTAATAGGTTCCATTTTGACGCAGCGTAATGGAGAATTAACACATTCGCCAACGAGGAAACAGCTTAAGAACCCAGACAAGATTATTGTGATTCTAGAGGGATGTTCTTAAACTTCTTGCCGATACTGTAGTTTATTTACAATAATTAATAAAGCTTTAAATAAACGCAACCTCTATTATCACTTTTAAGGTAGGGGGTCCAAATATCGCCAACTTAAGATTTCCGTCAGAAAAAGAAATTTTTTTCCGTCAGAAAGAACTTGTAAATAGCTTAAATTATACTTTAATATCTATACTTCTTATAAGAAAGCTTAAAGGTGTCGTAATTAAAAATTATATATATTATTTTTTTATTATTATTAAAAGACTCCATTTATCACTTTTTGTAAAACCGTTCCTAATATCACCCACTGTACGTAATTAATATGAAACACATTAAAAATCAGATTTTGAAGGTGAAATTAAACAGTCAATTATACTGAAATAATAATATGTAATTTTACATTTAAAATAAACTTGAAATAGTACATTAACCCTTTATTTACAACTCAGAACAATTCAGACAAATGTACTTTAAAAGTTTTTTGTTCCTTTTGTCGCATTTTTCATGTCTCCACACAAAACAGTTTGTACACTGAGTGTTCACCGTGACGGTGCATAGAAAACATACCGAGGCATATTGGATATTCAGTGTCATCATTGTCAGTGCTATCTTCGTCATCGGTTGACACATATTCCGGTTCCTCATCTTCGGAAGAGGTTATGGAAGGCGACTGCGATCTCTTCTTTTTCTTCTTGGTTATTTTAGCGGCTTTGTCTTTACCGAAAACCAGCTTACGTTTTGTGAGAGTCTCATTTTTCTTCAGCAATGACTGCATAATCTTTTCTTTGCGTGGAGTGGTGGTGACTACTAGAGCTGACCCTCTACGGCCGTCAGATGTGGAAGGCGCGTTTAGTTCAGGAACTGGCACAATGTCGCTGGGAGAGACACTAATCTGTTCCCGCGATTCTGTTACCACTATTTCTTCAGAGAAAGTTGTAGATTCTATTACCTTAAGTGACTCATTTGCTGACTGAAGAAAATCAGCTTCTTCAAAGCCATTTGGGTTGTATGGCAGGATACCAGTTGCCTTAAACCCGCTCATGGCATTTTTCATTGTCGCTGCCCTGATGTACGAAATTCCTAATATTTCGGATATTTGAAAAGCTGTGACGATGCGCTCAAGATGATTACTCAACCAATTTTCAATTTCTTGGGAATAAAAAAAGTTTTGAGTGGCTTCATAAATGCAACGTCTAACGGTTGCATATGGTCAGTTGAGTGGGGTGGAAGGCACACAATAGAGACCCCATGTTCCCGCGCTAAATCTTTCACGTCGATATTCCTTGTGTGCGAATAGTGACCATCGAGTATGAGGACAACTAGATCTTCCTTACTTGGTTTTGTAAAAGAAATAAAATGTTGGAGCCATTGCGTGAATAGGTCTGTTTGAATCCAACCTGATGGGTGGCACGTTGCGATGGTGCCGGGAGGTGCACCATTTAAAAGTTCCGCTTTCATTCTTTTCCTCGGAAACACTAACATTGGAGGTACATATGCACCAGCAGCTGACACGGCAATAACTACTTTCACCAGGGAACCTCGTTCTGCTGATGATAGTTTGTGTACTTGTTGCTTACCCTTAAGGGAAATAATTTTTTGGCTGTTGTGTTGGACTGCTGTTATACCGGTCTCGTCTACATTATACAAGCGACCAGCAGAAAATTTTATTTTTACCAGTTCAGGTTTCAAAAGGCTAAAAAAATGCAGATACATTTTCAGGAGTGAATCCACGAATTCTTGACATTGACAATGCTTGAGTTTTCCTAATTGACAATTGTGGATGCCGTTTTAAAAATAACCGTAACCACTTTCTGCCTGCTGTTTTCTTATCTATCGAAAATGTATGTTTTACATTATTTCTAATCGCCAGTTGAAATGCCATACGTTTTAAATCTTTCATGGTTAAACCGTAGAAGGACTTCTCCATTATTAAACAATAATTAACTGACCTTCTATGTCAGGGGCCAAGACCGGTTTCCTCCCTAAAGGTACATTAATTACATTTTCTAAATCAGAAGAATCTTTTTTTTACATAATCTTTCAATGTAGACCTGGGAACATTATAAATTTTAGAGGCCTTCAAAAGTCCCATTTCTTTATTTTTCACTGAATTTACAGCTTTCCGCATTGAATCCTTATCCCACTTCTTTCGACTTGCCATCTGTAAACAAAAAACGAAAGTTTGTTGAGTTCCTAATATCGTCTACTGGGCGATATTAGAAACATGATAGTGGGCGATATTAGGAGCTCGTGTACATAGCAATATGGCGGCTCTCTAAGCGAAAACGGCTGCATTTACAGAGGTTAATTCATGTTCATTTTAATGCTTGGTAATTACTTAATGAACACTATAAATATAAAATACCTAATTACACGGTAACCTATTTTATTCATAACACAAATAGTTGTTGTTTTAACTCACCAGGCTTGAAAATAATAAATTCCTTCGTTGAAAAAAACTGTTAAACGAACCACTCCGAAACATTCACTGTTGACTACTGAGCATGTATGGAGTATGTATGGACAGAATCTCTTGTAGGCGATATTAGGAGCGTATGCGATATTTGGCCCCCCCACCTTATTACATTTTTTCCAGCGTTGAACTGTACGCTTATCGTCAGCCACTTTGACTTAACCGCTACAGAAATTTGTTGTCTGTAGTTTTTTCTGTTTCCAGGACATAGTGTTGCTGAATGTTTTTCTTTATTTATGATATTGTTACGACGGTCTAAGTGATAGTCTTATGGTACAGTGGAAAACAAAATACGAGACACCAATGAAGTAACTAACCACCAGCTTTAATTATCACAATTAACAATTTGTAATCAACAAGTTATTCAGCAAGATTACACTCGTACAATAATTAATATTAATCTGTTCACACAAATAATAATGTCAACTATAAAGAATTTTGCATTGTAATCACTTCTCACTAATACGGCACTTGAGGCGCACTGTGTAAATCGCCCGACGTAAATCTTCGAACGTCGCTGCAATAAATCGCCACTTAAATTGAAACTAAGCGACAGCTGTCGTTGTTTGAATGGATAGCAGAAGTGTTCAAGAATAATCCATAATACGCATCAACACTACTAGAAAACATTAGAGCATAATTGCTTGCGGCCTTGAACACATTGCGCGCGAACCGGTGAGTCTGGAACAGCCTCGGTAGTTGACGCGTGATAGGTGTCACGTAAATTGTCTTTCATCTCAAAGTAGCAGCAATATGTCCGCACATACACACACATTATAGCTGGGCTCTGCTGGAATAGCCGAGAAAAAAGTAGAACCTTCTGTAATGGCGTAACACTATTCTAAGCGAGAGCGTTTAACATTTTTTATTTTTTTTTGAGTTTTCTCAATGGGTAGTTTTTTTAAAATTACGTCATGTTTCCTACTGACTTGATTACTTTTTGATAAAATCAAGGTGCGTTTTTCAGCCCCCAGGTCGACTCAGCCTGTTGAAAATGAGTACCTGGTATAACATCCTGGTGATAATAATGGGCGGCTGAAGCGTAGTGCTGGCCACACTGCCTTCCTTGTATGCCGTATGGCTCACATTAGGCAGCCTGCCCTGCCTACTCCTAAGCTACTTCGGTGGTATACATGGTTGCCATTATTATTATATTATATTACTTTTTGAGGTTATAATAGTTTGTGTTTTGGATTTGTGTGTAGAAATAAGTATCCATGTAATGTCTTTGTTTGTGCGTGGTTCAGTAGTGTTATGTTATTACTTAATTTTAGTGTCTGCGAGTTCATGTCGTATATTGATTGCGTGTACGGTATTTATAAGTTATATACCTACACGCTTGGCCACAATTCCACACGCAGCAGCACACAGAACTCTGCACTAATATTTGTCAGCTACCGCAAGATGCTATCCATGCACAATTACCTTACCATACAAAGAGTCAAAGTGGTAAACATGAACATGCAGTTTAATGCCGATGTGTTTTCTATACCTATACAATATGGTAAGTGTCGAAGTTATTTATTCTTTACACGAAACAAAAACCTTATAAAGCTGTAAGAGACTTCAGTTGCCTTGTTCCGCGACCCAAAGATCAAGCACTTTCTACTGGCGTATGTGTATTACCTTCACGAATTATAAAGTTTTTTGCAGGCGCAATTTATAAACGTTTTGAAGCCGGTCCTAAATTTTTAATGGGTGTTTACAAATTTTCTCAAATTGTTAGAGCTTTTGAATTCGTATTTTTATTAAATTTCTGTATAATTTTTTCTTACACATAGGCATTACAATTTACTTCAAAATGTTGTTTTCTGTTATGCACGTGGTACTTCTAAGTTTAAAAACTTTTATAATAAGCAATACATTTGTTTTGTAATCTTATACATTATTTAAAAAATTCTGACCACTTTTTAAACGCTGATGTATAAATTTTAAAATTTCGCAAATCAAACACCATACTGAAATTCTGATTAAAATTCTCTATAATTTGATACCTATGTGGCCTGTAAGAAAGCTACATAATTTTGTAAAATTTTGACTCCACACATTTCTCCTTCATTACCCAAGAATAATGATAATTATGAGAGGTCAATCGCAAACAATAGGGAGTTTGTAGGGTAAATGTGTGTATAAGCGTGCTACGTTGTACATAAATTGGTTGATGAGTTCAAAACTTAAACATCCCTCGATGTATCCTCTACACCAGCGATTCCAAAACTGTGTGCAGCAAAATTTTGAAAAAATAATGAAAATATAAAATAAAATACAATATCTAATGATGAAACTGTAAATGACGAAACTGGGTATCTCTTTGAACGACTGTGTGGATAGAAATATATACAGAAATAAAATTCAAAATCTTGAGGTTCTCTGCGGTGAGAAGACGAGAAAGGGGTGGACAGTGGAAAGGAAGGCGGGGCATAGTGTGCGAAGCCTTCTGGCAGGAGAAGAAAAGGAAAGGATATTGGCGTGGTCCAAGGCTGGCATAAAAAAAAAACGCTGTTTCCCTTTTCTAAATTTTATATTTAAGTCAGCGTTTTCAACAATGAACCAAATAAAATAAAAATATCGATCTCAACTTCAAACACTGGAAAACATTACATGACATGAGAGTTTTTTTTCCCACTATCCGAGTGCGGAACAAGGTCCTAATGAAAAAACACCAGTCTCATGTATCGCATTAAAATTTGGAAGCAGAAAGACTACAAAACCTACTTAATACAGAAAAATCTTTGATCTTGTAATATTTTGTGTTTTTCATTATTTTGTAAATTAAGAAAGTGCAAATAAAAGTTATGTAAGAAAAGTTATGTTTCAATGGTTTTGTGTAATTTTATAAGTCACAAAATCTAAGTTGCTTGCATTATAAAACACTCTGTAGCCCAGGTATTCAAATTGCTAACTTGTTCCAGGACAGTATCATCTATTCTTAGGCGGCACCATTAGGCGAACCCTTAAGTCAGAAAGCTAAGGAACACACCTAAAATTCTACAAGGTGATGACTCTTCCTACACCTCTTTGTGGGTCTGAGAATTGGACTTTAACAAAATGTCAGGGTAAAATTTAATCCAAGCGGCAGAAATGAGATTTCTCAGACACGTAGCAGGGTATAATACTCTCCATGTTCAAAGAAGAAACATACATATACGGCAGGAACTGAATATTATGAGTTCGCCCAGTATCGGCTGAATTGTTGGGAACATCTTTGCCGAGTGAATGACTGCCGCATCCCCAAACAACTATGGAACTATAAGCCGAAGGGACGGAGAGGTGTGGGACGTCCGAGAAAGTGCTGGAGTGACCAGATCTAATCTTTGCCTATTTGAGACAGGAACAAACCATCCTTGGTTTAATACTTGAAGATTATGATGATAATGGTGATGACAAAAATCTACATTTGTTGATCCGTTACTTTGGAAAAGTCCACTGACGTAACTGGGAAACCACAAGTAGTACTGACGTTCATAATTATGGTATATTACGTTGCAGTGTGATTTTAAAGATCATCGCGGAAAGGTGTTGATGGTGAAGGGGGATCGGTATGTAGAGGGAGTATTTATTTGTGTTTTGGGAAACGCTGGTCTACACAGACAGACAGGCAAAAACCAACCCGTTGAGTTGACTGAGGAATTGCTTCGTGAAGCAAAGCGTACTTAGAGACAAGGCTAGTAAGTCCCAGTTTGATTGTCGCCAAGACTAATCCATACAACTCTGTGGTGCCGTCCACTTCTTTATATACCATTTAATAGTAGTGAGTAAAAATGTAAAAGATTTACGTAACGTTTTGATAATTGTTGTGTAAATATTTAAAGACGATTCTCGCGTGTCCAAGCAGGTTTGCTTGAAACTTGATTACGTTAAAATTGATTTCCTAATTGATTCCACAGTCCACCTTTTCTTAGATCTACGAACTTTTCTTCTGCCTCTAGGGTTGTAATCTTCTGCTATCTTCGGTATTTTACTTTCTTCCAGTCTATCTATGTGTTGAATCCATTTTCTGTGTATTCTTTAATCCTTTCATTACCTGCAAAAATATCTAAATCACTTCTTATCTCCTCGTCTATTACACCTTTTAACTGATCTCATAAATTTCGTTTCTGCTGTTTATATCTTCTGTTCATCTTTTTTCTTCATGATCCAAGTTTCAGAACTATACAGTAGTGTAGGTATTGCTATTGTTTTGTAAAATTGTATTTGAGTTTCTTTTCTATATTTATTTTCCAACGTTCTCCAAATCGTTCCACACATTCTTGTGAAATTCGTCACTTTATGTGTACTTTATGCTCGAGCATAAGTAATGTCACGTCCAAGATAGCTGAAATGTTTTACTTTTTCTATGCATGTGTTGTCTGTGGATATTTTGGTCCGAACCGGTTTATCTCCTATAAAGGCCATTGCTTTTGCCTTTGATTCAGATATGTTACAGTTGTATTATTTTCCTATTATATGTAAGATGTATATTGCTTGCAGGAGATCGTCTTCTGAAGATCGTCTTAGAGCCGTTTGGGCCATAGCCTCTACCTACTCTAGACCGTCGTGCGTGGTGAAGAGCCATACCCTATAACAGAACACCACGGATCTAGACCAGAGAAGGTCGATAAAAAATCCAGCTGGCATAGAGTTGGTTGGTCTGTACGGTGGTCTCAACAACAACTCAAAATTCCAACAGTAGTCTCGGAAACCAGAACGGATATAATGATAAAGATATCCTAAAATGATAAGTAGATTAATTTTTTACAAGTCTTTTAAAAATATTTTTAAGTCATCATAGTAAGATTATTATGTCTTCCAAGGTCTGGTTGGCTGCGGTTCTCCATTTGTTTCCACAAGTTCTTCACCCCTGTATGTTTTTGCATAGACTTTTGTATTATTTGCGTCATGTACACGAAACGTGGCCTACCGTTAAAATTTCTGCTCTCAACAGAGCCTTCAATTAAATTTGTATTATACTGTCGTGCCTTAATGGTGCTACAACAATTACGTAACGCTCTCGAAAAGTCGGTGTGTGCAGTTACGTAAACGTTCTACACGTTTCTCGGCTAAACGAGCAGGTGCAGTGCCTCTATCAAGGCCGTGCACTCAAGTAACTTCGAAACTGTTCGAGCACTCTCAGCTTCGCAAATTATACCCGTACGCCGCCAGCAGTATGGAAAATTATTCTGGAACCTCTGTTGGATCTCTATAAGCAGTAGCGGCCGGTTTGGTTAGTTAGTTACACCTGACGATATTGTAGAGTCCGGGTCAAGTGATTGTTACGGATTAGTGGAAAGTAATATTATTGTGTTCTAATTAGTGCGGAACACTAATAGTTGACATTATTATTGCGTGTGGACAAATTCAACTTTATTTATTGTAACTTGTTGATTTCAGATTGTTATTTGTGGCTAATTAAAGTTTTTAATTAGTGACTTCATTGGTGTCTGTATTTTTGATTCCACTGTACAATATGATGGAGCCATGAAACCGTCGTAACAATATGTCTCGTAGCAGTAATCACGCTGTCTCTTCTAAGCCTGATCTGTCAACAAATATTACTGTTCCTGCTGCTTGTTGTGGCTCTCACAATAACATCCTCGATTGATACTTTACTGCCAATGGGATTTTCGACTCAACATTTTTCCGTAGCACCACACTTCAAAGACTTGCAATCTTCATTTGGATAGAAAATAAAATTGGAAGTTTTTATAGCAGGGGTTCCCAACCGGTGGTACGGGTAGGGATCCAAGGTGGTAAGCAAGAAGACCTAGCTAGAAAAAAAGTATTCACTTAAACAAATAAATAAACAAAAAATGATGCTCAAAACAACAATAATTATACATAACCAGGAATAATAAGATACACTATTCCTGTTTTATCAAGTTTTTTATTGCGAAAACCCCAGTAACTTTTAAGATCGGTGGTACTCGAAATGAATGCGGAAAACCAAAGTGGTACGTGGGTCCGGAAAAGTTGGGAACCACTGCTTTATAGTACAGTTCTTCTAAAAAGTATTGAAAATAATTGTTTTAAAGAAACAAAAATATATAAAAAATTCACAGAGAGTGTGTGGAGGTCCCTGTTTTAACACACGTCATATTTAATAGGGGTCAAAAGTTTACAAATAATCTTTTGAAATTGCAAGTAATTTTTATTCATTATACTTTGATAAGTGAGGATAATTTTTCAACGTTCATGACCGAAAACGTAAAACTTAGCATATGACATTAGCCAAAACAGACCACGTGAAGTTTCATATGCTGAGGTAGTTAGAAGTAAGCCGTTCCCAGTGCATTTTCAGAATTCAGTAAACAAACATCCGTTTACCACCTCCCAGTAAACCATATACGATTTTCTTCCCCTTGACTGGTGAAGTGTGACCGAGTTCTGCACAAACGTCGCCAATCTGATACATTATGCATAACTGAAGCCAAAGCCTACTTCCTTCCCTTTGCCACCATCTGACGCTAAACATCTGATGCTCGGATTTTATCTAGAGTAAACACGGGGCTCCTTCCTTTGAGTTTATAACTGAGTTACTTTTAGTGTGTGGGGGACGCGATTTAACGTCTTTTCACATCAAAAAAGTAATTTATAGTTAGTTATTTGTTTAGCCTAATTTAGAAATATATTTATCATTACATTCATAAAACTTATATATTATTCACATATTTTTCATTATTTTCAAATTATAATGTGTGCTATATAACTTATCTAATAAATTCCAACTTTGTCGTGTTTGCTTGCTAAACTGCTACCTGTCATGCTCCGGATGAGGCCTTTTTGTGTCTTCACCATTATCAAGACCTAAATCAAGAACGTGTGGTGGAGACACTGAAAGGCCTCGTCCGGAGCATGACAGGTGGCAGTCTAGCAAGTAAGTACGACAAAGTTGGAATTACAGAGAATGCTAATTCAAATAACAAGATGAATTAGCTGATAAAAACTTGTGTAAATTAATAATCATTCTTAGTTAGCAAGGTATTACTATAGTAAACAACCATATATTTAATGTCTGATACGTGTTGCTTAATCTGATTCTTTTGATATTCTTAAGTAAAAAGCAAGTGCATCGTACATTGTACGTTTATTAAGTTTTGTGTCCTAAAATTTTAGTAATTTTTCTAGTTAAACAATAAACAACAAAACAATATTTCTTAAATATTTGCAATGTTTAGTAGGAAATAAAATTTATTTGATTACCATTATCATCATTCATCATGCATATCACCAATATTAAAATATAATTTAAGCATATGGTACTTTCTTAAGTACGAGGGGCAGTTGAAAAGTTCGCGGAGCGACATCTGTAACCTCACGGTAAAACTAAAATTTTTCGTAAGTTGTGAGATTCATGTTTCGTGTAAACACCTGTTAATTTCCAAATTTATCTATCAATAATCTATCTGCCTTCACTTCTGTAACATGTTTCTTTATCTTGTAATCTTATTTTTCATATATCCAAGTTTTTTCTCAATAAATGCTGCGTAAAAATTATTAGCTTCTGAAGAAGATTTTAAAAGCGGAAACCGGTTCAGGCATAAGGTAAAACTTTTACGTTTTTACCCATAAAAACTTTGTGTTCCGAGTCGGTAGTGAATTAATTATATTTAAAAAATATTATTGGACTGTCACAATATAATGATTAATAAAATAATTAATTAATTATTATTAATAAAATGCAATATATTATGATCAACTTTTAAATTGCCCAGAACCGATTCAGAGGTTAGAACTGTCAGATATTTGTTATTTGATGTATGTTAAGATATTTCTCTTTCTCCTACTATCGAAAAAATTGAAGAAGTAATTAAAACTTTGAAAAACAATAAAGCTAGTGGAGAAGACTCCATATCAGCTGAACTTTTGAAATGGTCTCTACCAATGATAAAATATCGGTATGGAGAACCATACATGACTTCCATGTTCTAAGATTTATATTTAAAATCATATTCGAAATGAAATATTTCCACAGAAACTACTTCTTTCTACTTACTGCTTCAGCCTTAACCACAGTACTGTGGTCACTAACATATACCTCCTCACGTTTTCGCACTCGATTTTCACTGATGATGGCAGTCGATGGCACTGCCGAAAAGTCTGGTTTTGCAGAAAACATTGGACTACGACTAAACAGCCCGGGAAGGAATTTTAACAAAGAACTACTTCTTTGTTGCCGATAACGTAGTAAACATATAAAAAAATTAACCCCTACCCCTTCAACTATAATTTGCATTAATAGAAAATCACCCCAACCCCGTTCACCTAACCTCTTCATTTATAGATATTTCATCTACGTTTCTACAGTGGATTATTATGAGCTTCTTATCAGGATACTTTATTTATCAAAATTTAGTACTTTACTCTTGTTAAAACATAACAGTTGCGGGTAAACTAAAATTGATTTTCACCAAAATCAACAGACCTTCAGTCCTCTACAATTCAGGATGCATGCAAAAAAATATTTGATTCTGTTTGAATGTGCGACAGTTATCGTTCGTCATGAAAACATTTCTCTTGTTACAACATAAAATGTTGCAGGTAAACTACCCCTTTCCCTTAACCGATCTTCACCAAAATCAACAGGCCTTGAGTTCTCTATAATTCAGGAACGTATGCAAAACATTATTTGATTCTCTTTGAATTTACGGCAGTTATCGTTCGTCATAAAAAAATTACCCTTGTTAAAACATAAAATGTTACTGGTAAACTACCCCATTCCCTAAACCGATCTTCAACAAAATCAACAGACCTTGAGTACTCTATAATTCAAAAACGTATGCAAAAATGTAGTTGATTCTGTTTGAATTTACGTCAGTTATCGTTCGTCATATAAAAAATTACCCTTGTTAAAACATAAAATGTTGCTGGCAAACTGCCCCTTTCCCTTAACCGATCTTCACCAACACCAATAGGTCTTGAGAACTCCTATGAGAACACCAATACACAAGACTGTATGTAAAACATTATTTGATTCTGTTTGAATTTGCGGCTGTTATCGTTTGCCATAGAAAATACCCTTGTTAAAACAAATCGTTGCTGGTAAACTACCCCTTACCCTTAACCGATCTTCACAAAAAAAAAATAGGTCTTGAGAAATCTACAAATCAAGGCTGTATGCAAAAATTATTTGATTCTGTTTGAATTTGCGGCTGTTATCGTTTGCCATAGAAAGTACCCTTGTTAAAACAAAAATTGGTGCCGGTAAACTACCCCTTTCCCTCAACAGACCTTCAGTCCTCTACAATTCAGGATGCATGCAAAAAAATATTTGATTCTGTTTGAATGTGCGACAGTTATCGTTTCCCATAAAAAAAATCTACACACACACACACACACACACACACACACACACACACACACACACACACACACACACACACACACACACACACACACACACACACACACACACACACACACACACACACACACACACACACACACACACACACACACACACACACACACACACACACACACACACACACACACTTTTCGAAAAATGACTTTTTTCATGTTTTGAGTGTAGTAAAATTAGAATATGCAATAACCAAAAACAATAGGTCTTGAGTACTCTACAAATCAGGGCTGTATGCAGAAAATTATTTGATTCTGTTTGAATGTGCGACAGTTATCGTTTGCCATAAAAAAAATCTACAGACACACACACACACACACACACACACACACACACACACACACACACACACACACACACACACACACACACACACACACACACACACACACACACACACACACACACACACACTTTTCGAAAAATGACTTTTTCATGTTTTGAGTGTAGTAAAATTAGAATATGCAATAACCAAAAACAATAGGTCTTGAGTACTCTACAAATCAGGGCTGTATGCAGAAAATTATTTGATTCTGTTTGAATTTGCGGCTGTTATCGTTTGCCATAAAAAAATCTACAGACACACACACACACACACACACACACACACACACACACACACACACACACACACACTTTTCGAAAAGTGACTTTTTTCATGTTTTGAGTGTAGTAAAATTAGAATCTGCAATAATCTCGAACACGATTTTTTTTGCCATCACCATACTTCCATTTCCTTAAGGAACATGGAAGTAAAAACGATCTACAGTTAATTTTTGAAGACATTTGGAAAACAGAAAAAATCCCAGAAGAGTGGAAAGTGGCCTTAATACATCCGCTGCAGAAGAAGAGTTATAAGCAAGAGGTTAACAACTACAGAGAAATATCTTTACTTCTAGTTGCGTATAAAATATTTTCAAAGATTCTATTGAACAGAGTAGAAAAAACATTGGATTGCCATTTGGGTGATTATCAGGGTGGCTTTAGGAAGGGCAGATCGTGTCAAAAAGAAATATTCACTCTGAAGTCAATCATCCGTCACAGGTTCCTGAATTCACAGGAGATTGTAGTAGCATTTATTGACTTCAAAAAGGCCTTTGATTCTGTTGATAGAGAAACTATAGATAAAATAATCAGAGAATTTGGTGTTAAATCTAAATTGGCAAATCTAATCCTTGAAACCCTTACGGACACAGTCTCAAAAATAAAACACATGGGAAAAATATCTCAATCGTTTAAAATAAATACAGGTGTAAGACAGGGTGATGGTTTATCACCAATTTTTTTCAACTGTGTCCTGGAGAAAGTACCATCAATTTTGAATGAAAAATTAAAGGAATGCAAAATATCACCGATCATGTTGGGAAGAAGGGACAAACGTATTGAAATAAACTGTCTGGCATTTGCAGATGACTTTGCTATACTTTCTGAACATCTGACATCTGCAGTAACACAAGTTAATTGTTTAGAGGACATAGCCAGTAGAACAGACTTAAGAATTTCTGCAGAAAAAAAAACAAATTTCTCACGAACTTTAAAAATGCGCCAAAATTCCTGGTAACAGATATTGGTCAAATAAAGAGAGTTCAAAAATTAAAGTATCTAGGCAAAATAATTCAAGAGAACGGTTTAGAAAAATCTGCTACAGAAGAAAGGATTCATAAGATGGGAAGGGCATATGGTATAACTAAAGATATTTACAATAAAAAGTGCATATCTAAAAATGCGAAAAAAGGCATTACAGTACAGCAGTGAAGCCAGAATGCCTATATGCAAGTGAATGTCTAGCATTAAATTATAATTTATACAAATTAGGAATATTGGAAAGACGAATTATTAGGAAAATGTTAGGCCCACGAAAAACTTCAGAAGATTGTAAATTAAGAAGTAATAATGAAATATATCAAAGTATAGAAAATATAACAGAAACCTTGAGAAAGAAAAGACTATTATTTTTTGTACATTTATATAGAATGGATGACAATAGGTTAACAAAGCAAATCTTCTGTGGGGGAAGAAGTCAACATCAAGTTGGATTAAAGAAGTACAAAAAGATTTAGAAAAAAATAATATACACGCAGAAGAAGCAATAAAGAAACTTTTTTCTGGCAAAAGTGTTAATAATGGAAGGATTCCAGGGTAGGAGAGAGAAAAACGCAGGCTGTAAGTGGACTGAAGACGGGAAGAAGAGACAAAGTGAAAATATGAAAGAATATTGGAGAAAAGGAAAAGAACAAAGAGTAAAGAATTGAAATTGGCATGTGGTCCTTAGATGGTCGATACGAAAAATATACCGTTATAGTTATCTTAATAACGACAATAACTAAACATTTTGTAAATAACGTACGTACAAAAAAAAATTAATTATAGCTACAGGTAGCTACAGGTATCCCTAACATTGGCATGCTGTTACGACTATTGAATAGATCGTCGTATTTAAACAAGGAAATTAATAATAGAAGACAGAGCATTTGTTAATCACATGGTTTAGTTGTAGTGTCAATGAACAAAAATATCAATAAATATTCATCGTATGCAACGGTTCTTTAAAATCACAATTGCCCAACACATAATATTGTAATAACAATAAGGACCACCTAATTATTGAAGCAAGACAAGTCACCAATTACGTAAGTCCGCACATCTTCTTCTTCAGCACTTCAGCCCAACGTAACCCCTAGCTTCCAACATGAGTCTTCTCGAAAGTCACCTGTTTATTGGCTATTGCCATCTCAGTGTAACCCCTCACATCCATTCTTCTGAGATCTTCTAGCTCATTACCTATCTTATCCTAGGTTGTCCCCTATTTCTGCTTTTATGGTCCTGTGCCCTCAGGACGGGGCATACGTCTTATTGGCATACGTTGATTATCCATCTGCTCTAGGTGACATAACCATTGTATTTGTTGAGTCTTTATGAGTCTTACAATGTCCTCATGATTCAGTAGCTCATCTGTCTCCTGGTTATTTCCTATTCTCCATTCATCATCTTCTTTAACTGGCCATGAACACGTCTTATCAACTTTCTTTCAAACATTCTTAGTGTTTCTTATTTCTTTTTTATCAGTGTCAATGTCTCGCCTCCACAAGTAACAACCGGTCGGATAAGTGTATTATATAATTATATTTTTTGTATTACGACAAATTAGTTTGCTTCTCAATAGTCTGCTGTTAGAATAATATATGCCCTATTTCCTATTTGTATCCTGTCATGTATTGTCCTGTTTATGGACTCTTCATTATCTATCACGTTACCCAGGTATCTAAACTTATTAACTGCATCAAATTAATTACTCTCTATGCATAAATTATATAAATTTTTTCTTCTTTCTGATGCAGAAATTAGCATGTACTTAGTGTGGCAGATATATACATTAAGTCGCATTCCAGCGGATTTTTTATTCTACTCCTTGTAGCCTATACCTAAACTAGCCGTTGTCTTGATCTGACAATTATCA
Source organism: Magicicada septendecula (assembly GCA_034769895.1). Lineage (NCBI taxonomy): Eukaryota > Metazoa > Arthropoda > Insecta > Hemiptera > Cicadidae > Magicicada > Magicicada septendecula. The sequence continues at coordinate 349,168,998 of CM068375.1, forward strand.
CAGCTTCGTCAGCGTAAGCAGATTTGGTATTATTCTTCGCTTACTTACTTATTGTTCCTTGTTCCTTACTTAGTATTGTTCCTCGCTGACGGAAGTCCGCACTCAATAATTCACAGTTGCCAATTTAAACTAACTCTGTAAAAACTCAAGCACATAACTCCTTATCGTTCCCTTCTCAGTGTCAGACTGACGCGATTTTATACTTCACCTCTGTAGTGTTGAACGTCATAAGATTAACCTGTATGCGTATAGCATAATCAGCCAACATCAGTAAGGCGCGTCTGGATAAATCGAGAGCACTACGAAATGCTGCCGCTCACACAACGCGTCGCACGTTACATTTCCTCCTCAACGCCAGCGTAGCAGTATTATTATTATTGTAAAGCAGAAAACATCCACTATGCTCTCGTACACCACGTATTCAGAATTTTTTGTGTAGATTTAGTTGAATAACTACCATTTCCTAACGTAGTCCTTCAAGATCCACTTATAACCTGGAGCGAATTTACGGGCGGGGACAAACGGGAACGGACGCCTCGTCCCCAGAGGGTCAAAAAAAGTTTGGCGAATTTTGTTAATCTCTTCATTTTTAGGCTCTTTTATTACTTTTTCAGCTAGTAACTCTTTTTATTTCCATGTTCCATAAAGAAATGGAAGTATGGTGATGGCGAAAAAAATCGTGTTCGAGAAAATTGCACATTCTGATTGTACTACCCTCAAAACATGAAAAAAAGTCATTTTTCGAAAATTGTGTGTCTGTGTGTGTCTGTGTGTCTGTCTGTCTGTCTGTGTGTAGATTTTTTTTCTATGGTAAACGATAAGAGCCGCAAATTCAAACACAATCAAATAATTTTTTGCATACAGCTGTGAATTGTAGAGTACTCAAGACCTGTTGTTTTTGGTGAAGATTGGTTAAGAGAAAGGGGTAGTTTACCTGCAACGTTTTATGTTTTAACAAGGGTAATTTTTTCTATGACGAACGATAACTGCCGTAAATTCAAACACAATCAAATAATTTTTGCATACGTTCTCGGATTGTTAAGTACTCAAGGTCTGTTTATTTTGGTAAAGATCGGTTAAGGGAAAGGGGTAGTTTACCAGCAAAACGTTATGTTTTAACAACGGTAATTTTTTATATGACGAACGATAACAGCCGCAAATTCAAACAGAATCGAATAATGTTTTGCATACAGCCCTGAATTGTAGAGTACTCAAGACCTGTTTTTTTTTGTTTTTGGTGAAGATCGGTTAAGGGAAAGGGGTAGTTTACCAGCAACATTGTATGTTTTAACAATGGTAATTTTTTCTATGACGAACGATAACTGCCGCACATTCAAACAGAATCAAATATTTTTTTTCTGTACGTTCCTTAATTATAGAAAACTCAAGGCCTATTGATTTTGATGAAGATCGGTTACGGGGAAAGGGTAGTTTACCAGCAACATTTTATGTTTTAGCAAGAATAAAGTAGGCCTACTTAATTTTGATAAATAAAGTAACCTGATAAGAAGATTATAATAATCCACTGTAGAAACGTCGATGGAATATCTGTAAATGAAGAGGCTAGTTGAAGGGGGTGGGGTAATTTTCTATAAATGAAAATGATAGTTGAAGTGGGAGGGGATAATTTTTATTTATATGTCATGTGTACTACGTTATCCACAACAAAGAAGTAGTTTGTTGTTAAAATTCCTTCCCGGGCTGTTTGGCCGTGGTCCAATGTTTTGTACAAAACCAGACGTTTCGGCAGTGCTATCAACTGCCATCATCAGTGAAAATCGAGTGCGATAACGTGAGGTGGTATACATTAGTGACCACAGTACTGTGGTTAAGGCTGAAGAAAGAAGTAGTTTCTATAGAAATATTTAATTTTGAAAATGGTTTCAAATATAAATCTTAGAACATGGAAATCATGTATGGTTCTCCATACCGATATTTTACTTCTATATTCCGTAAGGAAATGGAAGTACGGTGATGACGAAAAAAATCATGTTCGAGATCAGGGTTAATTCTGATTGTACTACCCTCAAAACGTGAAGGAAAGTTATTTTCCAAAAAGTGTGTATGTGTGTGTGTGTGTTTGTGTGTGTCTGTATGTCTGTGTAGAATTTTCCTATGCAAACGATAACCGTCGCAAATTCAAACAGAATCAAATAATGTTTTGGATGTGTGCCCGAATTGTAGAGGACTCAAGGCCTATAGATTTTGATGAAGATCGGTTAAGGGGGAGGGGTAGTTTACCAGCAACGTTTTACGTTTTAACAAGAGTGAAGTAGTTAATTTTGATAAATAAAGTATCCTGAAAAGAAGGTTATAATAATCCACTTTAGAAAGGTAGATGAAATAATTATAAATAAAAAGGGTAGTTGAAATAGGAGGGGGTTTGGTATTGCTTTAATGAGTTTGAAGAAATTAATTAAATATCGGTATGGAGAACCATACATGACTTCCATGTTCTAAGATTTATATGTAAAATCATATTCGAAATGAAATATTTCCATAGAAACTACTTCTTTCCACTTATTGCTTCAGCCTTAAACCACAGTACGGTGGTCACTAACGTATACCACCTCACGTTTTCGCACTCGATTTTCACTGAGATGGAAGTCGATGGCATTGCCTAAAATTCTGGTTTTGCAGAAAACATTGGACTACGGCTAAACAGACCGGGAAGGAATTTTAACAAAGAACTACTTCTTTGTTGCCGATAACGTAGTACACATAAAAAATTCTCCCCTCCCCTTCAACTATAATTTTCATTTATAGAAAATTACCCTCACCCCGTTCACCTAACCTCTTCATTTATAGATATTTCATCTACGTTTCTACAGTGGATTATTATGAGCTTCTTATCAAGTTACTTTATTTATCAAAATTAAGTACTTTACTCTTGGTAAAACATAAAACGTTGCCGGTAAACTACCCTTTCTCTAAACCAATCTTCACCAAAATCAATAGACTATCAGTCCTCTACAATGCAGGGATGCATGCAAAAAAATATTTGATTCTGTTTCAATTTGCGGCAGTTATCGTTCGTCATGGAAACATTTCTCTTGTTACAACATAACATGTTTCTGGTAAACTATCCCTTTCCCTTTACCGATGTTCACTAAAATCAACAGGCCTTGAGTTCTCTACAATTTAGGACCGTATGCAAAAAATTATTTGACTTTCTTTGAATTTACGGCAGTTATCGTTCGTCATAGAACAAATTACCCTTGTTAAAACATAAAAAGTTGGAGGTAAACTACCCCTTTCTCTAAACCGATGTTCACCAAAATCAATAGGCCTTCAGTCCTCTACAATTCAGGCTGTATGCAAAACATTATTTGATTCTGTTTGAATTTTCGGCTCTTATCGTTTGCCATAGTAAATACCCTTGATAAGAAAAACGTTGCAGGTAAACTACCCCTTCTCGTGAACCGATCTTCACCAAAAACAACAGATCGTGAGTACTCTACAAATGAGAGGCGTATGCAAAAACGTATTTGATTTTGTTTGAATTTGCGACTCTTATCGTTTGCCATATAAAATACCCTTTTAAAACATAAAACGTTGCAGGTAAACTACCCCTTTCCCTTAACCGATCTTCACCAAAAACAATAGGTCTTGAGTAGTCTACAAATCAGGGCTGTATGCAAAAAAGTATTTGATTCTGTTTGAATTTGCGGCTCTTATCGTTTGCTATAGAAAATACCCTTGTTAAAATATCAAATGTTGGCGGTAAACTACCTCTTTTCCTTAACCGATCTTCACCAAAAACAATAGGTCTTGAGAAGTCTATAATTTAGGGCCGTACGCAAAAGAGTAGTTGATTCTGTTTGAATTTGCGGCTGTTATCGTTTGCCATAGAAAAAATTACCCTTTATTAAAAAAAAAACCGTTGCCGGTAAACTACCCCTTTCCCTTAACCGAACTTCACCAAAAACAATAGATCTTGAGTACTCTACAAATCAGGGCTGTATGCAAAAACGTATTTGATTCTGTTTGAATTTGCGGCTCTTATCGTTTGCCATAGAAAATACCCTTGTTAAAATATCAAATGTTGCCGGTAAACTACCCCTTTCCCTTAACCGATCTTCACCAAAAACAATAGGTCTTGAGAAGTCTATAATTTAGGGCCGTATGAAAAAGAGTAGTTGATTCTGTTTGAATTTGCGGCTCTTATCGTTTGCCATAGAAAAATATTACCCTTTATTAAAAAAAAAACCGTTGCCGGTAAACTACCCCTTTCCCTTAACCGATCTTCACCAAAAACAATAGATCTTGAGTACTCTACAAATCAGGACTGTATGCAAAAAATTATTTGATTCTGTTTGAATTTGCGGCTGTTATCGTTTGCCATAGAAAAGAATCTACAGACACACAGACACACAGACAGACACACACACAGACACTTTTCAAAAATGACTTTTTTCATGTTTTGAGTGTCGTACAATCAGAATCTGCAATAATCTCGAACACGATTTTTTTTGCCATCACCATACTTCCATTTCCTTAAGGAATATGGAAGTAAAAATGCATCTAAACTTTTCAATAAAATGATTTTGTTGCTAGGCAATAAAATTATAATTTTTTTATTTTAATTTAAATCATCTATACGTGAAGATTCGAAACCACCACCCACCAGGCCACAAAATAATTTGTGGCCACATAATTACATATGTAATTATTGCGTGATTTTCTGCAAAGTTCAGTTTCTTAAAAAAGTAAAGTCCCTAATTTTTATAAATAAAGTGACTCAAAAATAACATTATGTTAAACGACTATCCTATAACAAGAATATCTATAAGTAGTGAAAATACTTTGTGGGTGGGGGATTTTTTTTTAGAAATTATCGAACCGAATTCAAGTAAATGATTTTAAATATAAATCTTAGAACATGGAAGTCATGTATAGTTCTCCATACCAATATTTTAAATATACGAGGTTCATAATTTTAACATACGATGGCTTTATAAAATCAATGAAAGTAACTTTTGTTACCGGCAACAACAGTTTCTTGTGATGTCAGTATCGTTGATCTGATTATGCTAAGTGAATCACCAACTAACTAAATTACGCGTATTTCATGCTTCAAGAACCGTATGTCGCCTATATTAGAAAAGGACACACATTTTGTATATTAGACAATCCCCGTGTGTAACAATTTTTTAATTTATTTATGTTTCATACGAAATCGTAGAGGCGACAGATACAAGAAACGTTACTTATGTGAGTTGTATACGAAGGCAATTCTCTTATCTAGAAATGTCCACTGAATCGGGAAAGAGGAAAATTTTCTAGACACAAAAAGCGACTGTTTGGCCAGGCTCAGCTTTGTCGTTCTTATGACTTTATGTTCCCTTCTCTCTTTTTCTTCTGTTGACATGTGTATACATGTGTGTGTGTGTGTGTGTGTGTGCGCGCGCGCGCGCGTGTGAACGCGCGTTTGGTCTGCATGTTTATCTTTCTTACGATCTTATTCATTACTTAGTCTCTATGAATTCGATACGTTTCAAGATCTAATTTTGTGCTGGGCCCTTGAATTGTAACATTAACTGCGTTCCTCTTCATATATAAATTTAATCTGACAACACGGTAACATTAAATTTAACATAGGAGACAAACGAAAAATATTATGAATTGTATAAATAAATCAACATGTTTACGTTATTCTAGCATGTCATTATACAAACAAATATTCTGTCCATATCAGTAGTTAACAGGGTGTAATAATAAGCTATCTTTAGGTTTTTTGTATCCCGTTATTCTCAAATCAACGTGATTTTGCAAACATAATTCAAACATGATTCATCCGTTATATGTACAAGCCTACGGATAATAAAATAACTTTTCTACGAAAAAAGAGATTTTTACGAGACAATATAACAAAGAACAAACACACACACACACACACACACTTAACTTTTCCATACGTGAAGAACTTTTTCATATAACTATAGAAAGAGTCTAGTTTTTGTTTTAATCGTATTTTTACTTATCTCTTTGTTGGTGTTGTCTTGGACACAGTATAAGTGCAAAAATAACTTTCCAACTCTCACTCATTATATTTAGTTCTTAGTCTGAAAAGTGTTTCGACTTCGTAGTAAATTTTTGATAACCTTTTTGTGAACGAAATACTTTAACTGCTTGCATTTTATATATATATATATATATATATATATGTGTGTGTGTGTGTTTTGCGATATACATGGGTCTCTTAGTATCAGTAGTCAGTAAAATCGTTTATTTGAATGTTTTGAGTTTATTAACGGTATTATCACCATTGCCCTACGTTACTTTACTACTGTTATTACTGTTACTACTGTGTACGTTTGTACTATGTACAAAATATCTACGTAGAAACAACAACTACCTTAGATCAATCACAAGCAGAAACCAGAGTCTTCAAGACTGCACATCCATTCGAGTGAGCAGTTGGAACCAGAAGCCATGACCAGGAACGAGAGAATCCAGTGAACCAGAGTACGAGAGACTACAAGGCTCCTAGAATACCCGACTCCAGGAGTTCCAGGACCGAAGAGGATTATCCGTATCCAGGACCGAAGAGGATCATCCGTATCCAGGACCGAAGAGGATCATCCGTATCCAGGACCGAAGAGGACACGCTGCAGATGTACCACACCAATAACAAGGTGACAAATAACCATGAATTTATAAGAAACCGTGACCGAACCAAAAGACTTTAAATATTAAAGAGAAAAAGAATAAACAATTCGATTCTAAGATGAGTCAAGTAACTGTATAGTTGTAGATATGTTTTTGTTTGTACGTTAAGTACAGTAATATGAAAGACTGTGTAACGATGAGAGTTAGCAGTAACTGTAATTTAAAATATAATTGTTAGTAGTAAATGACGACATTGTCAGAGAAATTAATAGAAAGCAATGGATATGCAGTAACAAAGAGAAATAATTAATATAAAAAAAAGAGTTAGATAATTAAAAGGGTAGATAATCAGTAAGATAATTCAGCTAGCTGAGAGCAGTATAGAAAATTTATAACAATGTATTAGCAGTAAGATTTTATAATATGTTTTTGTGTCAAATACGACTACGAATTATACGTAGTAGGTACGTAAAAATATGAATCATTTGGAATCGTAAAAAAAATAAGAAATTAACGTGTAATCTGAGATTGCAAATTACCCGTAATAAGTATGTCAAAATAATAATGAGTTTCTAAACCGCAAAACAAATAAAAAAAAGTGTTAATAAAAATTGAAATGATTTCTAAACCGATCAAATAGAATTATTATGATTACAACCTTCATTCTTGCACACACACGAATTTCATGTGATGTAATGTGCATAAAGATTTAACACACGTCAATAAATAAACGCATTAAAATCGTTGTGATGTTGTAATATATATATTCCCATTTTAAACAAATAAGTTGATTCCTCATATTTTTGTCTTCTCCTCCATACTATTGAAAGAAAATAACCTAGAAAACAATGGGGTCTGTAGAACAAAAGTTTGATATGCGTGTTAAGTTTTACAAAAACTGATCGATGCATTCCAAAATTATCGTGAGACATCCCCCAAATGCTCAGACGGACATACAAGAAAACAGACGGTCCAATTAAACTCAGAACTCGCTTGTTACATTATGGGATTCAGCCCAGAAGACTGCGAGCCACTGTAAGGATCCTCTTCCATCGGACGCTGTCTTCTGGCTGCCTTCGCCTCCATCTATACATCCCTGTCCCGATCCTGATAAGTTCCTCACGGAACCTATCTCTCTTCCTCCGGTCATTTGTTCAAAAATCATCATTCGTGCGTTGGTTGTAACAGTATTAACATAAACGACAAACTTGTATTTAAAGAAAATATGTCTACACGCAAACACAATTCGCTACGCAAAGGTTTATTGTCGTTAAAGCAACTACGCAAAAAAGCTTTGAGAGAAAAATAACATTTCAAGGTTACTTGGCGGCGGCCCTACTACGTGACACACAGCGACTGTCGAAAAGTATCACAGACATTTGCTTTGTTACAATTTTAACTAAACAACTACCTCTGTTAACTATAAAAATAAATCCTTAAATTTAGTGTTAATAGAAATGGTGAGTGTTTTAGAGTGCCATTTGTGGAAAGAGACAAGTGAGAGAGAGAATGAGAGAGAGAGAGAAAGAGAGAGAGAGAGAGAGAGAGAGAGAGAGAGAGAGAGAAGGAAGGAAGAGTGAGACACAGTGTAAGAGAGAGAGAGAAAGAGAGAGAGAGTGAGTGAGAGAGAGTGAGAAAGAGACCAAGAGAGAGAGAGTGAGTGGGATGGAGAGAGAGTGAGAGCAATTCATGTGAGAGTGAGAGGTTGTGAGAATGAGAGGTAGAGGGGGAATGGGTGAGAGAGAGAGGGTGTGATTGTGGACATGTACATAAATTTACAATATTCTGTAGTACTCTGGACTATAACTTACAACAATATGATTACAAATATTATCTAATTTTACTTGTTAGATACATTTACCATAAACTGGTGTTTGTAACATTATGTAAACTATCTGATGTAAGGTCGTAAAGTTCTACAGTTACTGTGTAATTTATATTTTTATAAATTAATGATTGGTTTTAATACCAGTAGTGAGTTAAACATGTTAAAAATAACTTTTAATAATTACTAGTTGAGCATCCCTTAATCTGTTTTAGCTATAATATATTTTACTATGCTATATGTTGACTGGTATATGTATAAAGGTTTTCTGTACCAATCTAATATCTAATTGTTTATTACTGCTTTTAAAATTAATTAAAAATATCATTACATATAGTAATTTAAATTACACTATAATAGTGTATAAATTAAGTTATATGATATTATAATTTGCTCGTTGTCTTGAAGAAAACATTTGAAGATGTAAACAAACTATCTCAACTCCTTCATATATACGCACGCACACGCGTATACGCACACGCACACACACACACACACACACGCGCGCGCGCGCGCGCGCGCACACACAGTCACATACACAAACACGTTCACCCAAATAATTGTTCTGTTGTGTTTGACATTTCTTTTGTATTCATACACAGGTCCTGATGATGACAATAAACATTGTCGAAAACGTCGATACAAATAAGTTAAAATTTGACGTTAAGTTACGTTTTTGACCGATCCTCACAAACCCTTTACTGAAAAATGTATAAAAATAAAAACAGCTGTTTTTGTTAGGTAGTGTATTGGGCATAAGTAACTTCATTCTCTGTAGTAGTTTGTGGGAACGCTCTCACCCTCCTTCTACATTTGGTGGCGAGGCATCGTGTCGCCTACAACAGTATCCAATAAATATATCATATCAAGTTTCCACCGTAAATAGACTCAGTAAACACCATTGCTATTGTATATGGATGCCATTATATGAATACTGTTCGGAGGATCACGTGGATCCTAACCTTGAATAGTGAAATAAATTACACTGGTCAACACGACAAAACACTTTCCGACTTTAAAGTAAACATAATTAGTTTCCACCATCATCATCTGCTTCACAACACGGTATAGGCAAGGTGCAGCCTGTTCCGCCATCAAAGATCCTCCAGCCGTCTCTTCCTGGGTCTGCCCATACACCTGTGTCCTATAGGTTTGTACTTCCAGACTTGTTTGGCCAGTCTAGAATCTGACATCCTTTCTAAGTGTTCTTTCCACCGTTGTTTGTAATCTTCTAATTTTTCATTCACGTTAAAAACTTGTAACTTTTCTCTTATGGCCTCATTCTTTATACGGTCAGTTTAGAACACCTTTTAACTCCTCTTAAAAACACCACTTCCAAGGTCTGTTTATACTGTCTTGTTTCTTAGTTGTTGCCCATAATTTTCACACAAGAATTACAGGGACATACGGGAATACCATAACTTTGTATCTCAAAAATAAAAGTGACCATTGTGTATATCACTAGGAAGTGACCATAATATGTGTCCATATGTTTGCAGAGATATGTATCTACATTTAATCATTTTCACAAATATACCAAACTCATAACTATATGCAAACATACATTACAAACGTTTCTAATTCTACAAAACTCGATTCTGACACTTCAATCTCTTATTTAGCTCTTACTTCCAAGAAGAACAGAAATTTCCTTTTTAATTCAGTGGAATATTTTAATTTTTCTAAAGAAATTTAAAGATAGGAAATTGGGTTTGCAACTATTAGCAAACAATTTTATTCCAAGGGAAGCTATTTTTTTAGCTGAAATAAAGGCATACTTATTGTCTCTAGGCTTCAGCAGTGGACCATCCTGGAGGAAACAGTAAAATTGTCTGGAAATAGAACAAAAAAAAAACACGTTACTCCAGTTTCCAAAATTGGAATAAACAATCTTGTTCCCTGCACTGATATAAATGATCTCATGAATGAGGACGGACGTAATCCACAAGATTGGAGACGTTTCATAGATTCACCTAAGTTAAGCTTGAAATTAGTTTTGCTTTACTGTAGAAATTTACTGCGGTCTGTTCTTGTAGTCCACGCTGTACATAACCCATAAAGGACAGTTATAAAAAGGACACTCCTAAAAGGACAGCTGTCATCATCATCATCATCATCTGCAAGGATATTAAACCAAGAATGGTTTGATGCGGTCTGACACAGGCAAAGTCTAGAGCTGTTCACTTCACCGCTTCCTCCGACGTCCCACACCTCTCCGTCTCGTCGGTTTATAGTTCCATAATTGTTTGGGGATGTGGCAATTCCCACCAATCCAGTCGATACTGGGCAATTCTGTCGAGCATATTCATAATATTCTGTTCCTGCAGTATATCTATGTTTCCTCTATGATCATGGAGAGTATATCGTACCTGAGAAATCTCATTTCAGCTGCTTGGATATGACTGGACTGTCCTTTCGATAGAGTAAAATTGTCAAACCCGTAAAGAAATGTGGGAAAGGCTCTCACCTTGTAAAAATTTAGGCGTATTTCTTACTTGGTGACTTAAGTGTTTGCCTGATAGTCCCGCACATAAGGTTGAACTTAGGCAACTTATTCACAACGCCGTTGCTTGTGTTATAAGACACACTGTAGCCACGGCATTCAAAATTGCTGACTTGTTCCAGGACAGTAATATCTGTAACAATTTTAGCCCGTACGGGATCATTTCCAGTAAAAGCCATCATCTTGGTCTTAAGTGTTGTTATTTGTAGTCCAGAGTCATTGCAGATTCGATAGCTTCTGCAGCTATAAAAATACAAAGAGCAGCTATAAAAATGTTATTGCTTCTCGAAATAATTAAATATACAAATCATAAAATGCAGATATGTGAGCCGTGGAGTGCAGTTAGGGTATAACATTACTGTTGTTCTCTGTGGAATACGATAGTTGTGTTAGGTTTTACAGCATATCAAGTAATTGGACGGAAAGGACGTTCTTGGATCCTGAAAACAGGAATATCAAGTACACTCCCTTAAATTCCCGTGATAAAATCATATTGTTACATTTACGTATTAAAATCTGCTGATGAAAGTTCTGTAACGTCAGTGAATCAGGAAGGAGAAGCTTTCAATTATTTAAAAGCAAAAATTTCCACATCTGACTGGCTCTAAGATAAAGAAGGGGATCTTTTTTTACCCGCAGATTAGTGAAGTACCCGCAGTCGTAGAGAATGAGAAAGCAGCTGGGAAAGCATTTAAAACTAATGTTGACCACTTCTTGGGTAAACAAAAAACTGAAAACTAGGATGCAATTGATAATGAGCTTGTGACAGCATACCAAGAATTAGGTTGCAACGTGTCACTTAACAAATAATTATGGTGCAGTGACTGATGAGCATGGAGAGCATTTCCAGAGTGACATTTCAGATATGGAAAGAAGGTGAGAAATGGCAAGTGGAATGCATATATGGTTGCTAACTATTGTTGGAGTGTGACAACAAGAGATGCCTTAAAAGTAGACCTTTACAAATAAGTAATAGAGTGATAGAGTCAACAAAATAATAATAAGAAAAGTTCACATAATAGGCCTATATTGCTACAACAATAACGTAACGCTCTCAAAAAGTTGGTATGTGCAGCTACGTAAACGTTGTACACGTTTCTCGGCTTGCCGAGCAGGTGCAGTGTCTCTGTCAAGGCCGTGCACTCAAGTAGCTTTGAGACTGTTCGAGTACTCTTACCTACGCAAATTATGCCGGCACGCCGCCAAAAGAATGGACAATTATTCTGGACCTTCTGCGGGATATATGTGTGTGTGTGTGTCTACGGCTGGCTTATAAGTTCGTTACACCTGTCGTTATTGTACAGTGCGGATCAAGTGATTGTTGCATATTAGTGGAAAGTGATAATTTTGTTATAATTAGTACGGAACTCTAATTGTTGACGTTATTATTGCGTGTGGAAAAATTTAACTTGAATTTTTGTATGAGAGTAACTTTTTGATTTCAAGTTGTTATTTATGACAAATTAATGGTAATTGGTGACTTCATTGGTGCCTTATTCTCTTTCTGCCGAACTGTACGACGATCCGTGAGACCGTCGTAGCAATATAAACAAACGTATAATAATACAAATTAATACTTAATATAAAAAAGACACACAACACTCATAAAACAGGCACAATACACAAGAACACTTTCACACCAACAAGGTCAACAAAACACTGCGGACAAGGACGCAACAAGCTCAAAACATTTTATAATAAAAGTGCAAGTAGTCGGCAAATGTCGCCTACGCACAAACCACTCAACAATTAAAGTGTTTTACCAATAGAACAAAGCCAGATGTTTGGAATTTTGCTGCAACCCCACTAATGCAATTATTATTATTTGTAACATTAAAAGCAGCTACTTTAAACCGTTGTTCGAACCAATAATTTTTGGTTGCTGACACAAAACTTTATGTTGCGCTTTCCACACATGACCAGCCGACCTTGACCGAGAATTGTTATCTCTGAGCATTCACTCTTTGGACATTCACACGGATCTGTTGGCGTGCAAGCGTTCGTGTGCATTGTGCTTGTTTTTTGTGAGTGTTGCGGGTTTTTCATGGTAAGTATTGATTTGTATTAATTATCTTTTGATTATATATTAAGGATACCCGAACAAAATTTTATAAGCCTGTAGCTGTCCCCACAGTCCTGTATGCTAGTGAGACATGGACACTTGGTAAAAGGGACATGCAGAGGATTCAGGCAGCCGAAGTGAAATTTCTAAGAGGGACGCAAGGTTGTTCTCTCTTGGATCGGAGAAGGAACGAGGATATTAGACGCGATTTAAACATTGTATCATTGCACTAGAAGACTGAAGACCATAAAAGGAGATATAGTGTGAACAATTGAATCGCATGCCTGATATTCGTCTACCTGCGGTTGCCTCGGGTTATTACCGTACTGAGAGAGGAGAGATGTCGGTAGACCGAGGAGGACATGTGTTCTGGAACAGGTATAATTCTTGGAGTGATGTTGATAATCATGATATATATATTATGTGAACTTTAGTTATTCTTACTTTGTTGACTCTCTATCAGTTGTTGATAGAGGATTATTTATTTCTTTAAATGCATTAGTTTGTAATTAGCCTGAAATCGGCTGCCGATTATTATTTGAGCGGCCAAAAGTCACATCTATATTTTTTCTCTGATGTCAAAAGCCGCTAGTTGCATAAACATTCAAATGTCTACAATCCATTAAAACTACCTTTTAAAGAAACTTGTGATTTTATTCTCTCTTTCTTCTCCTTAACCCAGAGGTAGGTGGGGTTGCAATTTATTCCCTTCCGTAGACAATCTCTTAATCACCACATACGTCCTTTCACCTCTTATTTCATCCATGTACTCCTGTGTGGGCCCCACTACGGCCCTCAATCAGGGCGTTGAGCCTGTTTGAATGGCGTAACAGGTGACCAGTCACACTGCATTAGTCTTACTGCCTTGTGAATTTGTCTTATTACTGACTTATATGCCTTATGGTCTCATTTCTCGATGAATGGAAATATCCAACAGCACCTCCTCGGGGTGGGGGGCCGGGCAACGCCTACGTGCGGCTAACGCGGCTCTGGAGACCGAGTGACAGCCGGTATAAGCTGTCCTCCTCTGCTTGTTATTACAGGTAGAGGTTAGGGCACTCTCTTGCCTTTGGGGTAAGAAATTACCTCTAAAGGCGAACGGCACATCGTTTGGGCAACGGCGTAGGATGCAAGAGGGAAGGAGAAACCTTCGCATTAAAGATGCGTATGGATAACTCATCTCCAACTTCCAGGGATGTAGGTAGGCCCGTGCGCGGGGTAGCAATGGTGAAGACTCTAACGTTCAGAGATGACCGGTTGAAGCAACCCCTCATATGGGGGAATAGTACGCATGATGGCTAGATTTAAGCCGTAAGACAGCAGTCCTGTCATGTCCACCCTCTGCGAAGGGCTTTTAACTTTTCGATAGTAAGTAATTACTCGTATTCTTCACAGATACTCTGTGAAGACGGAACAGGCAAAGCGCCTACTCCGTGAGATGCAGAGCACCTTATATATTCCAAATTTGTTACCCTGTCGTAGCTGTTTGTTATGACGAACGGAATGTGTCAAGCAATTCTGTCAGCCTAACTGACCTTGTCTTTCAACTCTTTGTTGGTAGCCCCGACAAAATAACAACTAGATATTCCATATCCATGATGTGTTCTAAATGTAAGCCTATTACAGATAAATATATGCAATTAACGGTTCATTAGGTTTGTGATAAGACTACCTATTTTATTTATTTATTAATAACGTAAATAAATTCAATAGTAAATTTGTTTCTTTTTATGACAAATTTAAATCAAAATAATTAGTTAAATTTTGAAGACGTAAATTTGGCTATGACAAAAAGAAAGTGAAGCTTATAAAGAAATTACATTTGTCCTGGAAATGTCAGGAGAAAACAATTATCACAGAGAGTTAGCGTAGCGGAACAAATGATGATTAGGAGTGACAAGCGACTAATGAACACCGTCGCAGACAATATTCCTAGAACACGTTGTCTAGGTAATCTATTTATAACTAGGAAAGGGACGTGATCATTGTCAACTTATTCGCATGTGCTGTCTGCTAGACGGATACAAACTGTTATATACGTTGTCAGACTTTTAGAAAGTTTGTGACATTCATAAAGTAGGATTCGTAAATTTGCCTTTTTATAAAAGAAAACTATACAGAATATTTGCAGTAGGATTTTAAATAGACGTTTTCAAGTTGTAAACGGATGTTGTCTTTCTTGAAGAGCAGTCTTGGGTAGGCCTTTGTTAGGAGACATTCTCAGTGTAAGAGGTATCAAGTACTGCAAGACGTTAACTATTGTGATCAGTGGTGGGTTTTCAGTGGCCTAGGGGTCCGCACCACAAAAATAAAGAACACTCAACGTGCACAAAAATTGTTTGGTTCGTGTTTCAGAGAACAGTAGAAGTTATTAGAGAAAAAGGTGGTATTATAAGGCATGTATGGGCGTATAGTATGAGCCCCTTCAAAATTTTATCTTCAGTTCTGGAAGATATATTTTTCAAAATTTCCCTGGGGAGGGACCCGGACCCTTCTTTTTACTGTGGGGTTTCTGTACCTCCAGACTCTCCCGGTAGTTGGGGGGGGGGAGGGGTGCGCAAAACATGTTCAGCCTAACTAACTCTAAATCCGGCCTTGATTGTAATAAGCACTAAGTCGCGATTGTCAGGAGTAATTCAGGGTGTCAGACACGGATGTAGTCTATTCCCAGTTTTACTTAATTTTTAAGTCGACGACTTGGTAGGGAAATAAGAAACGGTTGCTCTTTAGATTATTCAGGTAAATGCTGGTATAACCTTAAATAGGCCTACATTATGACCAGGTGATTTTGTAAAAGACGGAGGATGACTTCCAACAATCGATTTTACATACTTCAGCAGTGTGTGGCATATTTTCCATCACTGACATAAAAGAACGATACTTAGCGTAAATACCCTACACCGGATCTTAAATAGCCAAATATGGTTATAAGCAAAACGACATTAGCATAAGTATTAAAGTCCTAGTACCTTCATTATGATGTTATAAATTTGATCGATACTTAAAAAAAAAAAAATACGGTAAGTTAAGTAAGTTCCGGACGATCTGTGGAACAATCAACCGTATTTTTAGAAACAAGCTACGTCAAGATATAAAATTCAAGTTCTACAAAGTTATGGCAGTCCCTGTATTGTCCTATGGGAGTGAATTATGGACAACAACCAAGAAACAAGACAGTAAAATACAAGCCTCGGAAATGGCGTTCTTAAGAGGAGTTAGAAGGTGTTCTGAACTTGACCGTATAATGAATAATTCCATAAGAGAAGAGTTACAAGTTTTTAACTTAAACGAAAGACTAAAAGATTATAAACAAAGTTGCAAAGAACGCTTAGAAAGAATGTCAGATTTAAGACTGGTCAAGCAAGATTGCAAATATAAACCTATGTGACACAGATGTGTGGGTAGACCCTGGAAGAGATGGCTGGAGAATGGAGGAACTTTGAAGGCGGAACAGGCAGCACTTGGCTATGCCGTGAAGATAATGATGTCGATGATTTAAAAAAAAAACGTTAATAGGTTTCAGACAATTTGTGGTACTATTAGACCAAAGGCAGGTAGAAAACGTTAATAGGTTACAGAAAATTTGTGGTACTATTAGAGCAACGGCAGGTAGAAAACGTTAATAGGTTACAGACAATTTGTGGTACTATTAGAGCAACGGCAGGTAGAAAACGTTAATAGGTTACAGACAATTTGTGGTACTATTAGAGCAACGGCAGGTAGAAAAACACGTACATGAAATGTAGACAAAATTTTATAAAGTCATTACCGTATCTGTCCTATTGTGTGGTTCTGTAGCTTCGTGGCAACTAGAAAAGATTTAAGGAGAATACAGGCACCTGACATATAGTTTTTACGACATGTGAAAGGGTATTAAGAACTGTATTCTTGTAACAGTATTAAACATTTAGAATAAGGTCGAATTCTTTAAAATATTACACATTGCTTAAAGCACATATATTTGTAGCAATAGGGAAATCTTGTTTAACTATGTAGAGAAATGAAGTTTGATTAATATGGCTACACCGATTTTTTCCAGCTATTCGTGACGACCAAGGCCGGAATATAAACGTGGCAAAGTTGCGTCTGAGGCTGAAGCGGCAGTTGAATGGAATGTGATCTGTATCGTGTGAACGGTTAACTTTGTAGTAAAATTTACAAAGGTCTTGTTACAGTATGTTGTTGTTGACGATTTTGTAGTGCAGTAGTGATGTTTAATGTTATAGTTTATAATAATACAGCGTTATTAGTGTTTGTTGTGTGCTTTTTTTTAAGTTGATTTCAAACACGTGTTGGTCAACCCACGTAGTTACTGAAACATACCATAAACTAAAATTTGCACGTGTTTATAAAGTTTAACTAGGATAGGTGCTTGGAATTTTTAACTTACTGTGACCTTCCGAAATTAATTTATAACAAAACGTTAGTCGAAGTAAATAATAAATTGTACACAATTCAGATAGTGTAGTTTTGTCAGTGATAATGCCACAGAAGTGTTGTGTTCCCGGTTGTAAAAGTAATTACAAATCCGAAGATTTTATGAACTTATGTGTAAGATATATATTTTATTCTTACCAAATATTGGACTTTTCGTTTTGTTGACAGTAATGAATATTTAAGAGACACAGCTATTATAATTAAATGATGTTCTAAGACATTCCGAATGTCTTTTGCATTTATTGTTATTATTGTCTGAAAGTAGTGCATTGTTAGTTTTCATCATCTAGAAAGTAAAGGATGAATAATATTAAGTAGGCCTATAAGCATTGTGTAATAAAATAGTTAAAGTGAACATGTTAGATTTTGATTTGATTTCGTAGCATTACTAAAATAATGAGTAGGCCAATTTATAGCTAATCCTAAATTATACGTCTGTGCGCATTTATTATTATAGATTTAAGTTGAAGAAATTAGTGAATTAGTTTTAGGCCTAATAAATTAATTTTGTTTGAAGTATTGAATTCGTATCATATAAATGAGTTAATTATCACATTTCTTAATAATATAACACTATTTTACATAATAAACTTTTAATTTGTAAAAAACAAAGAATTCATCAAACTACTGTTAACCGGCAATAAAAAATGACGCGATTTGTTTATTGAAATAGATAAATTAACAGATCGTCTAATCGGCCTCAAATATCAGCTTGTTCCAGTGTTGCTACGTTTAATATTCCGGCCTTCTATTAGAGCCGGCCATGGTTGAACCAATTTACCACCCTAGGTACGGTATTGAGCCGGGCATCATAGTACCATACCATAGTTCTCACTTCAAAACGTTTCTACTGGTTACGTTATAGCAACATTGATAGTTGTAAAATTAGAATCAAGAAATAGCAACAACTGGTAATTTCAGTGTAATTATTGTTCCCTTATAAAATATTTATTTTTAGTGTTTCATAAATGACTATTCTTTCGATGTTGTTATGTTAGATTATTACTGTATATAACGTGAAGATTAAGTACCAAAAAGTTATTACATTATGAATTTAAAAAAACAAGGTTTTTAGAATGCTTGGTTTCAAATGCATATTTAGATTTAGGAAAAATACGATAAGAAAATAAGGTTGAATAGATTATGGTAAGAAATACAGTAAAGGTAAATTTACAGGGAAACATTATGTGAGAGGATGAGATGGCACTGTTACATTTATCATTTTCCGTTAAGTATTAACGGAAACTGGAAATGATTTAATGGTATATTATTATCGTTTATAATATACAATATCAATTTCCGTAAACTAAATATTTTCTTACAACAAAATCTTGTCACATTTATTTCTGAAATACTGTTGCTGGCACTGAATCTGAATTTAAATGTATGGAACCGACACCGATTTTGTGTTCATATCTCAAATAGTAATGATGTTATTTGAATTTAATAATTTTTAAAAAATTTATTCAAAACAAATTCTAGATATTAGTTTGAATTTGTCATTTTAAATTTATTTTGATTTTTTTAACAATAACATGTTTTTAGTATATACTAACAGTTTTAAATAACTTGGGGAAACATATCCCGAAACGCCTCAGACTAAGACCTGGAAACTCAAATTAGCAAAGGCCTTTACTCTAGCCCGGGAACTGTACGGAATGAAAAACCTTTCCAGAAGTGCGAAAGTCCGCCATTATAGCACTGTGATCAGGCCGGTGATCATGTATGGAGTGGAAACAATGTGTTTTTAAAATTTAGAACCTCTTCATAAAATTGAATAACAAATTTTTCGGAAAATTTATGGCTTCAAGAAAACCTAAGATGGGTACAGGCATAGACGCAAAGAAGACCTGTATAGGAATCTGGAAGATCTGGAAATGGCTTTCCGAAGGAAAAGACTGAGATTCCTTGGACACATGGTTTGGATGGATCGGTCCAGATAAAATAAACAAATTTTCAACCATGGTTGGCAACTTTCCAGTCTGAACGGATACACAATACAACTCAAGGAGGAAATGATGAAACTGGGTATCTCTTTGAACGACTGTGTGGATAGAAATACATACAGAAACAAAATTCATAATCTTGAGATTCTCTGCGGTGAGAAGAAGACGAGGAAGAGGTGGACAGTGGAAAGGAAGGCGGCGCATAGTGTGCGAATGAGGGCCTTCTGGCAGGAGAAGAAAAGGAAATGATATTCGCGTTGTCCACGGCTGGCCTGTTTGTTTAAAAAAATATGTTTTTAATAATACTTGTAATAGAAAAGTGTTAGACGAGGACAATATTTGATGTCTATGACAATTGTGGTTCTTACCACTGCGTTCTACAGGATGTGTGCCTATGAAACAATAGTGTTTAAAATGTACAATGAAAGTATCCAACAGACAGGAGATTTTGAACTACGAGTAAAACAACAGAATACCAGACATTATAAAAGGCAGATAATACAAAAAGAAATTGCCGGTTTGAATTTGTATCCGACTTTTCCTAACTAGGCATCATTCTAAACACAATTAAGTCTATAAACAGAGAAATTAAAGGTAGAAGTAACAAAGTCATGCAGTGCTTCTTTGGCAGCAATCCATTTTTAATTATCTAAATATGGGGATCATTAAATAATTAAAGAGACAAATAGCTGAAAAGAAAAAAAGTTTTAATCAGTATGACAACGCTTTACGTTTTAGCATAACCTTGAGCAAAATTATTACACTTCTCCCATTTCTGAAAATTTTTTTATGCCTGCTGTAAAGAAATCTTTATTGTGATGTCGTAGCCATTTTAGGACATTTTCTTTGACCTCGTCGTTTTCAGAAAATTTCGTACCATGTAACGCCTCCTTGAGTAGCCAAACAAGTGGAAATCGGATGGAGCCAAGTCTGGACTATATGGAGACTGTTGAGTTTCCCAAATCAATTTATTGATGGTTTCACGTGTTAACTGAGTTATGTGTGGACGGGCGACATCCCTTGGAAGAAGACTGATCCTTTCGCGCAGAAATCCAGGACGTTTCCGTATCACTGCCAGCTTTACTTTATTGATAAGCATATCAGAGTACACTAGTATGTACTGTTTATTGTCTGCTGACATAAAAAATCACCAAAAATTTGAAACCTCAACTTGACGCCCAAAACGGTACTCGTCGATCACTGAAGTTCGATCATTACTAAACTTTCTGTTTACTTCTAAAAATGTCCGTGGGCCACACAGCTTTTTCCGTATTGTTCAGACACATGAGAGTAAATTTTAGCTGGGTTTCCGTCTTAAGAGAGGAAAAACGGATTATCGCACGTTGTTCAACTAATTCCAAAACATTAAGACGAGACTTGCCATCATTGAAGGAGAATTTGAGGTTATAAACAAAACAATTCTAATCAAACGGACAGCTGATCAGAACTCATCACAGGGATGCCAACTTACAGTTCTGAAACTATCGTACTCCGCCACCAACCGTTTTTCCTCTACAGTTGCTTGTCTCTAATTATTGAGCGACCCTCGTGTTAAGTAACAATCCAAAATTAAAATGTAACGAGCTCTTGTAAGGTAGGTTATATCTTACGATGATGAAAAATTTACACTACCTAAATGAGATAAGGAATATTTAAGACGCTTCAAATGAAAAAAAAAAAAACTGGAAAAAGCGTCTCATTATTACAGTAGCCCTGCATATACTGAAAAATACAAAAAAAACTTTTAAAAGTCACGTAATCTGTACTACAACTAGGTTAAGACATCTAAACGGTAGACTTACGAAAAAAATTTTGAAAATTTTATCAAATTACCAAAAAATAAAAAAATGATATTTTTCACTACAAAGGTTTTAAAAAACACACAAACACTTGGTAATTTCACTGCTCTAAAACATCGTATTTCTGATCACAAGCAATCGATTTTAAATAATACAGTAAATACGGGTTTCACAGATCATTGCTTAAAACATAACTGTATAGACACAACAAACTTAATACTACTTCACAACATACAAAAAGGTAAAAATGGATTTACTGAAAATTTTAGATTTGGAAAAGCAATTAAAAGTAAATAGAATTTAACAACCGAACAGACATAATTATTTGTATTCCTTTATTAAAAACTGTTATTTAATTTAGTTAATTTTTAGAATTTGCCTTCCTATTATATTTATACTAGTAATTTTATACAAACCACTATGTTGATTTTGGTATTGACTGAGCGCTTTTGGCAGTCAAGCCATCTTCAGGTCATTTACCAACAGAAAAATATGAAACCGTTCACTCCTTATATACCGTTTTACCGGACCTATCTAGCCCCGCCCCCTGACGGAGTAGAGTCTTACTTAGCTCCACCCATAGTGGGTTGTCTTACATTACCAATTTTGTAGCCGTTACAATTTACGTCAACATAGTGGTTTGTATAAAATTACTAGTACAAATATTTGAGACCACTAACACTCCAATACAACAATATATTATATTTAGTTTTTACAGTCACTTACCTTCCCTATACTAGCTCCTCCACCCCCTCCAACATATGTACCCCGCACATATATAGTAGTTCTTAGCAGCTCTTCGAGATTAGCCTAATAGGATGAAACATTTGTCAGAGGTCAAGAATAAATTGTGACACCATAAATAATATGTGTTGTAATCTTCTCTATTACTTTAATAAAATTTACTTACTATTATACAGCAAACCACCATCTACTGCCATACTACCAAGGTCAACCCAGAGTTCGTGTAAGCGTTTATTTGGAGAACAGAAATTAGGTTGTCTGAAATAAATGCTTTGAGTCTAATTGTTTTCAAATGAATTTAATTTTATTTATAACATTGAAAATAAATTGATATCTAAATCACATATATTGATCTACTTTGCCTTTTAGACAAAATGTTCTTCTCCTTCTTCTACACGTGTTACTATTTAGCTATAATACAATATATTGGTTAATTAGAAGGTTACCCTTCTTTTATAAGAAGCTATATCAATTCAACATGGTAAAAAGGAAAACACATACTGAAAATACAAATTAAATTTGTTATATCTTAAATATAATTAACGCAAACCAGTGCTTTTATTCTTTACGTAATTTTCACCCACGCACACATTCATCATATCTTTAGCATGCCCATTTTAATTAATAGAGCTCTTTTAGACTTTTTGTTTATAAATTTAGTAAGCAACTGTTTAATCTGCTTAAAAGGTGTAAGATAGTCTGAAAGGTACTCATCCCTTTTTCCTATCTCTCCCCGTTGTTGCGTCACTACTGTATGTTCATTTTTAAATATCCAAATAACGTCCGAAACTGTTTTTAACTGCTTTTAAAATTTGTCACTGCTATAGCGAGTCTCCACTCACATGTTTAAATACTAATTAATAGTTTTTTTTTTTATAGTCGGCCGACTTAATATTTGCTCGCGAGCACTGCTTTTACTAACCTCGCGGTCTGAAGGGATGACGCCAACTGCTTTTGCTGAATGTTGTTTAAACTTACTCTCCAGTACTGTTTTTAGCCCAAATTAAATAATCTTTTATTCTTGGTCGGTCGGCTTACATTGTTCGCGAGCACGTTTTTGGCGAACCGCGCGTTAACACATCTGCGCGGTGCCGAAGTTAGACGCCGACTGCGCGTCACCAAAATGGCCAAGCGTCTCTCTGCTAGGGCACCGGCTCCCGGTTTCCAACCGGAAACAGGTCCATACTCCTTTGTAATTTGTTGTAACATTTCTTAATTAGCCTGACGTAACGGAAGTCAGTTCAGCATCGTCGCCTCGTGGTAAATTTTACGTCGCAAAAGGCGGCACACACGTGCGCTCGTACACACAAATACGCACCCTGCCGACAATAAACATTCCTGTTCTGTGTCGTACCTATCACGGAGCTATAGTCAGTGACCAAAAGTACACTCTGGGTAAATAACAAGAGTTACCTCAAAGGTCGTCTACCGATGGTTAAAATGAATTTCCTGAAATTACAAACCCCCTTTAGTTTGCCCGTTACAGTGTCACCAAGTGCCCATCGTAACATGTTTTCTCTTTCAAAACATTAATTTATTCTTAAATTAACACTTGTTATATAAACTGATTATTAGAATCAAAATATAATGGAAACATTAGAAATTCGAATACACTTTTAAGTATGTGCCTGTACACCACGTGATCCAACAATTAAAAAGGTTTTGAATTGATATTAAAACTAAAAAATAACATTATTAACTGTGGAAGTTTAACATCTTAGGCGAGTATCTCAAACAGAATATAATGAATGAATGAATAAATAACTGAATGGGTAAATTATTCTTTACAGCACAATATTTTTTATTTTATGTTTTGTTTGATATTGTCTGCAGTGTCATTCGATCGCTCATCACACAATTAAGAAGTTATTAAAAAATGTATAAATTATTATGAAGTGATCGCAAAGTTTTTACTTCAAAGCGTTATCGATAAAAAAGGTTATTCCGCTCCTGCGAGTACAGTAGATGCTGCACTTATGAATAATGGATAAGGGTTGCACGTCGTATCGGGAGATAAAGAGATTTCGCGGAGTGTTATCTTTTGTGACTCTTATTCACCTTTGCCCTCGATTTCGTTCGAGCTCGAAATTAGTAAGTGTATACCTCATATAACATAAAAAATACGATATACGACGAAAACAAACATGTCATTGCACAGTAAGGAGAGTGAGAGAAGAGAACTGGTCTTTCACAAGTCACTGCTATAAGGACACACGCACAAGATCGCGCGTGTGCGTGTGTAATATACGCCGTATTATTATGATCATCGCACATCGGCTCCACGAATTTCTGAGCGAATACCCCCTTCCCCACCTTATTCGTCCACGGCACTAATTCAGTTTATTTAGCGCAACATAATAATGTATTGTATTGTTACAAGGATCACACCGTGATTAAACAACAATACAACATACCACCAATAATGCACTAAATTAACTAAGGCTGTATTTTGTTTACAGTATACGTGCAACATTCTGTTTTATAGAAACTTACAGACATTACTGCGTTGTTGGAGGAGACTCTGGAATGTGCCAGCTATATTTTACTAGACAGTATTGATAAACAGTGACTATCACCTGAATCAGAGCTAAAAGACAAACGCCGCATACGGAATGTCCTCCAGCCACTTGTCCCAGGTTACATAGCGCCTGTGTGTGTGTGTGTGTGTGTGTGTGTGTGTTGGAGAGAGTAATTTTTTTATAGTTTTGTTTGATAATTATAAAAAAAAAACACGTTTACATTCTTTAATAATAAAGTAGGCATTTCCTCAAAATTCCTTAAATGATAAGGAATTTATTTATAAAATAAAACACAATCGGGCAGTTGATTAAAAAGTTTGAGACTACTGAACGTAAAGAATCTGTTATGTGCCAAACTAAAGTTTGATTCATGTGTTTTTATTCAAATTGTGTGGTTATTAAAATGTTATATCAGTAAAATGGCGTTTCTTGCTAACTTATACACCCCCAGTTGATAATTATGTTTAGTGAATGTTTGCACAGGTACCACTTCATCCGCAAAGTTTGCCTCCGACGTAACTGCGTTTAAGCGTGTTGCCAACAAAACACGATGTGTGTTTTAAGTAATGCTTAGCGTGGGGCTCAGGTAGGAACGTGGGACAATAATTATCAACCCCCTTTGTTTGGCAAAGTACTTTGACGGTCGCTGTTGAGAGGGTAAGAGGATGCAAAGGCCACAAACGTTACCTGGAATTACAATAATTTGTTTTCTGCTTCTTCAACTACAGAATTTGTAGACCACATAAAACGATACCCGTAACTGAACGCATGCTAGGTTGCCTACTCAAGTGTTATGTCCCATATTGTAATAATTAACAGTAATCGCCCTGAGCTGTGTAACTCGCTCACTATTTTTAACGAAATATATTTATTAAATAACATTTAATATTTATTATAAAATTACTGCCAGTGGAAAGCAATACAAAGAAACACAATCCAGAATTAATTTGGGAAAGATGATATGTACAGATTTAATATCTACATTAAATGGAATCCTGTGGGATAAGCAAATTACAGAAGAAACTAAAACCAAAATATTTAAAACCATTGTTAGAAGTATCATGACTTACGGCTCAGAAGTTTGGACTACTAATAAACACACAAGAACAAAATTAATAACAGCAGAGATGGACTTTTGGAGACGTTCGAGAAGAGTATCGAGACGTGAGAAAATTAGAAATAAAATCATTAAAAACAGAATGACTGAGAAATATTCATTTGTTGATTTTATCCAAACAAAAAATTACAATGGTATGGACACACGAAAAGAATGACACAGGAATGATTGCCAAGCAGAGTTAGGGAATGGACCCCACCAGGAAGAAGGAAAAGAGAAAGACCACCTATCTTCCTGGATAGAAGAAATTCAGACTATATTGTGGGAACGATAAATTGAAGATCTTTGGATGGACGTTTCGACCTCTATAGAATCAGAGGTCGTCTTCAGGCGAACAAAAATTAATACAAAGATAAATCTGTCACTAACAAATATGTATCGTCAAAACTCCAAATCTTAGATAAACAAATATATTGCTAAAATTAATAATAATCAAAATAAAACAGTACTCAGCATTCCAGCAAGTTTAAATTTTGTTGTTTGTTAAAACAAAACGTTGTTTACGTTGCAACCACAGGAGGAATGCTTCCTTGCTGGAATGGTGAGTACTGTTTTATCATAATAATAATAATAATAATTTGTTTATATTATTTATATAATATAATAAATTTTATATTTATAATAATTATAATAATTAGCAATATATTTGTTTAACTAAGATTTGGAGTTTTCACGATGTCTGTTTATTAGTAATAGATTTATCTTTGTAGGCCTATTAGTTTTTTGTTCGCCTGAAGATGACCTCTGATTCTAAAGAGGTCGAAACGTATTGTTTCTTAATTTCACTCACGATGGCTAATGTCCGAAACCTTATAATTTGTAATGATTATATTGCGCCATCGAATAATAATAATTTTAAGAATCGTAATAATGACTACTTAACAACTGTTATCTTTCTACAAAGAAATGATAGAGTAGTCTGAGTTTTCGTAAGTTTTCTTGTTTTACTATTTGTAATACTCGTTATTACGTTTTATTATTTTGAACGCAACGAAAACTAGAAATTCCTCACTAATTAATTAAAAAAAAAAAGAAAATCTGAACAGTAATGTTTAAACGACAAATAATTTCATTATTTTAAGTTTATGCATATTTCCATAAACGTCTACAGGCTTGTGTCTAATACATTTCACAAATATACCTAACTGATACCAATATGTGACGTATTCAATCACAGCTTATAAGATATTTTAACACGGTATACATTTTGCAAACGGTGTTGACAGACATTGAGTTTTATCAAATTAATAAAGACACCGACTTTGTACTGTATAAAAAGTTCCTTATAATTTGAAGTGTCAGTTAGATTTGTACAGCTATTCAAAATTTTGATTTGCAATTTTGGCCCGTGGTACACCTTATATAAAAATGTTTAAAGTTCAAACATCATAACTGAATTTAGACTAAAATTCCTATTAATCTGATACGTTTCATAAATTTTTATAATTTTTTCAACAAATTTTTTAGTCCTGGCGCCTTAAGATTTTGAAATTTCCAAATCGAGTGGCAAGCATTCTTCAATGTTTTCTTGAGCAATCTGGAGTTCTTCCATATCTTTTTTCTGTTTATTTGAACCAAGTATTGGGCATTTTGATCTTAATGAAATAGTTAGAAAGCTTCCCTGTTAGTCCGTCAGTTGAAAAAAGTAAATAAAATATATAAAGTAGTACAAACATGTCCGCAGAAAGTAATTCTTCTTTTTCTAATTACGACTATGATTTTTTCAACATGTGTGTACAGCTCGTTATTGTGGCGTCTTCTGTGCTATTCTCCATCTTTTATTGATCCCAAGATTTTTCTTAATATTTTCCTTTCTGTGACTTCCACTTCTTCCATAATCATTTTCGTGTTCAGAGTCAGACCACAGTTGGATAAAGTGCTTCCGTGCGAATTACTGTTGAATAATGCCTAAGTTTGGCATTAATTGATATTGATTCTTGTTATATGTATGCTTAGTTAAATGGTAAGCAACTTTCGTTTTATAAACTCGTGCTTTAATGGCTCCTTTCTCTGAGACATTTTGTTCAATAACTTCTCCAAGATACTTGAATTTGTCAGTTATATTCAGATGTTTGTGAAAATTGTTGCTAATTTCATATATCTCACATACACTTCTGTGCTTTTCTTATGTAATTTTGACCCCTCAAATTTCCTGCTACCTATTTTGGAGGGGGCCATCATTTTGGTTTTAAGTCATCATTCTTAAAACCAACCGGAATATGTGGGGTAAAAATACGGACACGCCTCCTATGTTTTATGAAATTCGGTTTGTCCGTTCAAGTTATCGTGAGACATCCCTAAATACACAGACAGAAAAGTAGTCAGATATATGCCAAACGGTCGAGTTAAAACTCAGACTCGCATAGCTCGTTCAGTTACCCCTCCCCCCCCTCGCACTAACATAGAGTTACGACATTACAGAATATGCTAACGTGTTTCTCGGCTCTTCCAGCTGTAATGTGAGCGTGGGTACATATAGCTGCTACTTTGAAATGAATGACAATTGCGTGTCACGCGTCCGCAACGAGACACTTTTCCAGACCATGCCGGTCCGCTTAGCTGTGGAATCAATTACACAATCGATTACGCTCTTGTGTTTTATAGTAGACGCCTATTACGGGATATTCTGGAATCTCAGCGAAGTATAAATACAAAACTTTAGCGATGGTTAGTTCAGTTTGACTTGCGATTTATTCCAGTGCGGTTCAAAGTATTGTGGCGAAGAGTTATGTGTTTGTAAGTGTACGATACTCTATTAGTCGGCATTATTATTGTGTGTGAACAAATTTTATTTGATTTGTTGTAAGAGACTATCTTGTTGATTACAAACTGTTTAATTGTGTTAATTAATGCTGGTGATTAGTGACTTAATTGGTGTCTTGTATTTTGTTTTTTCAATGTACCATACGACGATCACTAGACCGTCGTAACAATAGCTAATTATTAATGAAGTCGGAAATTATGTACAGACAACTCGGAATGTTTATGGGCCGAGGAGCCAGTAAATTTTTCTGAATTTCCGATCAAGTTCAGTTCTTTTCTTTTTTACTTGTACCTTCCAGCCAAACTTGCAAATCTAATGTCATACTTTAGTACACTGCGCTGTTTTGATGTAGATTGTTGTTTGATAACCAACAATTTGAGGCAAATTGTTAGCTTAAATTAGTAGGGGGAAAATGGGGGTCCTGACCCAAGTACCGTTATTCCCCACCACCACCGCTGGACCTGCAGCATCCGCGAATTTCCACCAATCAAATTTCATGCCGCCTTTCGCGCGCCAAGTTCAAATATATGCCGCCGTTCCCGCGGTTCAAGATTTTTTCCCACGCTCTCCCCACCACCGCGGGACCCGCAGCATCCGCGAATTTCCGCGAATAAAAATTTTTATTTTGTTTTTTTATTTTTTTAATTAAATTGATTTGCATATCAAGGGGAGGGTGGGGGGTGGGGTTCAATGGACCACTCGCATCCGCGAATATAATTTTTTATTTTTTAATAAAGCTGATTTGCATATCAGGGGTGGGTGGTGGGTGGGGTGGGGTTCAATGGACCACACACATCCGTGAATATAATTTTTTATTTTTAATAAAGCTGATTTGCATATCAGGGGTGGGTGGTGGGTCAATTCTCTCTTTGAATGTAAATAACTATCTCTCTCCCTCCCTCCCTCTCTCTCTCTCTCTCTCTCTCTCTCTGCATGTTTATGCAACGGGTCTCTCTCTCTCTCTCTCTCTCTCTCTCTCTCTCTCTCTCTCTCTCTCTCTCTCTCTACACCAATCTCGTTCTTCCAATGTGCGGTAAAGTGTTACGCAATTATAATGTTACAAATATGAAAAAATATATATATTTAAACTAGTATTTACAAAATATTTATAAATGGTACACCTATCTATCAAGTGAAAATGGATATTTGTCCGCCAGAATCTGAGACTCGAGAGAGTATGTTTGTCGTGCATGTTTTTTTTTATTTTTAATAAAGCTGATTTGCATATCAGGGGCGGGTGGTGGGTCAATTCTCTCTTTGAATGAAAATAACTATCTCTCTCCCTCCCTCTCTCTCTCTCTCTCTGCATGTTTATGTAACGGGTCTCTCTCTCTCTCTCTCTCTCTCTCTCTCTCTCTCTCTACGCCATCGGTTTTACTATGCAATTCTCTCTTTGAATGTAAGTAACTCTCCTTCCCTCTCTCTCTCTGTCTCTAGACACAGTTATCCATCACGATATAAACTTTCTCTCTCTCTCTCTCTCTCTCACACATTTGAATGTAAGTAAAACTATCTCTCTCCCTCTCTCTCTCGTACACACACACACACATTAAGTAGATTACTGTTGCCTGTTGCATCTCTCTCTGTGTGTGTTTATGTAACGGGTCTCTCTCTCTACGCCAATCTCGGTTCTGCCAAGTCTGTGTGGTAAAGTGTTACGCATAAAAACTCCTTGAAATAAGGTATTTTCAAAAGTTTTGTGTACACACACACACACACACACACACACACACACACACACACACACACACACACACACACACACACACACACACACACACACACACATTGTGTATGTCTCTAGCTGCAGACGTTGACAGGAATTCCCTTATTCAAAGCGATTACGTGTCACTGTACACAAACTTAAATATACCTTACAGACCATTGTAATTTTTGCATTAATTAAATATATATCGTAAACAATGAAATAATAATATTTTGTCATTGTAAGATTTTAATAAAACAATTATCAGTTTAAATAATAATAATTTTCGTGATTGCAAGATACAACCTGCGACTTAAAATATAGTTTACCGCTGTGGTAGGAAATTCAAACCATTAAATTGTCTCTCTCTCTCTCGCTCTCTCTCTCACACATTTCTGATTACTATACAAATAATTGCTTGCATGTTCAGAGGTTTA
This sequence comes from Magicicada septendecula, assembly GCA_034769895.1. Taxonomy (NCBI): domain Eukaryota; kingdom Metazoa; phylum Arthropoda; class Insecta; order Hemiptera; family Cicadidae; genus Magicicada; species Magicicada septendecula. Next base: position 349,199,468 of record CM068375.1, read on the forward strand.
CAACGAAATAAATTAAAATAAATTATAATTTGTTTTAAATGATTAAATATATATATTTACACCACTGTATACAAACTTAAAATATAGTTTACAAACCGTTGTAATACAATTATTCAAAAATACATTTTACATTGATTAAATATATATATATCACAAACGAACATTGTTATATAAAATAAATACAATATTAATAATAATAATATTGTTTTAAATGATTAAATATATATTTACAACACTGTACACAAACTTAAAATATAGTTTACAAACTGTTATAATACAATTATTCAAAAATACATTTTACATTGATTAAATATATATATATATATCACAAAAAAACATTGTTATATAAAATAAATACAATATTAATAATAATAATATTGTTTTAAATGATTAAATATATATTTACAGCACTGTACACAAACTTAAAATATAGTTTACAAACCGCTGTACAATGTGATAGTGGTGGTGGTAACGTCGTCATCAGAAAAGTCCGTGTCCCACTTTCATTTACAGCTTTGCATGTATGAACATGTCCCACAGACGAAATTAGAGACACCAAAAAATATAACAATGTCATTAGGAAAGTCCACATTCCACTTTCATAAGGAAATAGTCACCGCTTACAGCTATGCATGTATGTACATGTCCACAACAGAATTAGAGAGATATAAATGTCATCATTCGCTGTGACCTACTTTCTAAATTTGTTACATTAAAAATGTTTGTTTAAAGCAAAAATCATGAATCATCCATTCCCGAATAGCATGCACCTTATAGTTGGCACATCGGTCAGAAGAATTGAAATGTCTAAGACATTCTGTTCCATGAAATAGTACGGTATGTTTTTAGGACAACCAAAGTCATCGAGATTGATGATATTATTGTGTATTATCTTTGATTGCAAAAAACGTTTTTTCTCAAAACCCTTCACAAACACATATTTATATATACGTGTATGTGATGTTAACAATGAAACAAGATTGTCGTACGGTGTCTCTCCTTCGCTCCATCTAAGTCTATGATAATTTGACGTTAACCAGTGGTTTGTCCTAGCGTATTTTGGATTCGTAACGGATGTAGCAGGCGGAGTCAAAATCCAATGTCTACCAGCAAATCTCAGAACGTCCATGATTGACAGTTCCTTCACAATATATTTTCCGTTGTCATCGAAAAAGCACTGGAAGTCAATTATAACTGCAGTGTTATCCATAATACTGTAAGACAAAGAAACCACACATTACAAACTCTATATATATTATGTTTAAACACACAAATATCGTTGCGATATTAATATGCGAACTTACGTTTACAGACGTCTGGACTGAAGCACCGAGAGACATCAACTGACGAAAGAAACAAGTGTTGAGGAGGTACTATACATGGAGACGAATTTTTTTAGCAGGTGGGGAGGTGTCGTCATAATCGTTCTCCATGTTGATGCGTTGTATTCGATAATGACCGTATGCAAGCGTATCACGACCATTGTCTAGTATATAGCGCTTATCATCATACGGTGACAACGCTTGCTTATTTACGCGCATCGTGTACAGCGTATGATGATCGCTACGTAAACAAAGCGCACTGGTAGAAAACTGACAATGATCAGTGAGACACTTGCGATACATATCGTGTCGTAGACTCCTCTTAATCGCAACTCGAGGCACACCTTTACATACAGGTTTTTGACACTCTTTGGTAGGATCTTCGTGGGCCACAAGGAACGAATAACATTTCGCTCGGAGACCCACGAATTCTCTAATAGGACGACCACACGTTTCATCCTTGAACAGTCCGACAACCTTTTTGTTCTTAAGGCTATAACAAGGATGAGACGTAGGGTAATCTGATGTGTCAAAAACGTGCAAGTCCTTCTTCATATCTGCATACAAGTCTGATGTTTGAATACTATACATCAGACTGTCTGTATCAGTCATTAACAATTTAACGTTGCGACCGTACTTGGCGACAGCATAACGATAATGAAAGTCGTACATTATTGTTTTGCTAACGTCAAGCACCGTGAAGCCGACATACACGGGACGGGAAAGAACGATGGATTTTTTACGGAGTGAGAGCTCCACCAGATCGTTCGTATAACGAATCATACGTTTTAGCCTAGGTGTGGAAACTAGTTTTTGAAGCCGTCGTTCATCCGAGACTAGTTCAAAGTCTATATGTTTCCGTACGTTCTCCAGCGACTTGCCATATACGGTGTTGTTCATCAGTTTGAAAAGGTCTTTTTCAAAGCTGTTGACGGCTGCTTGCCTCTTGGGGGTGTTGAAATCGATAAACGGTTTCAACCAAGCGCTTTGCTTAAAACACAACACCCTATGAGTCGCTTTCAGCTCTAAACCAAGACTTAAATACAATTTCAAATTTCGATAATGGAGAACGTAATTTTGTTTCCAAAGTTGTTAACAACTTCTCTACGGATGACCCTGATTCGTTATACGATGATCTGTATATACTCTCGTGTAAACGTTTGGAAAAGGGAGAAAGGATATCGTGTGTTACGCGCTGGCGCACAGGTGCAAGCGGGTAGTCGGAATGCAGGTCGTGTAAGGTAGTAGGATAGTGTAGGTCGACTTCAAGGATGTACCCGATGTCAGCATCATCACTCACATTACGTACGTCCAAGGACTCGATTTCGTTACGATCGAGCCATCGGAAGTCTGCGTAAGGGAGTGATTGCGACATGGCTGCACCGTATAAATTGTTACAGTCCGTATACAGAATGAAGGAGGTCGGTTTCGAAACATCGTACTGATCTGGAATCAAAGGGTTGTTAGCGACTGCATGACGGTTGGATATCATCGCGCAGCCTCCGCGGACCCCAGACTGACGAACAGATGTTGATTTATCTCTGTCAACAGCTCTAATTCGACCCCTGTCATTTTTAGCATCGCGTTCCAAGCGAGTCCGGGAAGCGAGTAAAAATGACATGGGTCCAAGCAGTAATCGCGTAAGGCCATGTCTCGAAAACTTTTAAAGACATCGGCCAGCAGCATTACGTCTGTCAACAAATACAAATCATGGTAATCTCCAAACGTACGCAGATTGAATGCACTCCACACGTTTTGTGCGTGCTCGTAATCTGCGTCCGAAATAGACGATTCCATCAACCGGTTATCAAAGTGTTCACGAGCGGGTAGACTTGTTTCATTGAACCGATCAATACTGTCAACGTACTCGTAAGGGTATACCCCCTTGCGTACGAGCAGATTGGTCTGTTCGTCGAAACCCCGTCTAAGCATTTCCTCTCTAAGCAAAGGAAATTGGCTCCCGGACGTGGACAGATTGGTAACGAGTGTGTCCAGAGAGCGATTAAGAAATTGAAAAGAGTCTACGAAACGCAAGGGACCCAGGGAGAACGACACGTAACGCTCACTAGATGTTGCAATGCAGGATACGTGTTGGTCCTTATATTTTCCTAAACCCAGCATTAAATGGTGACAGTCGTAGCCACGAAGGTTGTGAAAGAAGACGGGGATATGACGAGGCATCTTGTAGCTCAGATTACAGCTATTGTGGGCTGCTCCCAAGAATTTCCCCGTAAGATGACAATGATTGCGTACCTTGTCATCGTCTGTCAAAGGGCGCTCACACAAATGACAAACGGTGGCGTTAGTGAACGCAACATTGTCATCATCGGACATAATTAATTGTACGTTATGTCGTACTACCTTCATCATATCCTCGGCGTCTTTCATCAACCACGAGAAGAAAGTGTCTACGACGTTTTCACCCCGATAAACTTTAGCCTCTCTCCAGAGGCTGTGCGTGTGATCAACGATAGCATAGGAGAAACCTGACGGAATATGCATCGCTTCGTATGATGTGGGCGATACAGGAGGAGAAGTTATTTTCTGACGGGCACCGTTGCTATCAACTGAGTAGAATTCACCTAACTCTTTCACTGTCGTCGGGACGTTGTTACCAGGTGAACACGATTGAATGGGGGTGATAAGGGACTCGAAGTCGGCGTAGACGGTAAAGGGTACTTTAAGACAGTGTGCGTAATTTTTAAATGACATAAACTTCTCCTCCTCTGTGGGCATTTTGGTTTTCTGTTCACCATAAGGTGTATAGTAGGGGAGATGATCGGACAGACCATGTTCTGTGGAGAAACGATGCAGGCAGTAGTCGCAGTAAAATGATTGAGTTCGGTGTTTTGTTAGGAAAAATAACAAGTTATTAATGCTACTGATAAGACAGTAGTGTTTTCGGCTATTTGTATCGGACAGAAGCAAAAGATTAACATGATGTAATCTGTCCTTATTGGGAGTAATTCTGAACGGATAAACCTCATTTTTTGATTCGTTTCTGATATTGTCTTCTATATCATAGCCGAAAACGTTTATAGAAATGTTGGGATTCTGTGTTTCAAATTTAGAAAGTGAGTTTATAGAAACAGGGTACTCGATACCGGACATATTTATTGTGTTTATGAATGAGGTGTATTTTGAAACACGTTCTTTATGCTTTTGTTGAGGGTGTATGTGGGCTAGAACAGACCATAGAAAACACATTTCATCTTGGGGGTTCTTGATGTTGACTACTGCCTTGGTGAGTGCAAGGTTTCGCGGGGTAGGAATGCAGGAGGACGCTGCTAGAGGCCGGTACCGTCCAACAACCAGTTCCAGCTTTAGTACAGTGTCCACCGACCATCCGCTCCCGTCACGGGTAAAATTGGATATGCTATTCATGATTTTACCGTAGGATTCATCGAGTAGACAGTTCAACTCGTCGTTGTCGTCCGTGAGCAACGTACGACAACGTCCGTGGAAGACGGCGTCTTTGGTTACCTCTTTTTCTTCGCCGCTGTCACCATCTAACACAGTTTTAGTGAAACGTATCCTGCACGCAATATGCCATTTGATACTACGTAAACGTGCTTGTTCTGCCAGAATATCCTTGCACAATAAAGGTCGCACCTCAGTCATTATCGGTAATATATCTTGATCTCCTGTGTCCGTGTACACGGGCAGGTAATTAAATGTTGTGAGGGATCCTCTAATACTAGTGTTTCGCACGATATAAAATCGTGTCATAACTGAAACAATAGAAACACATGTATTAGCTAATAGGAATGATGAATAACACACACACACACACACACACACACACACACACACACACAAATTCATGTTTGTGGTAAATAAATAGATAGTACACGTTAGTAATACGTTAGTTTATTGCAAACTGTGAAGATGGCAGCTACTCCTGATTTTAGCATTGAAAGTGAAAGAAGAAAATCGTTCAAGTATTGGGAAGTGACGTTTGTCAGCCCCGACGAGTTAGCGTTTGCCGGGTTTTACTACTATCCGCTAAATTATGATGTTTGTGGACATAGTATGTCATTCATAGACGATAGAGTTAAATGCTTTTGTTGCGGAATTGAATTAGTTCATTGGAGAGAAGGTGACATACCTATGGTGGAACATGAAAAATTTTCTCCGTCATATCAATTTCTAAACGATGTCAAGAGACAATACATTGGGGAGAAGGTGACAAACCTATGTCAGAACATAAAAAATTTTCTCCGCCATATCAATTTCTAAACAACGTTAAGAGACTATCTTGTACATGTTAGACAGAGTTGGATCATATGTTAATTCATATCAAACAAGTTTGGTTTGCTACATAATTATAGAGAGAGACTATTGGTATTTAAATTTTTACCTTGTTGAGGATGTTCCTGTTCCTGCTGATGTTGTTGTTCTGGATTCTGCTGAAGGTCGGACATGATGATGATGATATTCAGACGAGAGAGTGAATACTGAAAAACAAAGAAACTGTTATACATATATATATAGTATTTTTAACGCTGGTATTATGTTAGTGTATCTTAAACCATGAACAACGCACGCAAGACTATAGCTCTAGAGCTACACAGAGCAGCGAGAAGGAATTTCGTTAGGCGCGCGGTTGAATTGAAGGGTCTACACGACTTGTACCAGGCGGATCTTGTGGAGATGATACCATACGCTCGAGTGAACAAAGGGTACAAGTACATGATGACAGTGATCAATGCGTTTAGGAAGTACGCGTACGCTGTACCATTGAAAACAAAGACAGGAAAAGAAGTAAAGCACGCACTAGAGCCTATACTAACTGCTAATCGAATGAAATATTTACAGACGGACAACGGGAAGGAGTATTACAACAGCACAGTACAAGCTTTGCTAAAAAATTATAATGTGAAACATTACTCAACCTATAGTGAGAAAAAAGCTTCCATAGTGGAACGTTTTAATCGCACACTGAAGACACACATGTATCGAGCTTTCAGCGAACAAGGACACTACCGCTGGTTGGATCTACTACCTATATTACTGAAATCGTACAACAATACCACACACAGAACCATTGGTATGAAACCTAGTCAAGTGAATGACGCCAACGAACATATAGTGTTGGAACGAATAAGGAAGAACACAGCGCCTAAAATCAGTCCAACGAAACCACCCAAATTTAAAGTCGGTGACCGTGTTCGTATAAGTAAGCACAAAATGACGTTCGCCAAAGGTTGGACGGTAGCGCAATGATTTTATTTTCTAGGTTGGCTAATCTGATTTATATCGCGCATCAAATTTTGCGTGGTTGAACTTTGCACAGTGCACATTCAGTTTTCTCGGCGTTCGGTTCGCCGAACTCTTCTCTGTCAATTAGTGTCGACATTAAATGTAGGCTTTAGGCCCTTACATTCTCGCTTATGGCCAACTAGCGCCATAATTAACTTCTTATTCTCGGTTATGGCCGACTAGGCTCTCTTCATGTTTAACTAAATTCGTATTAACTTGCAACATGCCGTATTAGCCAGCCTCATTCAAATTTACATCTGTAATGTGATTATTCATCGTGTCGTGATTTGCGTCGCCATTTCGTCCGTCATCTTCGGACAACGCAATAACAAGTTCCTGCCGGCTGCAGTGCTTCAAAGTGGTCATCTCTGCCAGCTGTTCACCATCGTCACCAAGGAGCCGACGCTGTGGGACGTCGCCAACCAGGTACCACCAGCAACAGTAAAAAGGTGCGTAAAAAATGTCTGAAGAAGGCCTCAAGGTGCTGACCAGAAAGAGAGGCGGATTGAAATCCGCGATAGTGCGGATACAATCCGCGGTAAATTCGTTTGACATTCATCTAAGCACAAAACATTTTTTGACTGTAAGATTAGAAAGTCTTAAGAGCTTGGCCTCGAAGTACGACGAGGTACAGTCTGAGATAGAACTTATCAGTAAGGATACGAGCGCTGCTCAGGCAGACCGAGTCGAGGTTGAGGAAATGATATACTCAACTGAGGCAAACATTTTACAACTTCTTGACACTTTTAATACTCAGACAGTGCCTCCTGTACTATCGACGCCTATGCATTTAAAGCCGATAAGTTTGCCCTGCTTCTCAGGCAACATACTTGAGTGGCAACACTTCTATTCAATTTTCAATGATCTAGTGCATTCAAGATCCGACTTAACACCAGTACAGAAACTGCATTATTTGCATTCCTCGGTGAAGTGTGAACCATTAGACTTAATTAAATCATTACCCATTTGTCAAGAAAATTATGTAATAGCGTTGAACTTGCTGTCCGAGAGGTATAATAATCCATTTATATTAGCCAAATATTACGTACAAAACCTACTTCAGGTTAAGTCCACAATAAAGGACTCAGTCCAAAGCTTGGCGGAGTTTACGAATGCAATAACGTCTTCCGTTAATTCACTGGCGGCAATGAAGCTGTCCGTAAATACATTTGAGTTTATTACCATACAGTTGCTCTCCACCAAACTTGACCCTATTACTTTAAAACTTTGGAAGGAGTCAATAGACCCTGACAACTTGCCCAGTTTTCAAGACTTTACGCATTTTTTAAACTTGCGCCGACAGCTTTTAGAAAATACAATGCCAATTGAATCCGGACAGCAATTCAACAAACCTAGCGTAAAACCAAACAATAAATTTGAGAAATATAGCTTAAGAAATACTGCTGGCAGCAATACCTTTAAAAATTATCACGCAGCGGCAAGGCATTTGTGCGTGTGTTGTAAATCTGACCACCCGCTTTACATGTGTAACAATTTTCGTACATTAAGTGCCGCTGAGCGGGGGCAATTGGTTCCAAATCATAAATGTTGTATTAACTGCCTTAGAGCAGGTCATTTGATAACAAATTGTAAAAGTAAACGAGTCTGTAAAATTTGTTCAAAGGGTCATCAAACCTTGCTGCACGCTAATTACGTGCCACAATCAGCAGCTGCCAGCAGCAATTATTGTTCATTTAAATTACAGTGTAAAAACAATATTCTTCTATCCACAGCGGTTGTATATGTCGTTGATCAGGCTGGCAATAGGCATAAAGCTCGGGCACTCCTAGATGCCGGGTCCCAGATCAATTTTTGTACGAAATCATTTGCGAAAAGGTTGCACCTTAAACTAACCCGATCTAATATTCCAATTACAGGAATAAACAACACAGCGTGTTGCGCTACTGACATTGTTTCTATGCGTATTATTTCTCGCTATCAGCGACATAGTTTTGAGGCCAAATGTGCCGTCCTATCTAACTTAACTCATAATCTACCTTCAATCTCGTTTGACATCAACCGGTTTCACATTTCAAATAAAATTTTTCTCGCCGACCCAGATTTTAATATATCTTCACAGATCGACATACTATTAGGGGCACAATTTTATCTGGATTTAATATTAGCCAATAAATACACACGCGGACACAACTTCCCTATCATTCAGGAAACAAAACTGGGTTACATTCTGGCCGGCAATCTGCCCAAACACTGCCACACCCAGGGTCCTGCGGTTTCGTTCCTGGCAAGGAACAATGACAGTCAAATTCTACAATCTCTCGAGAGATTTTGGGAGGCAGAAACAATCCCTGGCGATACCCCTGACGGCGAGTCGGCTTGCGAAGAGCATTTTGTGCGCTCTACTCAGCGCAACCACGAGGGTAGATTTATAGTGTCGCTCCCATTCAAATCTGATAATCCCCACTTGGGGGAATCGTACACAAGTGCCGAATCAAGATTTTTAAGTTTGGAGCGTCGATTCAGGCGCGATCCCAAGCTCGCTCACGACTACGCGGACTTTATCAGGGAATATATGGATCTTGGGCACATGACACTCATTGATCATGGCGCTATCAATTCAGGAGCGTCAAATATTTACTACTTGCCTCACCATACAGTGTTTAAACATTCTAGCTTGACCACAAAACTGCGCGTTGTTTTTGATGGTTCGTCCAAGACTACTAATGGTCTTTCGTTAAATGACATATTATTAGTAGGTCCCAATGTTCAGCAGGATCTCTTCTCTATTCTGTTGCGTTTTCGCATACATAAGTATGTCCTGATTGCCGACATCGAGAAAATGTATCGTCAGATTCGCGTAGCTGAAGGAGATTGTCACTATCAACGCATTTTGTGGCGTGACCCTCCCCTCGAACCACTTAAGCATTTCGCTCTGCAAACAGTAACCTACGGCACGGCTAGCGCCTCCTTTTTGGCCACTCGGTGCCTTCTACAAATTGCTAGAGACAATCAAACTTCCTTTCCTCATGCGGCTTTAGCCATAACTAACGATTTTTATGTCGACGATCTACTTACCGGTTCGGACACTATCCCCGATCTAACCAAGCTGAAATCTGACCTAGGTGCGTTACTTGCTCTATATGGTTTCACGTTGCACAAATGGGCATCAAATGAACCCACAGCGGTCGCAAATCATCACAACTTTTCACGACCCCTAAATAAACAGGACAACGTGCGTACCCTGGGCATTCTTTGGAACAACACTGCCGATTCATTTTTGTTTGATGTCAAACTATCTCCGGTCGATCATAGCATATCCAAGAGAAAGATTCTCTCAATTATCGCCGGAATATATGATCCGCTGGGTTTAATCGGACCAGTTGTCTTTTTGTATAAACACTTTATGCAGCGACTTTGGCTTTGTAAGCTTGGTTGGGATGAACCGATTTCCGGTCAGTCACTTTCGGATTGGCATTCTTTGTGTAACAAATTGAGTTTGATTGGTAAAATAATAGTCCCGCTATCTATTCGTTTCAACCGTGAGGCGGTTACGGTTCAGTTGCATGGGTTTTCGGATGCCTCGGAGAAAGGGTTCGGCTGTTGTATATATATATTCGAGTCATTTATCAGGATTCTACTGCTTCATGTCGTCTCCGGTGTTCCAAATCTCGCGTGGCTCCCCTACGCCAAGTTTCATTAACTCGCATCGAGCTCTGCGCTTGTTTGTTATTATCGCGACTTGTATCCAAGGTTATTCCTGCTCTTCATTCGTTTATTGATGGTGTACATTTGTATTCTGATTCTATGGTGGCTCTTTTCTGGATTCATGCGCAGTCTACGCGTTGGAAGACATACGTCGCTAATCGGGTTGCTGAAATTCAGCGTCGCACGCAAGCTTACACCTGGCATCACATTGATTCGCGACGCAATCCTGCTGATATTATATCTAGGGGGTGTTTCCCTGACGTTTTGCGCGATTGCTCGCTTTGGTGGCACGGTCCTGGCTGTCTGTCTCAATCGTCAGATTCTAATCCTGTCCCATCCTTCGTACCGGCCACTCCATCGTCTTCGGAGGTCACCGCGGAAGAGAAAACTGCACACAACCAGTCGCTAATGTCTACCCTGGCTGTTGACTTATCGTTGGACTTTTCCTCGTTGCACCGGCTGACTCGTGTATACGCTTACTGTTTTCGTTTCATCAGAAATATTAGGCACCCATGTGCGGACAAACTTTCGGGCGATCTGACCCCTGTAGAAATTCATCAGTCTCTCAATTTCTTCATAAAACAATCTCAGTCGATCCACTTCGCAACCGAAATTAGTTGTCTTCGGAACGGATCTTCTGTTTCCATTAGGAGCAAGTTGGCTTCTCTCGACCCGTTTCTTGACACTTCTGGAGTGATACGCGTGGGCGGATGTTTGGTTTGCAGCATTCCCAATTACCCTACGATTCGAAACATCCTATCGTATTACCCCCTTCGGCGCATATTACACGCCTTATCATCGAACGTGAACACATTCGTTTACTTCACGCTGGTGCTGAGCTCGTGCATCATTCACTGCGTCAACGTTGGTGGATTGTTAATGCCCGGCTAGTCATCCGTTCCATTATTCGTAAGTGTCTCAAGTGTATCAGGTTTAGTGCCACACAGCAGGTCCAGAGACTTGGAATTTTGCCATTCCCTAGAGTCACTCCTTCAAGGCCGTTTCTATTTTGCGCGGTTGATTATGGTGGTCCCTTCATGATTCGTCATGGCGGGCAGAAGTCTAGAACCTTTACTAAGGCTTAGGTATCTCTGTTTGTTTGCTTAGCAACTAGGGCTATTCACCTGGAATTGGTGTCCGACCTTACTGCAAGCGCATTTATAGCTTGCTTTACGTCGTTTTATGGCACGTTGGGGTATACCTAGTCAGCTGTACTCCGACAACGGCACGAACTTCAGGAAGGCACGCACCATCCTACATGACATTTACAACTTTTGGCGCAACAAGAGTGCCATCACCTCGATTAGGTCATTCACATCCTCTCAGGGGATATCATGGTCATTTATTCCGCCCTCCTCACCTCACTTCGGTGGCCTTTGGGAGAGCAGCATAAAGAGTTTGAAATTTCATCTGCGGCGCGTGGTAGGCAAATCTATATTAAACTTCGAAGAGTTCACGACCGTTTTGTCTCAGATAGAGGCATGTCTGAACTCTCGACCGTTATTTGCTATTTCCTCGGATGTTAACGACCCGGTGCCACTTACACCTGGCCATTTTTTGATTTGCGCGCCCCTAACTGCGATTCCTGACCCTGACCTTTCTCACGTTCCTGTTTCTCGTCTTGGTCGTTGGCAGCTGATTCAGAGGTTTGTCCGGGACATTTGGAAGGCGTGGTCTCGCGATTATTTGCACCAGCTGCAACAGCGTCACAAGTGGAAGTTTGCCAAAGATAATGTTTCCATTGGTGACTTAGCTTTGATTATAGAGGATAACTTGCCTCCATTAGCCTGGAAATTTGGCGTGATCATCGCCACATTTCCCGGCCCAGATAACTTGGTTCGCGTCGTAGACATTCGTACGCCTACGGGTGTTTTGCGGAGACCAATACATAAATTATGTCTGTTGCCAGCGCGAGACGAGATTTGACATTATGATTATAGCAATGCTACCTTATTCAGCCATTGGCTTATTATTTATTACGACCATTTGGTCCACATAATTGTGATGAATTGTCGCAATATGTTTGTCAATTGTGCGTCATTGCACGCTTCTAATTTTCATGTTTTGGTGGCCTCATTTTAAAATAGTAAAGGAGGCGAACAATAACGTAAGGGAATTATTATTTTGTTTTATTTTGAGGACACATAAATCAAATGTTCCAGCTTGTTAAGTTACAAGCACTCGTTTCAGCATAATCCTAATTATTTTTGAGTTAGCAACTGTTTGTTTGCTCAAGCAAGTATTAGTTTAATTAATATGCAAGGCTTATTATTATTTGTATTTTCGTATGTGGAACATTTGATTCATGCCTCATGTCTTCCTCACTATTGTGTACAACTTTGGTTACTTCTAAATTTATTTTCAATTGTTTCTGTAATCACAGTATTGTATGTTATTTAAATTATTGTCATTGTATTCACATAAATTGTGTTTATGTAAAAACGATTGTAAGCGTCTGCCGTATGTAACTGCCACGTCTAATTTATTCATGTTGTATTTTATATTTTATTCTTTTTGTAAGTAAGCATGCACAATTCTTTATTTAAAACTATGACATACATGTCATAGCTGGGCTGCATTCAGCATCTAGCTTGCTCATATATTGTTACATATTGTAAATTCCTGAAACTTCAGGAATAGCATGTCTAGGTCATTACATGCCGCCCTGCTGAATATACGATTGAACATGCAACTACAACATGTTCAACAACAATTTTGTTCATGATGAACCTCCGTTCATGTATTAAACATTGTATAATTATGTATTTTCTTTCATGTTTTGTAATGTTACATACTGCACACTTGTGCCAGAAATATTGTTAACCAGACTTATTCGTATATGAAACAGCTGTTCGCCGACCTTGGCCTACAGTCGCCTATATGCATGCTTATCTCTAAACTAGCGGCAGACTGCCGTTATCTAATCTCAACTCAAGGTTCAACTTGGCCTTGAAGCTAATCATGGTTAATAACAACCGTACTCTTTAAATCAAATTGTAAATGTATTATAATTTATTAAAATGTGTATTAAAAAATCTTTTTGATTTTTGACGGGCAGCTTATGGACGGTAGCGCAATGATTTTATTTTCTAGGCTGGCTAATCTGATTTATATCGCGCATCAATTTTTGCGTGGTTGAACTTTGCACAGTGCACATTCAGTTTTCTCGGCGTTCGGTTCGCCGAACTCTTCTCTGTCAATTAGTGTCGACATTAAATGTAGGCTTTAGGCCCTTACATTCTCGCTTATGGCCAACTAGCGCCATAATTAACTGCTTATTCTCGGTTATGGCCGACTAGGCTCTCTTCATGTTTAACTAAATTCGTATTAACTTGCAACATGCCGTATTAGCCAGCCTCATTCAAATTTACATCTGTAATGTGATTATTTAAATATTAAACTTATTCGTATACAGTCCATTTCTCGTTATTTCTTAATTCAGAATAATTCATTTACACATTATCTCAATCACTATGGAAGACCAGCCAGCAGAATATTTAAACCAAGAAGAATACATTAGCCCACTCGGGCCCAATTAACTAACACTTCCTGTCCACGCTTGTGGAACATTATTTTATTCAACAGTTTCGGTCCACTTGGATCGGGACTAATCATTTTTTGGTCCACCGTGCCTGGATTCCAATTAACATTTTAGTCCTCACGGTGCGCATCAACCAAAGGTTATACGCCGAATTGGACTAACGAAATATTCACTGTGGATAAAGTACAATCCACTACCATCCCCGTCACTTATCTGCTAAAAGATCATCTAAACAAAGTGTTGAAAGGTGGTTTTTACGAGCACGAGATTAGTAAGTCCAAAGTCGGCGACGTATACCTAGTGGAAAAGGTGTTACAACGCAAAGGTGACAGAGTGCGTGTTCGTTGGCTCGGTTTCGATGGTAAACACGATGCATGGATACATAAGAAAGATCTAATATAAAAAAGGTGACAGCACGTGCTGAAAACAGTATGCTTTCGGTATTCACAAAGATGAAGATTGTACAGCAAGCAAACAAATTACCAATAAAGGATATGGACTTTTTGGCTGGTGACGAAGGCAGTGCTAAACGTAAACATGGTCCGCTATTACCGAACAGTATTCGCTGTATCGTTACAGGCCCAAGTTCCTGTGGGAAATCCAATGTGCTATTCAACCTACTGTTTGATGCCAACGGTCTACGTTTCCGCAACGTATACGTGTTTTCAAAATCATTATTTCAACCAAAATACAGAATGCTAGAAACAGTGATGAAATCACTCGCTGATGAAGGTTTAGGTTATCATGCATACAGCGAGAACGAAGAAGTCCCACTACCGAGTGAAATCACTGGTCTCGACTCTGTTATCGTATTCGATGACGTATCGTGTGAAAGACAAAACAATATTCGAAAGTATTTTGCTATGGGGAGACATAGCGGTGTGGACACATTCTATCTATGTCAGACATATAGCCAGATACCGAAACAATTGGTACGTGACAACGCTAACTTGTTGATATTGTTCAAACAAGACGATCTAAATTTACGACATGCATACAATGATCATGTTAACATGGATATGAAATATGATGCTTTCAAAGACGTCTGCACGGAAGCGTGGAAGGATCGTTATGGATTTCTAGTCATAGACAAAGACTCGTCAAAAAATGAAGGTAGATATAGAATCGGCTTTGATCGATTCATAATTGTTTCCAGCGAAGTATAAAAGTGGTTGCACTGTAGTAATGTAATCAGTCCTCTTGCTAACACGCGATGGCGATGAATAAGGAGGAACGACTTACGTATGATATAGATACGATAAGCGACAACATAAGGAAAAAATATCATGCATTACAACACGGTATCAGAGAAAGCGACGAGAAGTTTAGAAAAAATTACAGACCGATTCTGGAACCGTTAGAAGCTATTTCACGAAAGTTAAGTGGTGATATGATGGAGGAGGAGGAGGAGGAGGAGGAGGAGGAGAAGAAGCAGCAGATAAAACAAGAAGAGCCTACACAACACGTAATAACTGAAAACGAAAGTGGTATGCAGAGTCATAACGCTTCTCATTTCAGTGACGAGGACGCCTGGAACCCTAACACTTCACATTTCAGTGACGATTTATTAGCAAACAAATATATGCGTTTGTGCGAATCGGCGGACCGTAAACGGATTATAGATCGTATGTATGGTGTTCGATACGAAGGTGGTAAATTTATGATAGGTGATTCAAATGTAAAAATCGATGATAACGACAACTTTCATGTCAAAGGAAAAATTTACGAGGGTACGCCCGGTCTGTATGAACTTTTGTTTATGAAACTACCGAAAAAATACATTAAGGACGATATGAGGAAATATAAGTCCATACTACTAGCAACCAACGGACACAAACAAAAATATAAACACAATACGCGAATAAACAGTAACAGTGGCGTCAAGTACCGACTAGTAATATCTAAATTGTTTGCATCGAGTGCACGAAAACGTACAGGGAGTGGCTATATGGAGATGAAACCGAACACTGCAATCGATTACGTGCATTGGGATGATCCTAACGAGTTGGTTAATCGATTGAGAATGTTAATGGCGTCTCAAAGTAGTGGCCATACTGGTCATAGGAATGAAATCGTTTCGATATTGGAAGAATTACGTGAAGCCGGCATTATCATATAAAAGCAGACGCACCGTTCTATAACCACCAGTTCTTTATAAATATGAGTGTAGACAAGTTCGGTAGACACGACAGCGCTGTAAGAGTGCGAAAAGAAACTCATCGAAGTCTGCGTGAGGATATCGGTTTAGGAGTGACTAACGACGGTCACTTTGATGTGAAAAACAAAAAGATACGCAACGAGGGTGATCCTGAAGAGCTGCACGATGTTGTTTCTTTACAGTACGTAAAGGACGCATGCTTACAGTACAAGAACGATGCTACCGTAGACGCAAAAGATCATCGAATTATAATGCTAAACGATCCGCTTAAATCAAGAGATGCAGCCACAAAACGATACGTAGACGAGAAGAGTTTGAAAAAAGATCGTGCAGGTAACGTAATCGTTAATGACTGTCGACTAACGCGTGTGCAAGCGCCTGTTGACTTCAAAGACGCAGTGAATTTGGAATTTTTACACGCACACACAATCAGTTTGCAAAGCGATGGAAGAAAAATTACGAATATAGCGAACGGTGTCAATGACAAAGACGCAGTCACTGTACGACAAATGCACGAATTAAAATTACATATAAAGACCGAATTGTACAAGGTCACTCAGGTATTTCACGCTCATATAATCAATCTAATAAAGTTTGTCTATAAATATCAAGACAGCGCGACACAGCCTTCAGTCCTGTCTGAATATATTGAAGAGGTGGGACGTTTAATAGACGTTCTCGATACGGAAACGGAAATCAAGGATTGGAGATCTGTTTACAAGAATGCACGTACTTCGTAAGAAAAGAATGGGGCGTGGTGTAATTGGAAAAATACTTAAAAACACTGTGCCCGCTATCGTTTCGTCAGTACCTACTTTGATTAATCGAGCGGTGGACGCATTACCAGTAGAATTACACCTACCCGGCTACCGATTCTGTAGACCTGGAACAAAACTCAAAGAGAGATTGGCACGTGGCGAGCGCGGAATCAACGAGCTGGACGAAGCCTGTCGCGAACACGATATCGCCTACGCAAGGTACAAAGACAACAGTCGAAGACGTATAGCTGATCGCGTTCTTGCCGACAAAGCGTGGGAACGAGTGAAAGATTGGAATTCCGGTGTTAGTGAAAGAGCGTATGCTGCAGCTGTAGCCGCCGCAATGAAAGCGAAATCAGCAGTGGGTGGAGGGAGCTCGCATAGTGGTTGTAGAAAAAAGAAGAAGAAGAAGGGTTTAGGAATTAAACGTCAATCCGCGAACAAACGCAAAACGACCTGCAAACGCAAAACAGTCTCAAGGCATAAACGTAACAATAAAAAAATTGCGTCAGGTCTATACCTACGTCCTTACAGACAAAAAACTAATTTGCATACCAGTGCGTGCATTGTCTGACAGTGATTTGTATGTGTACGCAAAACTTTTGAAAATACCTTATTTCAGAGGAGCTTTTATGCGTAACACTTTACCACACACACGACCATGGAAGAATGAGAGTGCAGTTGTTAATCTGGACAGTGCAGAAGGACCTGGTACGCACTGGGTTTGCTACAAGAAGCGAAACAAACAAGTTTACTACTATGATGCGTATGGTAATATGCAGCCACCTCTTGAGCTGACACAGTATTTTGGAACCGATACTGACATTTACTACAATTACGAGCGTGAACAGCCACCACACACAGTCATCTGTGGGCATTTATGTTTGGACTTCTTAACGCGTGAGTGATCAGTAAGCGACAAGATGTCTTCGCTGTCGGTCACCTTAACAGGTACGAATGCTGCTGCTCTTGTATGTGACTTTTTCCCGCCTCTCGAACTAACAAACGGCGAATGGTATGTAGGTCTATTGGACTTTACTACATACAACAGTATACCGAACGTGATTGAGGGAAAAAACAATGTGTTTCCAGTACTACGGGACGGAACAACGTGGGACTTGATAACTTTACCTACAGGTGCTTATGAAATCGGTGACATAGAAGCCTTCCTCAAAAAGCAGTTAGGAGACTCAAAGATTAGTCTACGTCCTAACGACAATACACTGAAATGTGAACTGACTTGTGCACTGGATATTGACTTTCAACAAACAGTGTGCGGTATCGGTGATATGTTGGGTTTCAAGGAAAAGCGTCTGCTTGAAGCGAATAAAACTCACACGTCTGACGCCACAGTTAACATTATAAAAGTGAACAGTATACTGATAAGGTGTAATATAGCGCAAGGATCATACAAGAACGGTAAAAACGAGCACACGCTACACTCGTTCTATCCGTCAGTCGAACCAGGATTCAAAATAATTGAATCACCTACAAACGTCATATACCTACCTGTGAATGTGAGTCGTTTGGACAACATAACATTATCTTTACACGATCAGGACGGTGACGTAATAGATTTTCGCGGAGAAGTCATCACTGTGCGTTTACATCTAAAATGACTATAGACATGGGCTTGTACTTTGTTTCTTCGCCACCGCTGCTACCACAGTCGTCAGTAATAAAAGAAGAAGAAGAAGAAAGATCAGTTAGGAAACGCATCAGTACTCGTTCGAAACTGAAACGATTAACATCAGTTAACCGTCGTTTTCTGATTTCACTGGGTTTTGTTGTAAACAAGTAACATGGCGAGTGGAATATTATCTGTGGAGCAGCAACCGTTCTTTGAAGACAGTATCACACACTTTTCTTTTCACTCACACGCACCGTACGCAACAACAAGATATGGAAACAATGATGAAATACGTGTGCCAATACAACAACAGGACGTCTTTACACTGCCGTCAGAAAGTTTCCTCTACATCGAAGGCAAGTTGGTTAAAAACCCTAATGTGGCTGCAGATACTGCACTGAATGTGGAAGTGGTGAACAATGCTATAGCATTTCTCTTTGAAGAGATTCGTTACGAGTTGGCCGGAGTGGTAGTGGACCATACCAGAAACGTCGGTGTTACGTCAACTATTAAAACTTTTCTATCACTCAACAACAACACACGTAACGCAATGGAAAACGCAGGTTGGGTGGCGCCGACCACGAACATATTAAAAGTGAATGATGACGGTGAATTCAACTTTTGTATACCACTGAAAATGCTAATGGGATTCGCAGAAGACTATACACGCATCGTGCTGAACGTGAAACAAGAACTTATACTCCTACGCACATCTACCGACATAAACGCTATGGTTTTAGCAAGCGGACAAACGACTGCTAATTGTGTTCTTGAACTAGATAAAGTTTACTGGAAAATGCCTTATGTACATGTAGCTAATGCGTACAGATTACCACTGTTACGACTCATAGAGAAAGACCACCCGATAACTATGCCTTTTAGGACCTGGGAGTTGCACGAGTATCCTGCCTTACCACAGACTAAAAGGCAGAATTGGATTGTCAAGACCTCGAGTCAGCTAGAAAAACCACGCTTCGTTGTGTTAGCGTTTCAGACAGCAAGAAAGAATGTACTGACAGTACACGCCGATGAATTTGATCATTGTAACGTGATCAATGCGAGACTGTTTCTAAACGACAAGTATTATCCTTACGATAATTTAAACTTGGATATTGGGAAAGACCGTTTTGCATTATTGTACAATATGTACGCCAGTTTTCAAAGTTCGTATTACTACCGTTTAGACGTCAGCCCAGTACTGACACCAGAATTATTCAAATCAAAAGCCCCGCTGTTTGTATTCGATTGTAGCAGACAAGACGATGCGCTTAAGTCTTCAGCAGTTGATGTACGTTTAGAATTTGAATCGTCAATGAATTTTCCTACACAGACGACTGCCTACTGTATGATACTACATGATTCGCTTGTAGAATATACGCCATTGTCCAACACAGTACATAGACGTGTTTAAGTCTTATTTTATACATATTTTGTAAATACTTGTTTTAAATATATATATTTTCATATTTGTAACATTATAATATTGGAGCTGTGTGTGTATGTATTTTAATTGTAAAACTAGTTTAGATATATTTTAATACTTGTAACAATATAATCTTGGAACTGCGTATGTTTTTTTAAAAAATTGTAAATACTAGTTTAGATATATTTTCATACTTGTAACAATATAATAGTTTAGATATATTTTCATACTTGTAACAATATAATCTTGGAGCTGTGTATGTATTTTTTAATTGTAAAAACTGTTTAATATAATCTTGGAGCTGTGTATGTATTTTAATAAATGTATATAGTACACACACTTTATTATTATTTGTATAACCCACTCCATAATGTATACTTACTTGCAACAAACTAGCGAGCGTTGTCCACACACACGTACCCTTAAATGACGGACGTTGTATGCACACTGAAGGCTTGCACGCTTAAAATTCAGCTATACCTAAAATATATCTTCAATTAGAAGTGTAATATAAAAAGTACAGTAAGAATATATTTTCAGAAATTGTAATTTGATCACACACACACACACACACACACATATGAATAATTTTTACGTTTAAATAAAATCTGCACATACAATAAAATTAATATAAAAATACGGGAAGAATATATTTCAGAAAATTGTAACAGACATAATAATTTGATCATACACACACACGCGCGCACACACACACATGTATTAAATTCAATAAATAATAATGCGCTTGATAATGTTTTAATGCAAATAATTTTTACGTTTAAATAAAATCTGTACATACAATAAAAATTATGCTCAGTTATTAACGTATTCAAAATGTTTCATGTACACTTACTTATTTGAATGAGTCATGTATTAAATTCAATAAATAATGCACTTGATAATGTTTAAATGTGAATAATTTTTACGTTTAAATAAAATCTGTACATACAATAAAATTAATATAAAAATACGGTAAGAATATATTTCAGAAAATTGTAACAGACATAATAATTTGATCATACACACACACACGCATACGCACACACATGTATTAAATTCAATAAATAATGCGGTTGATAATGTTTTAATGCAAATAATTTTTACGTTTAAATAAAATCTGTACACTCACCAAACTAGTATGTGTGTTGTCTATACACCCTTAATGATGGAAGTTGTGTATACTGAAGACTCGTAAGACGTACAATAATACAAACAGTCTTTCAACTATTAAAAAAAAATGCAGTGATAGATTTCACAATCTATCAGCACACGCAGGCGGTCAAATGAGAAATTGCCACTATAAAAATACGGTAAGAATATATTTCAGAAAATTGTAACAGACATAATAATTTGATCATACACACACGTACACACACACACACACACACACACACACACACACACACATGTATTAAATTCAATAAATAATGCGCTTGATAATGTTTTAATGCAAATAATTTTTACGTTTAAATAAAATCTGTACATACAATAAAAATTATGCTCAGTTTTTAACGTATTCAAAATGTTTCATGTACACTTACTTATTTGAATGAGTCATGTATTAAATTCAATAAATAATGCACTTGATAATGTTTTAATGTGAATAATTTTTACGTTTAAATAAAATCTGTACATACAATAAAATTAATATAAAAATACGGTAAGAATATATTTCAGAAAATTGTAACAGACATAATAATTTGATCATACACACACACACGCATACGCACACACATGTATTAAATTCAATAAATAATGCGGTTGATAATGTTTTAATGCAAATAATTTTTACGTTTAAATAAAATCTGTACACTCACCAAACTAGTATGTGTGTTGTCTATACACCCTTAATGATGGAAGTTGTGTATACTGAAGACTCGTAAGACGTACAATAATACAAACAGTCTTTCAACTATTAAAAAAAATGCAGTGATAGATTTCACGATGTATCAGCACACGCAGGCGGTCAAATGAGAAATTGCCACTAATTTTCTTCGCGTATATATTGTACACTGGTAGTGGGGAAAGCTTGTGTGTCCGTTTTTAGAGTAAATACTTTCTAATCCATAATTAATCCTAATTACTGTCAGCGCTGCTAATGATTGTCAGGTGTCAAATTAGAAAGTAGGACGCCCCGATTTAGACGACGTACACACGGTTAATGACCTCTGGTTTAAGTTAGCGAATAATAACTATACCTAATTCTGTATCGTTGTGTGTGTGTGTGTGTGTGCATACATAGTTAATCTTTCTACCACTAATTACCACACTAAATATAACTTTCTAATGACGAAATATTATTATTTCATTGTTTACAATATATATTTAATTAATGCAAAAATTACAATGGTCTGTAAACCATATTTAAGTTCGTGTACACATACAAATCGCTTTGAATAAGGGAATTCCTCTCAACGTTTGCAGCGAGAGAGAGACATACACAATGTGTGTGTGTGTATGTGTACACAAAACTATTGAAAATACCTTATTTCAAGGAGATTTTTTTATGCGTAACACTTTACCACACACAGACTTGGCAGAACCGAGATTGGCGTAGAGAGAGAGACCCGTTACATAAACACACACACAGAGAGAGATGCAACAGGCAACAATAATCTACTAAATGTGTGTGTGTGTGCGAGAGAGAGAGAGAGAGAGAGAGAGAGAGAGAGGGAGGGAGAGAGATAGTTTTACTTACATTCAAATGTGAGAGAGAGAGAGAGAGAGAGAGAGAGAGAGAGAGAGAGAGAGAGAGAGAGAGAGAGAGTTTATATCGTGATGGATAACTGTGTGTCTAGAGAGACAGAGAGAGGGAGGGAGAGTTACTTACATTCAAAGAGAGAATTGCATAGTAAAACCAATTGCGTGGAGAGAGAGAGAGAGAGAGAGAGAGAGAGAGAGAGAGAGAGAGAGAGAGAGAGTGAGACCCGTTACATAAACATGCAGAGAGAGAGAGAGAGAGAGAGAGAGAGAGAGAGAGAGGGAGAGAGATAGTTATTTACATTCAAAGAGAGAATTGACCCACCACCCGCCCCTGATATGCAAATCAGCTTTATTAAAAATAAAAAAAAAGCATGCACGACAAACATACTCTCTCGAGTCTCAGATTCTGGCGGACAAATATCCATTTTCACTTGATAGATAGGTGTACCATTTATAAATATTTTGTAAATATTAGTTTAAATATATATATTTTTTCATATTTGTAACATTATAATTGCGTAACACTTTACCGCACATTGGAAGAACGAGATTGGTGTAGAGAGAGAGAGAGAGAGACCCGTTACATAAACATGCAGAGAGAGAGAGAGAGAGAGAGAGAGAGAGAGAGAGAGAGAGAGAGAGAGAGGGAGGGAGGGTCAATTCTCTATCTACCCATTCTCGATCTACCTCTTCCTTGGCCTTCGTCTTGATCTCCTAACTATATCTGGCAGTTCGTCTTGATCTGCCAGTTCTGTATTGTTCCATCCTCATTGTGTGTTTCAGCCAGGGTAATCTACCATTCTTTATAAACTTTACTATATCAGTTCCTTGTATTAGATTATTTACTTTAGGATTCCTTCATATTAAGCATGAGCCGTCGTTATTTGCACGGTCCAAAAATGTGTCGTTCCAATATTCTTAGATACTGTTCGTATTTTTACGTTAATAACCAGGTTTTATGTGCGTATGTTGCAACTGGTTTAATTATGTTTCTGTATTTTTTTTTAATTTTAGGGCTGTCGATTTCATTAATTCTAAGTAGGCGTAACCAATAAGGATTCTCGTCTGGACATCATTGCTTGTGGTGTATTTGTAGGCCGTTTAGGAAGGAAAATGTACGGAAAATTTACTTGTGTGTTCAATTTCATAATTTTCGCATTGTAGATGTTGGCTATTACATGATGTTCTTGGTATTTCCATGCATTTGGTTTTATTATTATTTATTTTTAGTTCTCTCTCCATTTCCTCGCTGTCTATATTAATTACAGCTTTTTTTTTAAAGAGTTTTTGTTTCTACTTTTAATGGCTACAGTTTCAGCAAGAATTTATGTGGTTTTTATTCCTGTATGTCCTCTAATTTTCATCTTGTTGATTACTGCTTCTGTTCGTGTATGATCTAAAAAAATAATAAGTAATTTATGAGCAGTGGTGGGGTGGTGGGTAAGTCAATGGTAATGTATGAGCAACACGTGGTGGGAAATGGAATGCATCATGCTGCTGGCTGGAATTAATGTTTAACGTTTTATATTTCTTAGCAGAATGACCATACAAATATGGTAATATATGTTTTACAAAATTAAAATTGATTTTACCTTCAAAAAGCTTTGTAAATATACTGTTCTTTTTCTAAATTATTTCAAGGTTTACTATAAATCATAAATTTACTTACTTTCGTGGTTTATGCAAAATTAAAGACATACTCTTATGAAGAAACCTGAGACTACGCTAGACTCTAAATAGATAGGAAAGATTCATTCAGCTTTCGTTTATTATTAACAAAAATTATGCCAATTTTTTATATTTACATTTGATACAACAACGAATAAAAACAAAGACTCTTATTGGTACATTAGGCTTTCAAGGTCGGCGCCGACACTGATAATAGTCTATTAGTTTGACAAACCTCCGTGCTACTAAGCCATGGTCCAGTGGTGCCGCATAAAGCAGACTTTCGGCCCCACCATTGGAGGCCATCTTCAGTGTGATGACTTGAGAACAAGTGGTGCGCTCTTCATCAGCAAATTGTACTGATACTGTGACTTCACCTTTTGCAGACGAAACATGTACTGTGACAATATTAACAGACGAAGGGGGCTCTTATGTTTTAGTGTGCTTTCTTATAAACTTTATGTTTCAATAAAAATTGACTCGTTTTAAAACTTTATACACCACAAGCTTACTTATACAGAATATATTTCTCAATTTTACAATTTTATTTATTCCTTTTCGTGTACTTTCCTTTGTGTAACAGTCTGAATAGTAACATTCTACTCGCACAATACAGCAACATCCCACTCACACGCGCCCACACCTAAGAGGTGTAATACAAGAATTAGACTAACGGATTTAGAACGACAATTTTAGTTTACCGAGTGAATGGTAAAATGTTTACCATAACAAAATACTATTGTTGGGACGGTTATTTTCAGTCACGAGTCTGAAAAGAAGTTAAAAATGTTATACTTTATTTACGTCTTGCTTATTTAAAATTAAATTCTGATAAAGGTTTCATCGCACGTAGGCTGCTGTTTTCTCGGAGTACTACTAATACTTGACTGTGATATGCAAACAAAGTGAAAGTTATTTTACAAAGGTTCCTAAAAACACACAAGCACTTGGCAAGTTTCACAATTTGTTCTTAATCCGTGGCAATTGTTTCAGCCTATTAGACTATTCTCAAACAGCTGCTAAGGACAATAAAATACAAAGAGTGTGTAGGCTGGTGAACATGTGTTAAGGGTGTGTATATGGAGATATGTGTGGAGTGTGTATGTTAGAGGAGGTTGAAGAACTAGTATAGGGGATGTCAAGTGACTGTAAAAACTGAGTACAATAGGAAGGCAAAGTCTAAAAATTAACTAAGCAAAATAACAGCTTTTAATAACGGGGATATAATGAATTCAGTCTGTTCGTTTGTTATATTTTTGTTAATGGTTGTGTTTGAGAATTAACAACCGAAATTGTCACCAATCAAGGAATAAGACGGGGATGGGGTTTGTCACCAACTCTGTTTAATGTGTATACACGCGATGTAATTAGAGAATGGACAAAATAAAAATAATTTGTATTTCACGTAGCAGGGCATACTCTCCGTGATCATAAAAGAAACACAGATATACGGAAGGAACTGAATATTATGAATATACTCAAATGATTGCCCAGTATCGGCTGAATTGGTGGGAACATCTTTGTCGATTTGAGGACTATCGCATCCCCAACAACTGGAACTATGGAACAACTAAGCCGAGGGGACGGAGAGGCGTGAGTCATCCGAGTGACCAGCACTAATCTTTGCCTGTTTGAGACCGGAACAAACCGCCCTTGGTTTAATCCTTGAAGATGATGATGATTTTGCCTAATTTAACAGACTGATAATACAAAATAAAAGAGACTATAGGCGGTGCATACGAAAATGATAGTATCAATGTTGGTTTGTTACTTGCCTAATTGCGTTTCTTTCAGGAGGACACTTCCTCTCTTTCACAGAAAGATAAGTCATGGATGTCACCTTTCTGTCAGTTATCGGATTTTTATTTTGAGATTTTAAAGCGGAGTAAAGCTTCTAATAATTATTAAAAATTATGAGATTTCGGACATTAGCCATCGTAATTTAAAATTAATAAACACGATGTTTTGACCTCTATAAAATCAGAGGTCGTCTTCAGACGAAAAATAAATTAATACAAAGATAAATCTATCACTAACAAATAGATATTGTCAAAACTCCAAACCTTAGTACAAATATAGTGCTAAAATAATAATAATGACGATAAAAAAAAATAAAACACTACTCACCATTCCATCAAACAAGGATGCCTTCCGTGGTTGCAACGTAAACTACGAAGCTACCAAGGCAGGCTCTCCTTATGCAGGGAGTTCAAAAGTGGTAGGTTCAACAATTTAAAACTTGTTAAGCTGCCTATATAAGGAGAGCCTGCCTTGGTAGCTTCGTTGTTTACGTTGCAACCACGGAAGGGCTCCTTGTTTGATGGACTGGTGAATACTGTTTTATTATTATTATTATTACTTTAGCACTATATTTGTGTAACTAAGGTTTGGAGTTTTGACGATATCTATTTGTTAGTGATAGATTTATCTTTGTATTAATTTATTGTTCGCCTGAAGACCACCTCTGATTCCATAGAGATCGAAACGTCGTGTTTAACTTACGATGGCTAATGTCCGTAACCTTACAATTTGTAATGAGTATATTGCGCCATTGAGTAATAATAATTTTCTATTAATTACTCACCCTCAAAACTGGTACGTCTAATACCTAATATCATCATCTCAACAAACAGAAAAAAAAACATTTGTTTCAATCTATTAAAAGCTGATTTTTTTCTATTTTACTGAGCAGAATAAATATGATAAGAGATGAACATTTCACAGTCTCATGTCTCGTTATTAAACGAATGAATGTAATTGTACAGTAGATGTCTACTGTCAAAAACACACAGTTTCGTCATTTAATTTCTTAACAACTGAATCGGTTGAACTTCAGCTCTGGTTTTTTTACTCTCTTTGGAAAAAATGGATTATTTTTTATTGCTGCTGGCATTTTTATTCATAAAAACGGGAGCATTTTACATGCGGTTTGGTGGGCAAAGTGAAAGTATAGCGAACACAACATGAAATATACACAACTCTGTGTGTGTATGTGTAAATGATGAAATGTGAAAAGCTTAAAATATTCCTTCCCACCCCCTTGTGCCACATCACCACCCTTATCCATTATTTGCTATACGCGAGTCATACATTTCCATCGATTTCCACGCTGCTGACATTTTTTTCATAAAATGTTTGCCTTCGGCAAAGAGTTCGTATGTACAGATTTAAAACTCGTTTTCATTATTTTCATGTAGAAAAGTTATTTTTTGTTATGTTTAGTACAGACAATGCATATAAATGATATAATTTATTTAATATGTACAGTAATACAGTTTTGTGCCTTAGAGCGTCAGGGGCTAATTCTGTTCAGAATGAAACGCTTGTAGGCGTTATTTTATGACTGCTCATTTTTGTTTCCTTTTTCAAGCAGATTATTAAAAAACGAAGAGAATTTAATCTACACGTTTACCTAGCATTCATCGACTACGAAAATACCTTTTATAAGGTCGAAAGGGCCAATCTTTTTACAGTTATCTGTTCCCGTAAATAGGATTTCCAAAACATCTCATAAAAAATTTACTTAGGGGTAGTCAAATGGTAATTGACACTGGTAGAGAATTAACAAAAAAATTCTCACCAATCAAGGAGTAAGACGGGAATGGGGTTTGGTCACCAACTCTGTTTAATGTGTATACAGAAGATCTCGTTAGTGAATGGAAAAACTAAGAATAAACTCAGGTATAGGTACCAGTGGCAACTCATAATTAAATACAATGTTATCTGAGGACGGCCAATTTATAATAGAAGACACTGAGGAAAAGTTACACTTACCTTGTTGAAATTATTATAATCAGCCGTGCTGATAGGAAGTGGTCAACAGTTGCCGTTATTGACAACGTTTCGCCCCCACCATCGGAGTTCATCATCAGTGTTTAAATTGGCACATTGTCTGCCAATTCATTTCAGAGATGAGGTAAAGACTATGTGTTTTCCCTGAGAAGGCCCAGTTTTATAAACTTTCAGACATCAACAATACTATTTTAGAACAAGCCTCACATTTTTAGTAATTAGGCTGCGACATTTCTTACGAAGAAGACAGAAACATAAGCAACAAAATGAATAATTTCAAAGGTATGTGGTAGAGTTATAAGAACTCTTAAGAATGATACGTTAAAAAGCACGTAGTTAACATTTTATAAGGCAATGGCAGTCCCCACACTACTGTATGGTCGAGACTGTTGGACACCTACGGAAAGAGATTTCAGACAGGTAGAGTCATCAGAAATGAAGGTTCTTAGGTTGGTGAAAGATTGTGTTAGAGGAGATAGAATACGAAACGCAGCCGTTAGACACGAATTAAAAATTCAGTCGGCTACATTGCAGGTGGTAATGTATAAATAAATGTTGGAGAACATGTATCCAATATAGAAAGAAAGAAAGTAGATTTTGAATTATCACCGATAGGTAGAAGGAGCGTGGAAATACCGACGACGAAGCCGTAATGGTGAAGCCGAAACAAACAGAATGGCCTAACCCTTAAAGAAGAACAGTAAGTGAAGAAGAAGAAGAAGAAGAAGAAGAAGAAGAAGAAGAAGAAGAAGAAGAAGAAGAAGAAGAAAAAGAAGAAGAATATTTTTGTTCTTCTATTTCGTCTACACTGCCAGGAATTAGCGAATGTTTGTACAACGAAACTCCCCAGTCTACCTAGAAAATTACAGTCTTAAAAAAAAAACCATCTCTGACATCTCAATTGATCTTTCTTTCTTCACTGTTATGCACAGCTTTGACATCTGTACAGGTTTGGCTATGGTTTTATGAAATATTTATAAAAAATATTAATTTTGACATAGAACTACTGTTGTCTTTTGTAAGTTCTCTCCCTTAACGTACCCTAACGGACATGCATTGTCTACCCTATGTGCGGAGTGTCACGTAGCGATAGTCGGTAACTAGACACGGTGTTCCTGTAACGCTTAGCGAAGTGTACTTTACGTTGCTAATTATTGACGCTGCCCGATTATATAGAGTCATCTGGAATTTTCTGCGTAACGTTTAACCGCCACTGGTTATGGTATCTTATTAACAATTCACAGCCATTTCCAATAACAGTTTATTTATTGAAGCATAAGTGAGTGCTATCAGAGACTGATGTTAACGAATGTGTCAATTGTTTATTTGCAATTTACTTAACTTTGCGGAATTTTATTATGGCTTATGTATAGTGCGTATTACAGACTTATGTAATCAGCAGAACTATATTAATGCGAGCGGCACGGTTTGTAAAAGGCGTTAAGTGCTATGTGTATTAAATTGTATGATGAGCTGCTTGGGCCAATCAGACGTAACACAAAAAATATTTCGACACCAATAACTGTGATATTTACATTGGATGCTATTAATGAGGGATATTAGAAAATAATTAGTATCAAATTTTAGTGAGCAGAATCAGCATTTAATTATTTTAGTATAATAAAGATTATAAAGTGTAAAAAAACCAAGCCAGCCAGCGGACTAGAATCAATGTCTATGCATCAATCAATGTCAGTTTACAAAATCTATTACATACATGCTACCATAAACTTCTTAATTATAAAAAAGTTTTGTGTCACACAAATGAATAAACTTAGTTCATTTTCTTTTCTGTCTGGAGCGCTACAAACTTGGAGTTCCAGATGCGCTTTGATTAGTAATTAATTAGTTTACTTGAAAGAACAAAGGACAGGTCCTCTCAAAGCATGATGTTGACGATGTCGTACAGGGGCCTGTCGTACATACGTATTTTCTGGGTACTCTCACGAGGTGTCAGCTTCCGTCTATTCAAGTACGTGCAGGTTAAACAGACGAATCAAAACTGGAGAAAATCGAAACTGTCGGTACTCTTCGACCAAGCCGATGCTGAAAGTCCCACTTGAGTTTTAGTACAAAGCAGACTAGTTACGGGACACGCGCATTCATTCTCACAAGATTACAGTATCAACTTAACTATACATAGCTGATATTAAATATTTTTTCTGACTGACTGCAAAGCAATTCAACTTAAGAGGCTTTATGCTACAAACAAATTATATCTGGTCGTTTATGAACGAGTTACAGCATTATACATCAAAAGATACATACTTTTCATTACATACATACAATTGACAAATATGAATTCGGCACTGCCATTGATTCATGCAGGTTAAGTATTCATAGTTACCTTGGTATATCAAGTTCCCAGCATAAAGGGCAGATTTGAAGAAAATTGCCTGACTCTGGTCATCCAATCGCAAGCTTGGACCCCAGTAACTGAGACTGAGCAAAAAAAGGTCGACCGGCTGAGTACTGAATAGTTTTTTAAAGAAAGGGTGGGGTCGTGACGTTGAACAACAACAAAAACAAACCTCAGATGATTACACTACCAACCCGATACGATACGTCACGG
This sequence comes from Magicicada septendecula, assembly GCA_034769895.1. Taxonomy (NCBI): domain Eukaryota; kingdom Metazoa; phylum Arthropoda; class Insecta; order Hemiptera; family Cicadidae; genus Magicicada; species Magicicada septendecula. The sequence goes on from CM068375.1 coordinate 349,229,963, forward strand.
ACGCATCATTGGTTAGATTAATAATAATAACGACATACGCTGTGGGGATGCCGAATAACTGCAACAAAGGTAATAACAAAATTTGTGTAATAGGTTTCTCTGGCAACCATAATTCACTTCACCTATTTTCCGAATGCAACTCACGCAATTCTAGTAATATTAAGTTGATGTCATTGATACTTTTCAAAATAATCAGAGATCATAAAGTTTTATGTTAAACAAAACAAAAACTGAAAACACAAATAAACAGAAATTAGATTGCCATTGTAGAGAACTACAAAAAATTATTTTCTCAGTAATTTATATAAAAGTACGGGGCAACAGTCGATAATGTCAGTGTTATTTTATTAGCAAAGACAAGGGTAGGAAAATAAATACTATCTAAAGAGAAAAACAAGAAGTAGGAATAATTCTGAAAACTAAACTTAATACTGCAACAAAATGGCGAACATTATTGCTGGTTGTGTTGGCAGTAGATGGCTGAGCAATTTGCTGTTAGCTCGTCAGTATACATGTGCATAAGCCGTGTTTGTGTTAAGCAGATTTGTGCATTTTAATTGTTACTAACATTCAACGGTAGAGGCCGCTATTTGCAAACGTAGTAATCTGTTTATGACTATCCATTCGTGTGCCGGAACGGTAATGTTATTATTAATTAAGTACTCCAATTTATAATTATCTTGTTGGTACATCCTCTTCGTTCACTTTTATAAATATTATATATAGTGTAACAATAAAAAGCGGTCGTCCCGTCTACGTCCAATCCTCACCTGATATTCGTCAATCTGTAACGAATAGAGACGATCTGACCTGCAAAATGTGTAGAATTTGTATGTGTTTTGTATGATTAGTGCGTTCGCCTCGCACCGGGTCGTTACAGTAATTTTGATGGCTAGCGATGTTCGTAGCGTAGATATGATCACCTGTATACTACGGCAGTAATCTTACCTGTTATTTATAGGGGTGTGATAATCCCGGGTGGCGCCAAGTCGTTTTACAAAACAACTAAAATTATGTTTAAACAAGTTATCAGCGTTGCGGGTTGGTGCATTCAAATAGTTCCCGCTCGCACGGCCGTCCCAATCGTCGCTTATGGCTGTGTGACTGACAACTTGCTTACTGCTACGATTTATTCTTAAACACAAGTAATTCATATATAGCACTCCCTATGAAATGATAACGCTGGTTACTCCCTGTAATAAATATTTTTTAATGGGTGATAACTGAAAACATTTACATTTACAACAAAATAATTATCAATTCGCTCCGGCTGATTACATGAGATCTTGCCTTCAGGGTCGGCGAAGTGATTTAGAAACCATTTAACCTTGCGTCGCTGTTTACGTTAGGCTTATTACAGTTACTATTGGTTCCACAATTGTGGATCCTTTTGGCTATGAGTTAAAGAACTCCAATGGTTACAATAAAAATATAAATTACCTTAATCTAAGTGTACATAAAGAATAAAGTGTGCTGTTACAATCTGTTGTGTTGTGTCGTAAAGGTGTTCTGTAAGTTCGTGTTTAATTCATAGGTTATATCAATGTTAACAAAGTTTCTATTAAGTTTTAATTTGCTCAAATATTCTATGAAAGAGAAATATTGTTTCTATAGTGTGGTAATTTTACCTTTCAAAATTATTTAAAGTTATTAGGGTTGGTGGAAAATAAATAATTGGATGGTATTTAACACCTCAACGTGTCTAGGTGCCTTCGTAGTTTATTCAAGTTAGGATTTGGCTGCATAAATTCAGTTTTCATGGATTTTGGGCTTTACTAAATGTGGCGTCTTTTTCGTCATGGGTTTTTGACATTCTTTTCAAGGACAATTTCTATTTAATTAGTCTTGGGTCTTGAAATATCTGCTACAGTGGTCATCTGCTTCTTCAATGATCAAGTTCAGGAACTTAGAATAACTATTTGCATGATTTACACTGAAAAAACGCTCTTTCAAACATTTGCATCTGTATTGGCTTAATGACGCTTCACTTCTTGTTAATTTCCAACCTTTATCTTACCTTCACTTGTAAATTATTTATTGTTAATTATAACTTCACTAGTGTCACACTTCACTTTGGGGTTTTTTCACCTACACTATCGCACTGTATCACTGTTTATATCGTTTGTTTTATAGTGGGTGATCCCTATACTTATTTCTCTTTCATATCCTTAATACTAATGACAATTAATACTTAATAATTAATACTTACTAACTAATAACAATTTTTATCTGTGGTTTAGGTTGCCTTTTTAATTGGTAGTAACCATTATCTCTCCTTTCTCCGGATAACCATTGTTTTGGTTTCAATATTTTTGTTGAGTGCGTTATTACTTGTTTTGGTGAACCCTTATTGGTTTTCACTTTTGCTTGTCTCCCTCCTTTTCGTTTTCCTTATTTGATTAATACGTTAGGTTTTTTCATCCGTTTCTTTGGATATTTTGGGGTCGTTTAAACCCATGAACTTGTTTCCTTTTGGTTTGGGTTTATTACTTCCTTATTCTCGTTGTTTATTTGTGTGGTTCCCTTCTTCATTTGTTTCTTGTTGTTGGGTCAATCACTTGGGTTAGGTCAAAGTCGTCGTTTGTCGAGTCATATTCCTTATATTTTAATTAAAATCAATCAGTTTATTTGATAAGAAGTATTTTTACAATTATAAATATATTTTTTATCCCTGGTACTGGGTTGGCTATTTGTGTCGTGACATAATGCCTCTCCTTTAAAATTGATCATTTTGATAAAACACTAGCATAGTTTTTTATGAAATTATCAGTTATACATAATCTTTTTCCTTTTCTTTCTTGGTTGTTTCTCCATTCTTTATTTCTCTTCTTACTGAATTCATTCCATTTTATTTGGATCTGTTTTTCATCTTATTTCCATTGGTGTGTTCTCCCTCATACACAATTTTTTCCCTAACTTTAGTAGCTGGTTTCTCCCATTACTACTTATTTTTCTGAGACCAGAGGCACATCATCTCTGGTCAGTTTATTTGATTGCTGGACTTTTCAACAGTCAATCATAAATACCTTTTTTGTCAACTTGTGACTTAAATTAATAATATACTTTGGGATTGTCCACCTTGTGGTTTGTTTTTAGATCACTTTGGCTTTTTACTCATTCTTCCTTCCGCTGTACCTTTGCTATATACTATCATTTGCTCATACAATTGAATGTTTTTTATTTATTTATATGTTAATTTCATCATTAACTTTTCATTATTCGGTTTTCAATTCTCGTTGTGATCATTTTAATTATCTTAGACATTGGTATTCTTTTCTCAGTTATTTAGCAATATTTTGCTTTAGCCATATCTGTATATTGGTTTTATACATAATCTCCCTCGTTTTCTTTGCACCAGTTTAGATTTTTTATTTTATATTTTTGAATACCCTTGATTCATTATAATTTCAGGTATTTCTCTTATCAGTTTTTTGGTTTGATTTTATTTTTGTATATTTCAGTTTGTATTAAAAATCATTCTTGATAATTCTTTGTAAGTTAATTTTCTTACATCATAGGAATTTTTGTAGCGTATTCCTATTTTGGTATATTTTGTTTAATTATTTCATATACTTCACACATCAACTTTTTAATAAGTTGTAAGTTGATTTCACTTAGTAGGAATTTATGTAACTCATTCCTTTGTTTTTATATTTTTTATTTTAGGCCTCATAAGTCATCGAAATGTTGTTGCAAGTTGTGCTCACATAATTTTTGAATTTTGACATTTGTATTTTATTTACAGTTACTTGTCCTTCGTGATGACATATGGCCGTACATTTTATTATATATAAGTTTATTTTGGTATCAATTCAATTCTCACGGTTGTGGATTTATTATACTATCATTTCCATTCCATATTATAGCCTTCTCCTTTTTGTTCGACACTTCGTTATTCTTCACCTCTTCTCCTTCAAGTGTTTGATATTCACACTTATTCTGGATGATCGTATTCCAGTTATTTAGTTTTCTTCATAGAACTTCTTTATTGACGCTTGGTTGTAAACTCCTTTTACTTTTTTGGTGGTTATATTACTTATCTCGTAAGTGTTGTTTCCATTGTCCTTGGTGATGACATATGGTCCAACATATAATAATAGCAATTTTTTGGCTATTCCTTCAAGTGTACTGGGTAGTTCCCTGTTTTTGATTAGTACTCTCTCTCCCTTGTGATACTTTATTATTTTAATTTGTTTTTGTGAATACCTTGCTCTTTGTTTTTCTATTTTCTCCATAATACGGTTATAACATTGGTTTTCATCATAGGGGTCTTCAGGGTTGACTGGGAAGTTTATTAAATCTTGTATCTCTCTGTGGGGCTTTCTTCCAAACATCATCAAGTATGGGATGTTTTCAGTGAATTGGTGGTAACTAATGTTTAGAAATACTTCGGTAGAAGCCAAATACTTTTGCCATTCTTTTTGGTTGTTGTGACAATAAGTTCTTAGTATTCGTCCAACTTCCCTTAGCACTCTTTCTGCAGGGTTACTACTAGGGTGGTATTTGGAAGTTTTATAGGTTTTTATATTCTCTTTTAGTAACTCGTTCCGCCATTTCTTTCCTTTGAACTGCGTTCCATGGTCAGTTATTATCATGCATGGTCTTCCCACTTCAGTTATATATTTAGTTTTTATTATTTCTAGTATTTTCTTAGTAGTAGCTCTGTTTATTGCATATAATTTCGTATATTTTGTATAGTGGTCTAACATGATTACAATAAACTTGTATTTATGTCTCCCTCCACTACGTGGGAATGGACCACATATATCGAGGAATACTTTTTCTAACTTTGTTGTTGAGGTGATGGGTATCATGGTTCCCTCTTTTTTTTCGTTATTGGTCTTTACCATTTGACATATTATACATGTTTTAATGTTTTGGTTTACCTTCCTTACTATATTTTTTATAAAGACTTCCTCCTCCAATGCTTTTACAATTTTTACAGTTCCCATATGTCCGTATCGAACATGATAATCCTTAATTATCTTATTTTCTAATGTTTTTGGAACTACAAGTTTCCATGTACTATTATGTTTTCTTGTTTTAACAAAGAGTATATCTTGGTGGATAAAATGATATTTATTCACAACTTCTTCATCTTCTAACAGTCTGTTTCTTATGTTTAGTAATTTTGAATCTTGTTTCTGCTGTACCACTACCTCGTTCAGAATATCTTCCAGGTCCTTTATATCCTTTATTATACAAAACACTTTGACGATCTTCTCCTTTTCTCCTTCAAATGTCTGATCGGTGACATTTATTCTGGATAATTATTAATTTCTTTTTGTTTCGAAATTAATGAAGGAGTAGAGTTTGTTTATTATAGTTTAATTTTTCTTATTTAATTCGTCTTAGTCGTTTCTTGTACCCTCTTGTTTTGGTGATTGTTTAGTGGCGTCATTTAATTTTAATACCTTCTTCTATTCCATTGGGTTGCTTGGTCATTAATTCGAAGATCAGTCCCTTTTCTTGGTATGTGGTATCTTCGCTTTGTTTACCCATGGTCCATCATTTCCTCTGCACTTGTGGTTCGGATAATCTGGGTGTGTATAACTATTTCCTTGCTGGTGAAATAGGTATCTTCTATCTTGTACCACAATTCTTCTAACATCATTTGTTCATTTGCATCCATGCCTACGTTATTCAATACATTTTGATTAATCAAAGAAGTTGTTAATTGTACCTCCTTCGTTAATGTTATTATTGCTTTTTTATTTTGCATTTGTATTTCTTGCGTATTCAAGCGTTCTAGATAACCTTTTAATCTGTGGCACACTATTTTATTGTGAGTCCCTTCTATTTCTTGTATTTCCCATTTAGGCATAGGTTTGCTGAATTTTTCATCCACTGGTTGGTTGTGAATTCCTTTTATAATTTCCCTCGGAGTCCTCCTACAATCCTTATACTTTATTAATTTGCTTTGGTAAGTAAGTGGCAAATTAAACACGTCAATGAGTCCGCTCTTCATCATTTCTAATTCTTCTCTGGTTTTTATTAGTTTCTTTTTATACACTCTTCCCCATTCCTCTGTTTTCTTAATTTTCTTAATTATTCGGTTCTTCTTTCTTCCTCTTCTGTGGTTGGTTTTTATGTGTTGGATTTTCTCAGGGTTATTGTTACCTTTATTTTCAGAAAACAATATACTTGGTTCTTCTACATTTTCCATCTCCTTCTGTGTTATATTCTGATTACCCGGTTCCATGTTCTCATCCAACGTTTCTTTGATACTTCCACGAGTGCTGTCTAGTGTTTCACTCAATTGTTTGAAATCACTATCTAAAGTTTCTTGAAGGTGATTTAATGGGTAACTTGTTTCTTCCCATCTCTTATTCATCCTCGTTTTTGTCGGTTTGACTTCTTCACGAAACTCTACTAGCATGAATCTTAATTCTTCTCTGTTCTTCTCACCATCTTCCTTTATTTGCTGTAGGAGTGTTTCACAATTATTTTCAATCTTGTTATTTAACACTTCAAGATCCTTTTTTATTTGTCTCTTCAACTCCTCACTCTTCTTTTCTAACGCCTCTCGGTTGTTTTCCATTTTGTTATTCAGGATCTCTAAGTCCTCCTTGAATTGCTTCTTCAATTCTTCCTTATTTTGGTCCAGTTTGTTATTCAATTCTTCCTTGTCTTGTCTTCTCTCTTCCTTGTCTTCTCTCCTTCCCGCTTGCAATGACTCTAATTTTTTATTCAATTCTTCCCTGGATCTCTTGTTGTCTTCCATCAGCATCCGGAACATCTCCTGCGTGCTCAGGTCCTCTTTCTGAGTGGGTTTGTTGGGTTGGTCCCCTACCATTACTTCCACTTCCGGTTCTGGTTGAGTTGGATTTCCTGGTTGGTTTTCCTGAACGTCCTCTTCGACTAGCTCCCCGATTATTTCTTCAATTTCTTCCATCTCTTCTGGCTGGCCTTCACCTTCAATTACTTTCTGTGTGTCCTTCCTGGTAACCATTGAGTGTCTCTTCATAGCCGCCGTTGGCCTTCTTTTACGGCCCCACGTTGGGCGCCAATCTGTAACAATAAAAAGCGGTCGTCCCGTCTACGTCCAATCCTCACCTGATATTCGTCAATCTGTAACGAATAGAGACGATCTGACCTGCAAAATGTGTAGAATTTGTATGTGTTTTGTATGATTAGTGCGTTCGCCTCGCACCGGGTCGTTACAGTAATTTTGATGGCTAGCGATGTTCGTAGCGTAGATATGATCACCTGTATACTACGGCAGTAATCTTACCTGTTATTTATAGGGGTGTGATAATCCCGGGTGGCGCCAAGTCGTTTTACAAAACAACTAAAATTATGTTTAAACAAGTTATCAGCGTTGCGGGTTGGTGCATTCAAATAGTTCCCGCTCGCACGGCCGTCCCAATCGTCGCTTATGGCTGTGTGACTGACAACTTGCTTACTGCTACGATTTATTCTTAAACACAAGTAATTCATATATAGCACTCCCTATGAAATGATAACGCTGGTTACTCCCTGTAATAAATATTTTTTAATGGGTGATAACTGAAAACATTTACATTTACAACAAAATAATTATCAATTCGCTCCGGCTGATTACATGAGATCTTGCCTTCAGGGTCGGCGAAGTGATTTAGAAACCATTTAACCTTGCGTCGCTGTTTACGTTAGGCTTATTACAGTTACTATTGGTTCCACAATTGTGGATCCTTTTGGCTATGAGTTAAAGAACTCCAATGGTTACAATAAAAATATAAATTACCTTAATCTAAGTGTACATAAAGAATAAAGTGTGCTGTTACAATCTGTTGTGTTGTGTCGTAAAGGTGTTCTGTAAGTTCGTGTTTAATTCATAGGTTATATCAATGTTAACAAAGTTTCTATTAAGTTTTAATTTGCTCAAATATTCTATGAAAGAGAAATATTGTTTCTATAGTGTGGTAATTTTACCTTTCAAAATTATTTAAAGTTATTAGGGTTGGTGGAAAATAAATAATTGGATGGTATTTAACACCTCAACGTGTCTAGGTGCCTTCGTAGTTTATTCAAGTTAGGATTTGGCTGCATAAATTCAGTTTTCATGGATTTTGGGCTTTACTAAATGTGGCGTCTTTTTCGTCATGGGTTTTTAACATTCTTTTCAAGGACAATTTCTATTTAATTAGTCTTGGGTCTTGAAATATCTGCTACAGTGGTCATCTGCTTCTTCAATGATCAAGTTCAGGAACTTAGAATAACTATTTGCATGATTTACACTGAAAAAACGCTCTTTCAAACATTTGGATCTGTATTGGCTTAATGACGCTTCACTTCTTGTTAATTTCCAACCTTTATCTTACCTTCACTTGTAAATTATTTATTGTTAATTATAACTTCACTAGTGTCACACTTCACTTTGGGGTTTTTTCACCTACACTATCGCACTGTATCACTGTTTATATCGTTTGTTTTATAGTGGGTGATCCCTATACTTATTTCTCTTTCATATCCTTAATACTAATGACAATTAATACTTAATAATTAATACTTACTAACTAATAACAATTTTTATCTGTGGTTTAGGTTGCCTTTTTAATGGGTAGTAACCATTATCTCTCCTTTCTCCGGATAACCATTGTTTTGGTTTCAATATTTTTGTTGAGTGCGTTATTACTTGTTTTGGTGAACCCTTATTGGTTTTCACTTTTGCTTGTCTCCCTCCTTTTCGTTTTCCTTATTTGATTAATACGTTAGGTTTTTTCATCCGTTTCTTTGGATATTTTGGGGTCGTTTAAACCCATGAACTTGTTTCCTTTTGGTTTGGGTTTATTACTTCCTTATTCTCGTTGTTTATTTGTGTGGTTCCCTTCTTCATTTGTTTCTTGTTGTTGGGTCAATCACTTGGGTTAGGTCAAAGTCGTCGTTTGTCGAGTCATATTCCTTATATTTTAATTAAAATCAATCAGTTTATTTGATAAGAAGTATTTTTACAATTATAAATATATTTTTTATCCCTGGTACTGGGTTGGCTATTTGTGTCGTGACAATATATATATATATATATAAACTTTCACTAATGAACTTACTTTATGGTTTTATTTCCCCAAACGTTTCAACGTGGTATACGTCTTCTTCAGTGGGAGTAAATACTGAATGTCTTTACAGAATAACGGCTATGGACTGTAGGTATGTGTGGTGGGGGTTGATGGAGGGAGGGAATTGGCGCTGGGGTTCAAATTGTGTGTTTGAATCAGTGTATCGAAAAGTATGTGTGATCTATAATGTAATTGTTCACTTAATATGTTGTTTGGTTGTAGTGCGTGATATCTGTATATTTCAAATTGTTCTGCTGTGTTTAGTTTTCTACTTTTAGGTAAGTAGTGTAGTATTTCCATGTTGTGCTCTATGTTTGTGGAACTGTGGTTTTCATTTTGTAAATGTGTGGCAAATGTGGAGTGTATGTAGTTTGTGGTGAGGGCTTTTAAATGTTCTGAGAATCTAGAGGAAAAAGATCTTCCCGTCTGGCCGATGTAGAATTGGTGACAATCATTGCAGTTTAATTTATAAACCCCTGTTTTGCTGTATGTGTCTGTGTTTTTGTTAGTATTATTTATGTGTTTCCTAATGGTGTTGTTAGTTCTGTAGGCTACTTTATAATTGTGTTTCCTAAATGTGTTAGCAATTTTGTGTGTATTGGAATTGTAGTATGTAAGTGTGATGTATTTACTTGGTTGTGTGTTGTTGGTTTGATGTGTTTTACTTTTTGTGTTTAGAATGTGTTTGTGTAGTTTGTTTATTAAATAGGGAGTGTATCTATTTTTGACTGCTATATATTTGATTGTGTTTAATTCTTCTTGGTAGTCATGTGTGTTTAGGGGTATTGAAGAGAACCTGTGGAGCATGTAGTTGAAAGATGCATGTTTGTGTTGAGTTGGGTGGTTGGATGAGTTATGTATGACCATGTCTGATGTGGTGGGTTTTCTATATATTTTGTATGTGTGTGTGTGTTGTTTGTTTTGGTAATTGTAAGGTCCAAGAAGTTTATGCTATTGTTTTGTTCAAATTCGAGTGTGAATTTTAATTTATGGTGTAGAGTGTTAATGTATTTGTGGAAAATTTCTATTTGTCTTTTGTTGCCGTTGTAGAGGAGTAAAATGTCATCAACATACCTGTGCCAATATATTATTTTATTAGTGTATTAGTTATTGTGCATTATGAGTTCTTGTTCTATGGAGTGTACAAATATTTCGGCTAGTATACCTGGCTGTTCCCGGCCCAAGTGGGCCGAAACAGTTTAAGAAAGTAACGTCCCGCAAGTGCGGACCGGAAGAGTTAATTTGTTCAGCCCGAGCGGGCGAAAATTATGTATCTTGCATTAAATATTTGTCTGCTTGTCTTCCATTATGATTGAAGATGCTGTGTAGGATGTATTAAATTACATTAAGGAATAAGAGAAGTGGACTGTATACGAATAGTTTTAATAATTTGAATGATCACATTACAGCTGTAATAAATTGAAAGAAGGCTGGCTAATGCTGCATATTGAATCAATAATTAATAAATTTAGTTAAGAATGAAGTTGTGGCGCTAGTTGGCCATGATAGAAAATAGTAAGGCCTAAGGCCTACATCTAATGTCGACACTAACTTGACGGAAAGGTCCGGCGAACCGTACGCCGAGATTACTGAATGTGCACTGGTCAAAGTACGATTACGCGAACGTTGATGAGATATAAATCAGATTAGTCAACCTAGTAAAATAAAATCATCGCGCTACCGTCCATAAGCTGCCCGTCAAAAATCAAAAAGATTTTTTAATACATTCTTTAATAAATTATAATACATTTACAATTCAATTTGAAATAGTGGAGTTTTAATAATTAGAATCAGCTTCAAGGCTGAGTTGAAACTTGAGTTGAGATTAGATAACGGCAATCGGCCGCTAATTTGAGATAAGCATGCAGGTAGGCGACTGTAGGCCAAGGTTTGGCAAACAGCTGTTTCATGTACCACTAAGTCTGGTTAGCCAATATTACTGACACAAGTGCGCAGTACGTAACATTACAAAACATGAACGAAAAATACATAATATGCAAGTCATAGAGTTAGCTTAATGCTAGCTAAGGTCCGTAGACCTGTACAGAAGTTCATTTACATGAATAAAATTGTTGTTGAACATGTTACAGTTGCATGTTTCATTGTATATTCAGGAGGGCGACATGTATCGACCTAAATACGCTATTCCTGAAGTTTCAGGAATTTACAATGTATGCCAACGTGTGAGCAAGCTAGATGCTGAATGTAGCCCAGATGTGACGTGTATGTCATAATTTAAATAAAGAATTGTACATGCTTACTTACAAAAATGAATAAAATATAAGTACAATATACAATAAATTAGACAAGGCAGTTACACACGGTAGACGCTTACAATAGTTTACATCGACACAATTTATGTGAATACAACAATAATAATTTGCATAATTACAAGATAAATAATTTTAATGTCAGCCAACAATACAATACTGAAATTACAGAAACAATTTAACAATTTAAGACATTCACAATATAGTACATATTTATCAGCAACAATATAAAGAAATGAATGCATGGTTACTTGACAGCAAACATGCGAATATTATGTAATAACATTAATAAATAAGACCACCCAAAGACATGCAGTACATCCCATGAGATCAATGAAAGTGTGACACAGTATGCCACAAAAATTAACATACAATACAAATATTAAGATATCACCAGAACTGTGATACTCAGAAGCGTGCCATGACGCAAAATTGACAAAAATATTGTGACAATCCATCACAATCATGTTGACCAAATGGTCGTAATAAATAATAAGTCAATGGCGGAATAAAGCCGCATTGTGCTGTAACCATAGTGTCACATCTCGTCTCGCGCTGGCAATAGACATAATTTATGTATTGGTCTCCGCAAAACACCCGTAGGCGTGCGAATGTCCACGACGCGAACCAAATTATCTGGGCCGGGAAATGTGGCGATGATCACGCCAAATTTCCAGGCTAATGGAGGCAAGTTGTCCTCAATGAGCAAGGCTAAGTCACCAATGGAAACATTATCTTTGGCAAACTTCCACTTGTGACGCTGTTGCAGCTGGTGCAAATAATCGCGAGACCACGCCTTCCAAATGCCCTGGACAAACCTCTGAAGTAATTGCCAACGACCAAGGCGAGAAACAGGAACGTGAGAAAGGTCTGGGTCAGGAATCGCAGTTAGGGGCGCGCAGATCAAAAAATGGCCAGGTGTAAGTGGCACCGGGTCATTAACATCCGAAGAAATAGCAAATAAAGGTCGAGAGTTCAGACATGCCTCTATCTGAGACAAAACGGTTGTGAACTCTTCGAAGTTTAGTATAGATTTGCCTACCACGCGCCGCAAATGAAATTTCAAACTCTTGATGCCGCTCTCCCAAAGGCCACCGAAATGAGGTGAGGAGGGCGGAATAAATGACCATGATATCCCCTGAGAGGATGTGAATGACTTGATCGAGGTGATAGCATCCTTATCGTGCCAAAAGTTGTAAATGTCATGTAAGATGGTGCGGGCCTTCCTGAAGTTCGTGCCGTTGTCGGAGTACAGTTGACTAGGTATACCCCGACGTGCCATAAAACGACGTAAAGCAGCTATAAATGCGCTGGCAGTAAGGTCGGACACCAATTCCAGGTGAATAGCCCTAGTTGCTAAGCAAACAAACAGAGACACGTACGCCTTAGTAAGAGTTCTAGACTTCTGCCCGCCATGACGAATCATGAAGGGACCACCATAATCAACCGCGCAAAATAGAAACGGCCTTGAAGGAGTGACTCTAGGGGATGGCAAGATGCCAAGCCTCTGAACCTGCTGTGTGGCGCTAAACCTGATGCACTTGAGACACTTACGAATAATGGAACGGATGACTAGCCGGGCATTAACAATCCACCAACGTTGACGCAGTGAATGATGCACGAGCTGCGCACCAGCATGAAGCAAACGAATGTGTTCGCGTTCGATGATAAGGCGTGTGACATGCGCCGATGGGGGTAGTACGATAGGATGTTTCGAGTCGTAAGATAACTGGGAATGCTGCAATCGTCCGCCCACGCGTATCACTCCAGTGTCGTCAAGAAACGGGTCGAGAGAGGCTAACTTGCTTCTGATGGAAACAGAAGATCCGTTCCGAAGACAACTAATTTCGCCTGGGAAGTGGGTCGATTGAGATTGCCTTATAAAGAAATTAAGAGACTGATGAATTTCCGCAGGGGTCAGATCGCCCGAAAGCCTGTCCGCAGATGAGTGCCTAATATTTCTGATGAAACGAAAACAGTAAGCGTATACACGTGTCAGCCGGTGTAACGAGGAAAAGTCCAACGATAAGTCAACAGCCAGGGTAGACATTAGCGAACGCTTAGGTGTAGTTTTCTCTTCCGCGATGACTTCCGAAGATGATGGAGTGGCCGGTACGAAAGATGGGAAAGGATTAGACTCTAACGATTGAGACAGACAGCCAGGACCGTGCCACCAAAGCGAGCAATCGCGCAAAACGTCCGGGAGACACCCCCTAGAAATAATATCAGCAGGATTGCGTCGCGAATCAATGTGATGCCAGGTACAAGTTTGCGTGCGACGCTGAATTTCAGCAACTCTATTAGCGACGTATGTTTTCCAACGCGAAGACTGCGCATGAATCCAGTAAAGAGCCACCATAGAATCGGAATACAAATGTACATCCTCAATGAATGAATGAAGAGCAGGAATAATTTTAGACACAAGTCGCGATAATAACAAACAAGCGCAGAGCTCGATACGAGGTAATGACACTTGGCGCAAGGGAGCCACGCGAGATTTTGAACACAAAAGACGACAGGAAGCAGTAGCATCTTGATAAATGACTCGGACATACACACAACAGCCGAACCCTCTCTCGGAGGCATCCGAAAAACCATGCAACTGAACTGTAACCGCCTGATGGTTGCAACGAATAGATCGCGGGACCACTATTTTACCAATCAGACTTAATTTGTTACACAAAGAATGCCAATCCGACAGTGACTGACCGGAAAGCGGTTCATCCCAACTAAGCTTACAAAGCCAGAGTCGCTGCATGAAGTGTTTATACAAAAAGACAACTGGTCCGATTAAACCCAGTGGATCATATATTCCGCCGATTATTGAAAGAATTTGCCTCTTGGATATGCTATGAAGAACCGGAGATAGGTTGACATCAAACAAAAATGAATCAGCAGTGTTGTTCCAAAGAATGCCCAGGGTACGCACATTGTCCTGTTTATTTAGGGGTCGTGAAAGGTTGTGATGACTTGCGACCGCTGTGGGTTCATTTGATGCCCATTTGTGCAACGTGAAACCATATAGAGCAAGTAACGCACCTAGGTCGGATTTCAGATTAGTCAGATCGGGGATAGTGTCAGAACCGGTAAGTAGATCGTCTACATAAAAATCGTTAGTGATGGCTAAAGCCGCTTGGGGAAAGGAAGTTTGATTGTCTCTAGCAATTTGTAAAAGGCACCGTGTGGCCAAAAAGGAGGCGCTAGCCGTGCCGTAAGTTACTGTTCGCAGCGCGAAATGCTTAAGTGGTTCGAGGGGAGAGTCACGCCACAAAATACGCTGATAGCGACAGTCCTCTTCAGCAACGCGAATCTGACGATACATTTTTTCGATGTCAGCAATCAGGACATACTTATGTGTGCGAAACCGCAACAGAATAGAGAAGAGATCTTGCTGAACATTGGGGCCTACCAATAATAGGTCATTTAACGAAAGGCCATTTGTAGTCTTGGAGGAACCATCAAAGACAACGCGCAATTTTGTGGTCAAGCTAGAATGTTTAAACACGGCATGGTGAGGCAAGTAATAAATATTTGACGATCCTAAATTGATAGCGCCATGATCAATGGATGTCATGTGCTCAAGCTTCATGTATTCCCCGATAAAGTCTGCGTAGTCGCGAGCGAGCTTGGGATCGCGCCTGAATCGACGCTCCAAGTTTAAAAACCTTGATTCGGCACTTGTGTAGGATTCCCCTAAGTGAGGATTATCAGACTTGAATGGGAGCGACACTATAAATCTACCCTCGTGGTTGCGCTGAGTGTAGCGCATAAAATGCTCTTCGCAAGCCGACTCGCCATTAGGGGTATCGCCGGGGATCGTTTCTGCCTCCCAAAATCTCTCAAGAGATTGCAGGATTTGGCTGTCATTGTTCCTTGCCAAGAACGAAACAGCAGGACCCTGGGTGTGGCAGTGCTTGGGCAGATTGCCGGCCAAAATGTAACCCAGTTTTGTCTCCTGAATGATAGGGAAGTTGGGTCCGCGTGTGTACTTATTAGCTAATATTAAATCTAGATAAAATTGAGCCCCCAATAGTATGTCGATCTGTGAAGATATATTAAAATCTGGGTCGGCGAGAAAAATTTTATTTGGAATGTGGAACCGGTTGATGTCAAACGATATTGAAGGCAGATTATGAGTTAAGTTAGATAAGACGGCAAATTTGGCCTCGAAACTATGTCTCTGATAGCGAGACATAATACGCATAGAAACAATGTCAGTAGCGCAACACTCTGTGTTGCTTATTCCTGTAATCAGAATATTAGATCGGGTTAGTTTGAGGTGCAATCTTTTCGCAAATGATTTCGTACAAAAATTGATCTGAGACCCGGCGTCAAGAAGTGCGCGCGCCTTATGCCTATTGCCAGCCTGATCAATGACATATACAACTGCAGTGGATAAAAGTACATTGTTTTTACACTGTAATTTAAATGAGCAGTAGTTACTGCTGGCAGCTGCTGATTTCGGCACGTAATTAGCGTGCAGCAAGGTGTGGTGACCCTTTGAACAAATTTTACAAACCTGTTTACTTTTACAATTTGTTATCAAATGACCTGCTCTAAGGCAGTTAATACAACATTTATGGTTTGCCACCAATTGCCCCCGCTCAGCGGCACTTAATATGCGAAAATTATTACACATGTAAAGCGGGTGATCAGATTTACAGCACACACATGAATAATGCCTTGCCGTAGCATGATAACTCTTAAAGGTACTGCTGCCAGCAGTATTTCTTAAACTACATTTCTCAAACTTATTGTTTGGTTTTACACTAGGTTTATTGAATTGCTGTCCGGGTTCAATTGGCATAGTATTTTCTAAAAGCTGTCGGCGCAAATTCAAAAAATGAGTAAAGTCTTGAAAACTAGGCAAGTTGTCAGGGTCTATAGACTCCTTCCAACGTTTTAGAGTGATAGGGTCAAGTTTAGTGGAAAGCAATTGTATAGTAATAAACTCAAATAGGTTTACAGACAGCTTCATTGCCGCCAGCGAATTAACAGAAGACGTTATAGTATTCGTAAACTCAGCCAAGCTTTGGACTGAGTCCTTTATTGTGGACTTAACCTGAAGTAGGTTCTGTACATAATATTTTGCTAATATAAATGGATTGTTGTACCTATCGGACAGCAAGTTCAACGCTATTACATAATTCTCTTGACAAATTGGTAATGATTTAATTAAGTCTAATGGTTCACACTTCACTGATGAATGCAAGTAATGCAGTTTCTGTACTGGTGTTAAATCTGATCTTGAATGCACCAGATCATTAAAAATTGAATAGAAATGTTGCCACTCAAGTATGTTGCCTGAGAAGCAGGGCAAACTTATCGGTTTTAAATGCACAGGCGTCGATAGTACAGGAGGCACAGTCTGAGTATTAACAGTGTCAAGAAGTTGTAAAATGTTTGCCTCAGTTGAGTATATCATTTCCTCAACCTCGACTCGGTCTGCCTGAGCAGTGCTCACGTCTTTACTTATAAGCTCTATCTCAGACTGTACTTCGTCGTACTTCGAGGCTAAGCTCTTAAGACTTTCTAATCTCACAGTCAAAAAATGTTTTGTGGTTAAATTAATGTCAAATGAATTTACCGCGGATTGTATCCGCACTATCGCGGACTTTAATCCGCCTCTCTTTCTGGTCAGCACCTTGAGGCCTTCCTCAGACATTCTTTTACGCACCTTATTACTGTTGCTGGTGGTACCTGGTCAGCGACGTCCCGCAGCGTCGGCTCCTTGATGATGATGGTGAACAGCTGGCAAGATGACCACCTTGAGGCACTGCAGCCGGCAGGAACTTGCTATCACGTTGCCTGAAGACGACGAGCGAAGTGGCGACGTAAATCACGCCACGGTCGCATTAGCTGACGTGCTAACCCGCCCGTGATGGCCAGAAAAAGATACAAAAGACATTAAGTGGAAATCCAGGTCCGGAGTGACCAAAAATATGGCTGTTCCCGGCCCAAGTGGGCCGAAACAGTTTAAGAAAAGTAACGTCCCGCAAGTGCGGACCGGAAGAGTTAATTTGTTCAGCCCGAGCGGGCGAAAATTATGTATCTTGCATTAAATATTTGTCTGCTGGTCTTCCATTATGATTGAAGATGCTGTATAGGATGTATTAAATTACATTAAGGAATAAGAGAAGTGGACTGTATACGAATAGTTTTAATAATTTGAATGATCACATTACAGCTGTAATAAATTGAAAGAAGGCTGGCTAATGCTGCATATTGAATCAATAATTAATAAATTTAGTTAAGAATGAAGTTGTGGCGCTAGTTGGCCATGATAGAAAATAGTAAGGCCTAAGGCCTACATCTAATGTCGACACTAACTTGACGGAAAGGTCCGGCGAACCGTACGCCGAGATTACTGAATGTGCACTGGTCAAAGTACGATTACGCGAACGTTGATGAGATATAAATCAGATTAGCCAACCTAGTAAAATAAAATCATCGCGCTACCGTCCAATACCTGATATAGGGGAGCCCATGGGTAGTCCACATGTTTGTGTGTAAAACTTGTTATTGTGTGCGAAATAATTTTGTTCAGTGATGATTTTAGTGAGATGGATGATCTCTTTTATGTGTGTTTCAGGTGTGTTATTCATTTTTAGTAATTGTTCTAATGTAGTTATAGTTTCTTTTATGGGTACATTGGTGTATAGATTTGTTATGTCGAATGAAGCTAGTGTTGAATTGTGTGGAATGTGGACATGTTGAATTTTATTCACCAGATCTAAATTATTTTTGACGGAGGTGTTGTTTGTTAAATTTATGTTATTTCTGATTAATTTATCTAAATGTCTAGCTATTTTGTGTGCAGGTGATTGTGTGTTGTTTATAAGTGGCCTGATGGGGATATTAGGTTTGTGTAATTTTGGTAGTGCACTTAGTGTAGGGGGGGTTGGTTTAATTTGTTTTAGATATTTGATGTTGTCAATAACATATTAACACGCAGAAACGAAACCGTCCTTAGACCGACACACAAGTTTCACACACGTACAGTAAATACAACAAAGACCAATTTCACTAAAGCAGAAATAACCCTATTAGATAAAGGTCTAAAACACAATTTAGGAAACAATCCAACTAATAATAACATTAATAATAGGTATATACGCGACATAGTCATAGATGCTGAAACGGCCATACAACACACGCATAACATAGACCATGACACTATACGTCATGATATAAAACGTAAATTACAACACACACAACAATACGAACATAAACACCATAACAATGAAATCCAAACACAAAAAAATATAAAACGTAAATTACATGAACACAACCTAACCATACTCAAAGCAGACAAAGGTAACATAAATGTCATAATAGAAAAACAGGATTTAAATAACAAAATCGAAACATTTTTTACTGAAAACAACATAACCAAATTAAATAAAGACCCCACCCCAAAATATCACAAACAAATAAATAAAATCTTAAATACACAAAACACATAGTATCACCTGACAACATCAAATATCTAAAACAAATTAAACCAAACCCCCCTACACAAAATGCACTACCACATTTACACAAACCTAATATCCCCATCAGGCCACTTATAAACAACACACAAGCACCTGCACACAAAATAGCTAGACACTTAGATAAATTAATCAGAAATAACATAAATTTAACAAACAACACCACCGTCAAAAATAATTTAGATCTGGTGAATAAAATTCAACATGTCCACATTCCACACAATTCAACACTAGCTTCATTCGACATAACAAATCTATACACCAATGTACCCATAAAAGAAACTATAACTACATTAGAACAATTACTAAAAATGAATAACACACCTGAAACACACATAAAAGAGATCATCCATCTCACTAAAATCATCACTGAACAAAATTATTTCGCACAAAATAACAAGTTTTCACACAAACAGGTGGACTACCCATGGGCTCCCCTGTATCAGGTATACTAGCCGAAATATTTATACACACCATAGAACAAGAACACATACTGCACAATAACAAATACACTAATAAAATAATATATTGGCACAGGTATGTTGATGACATTTTACTCCTCTACAACGGCAACAAAAGACAAATAGAAATTTTCCACAAATACATTAACACTCTACACCATAAATTAAAATTCACACTCGAATTTGAACAAAACAATAGCATAAACTTCTTGGACCTTACAATTACCAAAACAAACAACACACACACACACATACAAAATATACAGAAAACCCACCACATCAGACATGGTCATACATAACTCATCCAACCACCCAACTCAACACAAACATGCATCTTTCAACTACATGCTCCACAGGTTCTCTTCAATACCCCTAAACACACATGACTACCAAGAAGAATTAAACACAATCAAATATATAGCAGTCAAAAATAGATACACTCCCGATTTAATAAACAAACTGCACAAACACATTCTAAACACAAAAAGTAAAACACATCAAACCAACAACACACAACCCAGTAAATACATCACACTTACATACTACAATTCCAATACACACAAAATTGCTAACACATTTAGGAAACACAATTATAAAGTAGCCTACAGAACTAACAACACCATTAGGAAACACATAAATAATACTAACAAAAACACAGACACATACAGCAAAACAGGGGTTTATAAATTAAACTGCAATGATTGTCACCAATTCTACATCGGCCAGACGGGAAGATTTTTTTCCTCTAGATTCTCAGAACATTTAAAAGCCCTCACCACAAACTACATACATTCCACATTTGCCACACATTTACAAAATGAAAACCACAGTTACACAAACATAGAGCACAACATGGAAATACTAGACTACTTACCTAAAAGTAGAAAACTAAACACAGCAGAACAATTTGAAATATACAGATATCACGAACTACAACCAAACAACATATTAAATGAACAATTACATTATAGATCACACATACTT
Source organism: Magicicada septendecula (assembly GCA_034769895.1). Taxonomy (NCBI): domain Eukaryota; kingdom Metazoa; phylum Arthropoda; class Insecta; order Hemiptera; family Cicadidae; genus Magicicada; species Magicicada septendecula. The sequence continues at coordinate 349,250,209 of CM068375.1, forward strand.
TTCGATACACTGATTCAAACACACAATTTGAACCCCAGCGCCAATTTCATCCCACCATCAACCCCCACCAAACATACCTACAGTCCATAACCGTTACTCTGTAAAGACATTCAGTATTTACTCCCACTGAAGAAGACGTATACCACGTTGAATCGTTTGGGGAAATAAAACCATAAAGTAAGTTCATTAGTGAAAGTTTATATATATATATATATATATATATAATACTCCAATTTAATATTAAAATTAGATTGTATTATAGACAAATAAGTGAAACTGTATTGTGATTACAATAAAAATCTGAAAAATGTTGAAAATCATTATTTTATAAAAGAAAAAATATAAAAAATGACAGAGGTCCGTATTTTAGATCACGTATTATTTAATAGGGATCAAATGACACAAATAATCTTTTCAAATTACAAGTAATTTGTATTCATTGTACTTTGATAAGTAAGGATTATTTTTCAACGTTCATGGCCGAAAAGGTAAAACTTAGCATATGACATTAGCCAATACAGACCACGTGGAGTTTCACATGCTGATGTAGTAAGAAGTAACCCGTTCCCAATGTATTTTCAAAATTTAGTGTCTGACACAAGTTAACAAACGTCCGTTTACCACCTCGCAGTAAAAACGTATGCGATTTTCTTCCCCATGACTGGTGAAGTGTTACCGAGTTCTGCACAAACGTCGCCAATATGATAAATTATGCATAACTCAAGCCAAAGCCTACATCCTTTCCTTTGCCACCACATGACGCTAAACAGCTGATGCTCGGATTTTATCCAGAGTAAACACGGCTCCTTGCTTTGACTTTATAACTGAGTTAATATGAGTGTGTGGGGGACTCGATTTAACGTCTTTACACAAAGCTATTCAAAAAATTATTTATAGTTAATTATTTGCTTGGCTAAATATAGAAATATATTTACCATTATATGCGTACAATTTATATTGTATTCACATATTTCTTATTATTTTCCAATAATTATGTATGCTACATATAACTTATCTAATAAATTTCAACGTTGTCGTGGTTACTTACTAAACCGCTACCTGTCATGGTCCGGACGAGGCCTTGTTGTGTCTTCACCATTATCAAGTCCTAAACCACGACCGTGTAGTAGAAACACTGAAAAGCCTCGTCCGGAGCATGACAGGCAGCAGTTCAGCAAGTAATCACGACAAAGTTGGAATTACAGAGACTGCTAATAGCAAGATGAATTATCTGATAAAAAACTTGTGTAAATTAATAATCATACTTAGTGAGGTATGATACTATAGTAAACAACAATTTATTTAATGTCTGATACGTGTTGCTTAATCTGACTCTTTTGAATCCTTAACTAAAGGCAGGTATACGTTGTAATGCGTAATGCTGCCGCTCAAACAACGCGTCACATGTTACATTTCCTCCTCAGCGCCAGCGTAGCAGTATTATTATTATTATAACGCAGAACAGGTACATCATGCCTTTGTAAGTCACGTATTTAGAATTTTCGGTGTAGATTTTGCTGACCCTTTCCTTACGTAGTCCTACAAAATCCACTTATCACCAGGACGAACGGGACCGGACGCCCCCTCCCCAGACGGTCGAAAAAGTTGACGAATTTTGTTAATCTCTTAATATATAGGCTCTTTTATTACTTTTAAGCTGTGTTTTTTAGCTAGTAGCTCTTTTTACTTTCAAACGGAAGTATGGTGATGGTGAAAAATATCGTGTTCAAGTTAAGGGCTAATTCTGATTGTACTACCGTCAAAACGTAAAGAAAATTACTTTTCCAAATACTGTGTGAGTCTGCGTATAATGTTTTGCATGTGTGTTCGAATCATAGAGGATAGAAGGCCTATTAATTTTGGTGAAGATCGGTTAAGGGGGAGGGGTAGTTAACTTTGATAAACAAAATATCCTGAAAAGAAGGTAATAATAAGCCACTAGAAAGGTAGATGAATCATCTATAATTAAAAAGGGTAGTTGAAAGGGGAGGTGGTAATTTTTTTCACGTTTTGTGTTGAATTTAATGAGTTTTACGAAATGAAATAAAAATAAATTTAAACATAATCAAACAATGGTAATTGATAAAAATAAAATAATTTTGTTGCTAGGTAATAAAATTATAATTTTTTACTTTTAATTTACATCATCTATGCGTGAAGATCCGCAACCACGGCCCAGGAGGCCATAGTATAATCTGTGGGCCACATGATTACATAATTATATAAATATGTAATTAATGCGTGATTTTCTGCATAGTTCAGTTTCTTCATAAGAATAAAGTAGCTAATTTTTATAAATAAAGTGACTCGAAAATAACATTACGTTAAACGACTACACCATAATAACAAAATATCTATAAACAGTGAAAATAGTTTGAGGATAGGGGATTTTTTTTTTAGAAATTTTCCAACCGAATTCAAGTGACGATCGTATATATAAATCTTAGAACATGGAAGTCATGTATGGTTCTCCATACCGATTTTTTAAATATACAAGGTTAATAATTTTAAGCAACGATGGCTTTATAAAATCAGTGAAAGTAATTTTTGTTACCGGCAACAACAGTTTCTTGCGATGTAAGTTCCATGTTCCTTCATAGTTTAACTCACCGCCATTCTCATTGTTTAACCTTCAGTTATACGATTGACCCCTACCAATTTGTTTCTGTATCGCTGATCTGATTATGCTAAATGATTACCAACTAAATTGGTTCATGCTTCAAGAACCGTATGTCGCACATATATTAGAAATATCGGTATGGAGAACCATACATGACTTCCATATTCTAAGATTTATATTTAAAATCATTTTCAGCCTAACAGCCAGGCTGTGTCTTACCTGCCTTTTTATTGCTGTATTAAATGAAAAATATTATATTACATTAAAATGAAAAAATTATAATTTTATTGCCTGGCAACAAAATTATTTTATTTTTAACAATTACCATTGTTTCAAAAAGTTTAAATAAATTTTTAAGTACTTTACTCTTGTTAAAACGTAAAAGGTTGCAGGTAAACTACCCCTTCCCCTTAACCGATCTTCACCAAAATCGAACGTCATTGAGACCTCTACAATTCAGGGACGTATGCAAAAAATTATTTGATTCTGTTTGAATTTGCGGCTGTTATCGTTTGCCATAGAAAATACGCTTGATAAAAAAACGTTGCAGGTAAACTACCCCTTGCCCTTAACCGATCTTCACCAAAAACAATAGGTCGTGAGTACTCTACAAATCAGGGCTGCATGCGAAACATTATTTGATTCTGTTTGAATTTGCGGCTGTTATCGTTTGCCATAGAAAATACCCTTGTTAAAAAAAACGTTGCTGGTAAACTACCCCTTTCCCTCAACCGATCTTCACCAAAAACAATAGGTCTTGAGAACTATACAATCTAGGGCTGTATGCAAATAATCTTTTGATTCTGTTTGAATTTACGGCTGTTATCGTTTGCCATAGGAAATACCCTTGTTAAAACATAAAACGTTACAGGTAAACTACCCCTTTCCCTTAACCGATCTTCACCAAAATCAACAGATCTTGAAAACTCTACAATTCAGGGCTGTATGCGAAACATTATTTGATTCTGTTTGAATTTGCGGCTGTTATCGTTTGCCAAACAAACAAAATTACCCTTGCTAAAAAAAAACCGTTGCCGGTAAACTACCCCTTTCCCTCAACCGATCTTCACCAAAAACAATAGGTCGCGAGTACTCTGAAAATCAGGACTGTATGCAAAAAATTATTTGATTCTGTTTGAATTTGCGGCAGTTATCGTTTGCCATAGAAAAAAATCTACAGACAGACAGACAGACAGACAGACAGACACACAGACACTTTTCGGAAAACGACTTTTTTTCATGTTTTGAGTGTAGTAGAATCAGAATCTGCAATAATCTCGAGCACGATTTTTTTTGCCATCACCATACTTCCATTCCTTAAGGAATATGGAAGTAAAAAGGGCACACATTTTGCATAGTAGACAATCCCCGTATATGACAATTTTTTATTTCTTTATGTTTCATTCGAAACCATAGAAGCGACGGCTACAAGAAACGTTATTTATGTGAGTTTTATACGAAGGTAATTCTCTTATCTAGGAACGTCCACTGAATCGGGAAAGGGGTAAATTTTTCTAGACACAAAAAGCGACTGTTTGGCCAGCCTCAGCTTCGTCGTTCTTATGACTTTATGTTCCCTTCTCTCTTTTTATTCTGTTGACATGTGTATACATGTGTGTTTATGTGTGTGTGCGTGTGCACGTGCTTTGGTCAGTATGTTTATCTTTCTTACGAACTTATTCATTAATTAGTCTCTATGAATTCGATTTGTTTCAAGTTCTAACTTTGTGCTGGGCCCTTGAGTTGTAACATTAATTGTTTAACTTTTCATATATAAATTTAACCTTATACCAACATAACATTATATTTAACATAGGAAAGAAACAAAAAATATTATGAATTTTATAAATAAATCAACACGTTATTTTAGCATGTTACCATACAAACAAATATTCGTTCCATAATGTCAGTAGTTAGCAGGGTGTAATAGTAAGTAACCTTTAGGTTTTTTGTATCCCATTATTCTCAAATCTACGTGATTTAGCAAATATAATTCAAACGTGATTCGTCCGTTATATGTACAGGCCTACGGAAAATAAAATAACTTTTCTACGGGAAAAGAGAGTTTTTACGAGATTATAACAACAGAAAGAACAAACACACAACTTTTTCATATAACTGTTGAAAGAGTCTAGTTTTTGTTTTAATCGTGTTTTTACTTATCTCTTTTTTGGTGTTTTCTTGGACACAGTATAAGTGCAAAAATAACTTTCCAACTCTTGCTTATTATATTTAGTTCTTAGTCCCAAAAGTGTGTCGAGTTCGTAGTAAGTTTTTGATAAACTTTTTTTGTGAACGAAATATTTTGACTCCTTGCATTATATATATACAAAATCGCATAGAATAAGATATTCAGATAGTAGAATGCTTTGATTTTCTTAAAGATTTTCCTCTTTTCGTTTTTTAAATTGCACAAATACTTTACTATTGTTTATGATAACATAAAAAAATAACTGACTGTTTCTGATATAAATAAAAAAATTAATTAACAGTTTGTGTTACACAAAAAAATTAACTGCTTCTGTTACAAATAAATGTATTAACTGTTCTCTTAATCTATTCTTTACACACTTAAAATAATTGTCTCATATATTCTAATTACATAAAATCTTAATTTCTACAAGTTCCTTGTGTCTTTTAGTTTATTACAATTTTACTATTTTTTATATAAATGATTTCACTTCCCTTTTTTTGATGAACGATGCGATGTCGCTCCTCCTGTTTCTCATAAGCGGTGACAGATGTTTCTTTTCAGTAGACGTTTAGGATATTGTTATTCCTTCAGGATCATAAAACTTTGGGTCATACAATTTTTTATATAATAAACTCACATATTTCGTTCTTTAAATTATTACCACTAGATAGGTCTTTATTTTATGCTCGTTGTGGTGTAATGTCAACATTTTTATTTACACTAAAGTTATTTAATTTAATTTGTTTTTATTGTTATTTCGTAACAAAATTATTCACACTCGCACAAGCCCACTCGCCATATGGCTACGCATATGTTCGCACTACTTTACAACGCTCATTATTTTTTATACAGTTATAAATTAACTTAAACTAACGAAATCTTATTGTCTATTTCACAATGTCTCAACTTGCAGTATTTACTTAAACCATTCTCATTGTAACATGCTACCATATGTCAAGAGTAAAATTATCATTTTTATTTGCCAATCTCACCTATTGCAACACACACACACACACACACACACACACACACACACACACACACACACACACACACACACACACACACACACACAAGGGTTTAATAAACGATAGATTGTCTTTAAAAGACTTACAACAAAAGTCCTGTAGGCATGTCGGAGAGTGACGTCAAGTAGGCTACGGTTATACGTACGTAACGAGTTTACGCCAAGTCTTGACGAACTGTACTCGTACCGTACATTGAAAATGCACATACATTTGCGAGACAGACATTTGTGCCTAAGGGAAATAGATTTCGTAGACACAACGTTTCGCGCGGCATTAGTGATTCTCTTTAGCATACGTTATTCGATCTCTCTTTTTCGAGTCTCTCGTTTTGCCTTATTACAGTCTGGCTCCGCTTTGAGACGTTCGTTTCGCATCTGTACAGTATTCCTAGGCATAGAAATGCAACAATAAATTCGATTTCCGTCGAACGTCTTTTGTAATTCTGCGTCGTTTGATGGGTAAAACAAACGGGCCGGTACAATACACAGATGTACGCTTTGCCAATAGTCAATAATTAAATTGTCTATGTAGCTTATTCCTCAATATGATGTTCACGACTTCTTGATCAAGTACATCTCACGTTACACGTTCTGCGTTGCACTTGATACTCATATTTCAATACAGTAAACTCCCGATTACCCGCGGGCGGTTCATCCAGCAACCCGCAGATTTTTATTAGGAGATAAATTTCTGCTGAATAATAAAGCTTCTGTTCCTACTTCTGACTGTTTAGCTATCTATTTATATAATAAAGCTTTTGACTGTTTTGTTACTTACTTACTTAAGCCTTTAAATTGATAGGTGGAACATAGGGCCTTGACGAAATTTCTCCAGCATGTTCTGTCCATTGCCAGGGTCTTTACTTCCCTCCATGTCGTGTTGACACCATCCAGCTCTCTTTCTATAGTCCTCTTCCAGGTGTTCCTCGGTATTCTACGTCTGCGGCTACCTTGCGGATTCCAATTCAGTGCCTGTCTAGCGATATTTTATGGTGGTCTTCTCAAGGTGTGTCCGATCCATCTCCGTTTTCTTCTCTTTATCTGTTGTTGGATGGTACTCTGACTTGTCGCCTCCCATAGATCTCTGTTCGAGATGGTCTTGGGCCACCAAATTCTCATTATGTACCTCAGGCAACGGTTTATGAAAGTCTGTAACCTTGTGGTAATCTCCTTTTATTACTTTCCAGGTCTCACATCCATACAGAGACACCGATTTGACATTTGAGTCAAATATTCTGAGTTTTGTCTTTCTGCTATATGGGGTGATCTCCATACTGGTCTTAAATGGACTGTTTTGTTAGCTATCGTAAATAATATTGTTTTAATATTATGCAAGTTGTGTGAAGGTATGTCCGAGGGCACTGGCGTACGTAGGCCAGTGGAGGCTCGGGCCGATTTCTTTCTGAGGCCCTCCCTCCCATAAGACGGGTGTTTACAATCCAATTTATCTTTAAGTAATATATAGCAAAAACACTTTACTGTTATATATTTATTGTCTAATTACTGTCTTGATACATCTAGTTAGAAACTTTAAAGTGGCCGTTTTCTAGTTTTGGCCTCAGAAAATTCGAGAAACCGACCCGATTTCCGCACACCGAATTGTCCACTGTTCGGTAAAAATTATGATGAAAGATTTAAAATAAATTGTTGGTGTCCTGTGTTGTTAAATATCGTTCGCTAGTGTAATCTCTTTTAGCGTAGGCCTACATGTTATCGTCCGGTATTTCACTTCGCCGTTTACGTTTTCGTACCGAGGCAGACACGGCCTTCTTGAGTCGTTGCCGCTGCCGTTGCCGTCCGTGCTTCTGGAGTTTAATTTGCGACTTCCGACCGCGTTGTGAGGCATTGACGCCAGGTACAACTGACTCTTCTTTTTTAGTAGGAATAAGTGTCTAATAATAAACTTAACTTTATAAGCTTTTTAAATATCTGTAAACACTTTTAGGGTTGTAAGATAGATTTCAAAATAATATGAACAAAATCTTTGGACTCGATTGATTAAATCCTTGACCTCTTTGAGACAGTGTTGCGTTTAACCTGTTGTGTTGTTGGGACCTAACCTGGACCTCTATATATAGTGTTACATTTCAGAATGTGACAATAGAACATTTACACATAAATTAATCAATTTACCGAGAAAACTTATTTTTCCAAATCTGGAGGCCCCATACTAAGTGAGGCCCGGGGCGGTCCGCCCCCCTCTGCCACACCCTTAGTCAGCTTTTGTGTGAGAGACGGAGCGTGTCACTCACGACTCACCGGAGCAGATACAGAATTGTTTATTGCTCGGCAGCTGGCTACCATGAGCCATCCGGGGATATGTACTTTACTGCGACTGCGGAAACATTTAATTTTCTAAGTATCTTTGTCTTTATGTTTACACGATAAATGAAAGCCGTTCCACTCTACTAGCTTAGTTCTTCTTCTGATAGTTCGTATCCGTTTCGGAGTTGGATATCATACAGGGTATTTTAGCTTTCTGCACTGCTGTACGGAATAAGTCAGTTGTATTCTTGCCAAACCAGGTCCTTAAATTTCTCAGCCATGATGTTCTCGGACACACATCTCCTCTCTTTCCAAGTACTTTTCCCTGTAGTATGGACTGCAATAAGTAAAATCTCTGTATACTTTTCATGAGTGATCCCTAGTAGTAAACCCTATGTTCATCAATGTCACAATAGTTTGAATCTGGCCATCGCATTTCGCTTATTCCCAAGATTGTGATATTCATTCTCATTTCTTGGATGGCAATATGTATTTTCCCGGCTGGGGCCATTGTTTCCACATTCCAAGTGCATATTTTCACGTCTGTGTTTATATTAAATTTTCTTTTGACTTCATAACTGTTCAAATCCCCCCCAGGAGATCCGATTGGGAAACTTGAAGCTCCGGATGATTTTATCTTGAACATAGCCATGATGATATTACTAGAGATATCTAAACGATTTTTAGTGTAGTGGTTTATAGTTGCCTTCTACATCCCAATGTCGTTTACTAGTAACTAGTTTATCTGCCTTCGTGACCTGTGACGAACCCCTCAACCCCAGGACAATGAGGTACCCTACCGCTTGTCATTTCATCCAACCGAAGCTACTGCCTAGCAAGCGGGACTTATTCCGATAGTCAGTCGGTCGCCATTTCCTCGTCAGTTAAAACAGGGTGCACAATACAACCGAAGCTGTATTTTGAGAAGGTGAGGTTGGCATTTGTACATGAGAGGGATATGTATTGCGCATCATATACTTTACATCCCATTACTAACTTAGTTAACGGATGTGAAAAATTAGACATTGACATCGAACGCCACCTGTGATGTTTTTAACAGCTGTGAGCAGGGACTTCACTGACATATATTTGTCTGACATTTTTTTGATTCACACTTTTGCGGTAATTAATTCCTGAATATAATCCCTGCTGCACATGAAAACGTAGACGTTCACTTGGATATTTTATAGGCCTAAATACCCTTTGTACGTATGTAGGTAGTAACCTCAGAAATACTCAATGTAGATGATACACGTAAGGCAATTCATCAGTAAAACATCTTCTGACCAAATGTCAGTTCGTTAGAATTAGTATTTCAATTCAAATAAAATGTGATAATTACTTACACAGTTTCAGTTTTGTTACGTAATGCGGAACGTCTCGTGCGTTCCATGGTGTCGTTCTACAGCTTCTCGAATAGCCCCACCGGTGTGTGTTTTTGCCAAGGCCGCTCTGAACTATAGTCTAAAATTTTCAAGTGCTTGTTAAGGATTCGTGTTATGGAACCCTGCAGACTGTAAACAACCCACACCTGCCGCTATAGAGTTCAGTTTAATACGGGCGATTACTCAGTGCGTTTCAAGTGGCTATTAGTGAAAAGCGAATGTTGTGCGGGGCTCTGTTGATATTCTTAGAGACATTTGTATATAATTTTATCGATTTCTTTAGAATTCAGTAACTTAATCTACTGATTAACTAATAAGTTCCCTGTGCTCTGGAACTCGCTCAATATTTTGAAAACACATGTTTTATTAGATTAAATCAAATTGCGGAAAAAATGTTACGTAATACGGAACGTTGTACAAGTTCCTCTAATATTCCAGTTGTAATGTGTGTGTGCGTACATAATGCTGCTACTTTGCGGTGAAACACAATTACGCGTCAACTATCGGGTCTATACCGGACCATACCGGTCAGCGCAGTGTGTTCAAGGAGACTGTCTCTAGTGGATTCTCGGGAGCGCCTGTTTGTTGAACAAGTCATCCAAAGTGACAGATTATTCTGGAAATTAGTGGGGTATAAATACAACCACTCAGCGACGGTCAAGTTAGTTATTGTAGGGCGATTACACGGTGCGTTTGAGTAGCAATTTACACTTTGCGGTCGAGGTATTGTGGCGAAGTGTTATGTGTTTTATAATCGTGCGGGACAATTGTATTACATTTGTGTTTTATATTAGTTGACATTTTATTGGGTGTGAACAATTTTTATTTGATTTGTTGTAAGAGACTATCTTGTTGATTACAAACTGTTTAATTGTGACAATTAAAGCTGGTGATTAGTGACGTAATTGGTGTCTTGTATTTTGTTTTCCATTGTACCATACGACGATCAGTTAGACCGTTGTAACAATATATGACCACAGTTTATAATGTATGTTTACACAGATTAGTATCAATAGGACTGTATCCAATACTTTTTGGAAATATACAAATCTGATAACAATATGTACTGATTTCATGCAAGCATAAACTACAAACGTTTTGAATGTTGCTAAAAATTTGGAAAGATTGTCGACAGATGTTAATATTATCAAATGATTGGAGACGCTGAATTCAAATTTTGAATAATATTCTTCGTAATATGTTGGCTTACATAGAGTTTTACAATTTTATGGAAAATTCCATTTTGCGCCGAAGTCTCCGCTGCGTTTAAAAAATTTTCAAACTAAAGACTATATTTGGATTAGGGTTAAAATTTCCTTTTAGCACGGTTTGGAGATTTAAAACGTTTTCAAAATTTGATACTTTTTGAGTCCTGGTGTTCTACATTTTTAAATTTCCACAATTGGGTACTACATTTGCAAGATAGAATAAGGAATGAAGATATCAGAGCAGAACTCGAAGTAAAGGACATAAATGAAATTATTTCAATTTACAGAAGATGATGGTGTGATCAAATGCAAAGGATGACAGAGGATCGATTGCTGAAAGCGGCACTGAACTACAAAGCATTGGTAGAAGAGACGAGGGTCGTCCGAGGATGAGATGGGTGCCGGAACAGGTTTATACAACCTAATCCTTGAAGAGGAGGAGAAGAAGAAGAAGAAGAAGAAGAAGAAGAAGAAGAAGAAGAAGAAGAAGAAGAAGAAGAAGAAGAAGAAGAAGAAGAAGAAGAAGAAGAAGAAGAAGAAGAAGAAGATACCACATTTAACAATTTTGTAACATTCTCTGTAAATTAATATCCCATATACATCCCATATACATATTTCATATTTTTGCATTTTTTGAAAAAGTTAATCCCACATATTTTTTGTCTCCTCCTCCACACTTTTGAAAGGAAACAACCTAAAAAACAATGGAGTTTGTAGACTTAAAATTTGATATGAATGTTAAGTTTTACAAAAATTGATTGATGCATTCTAAAATTGTCGTTAGACATGCCCCAAATATTCTGACGGGCATACAAAGAAACAGACGGTTCAATTAAACTGAGAACTCGATTGTTACGTTATGCGATTCAGCCCAGAAGACCGCGAGCCGCTATAAGCAACCTCTACCATCAGACAGTGCCTCCTGGCTGGCCTTCGCCTCCATTTGTACATCCCTATCCCGATCCTGATAAGTTCCTCACTGAGCCTATCCCTATTCCTCCGGCCATTCCTTCAAAATTTATTAACCGTGCGTTGGTTATAACAGTATTAAACACAAACGACAAACCTGTATTCAAAGAAAAACCTGTCTACACCCAAACACAGTTCGTCTATGTAAAAGTTTATTGTCGTTAAATTAATTTCGCGAAACAGCTTTGAGAGGAAAATAACACTTCAAGGTTACTTGGCGACGGCGCCCTACTACGTGACTTACACAGCGACTGTCGAAAAGTTTGACAGAAGTTTACTTTGTTATAATCTTAATTTTAAAAACTTCCATTGTTAAATATAAAAATAAAAAACTGTCTTTGTTAGGTTCTGTATTGGACATAAGTAAGTTTATTCTCTGTCGCAATTTGTGGGAACGCTCTCTCTCACCCTCCTTCGACATCTGGTGGCGAGAATACGTGTCGCCTACAATAGTATCTAATAAATATATCAAGTTTCCACCGTAAATAGACTATACATGTATATTCACTTTACTATGCAGCCTCTATGGATGTGATCACTTTAGAATGACCGGAAAGGCACTTTCCCAGACAGTTACCGCTGCCCGTGACGACAACAACGACGATGACGACGACGACGACGACGACGACGATGGTGATGATGATGATAATGAGGATGAGGATGACGGTGATAATGATGACGACGACGGCGACGACGACGACAATATGATGATGAGGATGACGGTGATAATTATGATGATGGTGACGATGATGATGATGGCGATGATGATGTATTGGGTTGTCCTATCGTTCCTGGATTTTAAGAACTGAAACAATTTTAAAATTAGAACAATAATAAATTTCCGGCTCTGAATAGGACAGTGTATCTAGCACATGAATAGTACGTGTACTTTCATATTTACTCATAATTTAGTAACTGAGAATTTTTACACATCTTCATAAACACTGGTGTTACCACTGCTCAATATTTTGTGTACTTATAGTATTAAATCAACATACCAATTTTTCTGTTTTGAAACTAAATTAATTCTGTTTCGCTTTAGTTTCAAGCGTTTTAAATGGCATGTGACTTTGGTGACTAACTGCGAATTTCAATCGATCCATTAGACTCATGACAAATTGGTGACTTTTGTGTTCTGTATTGCACTGGCACATCACACAATCATGGGCCGCATTTGAAGTTAATATTTTTGTAATTATTTTATTGAAAAAAATTATTTTTTTTTTTCAAAAGCGAATCAAAACTGGAAGACTCAAGTAACATGACTTTAACGTTATTTCAGTTTAGAGTGTTACAGACTTTCTACTTCCCCCAAAATAAGCCTAAGGCCAGTGAACCAGACTTTCTGGGCCGATCTGTTAATGTTACAGTATATCGTGCCCACTTATCTTTCATTCCTTCAGATGTTTCAAACTGTAATCTCTATTCTGTCAATATATACATTTTGTTCTTCTCCTCTCCGTGTTGACCACTTTTTTATTTCTGTACGATACCGCTATTTCTTTCCTAATATCGTAATACACTTTTCTTAATACTTCCATTTCTGACACATGTGCCATTAATTTTGTTTATTCAGTCTTGTCTCTGCCGTATTCTATATTACTGGTCCCATTTGCTTCTTCTTCTCCTGAACCCAGAGGTAGGTGGGGTCGACTTTTAGTTTTTTGGTGTTGACCGGTGTTGTCTAACGCCAGAGAATATACATGTTTATTAACATTTCTATTAAACAATGGCATTTACATTGCAACAAGTCTCCTATTTAATACGTACAATTCACAACCAACAGTAAAAGTCACCAAGTTAAGTAATTACCGTAGTTCGCAGCACAAGTATAATTAACTAGTTGATACTTTAACTATAATCACTGGTACATTTTGCATAAAGGCTATCCTATCACACTGGTATCGTTCGTATAATTTTCAAAGCTCTCAACCGGCAGAGTTTTGTCCATACACAAGTTTTCATGTCCATCCAAGGACAATTGCGTCGTGTAATGTTAACTGAAACTTTCCAGGTGCTACTAAACTACTAAGCTCCCTGACCTGCAGAACTATTCCTCCCTTCCATGGACAGTCTATTAACCATCAGACACCTTCGTCCTCCTCTTATCTCACCGAAGTATTACTGTCTGGACCTTCCCCTCATACTCGATGAGGGAAGTGAACCAATTTGGTTGGCGTAGCAGGTGACCTATAAGGCATTGGATTATAACTATTTTATGAATTGGTATTATTACTGATGTATATTTTGTAAATTTGTTACCCCCTCATAGCTGTCTGTTGAGGTGAACGGAGCGTGTCAAGCAATTCTGCCAGCTTCAAGAACTTGGTACTTCATATCTTTGTTAGCAGCCCCAACAAAATAACATCTACACATAGTAGATATTCTATATACATGATTTTTCCTAAATGTAAGCCTATTACAGACAAACATGTTAATTTAACACGCTTCATTAGGTTTGTGACAAGCCTACCTATTTTATTTATTTATTAATAACGTAAATAAATTCGACGGTAAATTTGTTTCGTTTTATGAGAAATTTAAATCAAAATAATTAGTTAAGTTCCGAAGAAGTAAACTTCGGCTATGACAAAAAGAAAGTGAAGCTTGTACAGAAATTAGGCCTACGTTTGTCATTGTCAGGGAAAAAATAATTACCAAAGAGAGTTAGCGTAGCGGAACAAATGATGATTAGGAGTGACAAGCGACTAATGAACACCGTCGCAGACAATATTCCTAGAACACGTTGTCTAGGTAATCTATTTACAACTAGGAAAGGCACGTGATCATTGTCAACTTATTCGCATGTGCTGTCTGCTAGACGGATACAAACTATGTTACATACGTTGGCAGCCTTTTACAAAGATTGTGAGATCCATAAAGTAGAATACGTAAATTTAACATTTCTTAAAAAACTAAAACCATGGCCTTTAAAGTAAATATCCAATGAGGACTAAGATAGTTATAAACAACAGCACTTTGGAACAAGTGAGCCGTTTCAGATATCTCGGCTGTGCGGTAAGCTATGAATCTGAATATGACATAAGACAGAAGTTAAGTAAATATAGGAATATTTGTGGTACGACTCATAGAAATATTAGAAATAAAACAAGACACAGCACAAGGATTAAATTTTATAAGACAATTGCAATTGAATGCGGCAAGATTCAGAGGGCTGAAATGCAGTTTCTTCAAAGTACTTTAAACTATACACTGTAAGATAGAATAAGAAATGAGGATATCATAGCAGAAATGGAAGTGGCGGACGTAAATGAAATTATTTCAACTTACAGAAGACAATGGGTGGGATCATTTGCAATGGATGACAGAGGATCGATTGCCAAAAGCGGGACTGAATTATAAAGGTCATTGCACCAACTTTGTCGCCACTTACTGAAAAACTGCTAGTAGCTTTGCTCTCGACGAGGCCTTTCGGTGTTTCCACCATCTTCAAGTATTAAACAACAGGTCTTTAGGTCGTTTAAGAAGATGGTGGAAACACCGAAGACCTCGTCGAGAGCAAAGCGACTAGGAGTTTTGCAATAAGTGGTGACAAATTTGGTGTTAAGATGACTGCTAATAAAACTAACTTGACTGGAAGTATAAAGCCATTGGTAGAAGAAACATGGGTCGTCCGAGGATTAGATGATAGATGGGTGTTGGAAGAGGTTTATTTAACCTAATCCTTAAAGTAAAGAAGAAGAAGGAGGAGGAGGAGGAGGAGGAGGAGGAGGAGGAGGAGGAGGAGGAGGAGGAGGAGGAGGAGGAGGAGGAGAAGAAGAAGAAGAAGAAGAAGAAGAAGAAGAAGAAGAAGAAGAAGAAGAAGAAGAAGAAGAAGAAGAAGAAGAAGAAGAAGAAGAAGAAGATGATGATAAAAAACTATATACGGTATTTCCAATAGGATTTTAGATTAACGTTTCAAGCTGTAAACGGTTGTTGTCTTTCTTAAAGAGCAATCAGGGCGCTCCTGAATGGACGATATTTTAAATATGAAACAGAGAATTGCA
Organism: Magicicada septendecula; assembly: GCA_034769895.1. Lineage (NCBI taxonomy): Eukaryota > Metazoa > Arthropoda > Insecta > Hemiptera > Cicadidae > Magicicada > Magicicada septendecula. The sequence goes on from CM068375.1 coordinate 349,265,884, forward strand.
AAACGTGGTCAGTTTAATCGGGAGACCCATATAGCCTTTTTAGATTATTAAAGGTCTATTAACAAAACTGGATAGACCTTTGTTATGAAACATTCTCAGTTTAAGAGGTGTCTCTACTAAATACTCTCAAATAAAGTGCTGCAAGACGTTTAGTTATTGTGATCGTGGCGGATTTAAGTATAGGCTAAATAGGCTGCAGCCTACGGGACCGCACCTAAAAAAAAAGAACAGTCAACTTGCACAAAAATTGTTTGGTTCGTGTTTCAGGGAACAGTAGAAGTTATTAGAGAAAAAGGTGTTATTATAAGCCATGTATAGTCGTATAATATAAGCCCCCTTAATATATCTTCAAATAGTACACCCAATCCGTCAATTAAAACGGAAACTATTGGTTTTAATTAAATGTGTTTTCGCTAGAGTGGTAAGGTTAGGTTCCTGCTGTGTATTCTGAAGCGAAAGTGCGTTTTTTGATTTCCGCAAATTCAAAAAGTTTGAAAGGCGAGTGTTTTGCTTTGAATTACACTACTTATTTACCTTAATTTATCCATAGTCATTATTGTATTTGATAACGCAAGTTTTAGAGATTATTTTTAATAGGTAGAATGTAATTTACATAGTAACAGAGAACTGCTGTAAATGTTTGTTTTCCAATATAGCGATGGTTGTAATATGAGCCCCTCAAACCATGCTTTGTATAGGAGATTATTTCGAGAGAATTATATAAAAATTACAGGTGTCGTTTCTATTTTTAGTATCAGCGTCCACAAAAGTTAAAAAACAACGATTTGAAAAGGAAAATATGGCAAAGGCGATAAAAAACGAAGAGATAAGTAAATCTATCATAAAATTATGAAACATGTTGATTTGTTTATGTTTGTTTGTGTGCATGAATCTAATAAAATAATAGCTTTTAAATAAAATTTTTCAGATGGTAGTATTGTTAATTTATCCTAGGAACTCATATTACCAACAATAGTGTATCACAATTTAATCTGTACATTTAACAACGATTTTATTTGCACTTCTGGAAGACATATTTTTCAAAATTTTCCAGGGGAGGGATCCAGACCCCTCGTTTTACTGTGGGGTTTCTATACCTCCAGACTCCCCGTCATTTGCGGGTTCCTCAAAACATGTTCAGCTTAGAGGCCTACTAACTGTAAATCCGGCCTTGATTGTGATAAACACAAAGTCGCAATTGTCAGGAGTAATTCAGGGTGTCGGAGAAGGATGTAGTCTATCCCCAACTTTACTTAATTTTTAAGTCGACGCGACGATTTGGTAAAGAAACAAAAAACGGTTGCTCTTTAGATCATTCAGGTAAATACTGCCTTATATAGGCCTACACTATGACCAGGCGATTTTGGAAAAGACGGAGAATGACTTCCAACAATCTATATACATAATTCAGCAGCGTGCGGCATATTTTACATCACTGACACAAAAGAATCGATAATTAGGGTAAAATACCCTACAGGGGATTTTAAATAGCCAAAGATAGTTATAAGTAACACAACATTAGCATAAGTATGTTGTTCTTCGCCACCTTCTGACCTTCCCTCCAGTCATCTCAAGTCTTCATCTACATCGTTCACCCATCTTCTTCTTGGCCTCACTCTTGCTCTTCTTCCTTCTGGGCCTCCAATGAATACTTTTTCACTGCTCTTTCATATGTGTCGTTCTTTGTACGTGACCTGCAAACAGAATTCTACCTTGTTTTGTTACTGTGACGATGTCCGGTTCCTTGTGTAGTTCGTACAATTTGGCATTTGTCCTCATACGCCACATTCCGGCATCTAGTACACCTCCATATATCCTCCTCAGAATCTTTCTTTCTCACCTTCTCATCGTATCTTCTTGGGCTGAGGTCATGGTCCAGGCTTCTGAAGCATTCAATACTAATGGCCACAATACGGTTTTGTAAATCTGGATCTTGGTGGTTCTAGAAATGTTTCTGGACTTTAGGATAGACAGCAAAGAAAAGTAGCTCCTATTTCCCATTGCTACTTTGTCTTAAATTTTAATTGCCATCTGATTTTTTGACGTCAAAAGGAACACAAGATATGAAAAACTATCCACCCTCTTTTAAAATATTACAAATTGCTTAAAGCACATATATTTGTGGCAGTGGAGAAATTTTGCTTAATTATGAGGGGAAAAGAGGTTTGATTGACCTGGCTACATTGCTTTTTCCAGCTATTTCTTGACACGTTGAATCAATTTACTACCCTAGGTACGGTATAGAGCCTGGCACGATAGTGCCGTATATGAAGTTCTCACTTCAAAACGTTTCTACTGGTCACGTTATAGCAATATTGATAGTTGTTAAAGTAGAATCAAGACATAGCAACAACTGGTAATTTCAATGCAACTATTGTTCCCTCATAAAATATTAATTTTTACTGTTTCATAAAAATGACTGTTTTCTATGTGGTTATGTTAGTTTATTACTGTTTATAATGTGAAGATTAAGTACCAAAAAGTTATTACATTACGTAGTTAAGCCAAAGTGTTTAGAATGCTTGGTTTCAAATGCATATTTACATTTAGGAAAAATACGATAAGAAAATAGGGTTGAATATGTTGTGGTAAGAAATACAGTAAAGGTAGATTTACAGGGAAACATTATGTGAGAGGATGAGATGACACTGTTACATTTATCATTTTTAAAAAGATTTAACGGAAACTGGAGACGACTTAGTGGTATATTATTTTCGTTTATAATATACAATATCAATTCCCTTAAACTAAATATTTTCTTACTACAATAGCTTGTCACATTTATTTTATGGAATCCTGTCGTTGGCGCAGTCTGACACTGAATCTGAATTTGAATGTGTGCTATCAACATCAATTTTATGTTCGTATCTCAAATAGTAATGATGTTATTTGAATTCAATAAATTTAAAAAAAATTATTCATAACAAATTCTAGACATTATTAGTTTGCATTTGTCATTTTAAATTTATATATGAATTATTTTTTAAACAATAATATATTTTTACTAATACTTGTAATAGATAAGTGTTAGACGAAGACAATATTTGATGTCTATGTCAATTGTGGTTCTTACCACTGCGTTCTGCAGGACGGGTGCCTATGAAACAATAGTGTTTAAAATATAAAATGAAAGTAGATTTGAATATATAGGAGATTTTGAACTCACGAGTAATAACAACAACAGAATACCAGACATAATCGAAGAGAGATAATAAAAAAATAATAATAATAAATGGCCGGTTTGAATTTGTATCCAACTTCTCCAAAACAAGCATTATCCTAAACACTATATATATAAAACTCAAAGTCTAAGGATTTATGGGTAATGAATACAAATCCACACCGTTACACCGATTGCCACCAAATTTTGCACAGGTAACCTTTGACACAAGGCGAAAAACACTGTCTAACTTGGAATTTGATACATTGCCCCGTTTGCACGATTTAGGCTCTTTTAATTATGCCCTTTCGTTGACGCGTATAAAGATGTCAACAACACCATGGAGACGAGAACTAATTACCATAGTAACAAGTAAATAAGCAAATAATATTTAGCGGCATCGAAACTGTACATTTATCCATTCCTGCAGTACATTTTTGATGTTTTATATAATATGCGATTATATCGATATATTACGATGAAAAGAAAAAGTGTACTAATTGTAAATTGTCCTTTTACTTAATGCAAAGCGAAAATACGTGTTGTTTTCATTTGTGAGGTTAGGTGACAAGAGTTTTCGGTTTTTAGTTTTCTGCTGAAATAAATAAAAGCCATGGTTGAGGAAAGCATAACGTTTAATGTGTTATACAATGCTTCTAACACAGTAACACTTAAAGGATTTAGCGTTTTTGATTTAACAGGTACTTTATAAATATCTCCAAAGGCTTTACAAACGGGTACTTTTAAATCTCCAAAGTGTTGAAAACACCTTTAGAGAATTTGACTAATGAGTACAAAATTATTATACGAGCTGACAGAACGCCATATAGACATAGACAATAAAAATTATATTAAAATACTTATTAAAAGTCAAATATTCGCATGCGAAGCCGCGGGTAACAGCTAGTTAATTCTATAAACTCAGAAATTAAAGCTAGAAGTAACGAAGTCAGGCAGTTTTCTTTGTCAGCAATCCATTTTTAATTATCTAAATACGAGGGTCATTAAATAATTAAAGAGGCAAAAAGCTGAACAGGAAAATCAGGTTTATTTAATCAGTATGACAATTCTTTACTTTTCAATAAAATTTCCAACAAAATTAATTCACTTATCCCATCTCTTAATTTTTTTTTATGCCTGTCCAAAGAAATCTTTATTTTGATATCTGAGCCGTTTTTGGAATTTTCTTTGACCTCGTCCTTGTTATAAAATTTCGTACCATGAAACGCCTGCTTGAGTGCACCAAACAAGTGGAAATCAGATGAAGCCAAGTCTGAACTGTATGGAGCAGTAGCTTGGCGTCCATGTAACCGCTGTTGCCGGCGGAAACAGTACTGGAAATAAGAGAAATAATATTAATTATATTACAGAATAAGTACTTTAGTTATTGAATAATTTGAAATACAAACAATATTAGTAAGGAATCTTGAAGAAAAGCGTAGAATTGCTTTCGAATTACTGGGCACCGTCTTGTGTTGCCGGCTCAGATATCGGCAATGTTTTACTGCATAAGGTCATTGACCTTGTACTAGTTGTCACTGTACAAACTGTGTAGGGAGGGGGACACTCGTCCGCCCAATTTTTTGCCGCTGTATAAACCGGCAAAACGCTCAGTTAGCAGCTATGTTCGTTTTCGGAACTGACGTGCAGCAGACACTACGTGCCTATTTGTGTTTTGTTCGATTAGTCATGTGTTTCTCTGTTTCTCTTTGTTATTTTTAATTTGATTATTTGTGTTCTGATTTATTCTGTGTAAGTATAATGAGAATCAGATCCCGTTGAACCGGGACCCTCTTCTTTTCCCAGCGAATGATAGAAAATGCTCTAAAAAGATCACTTGGTACAATAAAAAATTCGAATTAATTTTTAGAATAAGTTTTAGGCCTGTCACAACCAGGAACAGGTGTTACGTACCCACCCCACGCAATGGTATGGAGGATGAGGTAGAGTGTCCAAAATCAATTTATTGATGGTTTCACGTGTTATCTGAGTTAGGTGTGGAAGGGCGTTATCATGAAGGAGATTGATAGGTCTACTTTTGCGCAGAAATCCAGGACGTTCCGCATCACTGCAGGCTTTATTTTATTGATAAGCACGTCAGAGTAGTATGTACTGTTTATTGTCTGCTGACCTTATAAAAAATTACAAAAATATGAAACCTCAACTGGACGCCCAGAACGTACTTATTAATCACTGAAGTTCGACCATTTCTAAACTTTCTATCTACTTATAGAAATGTCCGTGGGCCATACAGCTTTTTCCGTATTGTTCAGTCATATTATTTTAGCTGGGCTACCACGTAAAGGAAAGAAAACCGAGTTACCGCGCGTTGTTCAACTGTTTCCAAAACTTTAAGATGACTTGCCATCATTAACGGAGAATTTGAGGTTATGAACAAAACAATTCTAATCAAACAGACAGCTGATCAGAACTCGTCACAGGGATGCCAACTTATATTTCTGAAACTATCGTACTCCGCCACCAACCGTTTTTCCTCTACAGCTATTTGTCTCTAATTATTGAGCGGCCCTCGTATTAAGTAGAAATCCAAAATTAAAATGTAAAGAACTCTAGTAAGGTAGGTTATATCTTACGATAATGAAAAATGTACACTACCTAAATGAGACAAGGAATATTTAAGACACTTCAAATGGAAAATACTGAAAAAAGCCTTTAATCCATCCCAGAACCTAATAGTTAAATAAATACGTAAAAAACAAAATAAATAATAAACATTTAGTTAGACAGTTGGAGTCATAAAATCCTACAGGATAAGATGACGTTAACGATGTGGTAATGTCTACAGATGTCGCTTCTGATTGACAGAAGAAATTTACAAATTGTGCCTCGGAAATGCTTTAATTTCATTCGTCTATACAAACTTTGTAAGTTACTTGTATATTACATCCAATACAAACTAACTAATCCGTGTTTTTTCTTCTGATTATATCTCTGAATGTCTATGACAGAGTCTCAAAGTCTAACTAAAAATCTATGCCAAAGACTAACTAGTGTCTCAGTGCCTAAGTGAGAGTCTTCAGGGGGACAGTCGTAGTCAAAGCCACGGATTAGTTAGTTTGTTTTCTGTGTAGTACAACTTACAAAGTCTGTACAATACGAAGAGTGAGACTAAGGCATTTCCAAGCAAAAATTTGTGAATTTGGTCTTCCAACCAGCAGTGGACAACTGTAAACATACCCATTGCATGTTTATCGAATAGAGCGAGCAGCTTGCTAGAAGACTGCTTTATTAGAAACTATTTAAGTTAGAAGAACAGGTAGATCAAGACAGAGGTGACTGACGAAGAGACAGGATAACTGTAATTTGTAACTATAATTGGAGAACAGTTTGTGGCGATAGAAGTGAGCGGTTATCTGGAGTACAGAAGAGCGCCAGATGAAAAGGAATACGGTAGTTGAAAGGAGTACAGAAGAGGGAAAAAGGGAAGTCACATAAAACGGTATAGAACTCTTATACGTAGATTGAGGAAGAGACGCAGTTGTTAGAGACTCTAGCGAGAGTGCATAGCGATCCTATTTTTTTCAATGCGTTAAAGGTAGTAACGTACTGTAGAAGAATACGGTAAGTAAAGTAAAGGGGCACGCCTCCCCCTTCAGAAACCTTCCCTCAAATAGGCTTCCCTCTCCCTCAGTATTCCAGTAGCTCTGAATATACTGAAAAATAAAAAAATGTTTAAAAATCACGCAATATGCATTACAAAAGTTTTCTTAATTTGATTGAGATATCTCAACGGTAGACTCACGAACAAAAAATTTTAAAAATATTATCAGATTACACAAAAAAAAAAAAATATTTTCTACTATAAAGGTTCTAAAAAACACACACACACTTGGTAGTTTTACTGCTCTGAAACATTGCATTTCTGATCATAAGCAATCGATTTTAAATAATATAGCGAATACGGGTTTCACAGATCATTGCTTAAAACACAACGACTTTATAGACACAACAAACATTTACTAAAAAGAAAACAATGAGGTCAGGTATTTTATTTGTATCAGAAGGCCAATAGGTAAGTTGACCTGTGAATAGAAAGGACAGGGATTCTTGTCTAATGACATTATATAACATTCTACCTCTTGGATTTGCTAGTCTCGAACCCTATTGCGGGTGTTTTGCATTGAAGTCACCTCCCACCACAAAACGTGCACCAAGAGTTCTAAGAAGGGAGCTAAAGTCAGCTTCATTTATTCTGTGTTTCGGGGGCAGTAGACTGCAGAAACAATTAGACGGCCTTTTCGATCTTCAATGAAAACGTTTGTCGCCTGTAGGTGAGGAGTTTTGACTTAAGAGATAATGTTTTATAATTTTTCGGATCAACAGAGCGGTACCGCCACAAGCTGTACGGTCAGGATGTTGGGTATCATATATGTTGGATGTCAATAGTCAATCGTGGAATTCTAATTGTACTAAACAACTTACAAAAAGGTAAAGAAATGGATTTACTGGAAATTTTAGAAATTAGAAAAGCAATTAAAAATATATTCGAGCAATTAAAGTAAATCATCGAGAATAGTCTAATAGCCTGAAACAATTCTCAGAGGTTAAGATAAAATTGTGACACTATAAATAATATGTTTCACCAAGTGCCAACGAGTCTTCAATCAGCATCATAATATTTTTTTCTCTTTCGAAACATCAATTTATTCGTAATTTAACACTTGTTATATAAACTGATTATTAGAATCAAATGTAAACATTGGAAATTTGAATACACTTTCAAGTTCTACACGGCTTATATTAACATTGGATTTGGAGAGGGGAAGTGTAGCAACACTGGCACTGCGAGTTGCGTGAGGATACAGTACGTTCCCCTACGCTGCTTGACGTTTGTACAGTCAAAGTAAAACTCATACGCAACCTGAAAATTTACCCGTCCGAAAATTACAGTAAGAGCATTAGAATACTTAAACTTTGTCCTTTATTATTCTACATCATTTCAAATATCATACTCTGTAACACGAACACGCTTAAATATTAGCCTATAATTGTAATACAAATCGACGCTCATGATATTCACAGCTAGGAAATATACGTTCAAGCGACAAACTTTTGAGTATGACTGTAGACTGATCTGAGATATGAGACGCGCTTGCGTGTTGTCTCTAAACTCCCGTAGTCCACATTTTTCGGCATCCTTTGTTAAATTTGTCTAGTAGTATGTGGCTGTACATAGCGGGATCCGACCATTAAAAAGGCTTTAAAAAGATATTAAAACTAAAAAATAAAAATTCACTGTGAAAATGAATGCGTGAGTAGTGAATGAATGAATAAATAACTGAATGGGTAAATAATTCACTACATCACTACATTTTTTTCTTTTGTTTGTTTCATATTCTCTGCGGTTCCATTAAATATCTCATCACATAATTATAGAACTTATTTAAAGATGTATAAATTATTATCAGGTTTTAATTTCAAGCGTTGTCGATAAGAAAGGTTATTCCGCTCCCGCCAGTACAGTAGATGCTGCACTTATGAATAATGGATAAGGGTTGCACGTCGTATCGGGAGATAAAGAGATTTCCGCCGAGTGTTATCTTTTGTGATTCTTATTCACCTTTGCCCTCGATTTCGTTCGAGCTCGAGATTAGTAAGTGTGTACCTCGTATAACATAAAAAATACGATATACGACGAAAACAAACATGTCATTGCACAGTACGGAGAGTGAGAGAAGAGAACTGGTCTTTCACACGTTTACTTCTATAAGGACGCACGCACAACAACGCGAGCGCGCGTGAGCGTATGTGTAATATACTCCGAATTATTATGATCATCGCACAACGGCTCTACTCGTTACCGAGCGAATACCCCTCCACCATCAACCCAATCGTCCACGACACTAATTCCTTTATTTAACCCAACTGAACAATGTATTGTATTCTTACAAGGACCGCACCGTGTTCAAACAACAATACAATAATACACTAAATTAACTGAGGCTGTATTTTGTTTACAGTATACGTGCAACATTCTGTTTTACAGAAACTTACAGACATTAATGCCTTAACGGAGGGGACTCTGGAATGTGGGAGCTATATTTTCCTAGACAGTACTGATAAACTGTGACTACCACCTGAATCAGAGCTAAATGACAAACGCCGCATGCGGAATATTCTCCAGCCACTGTCCGAAGCTACATAATGTGTGTGTGTGTGTGTGTGTTAGTGAGAGTATTTTTAATAGTTTTGTGTGAGAATTAAAAAAAAACACGTTTATATTCTTGAATAATAAAGTAGGCATTTCCTCAAAATTCGTTAACAAGATAAGGAATTTATTTATAACATAAAACCCAATCCGGCAGTTGATTAAAAAGTTTGAGACTACAGAACGTACAGAATCTGTTATGGCCCAAATTAAACTTTGATTCGTGTGTTTTTATTCAAATTTTGTGGTTATTAAAATGTTATATCAGTAAAATGGCGTTTCTTGCTAACTTATACACCCCCAGCTGATAATTATGTTTAGTGAATGTTTGCACAGGTACCACTTCATCCGCAAAGTTTGTCTCCGAACATAACTGCGTTTAAGCAGTGCTGCCAACAAAACACGATGTGTGTTTTAAGTAATGCTCAGCGTGGGGCGCAGGTAGGCACGTGGGACAATAATTATCAACCCCTTTTGTTTGGCAAAGTACTTTGACGGTCGCTGTTGAGATTATAAGAGGATGTAAAGGCCACACATTACCTGGAATTACAATAATTTCCCTCTGCTTCTTAAACTGCAGATTTGTAGACCACGTAAAACAATACCCGTAACTGAACGTCTGCTAAGTTGCCTATTCCAGTGTAATGTCCCATATAGTAAAAATTTAATGGTAATCACCCTGTGCTCACTATATTGAACGAAATATATTTATTAAATAACATTTAATATATATTCGAATATTACGGCCAGTGGGAAGCAAGACAAAGAAATGCCAACCAGAATTAATTTAAAAATATGGCTATATCTACATTAAGTGGAATCCCGTAGGGAAAGCAAATTACAGCAGAAACTAAAACCAAAATATTTAAAACAATTGTTAGAAGTATCATGACTTACGGCTCAGAAGTTTTGACTACTAACAAACACACAAGAACAAAATCAATAACAGCAGAGATGGACTTTTGGAGACGTTCGAGAAGAGTATCCAGACGTGAAAAAATTAGAAATAAAATCATTAAAGACAGAATGACTGAGAAATATTGTAGCGTGACAGATGTTTGCATAATATTGAATGGCAATTGATCATTAGAATAATGAAGTTATAATATTTAAATTTGGAAGAAAGCATTAAGTCTAATATAAATAGATTAATTCATAGCAACTGTGGAAAGAAATCATTATTATAAAGAAAATACAAGTTAAAATAAAAGGAGTTACTAGTGATGAGTCATCCAAAACCAGTCTCATAACCAAAGGTTTTCAAGGTATAACCCAGGAAGGTAAAATAGTAAATAACAAAGCAGTACACAATATGACCAAACCCACAACGAGGGAGAATAAATAGAAGAGAAACCCTAAAATAAGCCAAGATCAACCAATACAGGTTGTGTATTTCTGTAAACAAGAAGAAGATGGAGAAGATACCAGTCCCAGAAGGCAGGAAAAAAGAAGACTGAAGAAAGAAGAAGAGGGCAGCATCCTGAAGAAGATGTCATGCTCTTATAAAAGACACCCAAATCCCTATATCCCCAAAATAAATATCTAAAAACAAAAGTATAACGAAATAAAAACCACATGTATATAAATTTAAGAAAGAGAAGTGAACAAAGTAAAAGTTTCCTGTGAACTAAGATGAAACAATAATATAGTACCCATGGAACAAATCTCCATTGAAAAAACGCTAACCAATTTATTATGTTAATAAGACTATACGACCATTTAGCATTAACATAATATATAAGTGCAAAGTGAACCAGTGATAGTTTTGGGTATTATAAAAAATGAACCTTGTGTTTCATTCTTGGCAATCACAAACATTGGATGCAATGAAATATGCATTTTTCAATGACTTAAAATGTGTACGGTGACAATATGTTGTTCATAAGACATGAATCTGTTTAAAATAACATTTTTTGTTTTACATGAAAAAAGAAAAACAGATTTCATAGTGTTTTTTGAACGGTTCATACTATTTATTTGTTAATGACAGGGTACAATTCCCCAAAGACAAAGTATAAAAGACTGTATAAAAACTGTAGAATCCTACTTATAATAATAGTTAGAAATAAGAATATAAATATAAGGTTTTTTATGTATATAGTACAAGAATGTTTAAAAATGTATTAGATATAAGGCCATTTGTTTGGGTCTGATACAACTAACATCAGAACTATAAAAATAGTTACCACTTGTAAATAGTAGAGAGTAATTAAGATGTTAGTTAGTAAAAAACCTTTTTTGTAAGCCATATTTCCATGTTTAGAAATAAGGATTGTGTTGCAAAATGTCTGACTTGAAGACAACCATTTATTTAAAAAAAAAAAAATTCTTTATTTGTTTTAACTATTGTTTGTATTGTAACCAATACTAATTGTTTTTGTGTAATTTAAAAACATGTTTAATTTATAATACTATTTGTAAAAGTCAGAGAGGGTATCACACATCATATATTGTTTGTAAATTATTTTGTAAGAAAAATTGTTAAAAAATCATAGGCCAAAAGAATGGAAACCAAACTTCATCAAAACAGAGAAATTGTTCATTTAAATGCAAATAAACAAAAGGGGTTTAGACAAAATAAACTTGAGATCATGCCATATAATTGCACATACCATTTAGAGAGATTTTAATAAATTATATTCAGAATTATAAATAAAAATGAGAATGACTAGACTCAGAAATTTGGACATGGGAGTCTTATACTAAACTCCTGAATAATGTTTCAGGATACAACTAATTCAATTAACTACCAGAAAATAAGGGAATATGAACCTTTTAATACAATATAGGATTATTAATATTAAATATAACTGATAAAATGGCTGAATTTACATTATAACAGGAAGTAAATTTTGGAAATGTTTGACTTATCAGAGTATATCAAACTGAAAGTAAAATTACTATTTTTCGGACAGAAAACACTATAAAATGGCATTATTTAATCTGAAAATAACCAGAATGAACTGAAAGATTAATTTAAATCAAATCCAGTGAATAAAATTGACAAATAACCAAAGTTTAGGCATTCATATAGTGAAATAGTAAAATGTACACAGGATGTGAAAATATTTTTGAACAATGTTAAGGATAATATTATATGGGCTAAGAGTTTAATTGAAACTGAAGGAAACAGTTAGTTAATTATTGGTAGTTGAACGGTTAACATGACATACATTTAATAACGTGGATAACCTAACCTATAATCGTCATACAAGCGAGTGTATAGTGAGTTATTGTGAAATCGCGAGTGACTTGTAAAATACTTCTGAAACTATCATATTATAACAGAAACGATCAAGTAACACTCCATAACACAGAACAATATAAATCTACTCCGAAAAACACCATAAAACACTAGAAAACTGTATAATACATTAAACCAAATTAGTGACGGAATCGGAGAAAGTGTTTGAACTAATAATTATACAGATACACTAAATACAACCCAGAATCACTACACCAGTCACTACACAACATATAACAAGAGATTTGCAGACACGAGAACAGAAATATTGCGTCAAAATACATTATTTGGAATGCAGCAGCAACGAGCAACATTTTCATCGACTTGACGGCGGCCATTTGCTTTGACAATTCCAGTGCCTCTTCTTGGTTCAGCACAGCTGTTTGGTGAAAACAATTATTATATTTACAATTTATTATTCAATGTCTGTGTTTATTAATAACTATTAATTTGATTGTAACGTTATACTTTTTAAATATTAGCCCGATTTCTCTGACTTTGGTAATAACTGGCTGTTTAAAGAACCCTATATAATTTTTATAACATATACTTGTAACTTTTTTCGATATCCTGAGAATCGATACTAATCGATAAGAGTCAATATTGCTGTTACTTAATAAAACATTAATACTTTTCAATACTTAATAGTTCTTTATTTCTTCAATAATACTAATTACCAATAATATAATTCTAATTGATAATCTACAAGGACTTTACCACCCGTAAGTGAAGATAACCTAAAAAATAGAAAGGTAAACAAATATCGATTGTTTTACAGACAGTCTTATGAATGGTGATAGATTATTTAAATTATACTAAAACTTTAATAAAAATTTTCAGAAGAGCATTACACTGTTTAAAACTTCACAGCCCTATATTAATTAATTGATCCTAATTAATTAATTAATAAAATTAAATTTTTTTTTTATTATTATTTTTTATAAACATAATTTTTTTTTAAATTTTCTTCAAAACAATAATTTTTGTTTTGAAACTTTCGGTGAAGCTGAGCATATATATTTCTTCATCAACTTTACGCTACTCGACCGGTCTTGCTACCATTGGGACTCGACCAGCTGGGAAACTTAAGGAAGTGTTTCAGGCCAGTAAGACGTCGAGAGCCACACCAATTAAACACATTACAACTTATAGATTCACACATCAATCTTATTTATTTTATTACAAATTGGCTAGTCCAAACAGAGGGGCTTGTTTACATCGGAGTCACATACTCCATAATAGCTTGTATCATCAACACACATCTATACTTATTTAATTTGTATTATTACAAATTGGCGCACAACTTTAGGGGCTTTAATTAGCGATTGGAAGGCCAATACATTCTGCCCAATCACTAGTTGGAGCTAGGCAACAGCTACAAAGCCAGAGAACAACAAGGGAAAATGCAACGACGTGCGACATGTAAGAAACGGGCGGCGGAGGCCGAAAAAGAAATAGAGTTGGAAATGGACAATAAGGAGGCAACGCCAGTAGATGCGGAGAGTTCATTGCCACCGGTGTTATCCAAACAAACGGAACAACCGGAGATACCCACGCAAACAGGGGAAGTCAATGTCCAGAAGGAACCATTGGAAAAGCCGACACGAACGGAAGATGGGGGTATACAAGAGATAATCCGAGCATTGATGAAACAAATGGAGGAGAGTAACAAGAAAATGGAGGAGAATAGGAAGAAGGACACACAGTCTTTGAAAGAAGATATCAAATCCGGCAAGGAAGAAACAAATAAGAAATTTGAAGATTTGAAGGGAGATAACCAGTCCTTGAAAGAAGATTTAGGAAATAAGATCGAAACAACAAATAAGAAGCTGGAAGAGAGGATGGGAGAAAAGTTAGAAGAATTGAAGAAGGATAACCAATCCACAAAAGAAGAGTTGACTGGGATGAACAAGAACATGGAAGTATTGAAGGAAGACAACCAGTCCCTGGGTAAGAAGATTGATGAAACCAATAAGAAGATGGAAGAGAGGATGGAAGAAAACAGCAAGAAGATGGAAGAGAAGATGGAAGAAAACAGCAAGAAGATGGAAGAGAAGATGGAAGAAAACAACAGGAAGTTGGAAGAAGAGATGGGGAAGAAGTTAGAAGAATTGAAGGAAGACAACCAATTGTTCAAGGAAGAATTCAAGTCGACCAAAGAAGAATTGATTAATAAAATTGAAAATACTAATCAGAAAATCGATGAAACCAGGAAGAAGATAGAGAAGAACAACCGACAATTGAAGGAAGAGTTGAAAGAAGATAACAGGAAGTTGGAAGAGAAAATGGGGGAGAAGCTGGAAGAATTGAGAGAGGACAATCAAATTTTGAGAGAAGAATTAAGAGAGGTCAATCAAGAGAATTTGGACAAACTGGACGAAAGGATGGAATTGTTGCGAGAAGAACTGAACAAAGAAATCAATGTTAACAAAAAAGCGATGAATAAGAAGATGGAAGAAGAAAATATAATGGTCAATCAACAGATTCGGGAGATTGATGGAAAGTGCAACCAGACCGAAAAGGAGGTGAATGAGTTTAAAGAAGTGGTGAACATCAAGTTCACAAATATCGAAGAACATAGTCGTAGGAAGGTAGAAGAACAGAGGAAGGAGAATCAAGAAGAATTCGGAAAAGTACGCAACCAGGTCACAGAACGATGTAATGATATACAAGAGACCATGGCCAATATCACCGGTCAGGTGCGACAAAGCCGAGAGGAGATGGAAGCGATTAGAAACAGACCGACTCATTTCACCGGATTGCCCGTCAACGAAAGCCGAGAGTGGCTCAACTTCCGGCAGTACAAACGCAAGCCGATGGAGTTCCTGGCAAGGGTAGAAGAATATTTGACCAAGCATAAAATTACCCAATGGAGCCATAGCAGGGAGATATTCGACGAGTCCTTCCGAGACATTACAGATAATTGGTGGATGGCCAACCGGAGTGAAATTTCCGACTACCAACAGTTCCGGAAAATGTTTAAGACAAAATACTGGTCTGAGACCACCCAGAACTTGATACGTGACAATATTTGTAACGGAAGATACAGGTCACAATTAGGTAGCAGTATGACGGCATATTTCTTGGGGAAGGTGTGTATGGCAAAACACCTTGAGCCAGCAATCCCAGAAGAATGTTTAGTGAATAAGATATCTTATCACTATGATGAGGACATTATCAGGGCCCGGAGAGGTAGTCAGATCAAGACGATCCAGGGAATGACTGAGTTATTGGAGGGATACGAGAATGAAGAGTATTATCGGCAGAGCAGAAAGAGAAATGAGAGACCAGAAGCAAGGCCGACTACCTACCCCAATAACGGCAATAACCATACAAATAACCGGAACCAGCCCAGTAATTACGACGGCCCTAACAACCAGCCGCGTAATAACCAGTTTAACGGAAATTTTAACGGCGTGAGGAATAACAACCCCTACCCAAATAATAGAAACCACTTTTATCAACAAAATAATAATGTTCCATACAGTCAGAGAAATCCATATCCCAACAATAATGGTGACAGACCTTACCCACCTAACCGAAATTACTATAATAATAATATTAGTAATAATAATAATAGCAATAGTAATAACCGAGTGTCGCGCCCTAGGGTAAATTTTATAAGAGCAGAAGATCGCGGACCCAGGAGATACTATCAACCGAGGAGGAGCAGCTTCCACGGCGCCGACCGAAGATGGAGGAGTGCGGAACGAGACGGCCCAAGATACGAACAGGAAAGACGAAGTACCAGCCTGGAAGATCTTGGCAGACAACCGAACAGGGCGTTAAACATTAACCAGGGTACAGAACGTCAGGAGACAAACCAGAGTTTCCCGAATGATGCCTCGGTCAATAATAACTCAAACAATGAACAAAATACTTTAAACGAGAGGAGGCAGTAATCAACAACGATGACCCGTTACTGCTTATACTTCCTGGGTTAGAAAAGGATGATTTGCAACAAACAAACAATGATAAAAACATCACTATTATCAGTAACCATTATTTGAAAGACATACGAACTGAACTTTTGGAAGAGAACGAGAAGAGTCTCAGCAACAGTAATAATGAGATAATTTATATAACAGCGGAGGTGGAAGGAGTTCCCGCTAAAATAATGATAGACACAGGAGCTAATATTTCAATAATAAATTCCAATGAGTTGGAGAGAATACAATGTACATGTGGAAAAACTTTGCCAATGTTACCAGTCAACAACATTGTGTTGGTAGGTGCAACTGGCCGCCAGAATAAAACCATTAGGAAGCAAGTTTCCTTAAGTGTCGTTAGCCGTGATATAGCTTTAGACATGGAATTTTTAATCGCCACCGGATTACCATTTGACATCTTAGTCGGTTGCGATATTCTTCGTAGATATTCGGCAGTAATCGATCTTAATTTAAATAGAGTATCACTTTTCCCAGACGGAGTAACATGGACCGCAGATCTGGTAGGAAGCACAACTATACTTCCCAGCCCTATACATCAACAACTTCGTAAAATAAATGTTATTAGAAACAGCCCTCTTTATAAACCCATAATATACAATCATGGAGGAGAGGATTTATGGTCAGTTAAGATCCAAGAAATACGGAATTTCCAGGGAAGCGATAACAAGAAAATACCAACACATCTGGCTGATCGTCTAATCGCTATATATGAGAAATACAAGGCGGTGTTTTCTGATGAACCAGGGAAGGTAAAAAACTACCAGTGCCAACTTCGTTTTAAAGAAAACGTAGAGTTTAACCGGAGGTCATATCCAATAGCGCAATCGCTCAAAGAAGCCGTGAGAACAGAGATAAACAAGATGATAGAAAACGACATAATTGAGATTAGTCAATCACCTTACACTAGTCCAATTATTGCTGTTCCGAAAAAAGACGGACAAGTCCGGCTCTGTTTAGATGCGCGTGAGTTGAATAAGACAATTGTGAATGACAGAACTTCTCCCGGTGAAATAGAAGAAATCTTAAAGCGTTTTCATGGTACTAACTTTATTAGCACCTGGGATACGGTCTGTGGTTATTGGCAGGTAGAGCTGCATCCACAAAGCCGCCAGTATGTAGCGTTCATTTTCGAAGGGCGCAATTGCCAGTTCAAGAGACTGCCCTTCGGACTTGTCAATTCTGTCGCCATATTTGTGGCATGCATGGACCAGATTTTGGGACCAGAAGCACTCCAATTTACCACCGTCTATGTTGACGATTTACTCATCACATCCGGAACCTGGGAGGAGCATTGTTACAGAGTGGAATTTGTACTAAACAAACTAGCGCAGAACAACATAACACTGAAGTTGGAGAAATCCAAATTCATAGCGCGCGAGGTACAATTCTTAGGCTTCAACCTAGACGACAGAGGTATTACCCCATCAGCAGAGAAAGTGGAGGCAATTCAGAGGTTCCCGCAACCAAGAAACAGGAAACAATTGCAATCTTTCCTCGGACTCTGTAACTATTACAGGAAGTTTCAGAGCCGATATTCCGAGTTGACCGCCAAGTTTCAACCACAGTTATCTGCCAAAAACAAATGGACTTGGGGTGAAGATCAAGATATTACTTTCCGATTGATAAAAGAGAAGTTTCTGGAGAGTGTGATACTTCGTCACCCAGATTTTAATAAACCGTTCTTTCTAAACTGTGACGCTAGCGATCTAAGCTTAGGAACGACATTATACCAGGAAGATGAGGAGGGACAACATCTGGTAATAAGCTTCGCTAGTCGCACACTGAACCAGTGCGAAAAGAACTACAGTGTGACAGAAAAGGAATTGTTGAGCGTGGTGTTCGCATGCAGCAAGTTCCGGACGTACATTCTCGGATATCAAGTCACGGTACGAACTGATCATAAATCCATCTCGTTCCTTCGTAGGTGCAAATTGAGTCACGGCCGATTGGCTAGGTGGGTAATCGCCCTACAAGAATATGACCTGAAATGGGAATACATTCCAGGAAAGAAGAACGTGGTAGCGGATGTGTTGTCACGTATAAATCTGGAAGATCAGACTTTCGAGGGAGAGAAGGAGAGCTTAGTAAAAATTTATAACATATTCACGACCAGAGCCGATTTACAAGCTTTGTTAATAAACATCAGAATCCATCAGCAGTCTGATCCTAAGCTGAAAAACATTGTGAGTCGTTTGGAAGCCAATGATGAAACCATTTCTAAATATTACCACCTTAACAAGGGAATTTTATTCATAAAAACCGCATTGGACGATGAGACATGGAAGGTGATAATCCCACACCAAATCGAAAAGGAGGTCATCATCGATTACCATGTAAGGTATGGTCACATGGGAGCGTTAAAAGTGATACAAGCTCTAGAGGAAAATTGTAAGATCAAGAATATCAACCGCAAGGTGAGAACATATATCAAGTCCTGTAAGATCTGCCAATGTGCAAAAGTAAACAATGAAAAGACAGAGGGTATCATGATACCGATAACTTCCAACGCAAAACTGGAAAAAGTGTTTTTGGATATCTGCGGGCCATTTCCCCGTAGCGGTGGTCGGCACAGATATAAATACTTGGTAATCATAATGGGTCACTACACCAAGTATATAAAGCTATATCCGGTTAATCGGGCAACGACAGCAAAGGTTTTGGCGGTGATTATTGATTTGTATATCCCAGAGATCGGTAGACCATTTTCTATTATTACCGACCATGGTACACAGTTTAAGAGGAGGAGATGGCGAGACACTTTATTAGCACTTGGGGTCAAAACATATAAGACATCAGTCTACCACCCAAGTAGCAATCCGGCTGAGAGAGTACTAAGAGAAGTGGGTAGGATATTGCGCACGTACTGTCACAACCAACAGAAAAAGTGGCAAGAGTACCTAGCAGCGACAGAAACATTCCTAAATTACGCCCACCATCCAGCTATAGGAATTCCACCGTACTCAGCCATGTATGAGAAGCCGACTCCCCGAGACATTGAACAAATCATTGAATTTCCAACGAACAACAATAGGAAATTCAACCAGTTGAAGTTTTACAATAAGGTAGCAGAAGATCAGGAACAACGGCAAGCCAAATACCAGAAGGCAATAGGGCGAATTGTAACATATAAAGAGGGTGAGAAAGTCCTCCTAAAAAATAGAGAGCTGCCTAGCACCTTAGAAGGCATAACCAAAAAACTACTATTACTTTACACCGGACCATATGTTGTGGTAAATGATAAACAGAACAATACATATGAGTTGAAGGAAATCGTTTCAGGAAAAATCAAAGGAGTGTACAATCAAGTTTCTATGAAGAAATATTATGAAGAATGAGTTGTGAGATTTAGAATTTTGAATTTATATATTTTTTTTGAAAAAATTCAAAAATATGTAAGAACAACTTACAACCTAATAATTTTGGAACAAACTTTATGAAAGAAAAAGAAAGACTTTTGAATTGAAATATAATTATAAAAATTTAAAATTGAGTAAGTACTTCTTACTACAACCTGATAATTTAGAACAAAACTTTATGGAAGAAAGAGAAAGAGAGAGAATTTTGAACTTAATTTAAAAAATTTAAAATTAAGCAAGCACAGCTTACTACCACTGAATTATGAGAAAACTTTATGGTAAATAATTAAGAAGAATTTGATTTTGGAAAAATACCAACACATTCAGAAATAGTAGTAAGATAACAGTACTATAAACAATTCTGAATGAAACAATTCTGGGAATAAATGAATTAAACAGAATTTGAATGTTGATAGAACGTCAGGACTTTGAAACAAGATAAGATCAACATATTACAAGGATTTATGAGAAATATTTTTCAATTAAATAAAGAGAATAGTTTAAATTTTACATTAAAACTAACCAAGTTCCAAAAAATAATTATGTGTCAATTATGATTGAATTGAGAAGAAAATAAAGTGATTAATTCAGAAAAGAGAATTAACGTTAATCCAGAATAAATGCTAGACATTCACAATAGAATTTGAAGGAGTAGAGAAGAATAACAAGAAAGAGTGTAATATGCCAGAGAAGGAAAAAATTTGGAAGCAAAGAGACTAATTACCTATGAAACGATAATGAATACAGTTAATTAAGAGCAAAGAAGAACAACTCATACCAAACATATGGAGAAGATGATTTTGAACCAATGATAATAATAAGACCTATACGAAATGCAAAGAGAAGAAATACCACATGAAATATAATATAAATGAATTAATGCTAATGAATGCGAAGGCGGATTAATAACTTTCTAAGAGAAAGGAAAGAACCAAAATGTTTAAATAAAATGATCAATATAACAACCTGTATATCTAATGTAAAGATACAATGTTAAAAAATTAAATATAATATAATAAGACCATTCAAATAATGAATAAGAAAGACTATATATAGAGACCATGCTAATACTATGAATAATCAGAAGAAAGTATAAAGAGAACTCAGATGAAGAAGAAAGAGAGTTACACTGTAAACAGTAACCAGAATTATTAAAAGAAAGGTTTTCAACCATAATTAAATTAAATATATCAGACAAGTTAAGAGTTTTGGAAAAATATATATGTAATGAGTATAATAATGATTATGAAGATTTATTAAGATAGAAAATGTGAGATAATCTGAGAGACTACGAAGTGGAGAATCCAAAGATATTTTTATTAGTCGAAAATGAGACTACTTTTTATTTATTTATTCGATGACTGACTGAAGATAATTCCAGCAGCATTATGTTTTTTGAGCAGGGATGGATATGCCCCTGTAATCAATTTATAGAAGTGGTGTATGGCCAGCAGAGAAGTAGCGTACAGTGCCCCTCTGATCTGCCCCAGCCCACGTGATAGGGAATGTTAGGGAATTAATATCCCAAGGATACAACACGAAGTTGATATAGAAAGAAAATGTATTACAATTATAATATATCTCAGAAGACACTAACTATCCGAAAAGGATCAGTAGTAAGACAAGTAACCATATATATAAAATTAATA
Source organism: Magicicada septendecula (assembly GCA_034769895.1). NCBI lineage: Eukaryota > Metazoa > Arthropoda > Insecta > Hemiptera > Cicadidae > Magicicada > Magicicada septendecula. Next base: position 349,287,412 of record CM068375.1, read on the forward strand.
AAACTCTAATTATAAAAAAGTCGATATAAAGATGGAGAAGAAAATGAATTATAAGAAATGATGAAATTATCAAAGAAATTATTTCATCCATAAACATGTCTGAAATAATTACTTCTGGAGGGGAGCAATCTGTAGCGTGACAGATGTTTGCATAATATTGAATGGCAATTGATCATTAGAATAATGAAGTTATAATATTTAAATTTGGAAGAAAGCATTAAGTCTAATATAAATAGATTAATTCATAGCAACTGTGGAAAGAAATCATTATTATAAAGAAAATACAAGTTAAAATAAAAGGAGTTACTAGTGATGAGTCATCCAAAACCAGTCTCATAACCAAAGGTTTTCAAGGTATAACCCAGGAAGGTAAAATAGTAAATAACAAAGCAGTACACAATATGACCAAACCCACAACGAGGGAGAATAAATAGAAGAGAAACCCTAAAATAAGCCAAGATCAACCAATACAGGTTGTGTATTTCTGTAAACAAGAAGAAGATGGAGAAGATACCAGTCCCAGAAGGCAGGAGAAAAGAAGACTGAAGAAAGAAGAAGAGGGCAGCATCCTGAAGAAGATGTCATGCTCTTATAAAAGACACCCAAATCCCTATATCCCCAAAATAAATATCTAAAAACAAAAGTATAACGAAATAAAAACCACATGTATATAAATTTAAGAAAGAGAAGTGAACAAAGTAAAAGTTTCCTGTGAACTAAGATGAAACAATAATATAGTACCCATGGAACAAATCTCCATTGAAAAAACGCTAACCAATTTATTATGTTAATAAGACTATACGACCATTTAGCATTAACATAATATATAAGTGCAAAGTGAACCAGTGATAGTTTTGGGTATTATAAAAAATGAACCTTGTGTTTCATTCTTGGCAATCACAAACATTGGATGCAATGAAATATGCATTTTTCAATGACTTAAAATGTGTACGGTGACAATATGTTGTTCATAAGACATGAATCTGTTTAAAATAACATTTTTTGTTTTACATGAAAAAAGAAAAACAGATTTCATAGTGTTTTTTGAACGGTTCATACTATTTATTTGTTAATGACAGGGTACAATTCCCCAAAGACAAGGTATAAAAGACTGTATAAAAACTGTAGAATCCTACTTATAATAATAGTTAGAAATAAGAATATAAATATAAGGTTTTTTATGTATATAGTACAAGAATGTTTAAAAATGTATTAGATATAAGGCCATTTGTTTGGGTCTGATACAACTAACATCAGAACTATAAAAATAGTTACCACTTGTAAATAGTAGAGAGTAATTAAGATGTTAGTTAGTAAAAAACCTTTTTTGTAAGCCATATTTCCATGTTTAGAAATAAGGATTGTGTTGCAAAATGTCTGACTTGAAGACAACCATTTATTTAAAAAAAAAAAAATTCTTTATTTGTTTTAACTATTGTTTGTATTGTAACCAATACTAATTGTTTTTGTGTAATTTAAAAACATGTTTAATTTATAATACTATTTGTAAAAGTCAGAGAGGGTATCACACATCATATATTGTTTGTAAATTATTTTGTAAGAAAAATTGTTAAAAAATCATAGGCCAAAAGAATGGAAACCAAACTTCATCAAAACAGAGAAATTGTTCATTTAAATGCAAATAAACAAAAGGGGTTTAGACAAAATAAACTTGAGATCATGCCATATAATTGCACATACCATTTAGAGAGATTTTAATAAATTATATTCAGAATTATAAATAAAAATGAGAATGACTAGACTCAGAAATTTGGACATGGGAGTCTTATACTAAACTCCTGAATAATGTTTCAGGATACAACTAATTCAATTAACTACCAGAAAATAAGGGAATATGAACCTTTTAATACAATATAGGATTATTAATATTAAATATAACTGATAAAATGGCTGAATTTACATTATAACAGGAAGTAAATTTTGGAAATGTTTGACTTATCAGAGTATATCAAACTGAAAGTAAAATTACTATTTTTCGGACAGAAAACACTATAAAATGGCATTATTTAATCTGAAAATAACCAGAATGAACTGAAAGATTAATTTAAATCAAATCCAGTGAATAAAATTGACAAATAACCAAAGTTTAGGCATTCATATAGTGAAATAGTAAAATGTACACAGGATGTGAAAATATTTTTGAACAATGTTAAGGATAATATTATATGGGCTAAGAGTTTAATTGAAACTGAAGGAAACAGTTAGTTAATTATTGGTAGTTGAACGGTTAACATGACATACATTTAATAACGTGGATAACCTAACCTATAATCGTCATACAAGCGAGTGTATAGTGAGTTATTGTGAAATCGCGAGTGACTTGTAAAATACTTCTGAAACTATCATATTATAACAGAAACGATCAAGTAACACTCCATAACACAGAACAATATAAATCTACTCCGAAAAACACCATAAAACACTAGAAAACTGTATAATACATTAAACCAAATTAGTGACGGAATCGGAGAAAGTGTTTGAACTAATAATTATACAGATACACTAAATACAACCCAGAATCACTACACCAGTCACTACACAACATATAACAAGAGATTTGCGGACACGAGAACAGAAATATTGCGTCAAAATACATTATTTGGAATGCAGCAGCAACGAGCAACAATTTCATCGACTTGACGGCGGCCATTTGCTTTGACAATTCCAGTGCCTCTTCTTGGTTCAGCACAGCTGTTTGGTGAAAACAATTATTATATTTACAATTTATTATTCAATGTCTGTGTTTATTAATAACTATTAATTTGATTGTAACGTTATACTTTTTAAATATTAGCCCGATTTCTCTGACTTTGGTAATAACTGGCTGTTTAAAGAACCCTATATAATTTTTATAACATATACTTGTAACTTTTTTCGATATCCTGAGAATCGATACTAATCGATAAGAGTCAATATTGCTGTTACTTAATAAAACATTAATACTTTTCAATACTTAATAGTTCTTTATTTCTTCAATAATACTAATTACCAATAATATAATTCTAATTGATAATCTACAAGGACTTTACCACCCGTAAGTGAAGATAACCTAAAAAATAGAAAGGTAAACAAATATCGATTGTTTTACAGACAGTCTTATGAGTGGTGATAGATTATTTAAATTATACTAAAACTTTAATAAAAATTTTCAGAAGAGCATTACACTGTTTAAAACTTCACAGCCCTATATTAATTAATTGATCCTAATTAATTAATTAATAAAATTAAATTTTTTTTATTATTATTATTTTTTATAAACATAATTTTTTTTTTTAATTTTCTTCAAAACAATAATTTTTGTTTTGAAACTTTCGGTGAAGCTGAGCATATATATTTCTTCATCAACTTTACGCTACTCGACCGGTCTTGCTACCATTGGGACTCGACCAGCTGGGAAACTTAAGGAAGTGTTTCAGGCCAGTAAGACGTCGAGAGCCACACCAATTAAACACATTACAACTTATAGATTCACACATCAATCTTATTTATTTTATTACAAATTGGCTAGTCCAAACAGAGGGGCTTGTTTACATCGGAGTCACATACTCCATAATAGCTTGTATCATCAACACACATCTATACTTATTTAATTTGTATTATTACAATATTCATTTCTCAAAAAAAAAATTACAATGGTATGGACACACGAAAAGAATGACACAGGAAAGATTTCCAAGGAAAGTTATGGAATGGACCCCACCAGGAAGAAGGAAAAGAGGAAGACCACCTATCTTCCTGGATAGAAGAAATGTAGACTATATTGTGGGAACGAGAAATTGAAGAAGATCTTTGGATGGACAAACAGCAGTGGAAGATGAGAATTTAATCATTTCTGTAATCTATGGTTCCGGAAAATGAGTAAGTATTGTACAGCCGGAATAATAAAAAAAAATTATTAGATATTTGTTGGATTAGGCCTAATACATTAGCATACAGTGTTTTAAATTAACAGCCAACTACAGTCTACTGTCTCTAGGCAAGATTACTACACAGTGAAACTCTTCCAACATTCTCAGTTAGATTACTTCAGAGCTTCCGCCGGTACGTCAATTCTGCTATCCATGATTCAATTTGTCCAGTCAGCTTCAAGGGTAATGGAGCGTTTGCTGTACCTTGAAACAAGAAAACTTACGAAAACTCAGACTACTCTACTATTTCTTTGTAGAAAGATAACAGTTGTTAAGCAGTCACTATTGCGATTCTTAAAATTATTATTAATCGATGGCGCAATAAAATCATTATAAATTGCAAGGTTTTGGACATTAGCCATGGTGAGTTAAAATTAAGAAACACGACGTTTTGACCTCTATAGAATCAGAGGTCATCTTCAGGCGAACAAAAAATAAATAGAAAGATAAATCTGTCACTAACAAATGTTAATTGTCAAAACTCCAGTTAAACAAATATATTTCTAAATAATAATAATAATAATAATAATAATAATAATAATATTAATAATAATAACGATAAGAAGAAGAAGAAGAAGAAGAAGAAGAAGAAGAAGAAGAAGAAGAAGAAGAAGAAGAAGAAGAAGAAGAAGAAGAAGAAGAAGAAGAAGAAAACAGGACTCACTATTCCAGCAAGATTTAATTTATTTGTTTGTTAAAATAAACGTTTTTTCGTTGCAACCACAGGAGGAATTCTTCCTTGCTGGAATGCTGAGTACTGTTTCAATATTAACATTATTATTACCTTTTTTAGTAATATATTTGTTTAACTAAAATTTGGAGTTTTGACGATATCGATTAATAGTATTTATTAGTATCTATTTGTCTATTTATCTTTGCATTAATTTTTGTTCGCCTGAAGACGACCTCTGATTCTGTAGAGGTCGAAAGTCGTGTTTCTTAATTTTAACTCACGATGGCTGATGTCTAAAATCTTATAATTTGTTACGTCTTTGTTATTATAAACGTAATGAAAACTAGTAATTCCGACTAATGAAATTAAAAAAAAAATAATAAAATCACAACTGTAATGTCTAAATGACATCGGAGATTTTAAGTTTATGCATATTTCCATAAACGTCTACAGGCTTGTGTCTTATGCGTTTCACAAATACCGGTATACCTAACTGATACAAATATGTAACTTTTTCAATCATAGTTTGTAAGGTTTTTAAACAAGGCATAAATTCTGCAAACAGTGTTGTCAGACATTGATTTTATCAAATTATTAAAAACACCGACTTTTTACTGTAAATAAAGTTCTTCATAATTTGAAGTCTCCGATAGATTTGTACAGCTTTTCAAAATTTTGATTTGCAATTTTGGTCCGCGGTGCACCTTATATAATACTGTTTAAAGTATAAAAATTATAATTGAATTCCGACTAAAATTTCCATTAGTCTGACACCTGGCATGAATATACCAGGTAAAGTATGAATATATCTTTATACTTTTTTCAACCAACTTTTTAGCCCTGGAGCCTTAAGATTCTGAAATTTCCAAAACTGAACATATATTCAGATGTTTTTTTCTTCGTATGAGCCACTAAGAACTGGTTTGGTTCAACAGGTTCCTCTCTTCTCCTCCTCTCTTTTCCTCCTATCTCACATCTCCTTCATTCTTAATCGATGTCTCTCCCTCCTTTCGTCAGTCCAGATGCCACTTGTCCTCTTCTTGGTTTATTCCTAAAAACATTGTGCATTTTTTCATTTCTTTTGAGTGACAAGCATTCTTCAGTGTCTTCTTGAGTAATCTTTATCAGTTTTTTTAACCACGTATTGGACATTTCGATCTTTCTGAAATAGTTAAAAAGCTCCCTTGTTAGTCCGTCAGGATTCTTTGAACATGTCCGTAGAAAATAATTCTTCTTTTTCTAATTAAGTCTGTGATATTCTCAACATGTGTGTACAGCTAGTTATTGTGGCGTCTTTTGCACGGTTTTTCATCTTTTATTGATCCAGAGATTTTTCTTAATATTTTCCTTTCTGCAACTTCCTCTTCTTCCATCATCATATTCTTGTTCAGAGTCAGACACTCGCTGCATAATGTGCTTCCCGGCGAAATACTGTTGAATAATGCCTAAGTTTGGCATTAATTGATATTGATTCTTGTTACATGTATGCGTGGTTAAATGGTAAGCAACTTTCATCCTATTAACGCGTGCTTTAGTGGCTTCTTTCTCTGAGACATTTTTTTTCAATAACTTCTCCAAGATACTTGAATTTGTCATTTATATTCATATGCTTGTTAGAATTATATGTAATTTTATATCTTACATACATTTAAGTGTTTTTTCTTCTAATTTTGACCCCTAAAATTTTCTGCTACCTATTTTTGGGGCAGGGCATCATTCTTAAAACCAACTGGGAAATGCGAGGTAAAAATACGGACACACGCCCTATGTTTTATGAAATTCGGTTCGTGCATTCACACGTCATCGTGAGTACATCCCTAAATACCTAGACAGACAGGCAGCCAGACAAATGCCAAACGGTCGAGTTAAAACTCAGAACTCGCATAGCTCGTTGAGTTATCCCCCCCCCACTTCGCATTAACATAGCTAATAATTAAGAAAGTCGGAAATTATGTACAGACAGCTCGGAATGTTTACTGGCCGAGGAGGCAGTAAATGTTTCTGAATTTCGGATCAAGTTCAGTTCTTTTCTTTTTTACGTATACCTTCCAGCGAAACTTGCAATCTAATGTCATGCTTAAATGTTATGATGTAGGTTGTTGGTTGATAACCAACAATACAAGCGAAATTGTTAGCTTCAATTTCACTTGCTGTTGCCCTTGTTGGTTGATAACCGCAGCTAATTGTCCTATTAGTAAAATTAACGTGGACTGGCTGTGCCTTCATTTAGTTCTGTCCGCCATGTGTTTATCCAAGAATTGACTTTGTCAGTGGGAGTCTGTAGTTCCTCAGATGCTTCTTCAATGCAGTTGTTTCAAGTTCACTATAGTGCTTTCAAGATCACTATCGTGCAATTCCCGTAACCACGTAAATGTGCGCGTGCGTGTATCTGTTGTGTGTGTGTGTTTGATCTTCTTCTACAGGCGTTACTACCCAGTATGTTTTAGCCTCTTCATTGATACTTCTCCATTCAGCCCTTTCATTACATAGTCTTCTCAATCTTCTTATCCCCATATTCCTCTTATCCTCCTAAACATCCTCGATTCTTACGTAGGCTTCCGCCGTCAGTGTACATTAAGTTTTTTAAATCTTCTTCCGGTATGGATCACGTCAAAATGTCTTGTATGACCATGTTTCACTAATATTACAATGAGTATTCTCAGGTCTGTGTGACGAAACGTGACCAGACCTGAGGATACTTTTCGTAATATGAGTGAAACGTCATACAAGACATTTTTGACGCGGTTCATACCGGAAGAAGACTCCAAAAACATAATCCTTGATCTACCCATTTCTTGGACTTGCTCTTGATCTTCTAACTACTCAGTATTGTTTCATATATTATTTCATTCTCATTGTGTGTTTCAGCCAGGCTATCCTTCTATTCTTTATAAACTTTACTATATCAATCCCGTGTATTAGATTATTTACTTCACGATTCCTTCGTATTATCCATGAGCCGTCGTTGTTTTGAATCGGTCCAAAACAATTTCTCAGTAGTTTTCGTTAGAATATTCTTAGATACTGTTCGTCTTTTTGCGTTAATAACCAGGTTTTATGTGCATATTTTATAACTTGTTTAATTGTCTCTCTGTATTTTTTAAATTTTAATGATTTGTTCAATGCTTTTGATTTCATTAATTCAAAGTAGGCGTAGTACCATCGGTCCTGGACATCATTGCTTCTGGTGTGTTAGTGTAGTTTGTTTGTAAGCCTGGGTAGGAAAATTTACTTGCATGTTCAGTTTCATGATTTCCCATTGTAGAGGTTGTCTGTTACATGATGTTCTTGCTAGTCCATGCATTTTGTTTTAGTATCATTTATTTTCAGTCCTGTCTCTATTACCTCACTATCTATATTAATAAACAAACTGTTTGTTTCTACTTGTAATAGCTATAGCATCAGCATACGCAAGAATTTGTGTGATTTTTATTCCTGTATGTCCCCTAGTTTTCATCTTGTTGATTACTGCTTCTGTTCGTGTGTGATATAAAAAAGTAATATGTAATTTATGAGCAATGGTGGCGAAGTCAATGGTAATGTACGAGAAACGCGTGGTGGGAAATGGAGTCCCATCATGATGCTGGTTGGAATTAATGTTTAACGTTTTATATTTCATAGGAGAACAAATATGGTAATACTGTATATGTTTTACAAAATTAAAATTAATTTTACTTTCAAAAAACTTTGTAAATATAGTTTTCTTTTTCCAAATAATTTCAAGAGTTTACTATAAAGCAAAAATTTACCTACTTTCGTAGTTTACGGTACATTGAAGTCATACGCTTATGAAGAAACCTGAGGCTACGCAAAACTCCAAATTGATAATTCACTCTGCTTCCTTTCTTTCTATTTGTATCATCCTTCTGAGAACCACATGCCAATTTCAATTCTTTATTACTTGTTTTTTATTTTTTCCAATATTCTTTCATCTTTTCACTGTGTCTCTTCTTCCTGACATCAGTCCACTTCGAACCTGCATTTTTCTCTCTCCCACCCAGGACTCCTTCCATTTTTTAACTTTTGCCCGAAAAAAATTTCTTTTAGTTGCTTCTTATGCATTCTATTATTATTATTTTTTTTGATTTTTTTTAATCCAACACGATTCTCTTTCAAGTTACAACCTGGGGTACTGCCTTCATTTAGCGGACTTTCCATAGTGTAACTGAAATTGTATAGAGTGCAAAAGTTGGAATTAAATTCCGAGATAAGATTGGATTGTTAGTCCGAAATTATTGTTTTTCGTGCTTTACTCCACTATTTTCTTCCGCTCTCTCTGCCGTTGGGAACTCAGCTTTCTTTTATTATTAACAAAAAATCAGCCAATTTGTTATATTTACATTTGAATAAAAACAAGGGCTCTTATTGGTATCTTAAGCTTTCATGGCTGGCGTCAACTCTGATAATATTAGTTTGATATTTCTTCGGGGTATTAGGCCGTGGTGCAATGCAGCCTCAAAAAACAGACGTTTCTGCCCCACCCTTGGAGGCCACCTTCACTGTGACGACTTGAGCAACGATTTCATCAGTTTTCCACAGTACTGTGGCAGACAATACTGATACTGTGGGAAAGTCACAGTACTGAGACTTCATCTTTTTTTGCAGACGAAATACTGTGACAATATTAAGAGTCAAATGGCTCTGATGTTTCAGAGTGCTTTCTCTTAAATTGTATGTTTCAATAAAAATTTACTGGTTATACACCACAAGCTTAGTGATACAGAATATATCTCAATTTTACAATTTTATTTATTCCTTTTCGTGTACTTTCCTTTGTGTAACAGTCCTAATAATAAAATTCTACTCCCACAATAAGTAGACTTATACATCAACATCCCACTCACACGCGCCCACACTTAACAGGTATTGTAATACAAGAATTAAACTAACGGATTTAGAACGACAATCTTAGTTTACCTAGTAAATGGTAACATGTTTACCACAACAAAATACTATTATTGGGACGGTTATTTTCAGTTGTGAGTATGAATAGAAGATAAAAATGTTACACTTTATTTACGTCTTGCTTATTTAAAATTAAATTTAGATAAATATTTTCATCGTATGTATGCTGCTGTTTTCCCTTGGAGAACTTCTAATACTTACTTGACTGTTACATGCAAACAAAGTAAAAGTTATTTTACAAAAGTTTTTAAAAACACAAATATTTGTTAAGTTTCACAATTATGAGTATACTCAAAGGATTGCCCAGTATCGGCTGAATTGGTGGGAAAATCTTTGTCGATTGGATGACTATCGCACCCCCAAACAACTATGGAACTATGGATCAACTAAGCCGATGGGACGGAGAGGCGTGAGTCATCCGAGTGACCACCTCTAATCTTTGCCTGTTTCAGACCGGAACAAACCGTCCTTGGTTTAATCCTTGAAGATGATGATGGTGATGATGATGATGATGATGATTTTGCCTAATTTAACAGACTGATATTACAAAATAAAAGAGACTATAGGAGGAGCATACGAAAATGATAGTATCAATGTTGGTTTGTTACTTGCCTAATTGCGTTTATTTCAGGAGGGACACTTCCTTTATTTCACAGAAAGGTAAGTCATGGATATCACCCATCTGTCAGTTATCGGATTTTGATTTTGAGATTTTAAAGCGGAGTAAAGCTTTCTAATAATTATTAGAAATTATGAGATTTCGGACATTAGCCATCGTAATTTAAAATTAATAAACACGATGTTTTGACCTCTATAAAATCAGAGGTCGTCTTCAGACGAAAAATAAGTTAATACAAAGATAAATGTATCACTAACAAATAGATATCGTCAAAACTCCAAACCTTAGTACAAATATAGTGCTAAAATAATAATAATAACGATAAAAAATAAATAAAACGGTACTCACCATTCCATCAAACAAGGAGCCCTTCCGTGGTTGCAACGTAAACAACGAAGCTACCAAGGCAGGCTCTCCTTGTGTACGGAGTTCAAAAGTGGTAGGTTCAACAGTTTAAAACTTGTTAAGCTGCCTATATAAGGAGAGCCTGCCTTGGCAGCTTCGTTGTTTATGTTGCAACCACAGGAGGAATCCTTCTTTGATGGACTGGTGAATACTGTTTTATTTTTATTATTATTACTTTAGCACTATATTTGTATAACTAAGGTTTGGAGTTTTGACGATATCTATTTGCTAGTGATAGATTTATCTTTGTATTAATTTATTGTTCGCCTGAAGACCACCTCTGATTCCATACAGATCGAAACGTCGTGTTTAACTTACGATGGCTAATGTCCGAAATCTTACAATTTGTAATGAGTATATTGCGCCATTGAGTAATAATAATTTTCTATTAATTACTCACCCTAAAAACTGGTACGTCTAATACAAGCTTATCATCATCTCAACAAGCAGGAAAAACATTTGATTCAATCTATTAAAAGCTGATTTTTTTCTATTTTACTGAACAGAATAAATATGATAAGAGATGAACATTTCACAGTCTCATGTCTCGTTATAAAATGAATCAGTGTAATTGTACAGTAGATATCTACTGTCAAAAACACACAGTTTCGTCATTTAATTTCTTAACAACTGAATCGGTTGAACTTCAGCTCTCGTTTTTTTACTCCCTTTCGAAAAAATGGAATATTTATTATTGCTGCTGGCATTTTTATTCGTAAAAACGGGCGCATTTTACATGCGGTTTGTTGGGCAAAGTGAAAGTATAGCGAACACAACATGAAATATACACAACGCTGTGTGTGTGTGTGTGTGTGTGTGTGTAAGTGATGAAATGTGAAAAGCTTAAAATATTCCTTCCCACCCCCTTGTACCACATCACCACCCTTCTCCATTATTTGCTATACGCGAGTCATACATTTCCATCGATTTCCATGCTGCTGACATTTTTTTCATAAAATGTTTGCCTTCGGCAAAGAGTTCGTATGTACAGATTTAAAACTCGTTTTCATTATTTTCATGTAGAAAAGTTATTTTTTGTTATGTTTAGTACAGACAATGCATATAAATGATATAATTTATTTAATATGTACAGTAATACAGTTTTGTGCCTTAGAGCGTGAGGGATAATTCTGTTCAGAATGAAACGCTTTTAGGCGTTATTTTATGACTGCTCATTTTTGTTTTCTTTTTCAAGCAGATTATTCAAAAACAAAGGGAATTTAATCTACACATTTACCCAGCATTCATCGACTACGAGAATACCTTTTATAAGGTCGAATGAGCCAATCTTTGTACAGTTATCCTGTTCCCGTAAATAGTATTTCCGAAACATCTCATAAAAAATTTCACAAAATTTACTTAGGGGTAGTAAAATGGTAATCGACACTGGTAGAGAATTAACAAAAAAAATGCTCACCAATCGAGGAGTAAGACGGGTATAGGGTTTGTCTATTTAATGTGTATACAAACAATCTCATTAGAGAATGGAAACCTAAAAAGAAATTCTCGGATTTTGTTGTCCATGACGTGTACGTTGATTAACTAAATATAAGTATATCACTACCGAGTCGGAACACAACGTTTTTTATTGGTAATAACGTAAAAGTTTTACCTTATAGCTGGACCAGTTTCCGTTTATTATAAGCTTCGTCAGAGACTGCCAGTGGGAGCGCTGTCCGTCTTTTCCTTGGCGACGGTATCGACTTTTGAAGGATCATATTATTCAAACATATCACACCCCACACACACAATATCGATTCTTTAAAAGCAACATGACGGATAGCCAGTTTGCTAAACATAAACTCAGGTATAGAGATCAGTGGCAACTCATAATTGAATACAATGTTATTTGCGGACGGCCAACTTATAGTAGCATACACTGAGGCTGAGGAAAGTTACACTAACCTTGTTGAAATCATTATAATCAGCCGTGCTGTTAGGCAGTGGTCCACAGTTGTCGTTATTGACAACATTTCGGCCAATCGGAAATCATCATCAGTGTCTAGATTACCACAGTGTCCGCAAATTCACATCAGAGATGAGGTAAAGACTATGTGTTTTCCCTGAGAAGGCCCACTTTTATAAACTTTTGTAGCAGCACGTTTTATAAACTTTCAGACATCAACAATACTATTTTAGAACAGGCCTCACATTTTTAGTAATTAGGCTGCGACATTTCTTACGAAGAAGACAGAAACATAAGCAACAAAATGAGTAAATTTCAAAGGAATGTAGTACAGTTATAAGAACTCTTAAGAGTGATACGTTAAAAAGTACGCAGTTAAAATTTTAAAAGGCGATGGCAGTCCCCACACTACTGTATGGTCGACACTGTTGGACACCTAGGGAAACAGATTTCAGACAGGTGGAGTCATCAGAAATGAAGTTTCTTAGGTCGGTGAAAGATTGTGTTAGAGGAGATAGAATACGAAACGCAGCCGTTAGACACGAATTAAAAATTCAATCGGCTACATTGCAGGTGGTAATGTATAAAGAAAGGTGGGAAGAACATGTATCTAAAATAGAAAGAATGTAAGTAAGATTTTGAATTATCAAGTTATAGGTAGAAGGAGCGTGGGAAGACCGAGGACAAAGCCGTAATGGTGAAGCCGTAACAAGTAGAATTGCCTAACCCTCGAAGAGCAGAAGAAGAAAGAAGAAAGAAGAAAGAAGAAGAAGAAGAAGAAGAAGAAGAAGAAGAAGAAGAAGAAGAAGAAGAAGAAGAAGAAGAAGAAGAAGAAGAAGAAGAAGAAGAAGAAGAAGAAGAAGAAGAAGAAGAAGAAATGGCCTTGTTCTTCTTTATTTCTACACTGCCAGGAATTAGGGAATTCTTGTACAACGAAATTCCTCAGTCTATCTAGTACATTATAGTCTTAAAAAACCATCTCTAACACCTCAATTGATCTTTCTTTCTTCATTGTTTTGCCCAACTTTCACATCCATACAGGTTTGGCTATGGTTTTATAAAATGTTTGTAAAAAGTATTTATTTTGACATATGGCTACTGTTATGTCTTTTGCAAGTTCTCTTCCTTAACGCACTCTAACTAACGGACATGCATAGTCTACCCTATGTGAGGAGTGTCACGTAGCGGTAGCCGGTAACTAGACACGGTGTTCCAGTAACACCGTGCTTACTAAATGTACTTGACGCTGCCCGATTATATAGAGCCGGAATCTTTATCTGGAATTTTCTACGTAACATTTAACCGCCACAAGTGATCTTGCCTGGTTATATCTGATTAACAGTTGACAGCCAATTCTAATAACAGTTTATTTATTGAAGCACAAGATAGTGCTGCCAGGAGTGAAAGTGTCAATTGTTTATTTCCAATTTATTTAACTTGACGGAATTTAATTATGGCCTATGCCATAAGTGCGTATTAGAGACTTATGTAATCAGCAGAACTATATTAATGTGACGGCCACTGTTTGGAAAAGGTAATAACAAAATTTGTGTAATAGGTTTCTCTGACAACCAATAATTCACTTCGCCTATTTTCCAGTTGCAACTCACGCAATCCACGTAACATTATGATGATGTCATCGGTAGTTTTCAAAATAATCACAGATCGTAAGGGCTTAAAGTTTTCTGTTAAACAAAACAAAAACTGAAAACACAACTAATCACAAAGTGCGCAGTGTGTAATTTTCTTTTGTTTATATATAATCTTACATAATTCTCTGGTAGAAATGAAAACCGAGTTATTAATTTTATGACAACAACGCACCTAGCCTCTCTTCAAAAACAGATAAGTAAAAGTACCGAAAATATGAAGAGATAAAAAAAACACGGATTTAACATATCTTGTTTTTATGTCTTTACGTTAATACTCTTTTAAAGCAAAAAAAAAAAAAAAAACAACAGGAAAAGTTTGAAAGTATCTTTAATTTTATAACAGCAAGATATCTTACAGTGCTTTACAATAAGGCCAGCCCACAGAGTTCGTTCGTCGGTTTAAGGCACACGTTTGGAAGGGGTTTTACAACCGTTTGCAACCCTTCGCAGTGCGTCCTTCTTTGTCCTTAATTCGTTTTTATTTACCGGCCTGTCAACACGAGAGAACAACAACGCACACGTGGGAGCTTATCGTGCCTTTCGGGCGAAACATGACAAAACCTCGGGAACGGAAAATTCGGTCCGTTTGCCACATGTGTGGGAGGTACTTTAGACTGATATAGCCTAGGCTCTCAGCATTTACTGTAAGTGCTGCCATTAACCTCCATACTAGAAGCTTTTGTTGTACTAGTTACCATGGTGCAAGACTGTTTTCCCTGTCTTCCCGAGTATCTATTCTTTCCATGATCTCCTCGTATGAGTCTAAGAGTCCATGAGTCCTCCTGTTTCCGTCGTCTAAATGCAATCCGGTCTATCGTTTGTTCGGTCCAACGGTCATTAGGCGTCCATTCCACGTGAAGCCGTACGATACAAGGCGCTTTGTGTTTGTTGTGTCTAATATTGTGTTATCAACACGAAATCGTCTTTTAATATCCTCATTTTTAATGCACTGGACCCTGGGCTACACACAAGACCTTCTCCGGAAGAGTCCATTACAACTGCTTGGATACTTTGGGAGTTGCTTTGATTCACCTCTCACGTTCCAAAGTCATCAACTAAAAGGAAGCCATAGGTGACTAAAGGAAGCCACAGGCGATTAAAGAAAGCCACAAGTGACTAGAGGAAGTCATAGGTGACTAAAGAGCCTAGTTCAAGGAACTGTCGGGGGCCTCATAGGTCTTAAGTACGGTCCTAATGAGTACTGCGTTGTATCTCCAGCATCGAAAATGGAGATTCTTTGCCAGGCAAACTATTCCATAACATTTGATGTACCTGTCTGTGTGTATGTGTGCATAGACGCACTCACGTGTTCTTATACACAATTTACATATTGCGGCTGCTTCTCATTCGTTTCTACATTTCCAAAACACGGTTACAGACAGTAACGTCAAGCAGTGAGTATGCTCGTGTGTCTTGTCGAGACAGTTCTGTCTGGCTGACGTAATTCGATTGTCTAGACGCCGAGCCGTGTTCTAGGAATTCTTGGCAGCGTTATTTCATAGTCGTCTGTCACTCTTAATCAACTTTTGTTCCTCTACACCAATAGTGAGTGCTAACGTCGCCACAAATTTAATTTCTACCCCACGTTCCTTGTGTACTCACTGCTGCAAGCCCCACTGATTCTCCGCATTCACACTTTACTTACGGCGCAGCCAATTATGCGCGGATATTTTCAGTGAACCTCAAACAATTATTTTCTCAGTAATTTATATAAGAGTATGAGTCAACAGTTATTAATATCAGTGTTACTGTATTAGCAAACACAAGAGTAAGAAAATAAATACTATGTGAAGAGAAAACAAAAAATAGATATAATTCTTAAAATTAAATCTCATATTGTAATAAAATGATAAACATTATTGCTGGTTGTGTTGGCAGTAGATTGGCTGACCAATTTGCTGTTAGCCCGTCAGTATACATGTGAATAGTCGTGTTTATTGTGTTAAGCAGATTTGTGCAGTTTAATTATTATTAACACATTAAACTGTAGAGGCCGCTATTTGCAAAGGAGTAATCTGTTTATGACTATCCATTACTGCGCCGGTAGTATACGGAAGTTATTATTAATTAAGTAATCGAATTTAATATTAAAATTAGATTGTATTATAGATAAATAAGTGAAACTGTATTGTGGTTACAATAAAAATCTTAAATGAACGTGATCATTCATGAAATACTCGTCCAATCAGGGTATGGAAGTTCTTATCATCTTCTATAGATTTAAAAATCAGATGAATTAAAAACAGTAGATTATTTAAAAAAATATTACTTTGGGTTTATGTTGTTGACTAGCGTAACACGTAGTGACGAGTTAGCTAGTAGTCGCAGTGATCCAGCGCCTTCAAGTATAATACGTAGCTGATGCTTGGAAATCATTGACACTATATAATAACGGGTACTGCTAGTACAGTTTTTTTCTAAAATGATTTCATTGGTTCAATAATTTGGTCCACTTTTAAAGTTTGTTATTTATAATATTCTTGTATCCATACATCGTATAAATAAGAAGCATAGTAAATACAACACATGATAAGTAGAGATAACATTAAATATATACTTTTAACTGGAGTAAATAATATATTATGTTTAATGACTTTAGTTAACGAAGGCTTAAATACTCGTATTAGGTTTTTTTGATTTATTTGTTCGTACCCCTGGAATATATGACACGCAAACTGAAGGAAGAGTATTAAAAATGGGGATTACTAATGCACATAGAAAAATGCAGTATCTGTTTGTCGAAGAAAAAACACCAGATTTCATCTTAGAAAACAACAAACGTACAAAAAAGCACAACAAATACTTAGAAATAAACTTTAGTGAAGAATAAATACATGATGTTGAAATAAAATCAAGAATAAACAAAGCTGAAAAAATAATTAGATCATTGAATGGGATTATATGGAGCACAGAAACTGGAAAAGAAAGGATGAAAAGAATATACGATAGTATGATTAAATGTACGGATCCGAAACATGGAGAATAAAAGAAAGTTAGAAGCTACAGAAATAGATGTGTTAAGACGAGCTGTTAGAACTTCAAGGCTACAGCGAACACGCAATGAGCGTAGAAGAAGAAATGGGCGTACAAAAGACAATCATCGGCTGCACTGAAGAAAAACAACTAATCTGGTACGGACACGTACAAAGAATGGGACAAGACCGACAACCAAAGAAAACAATGAGATGGATACCTAGAGACCACAGAAAGAAAGAAAGAAAGACGCAAGAAAACATTGAAGTTTAATAAACTAAAGAGGACTAAATGATGAAAACTGCAACGACAGACAATGGAAGTTAGGTACCCCGAATTAATTATAATTCGGAAGTTTTGAGCCCGATTTAATAATAACAAATGCATAAATACTGTTGGCTAATTATTAATTTATGCGAAGAACAATCTGTTGTTTGGAACAACTCTATGAAGACATATTCGCTGCCTGCTCTCAAGTAATTAACGTCTACAAGCACGAACTGCAAACATCCCCAATTTGACGAGCTACACAAGCAATACTGTAACTGGACTAGATTAAGCACCAGCAAGAAAAAATTCTGGACTAAATGTTTTTTACCGTTACAGACCACTAGTGATATGCAGTCACTAAATTATGACACAAAGGGCATACACACTTTACCAGAATTACCATACGAACTATGAGTGTTTGATGGTTATGTTGAATCTTCCAGTAGCATACAATGAGGGCCCATCACGGGCATCAATCCCCCACACAGCTATTATAAATTTTAGTGAAATTCCATAAACACTTAACATAGTCCTCTTTTTAAGCCCGTTACGTGTGTAAAAATATGCCCTAAAAATAATTATATGCGAAGAATCCTGCGAAGATATTATTTAATAAATAATTAAATGTCTTATTTGTCCTGAGGAAAATCGTGAATCCAGTCTTTAGGGTAGTCTTCAAGTCACGCCACTTAGTTACTTTTACAAATAAAAATATTTCTTTCTACATAGACATTGTTTCATCTTTTTTTCTTTTACCACACTTAATTTTATTAATCCAGTTTGCTTTATCTCTGATACTTTTCGTAAAACTTTGACGTTAACGGTAGGGGAAAGTTGAACAAAACGGGTGGGTATTACAAAACTGGGAGTGTTCGTGTTCTGAGCAAACTAACCTCGAAATATACCGGATGAATAGCAAACTACTTGATACTGTGGCCAAGCAGCATGTATGTATGTTAAGTTAGATTGTGTTAAGCGTCTCACGTGAGTCAGTAAACTCAGTTCGTTTTTCAGAATTGTGAATTCTGTCGGACGTTATCGATTTTTGACTCGTTTTGACGCTTAACTGTTTCTTTGTGTTACTTTAAAAGTAAATGTAAATATGGTAGTAGAAACTACGTTTATTTATCATTAAAATAATTAGGCCTATATTTTAACAACATTTAACTAACTGGTGACTGAATACCACTTAGAATCTTTCAACATGGTGTGACGATTTAAAAAAATATTTAAATCGCACAAATAAAAAATTGCTTTCAATATAAGTAAGAGTATTATCCACCCCTTACCTATGCCTAGATTCATGCAACAACGTGCAAATTGTCCCGTACCAACACGTTAAGAACGGTGTTATTTAGCTAAAAATAATAATTACTTTAATTAAATAAAATATGTACAAAATAAATAAAGAAATTCATAATTCGTAACCGAAAGGTAAAATAATGTATTACGACTTAATTAGTAAATAATTAATATAACTTAAAAGAACGAACTATTTTCTTAGTGCGTAAAACCGCGCCAGCTACTGAACCCTTGCCGCTAAACATTGCATTCATTCGCCCGATAGACACCGAGATGTAAGGATGTAGCTGCTGTGTTGTGAACATACACATAGGTGTATACCGTTAAACAATATTTAATCAAGTTTATAATGAGTTCGATTTGACCTATGTAGTATAATAATAATAATAAAAACAAAATTATAATGTAGTTCGTGAAGAAACATGTAAAGAATAAAAAAGAAAAAGGAAACTTAGCCGACACATCTCTTAGCAAGCTGTAAATGGTGAGAAATGTTAATTACCAGATTTTAGTGCTGATAAAATAAAAACTGTAACTAAAAGTAAAATGTAAACTACCGACTCCGAAAGAAGATAACACAAACAGCAACCGGATGAACTTCTAGAACCCAAAATCTAATCGTCTAGGAAGAGACTACCAGAAACAATCAACCTCATGGAACTTCAAGAGCAACTGTGGATCACACCCTAGAAGAGGACTGAAGATGACCATCATGGACCCCACAGCATACGTATTGTTATATTCAGGTGATATCAAAACATAATATTTGTAACACCAATTCATTGTAAAACAACAAGACCAGTAACAAAAGAGCAGTAAAGAACTTTTGATAATTTAAAGTTTAATATATATATTTTTGTAATCACTGTAACGAAGTAGTAATGACATTACGATGTTTAGATTTAAATTAATTTTAAAATTTACAACCAAACTTATTCTTCTAATAATCTGGTTGAAGTTGTAATAAAAACATAACAAAATTGAAACCCGGATCCGGGGGTAATTAAAACAATATCTAGCTGAATGATATAAAAAGAATAAAGAGTCAAATTTACAAAATATTTAATGCAGAAATTTTTAGAAT
This sequence comes from Magicicada septendecula, assembly GCA_034769895.1. Classification (NCBI taxonomy): domain Eukaryota; kingdom Metazoa; phylum Arthropoda; class Insecta; order Hemiptera; family Cicadidae; genus Magicicada; species Magicicada septendecula. The sequence continues at coordinate 349,307,130 of CM068375.1, forward strand.
CTGAGTTTTAAAAGTAAAGTAAAGTATGAGAGGTAAATATGTTAATAAAGAGATGTTTTTGCTAACACCCAACGAGTGAATACATTTATACAATCCTTGCTTAATTCCTGAATAATAAAGTGTTATAATTTGTTAGTGATTAAGGTTTACTAACAACGGCAGCAAGTTCAATTAACAGGTAACAAATTGAACTGGTTCCCGACATTTGTGATATCTTAACAAGGGAGACGTCACAATGGCGAGGTTTGATAAAACGTGGGTGGCCTGGACTCTGACAAAATGGGGATCCCATTTTATCCAACTTCCATGTTGACCTACATAAATCTAAAAATTTTGTTAATATTTCAATTATTTACAACTGCTAATTGTTTTTATTATATTTTAAAAATATATTTTTGTAAATACGGGTACAGATAAAATTTTTATTTTTGTACGGTACAAAACCTGGACACATGAACTTTGCAATACAGTTGACGATTGTTTTGTATCGTAAAATTTGGCATTTTTGAAATGTCTTCTAAATTCAGTTGTATAATAAGTTTATTAATTGTAAGTTTTATTGTTTTGAGGAAATTTAAGTAACATGTTTCTAAAAATGTGTTATATGATATATTTTTTGGATATCTGTAAATTGTGCTTAATCGACATTAAAATATTATGAAGCAATAATACGTAATAGGTAATATCGTCTGGGAGTTCATAATAAAATTTTTTTTAATTTAAATTTTGCTTGCTTACTCACACAGCTTACAAACTTGTTATAACTAATTTACACTAAAAATTACTGTAACTAGTGACAGTAAATGTAATTAGTTGCATTTGATAATTAATTTTTACTCCGATAATTATTTGAATTCCCGTTTTGTCAGACCGGTTGGATACAACGAGGAGAAATTACTTCTTCTATAAAATATTTTTTCCTGAGAAATCAAGTTGGAAAATAAATATTCTAAACATGGTGTAGTGTAGTCAAATATGTGACAGTATAATATTGTATAAAAGACTTAAACATTTTTTACATAGCTTGTAATTATGCAAAATACCATGAAGCTCCCCATTTTGTCCAACTCTCCCCTACCCTTCAGCGGAGGCATTTATTCTTGTCGTCTGTTATGTTACTTACTGAAGTGTCGTGTAATATATCTTATAAAAATAAAAAAATATATACAATCATTGGAAACGTTTTTATGAAAGTTTTTTCTTATTTGGTATCTGTTGTCCGGATTTCCTTTTACTAAGTACTCTTATGTCACGGGATCCCTTGCTTGCTAGTTATCTAATTGTGTTCAACAATTGATATGACACTTTTCTGCTTGTATTGTAAAGTGTTAAATTTTCTCTCCCCCTCTCTCTTTTTTTCCACCATTTCCGATCATCAGTTTGATCTTCTGGTGTCTAATTATTACTTTTATTTTTGCCCATAATAAATTTTGCTAATTATTTTATAATTCCCATCATCCCTTAGCCGACAATCTACACTGTGCTACGATTTTTATCAGTTATGTCGTCACATCCGAATATCGGCCTTTGTCATTTACTTTTTCTTTAAGTACCCAGATTACAGTAATTGTTGTAAATCTGTTCTCTTGAAATCATAGAACAATATGTACCATATCAGTCGCTTACTTGCTCTTATGCTTCCTCTCAATATCAGTCGTTTATTCGTAAATTATGTCCTGCTCCACACTCACAATTCCTGTAACTAATTAGTTTCTAGCTCTCTCCTGTCTGGACATTCTTTCTTCCTTTCTTAATCCGTTTCCACTAATCTCAGCTGATTATTTTTCTGCCGTTCTAAAAGTTGCCAAATGTTATATTCATATAAATAATGATGTTAATTTATGTGCCATCTTTGTTATAAGTTTTAAACAAATAAGGGATTTTTTATTTAAAAATTATTTGTCAGGCTAATACAATTTTCAAATAAAGCAAAAAAAATCGGTCCTAATTAAATCGGACCCAGTAGATGTGAAACCAGCCCTGTTGTTATCAAAATTCCAGTCAAATCCGTTAGACATATTGGCGAACTTCTTGGCAGATAAGTGGGTTTAAATTTACCCTTCATCTTAATCCCCGATTTGTTGTTTTGATTACTGTCTGCTAATTGTTCTCATGAATTTTTTAATACATAGCTGCTCTAGTATTTAATTTTATTAACTCACTTGAAGACGACCACAGATTGATAGTTAACGAAACGCTGTAATTATTATTATATTATTAAATATGACTAGTTTCGTGACAGTATATTTAGCAATAATATTACGCCATAAAATCTTAATTGTGAGAATCGTACAGCTATGATTTTCTTTATTTGTGCATTTGCATGCGCAACAGTAAGTATAAAGGAAATAAATCCTTTATATTTAATGAGTGTTAGTAACACGCAACTTTCCAAGCTTTAAACTCATAATGAAACGTGATGAATACATTATTATCACCTGATCAAGCGGTTTCTATTTTAAGCTGAGTCGATAAGTCAGGTTAACTGCTCTCAGCAAAGTGTATTCTAATTATGCATCAGGCTTTTAGCACGTCAGTAGGTAACGAGAATTCTCAGCTCTGTTTTCTTGGAACACACAGCTGTGATAGGACGAGGCGTGTGAAGTAAATAATCTCAACGTTGATTATTATTGCTATAGTTTTACAGTCATGAATGTGAAATACGATAGCATTCATTTCTCATTATACTGCGTGCATACATTTAGTATAGTAATAAAACTATCGTTCAGACCGACGGTGTTCAAAAGGTGATTTACGAAACCCCCAAAATCGATAGTCGACTGCGGTTTCCAACATTTGCTGCCATATATCAATACAAGCACTGCCATTACTTTATAGAACCTCACTTCTCACTCTAGTCTCTACTGTTCTGTGTATTGTGTCAGAAAGTGCCTGAAATGTGTTCATATTTTTATTAATATCCTTATCCTTGATACAAGACACATCCGGGAACTAAAACTAAATACAGTACAACCTCTTTTATCCGGATCAACTGGTCCGGAGGCCATCCGGATTAACAAAAATCCGGATAACAGAGGATCTAATATTTTAATGTAACTTACTATACTACAGTATATTCCAAGTTCAATAGTTACCAACTATTATTTTTTCCAAATAGTTTTCATAAACACTGCACTAGGCTATATAATATTTTATTGCAGTAGTTTCACTACACTATCGTTTATTTAACAATACATTATTTTGTACTGTATTTTTTATCAAATTAGTTTATATAAAAACTACACTACATATTAAAACCTTCAATTGTTTCATGCTATTTTTACTAAACAATAAGTTTATTCTGTTTTAACTTTTGTAACCTTTAAGCGCTGAGCGATCACGTAGGCATTTCACTATCATTAGATCGGTCGACGTGGTTTTCGTCTGTCCTTCCAAATAAGCTCTAAGCTTTTCACATGGGCTGTTGTCTCAGCATGATTGATCACCTCTTCCGGTTGATCGCCAGTCTCGTTTTCCGATCCGCGATTGTCGACGTCATCTGCAGTTACACAAGAAGCTATAATTTCACCATCTGACATTACGGTGTTTGATTAGTTTTGCCATCGTGGGGATTCTATTGCTTCTTACATGCGATAGGAAAAGCGTAGTATGTATTACTGTACTAATCGTATTCGAGTATAATAAATACTGTACTACTTCATTTGCAGTACTGTACTTGTAAAGTGACTCTTCTGTTTTAAACTGCAATTTCAAAATAAAAAAATATTTACCGTGTAGGCCTAATTATTTTCAATCCGAATTACACAGGAATCCGGTTCAACGAGGTTCGTATAAAAGAGGTTGTACTGTAGTTACTTAAATTACTCTACTTGCATTTATATATTTCGTGCTCAATAATTAATTCATGGAATTTAAAAAGGAAGAAATCGGGATTCTTTTATTGAGTGCGTCAGTAATTATATCTCTCCTGGCCGCGGTACAAATACTGTGCAACTATAGTTGATGGTGAGGGCTATTACCTTGCTGCTTCCAAACCGCTAGAATTTATTTGAGGTTTTCTTCCATAGAGAAGATTGGTTTCCCTGCAGTTATAAAGTATATCTTCTCGTCTTTCAAGGGTATAAGAAAGGGAAAAGAAAGAAATCCTGGGAACGTGAAGAGCTAAAGAGATGAGTGCATGCAGAAAGTATTTGGGTTTCTCCAGGAAGTATTCTTTCTATATCGCCCGTATACTGATCCTACTGATGCCATAAATTCTGTCGGAACTACGACACACAGGTTTTAAAATTGTATCTAATTTTGGCTATGTGTTTTAAGCGCGGGGATATCCATCTGTTTTCAAAATTGGATCTCTAAAACGTGTCGGTGAAGGCAGTAGAGGGAAAATGCCGTTCCTGACTCAAGTACCGTTATTCCCCCACCACCACCGCTGGACCAGCAGCATCGACCAATCAAATTGCATGGCGCCTTTCGCGCGTCAATTCAAATATATGCCGTCTTTCGCGAGCCTAAATCACTTTCACTTTCTACTGGACCGCGAATTTCCGCGAATAAATTTTTTTATTTTTTTTTAATTTGATATTTTTATTTTTTTAATTAAATTGATTTGCATATCCGCGAATATATGCAGCCTTTCGCGAGCCTAAATCACTTTCACTTTCTAATTTCCGCGAATATAATTTTTTATATGCAGCCTTTCGCGAGCCTAGATCACTTTCACTTTCTACTGGACCACAGCATCCGCGACTTTTTCGCTGATCTGTGTCAAGATCCGCGACTTTTTCGCGTATCTGGACCACAGCATCCGTGTTATTTTTTTATATGCCGCCTTTCGCGAGCTTAGATCACTTTCACTTTCTATCACTTGATGCATTATAGTGTATATATTAAATATATGATCAGGGTTACCAACCTTGCATGAGTTCAAATTTGTTATAATGTATAATTAAATCTATATGATCAGGGTTACCAACCTTGCATGAGTTCAAATTTGTTATAATGTATATTAAATCTATATGATCAGGTTTACCAACCTATGGTGGGGGGGGGGGTTCCGACTTGATGCATTATAGTGTATATATTAAATATATGATCAGGGTTACCAACCTTGCATGAGTTCAAATTTGTTGTGTGTTATAATGTATATTAAATCTATATGATCAGGTTTACCAACCACATCCGCGAATATAATTTTTTTATTTTTTTATATGCCGCCTTTCGCGAGCTTAGATCACTTTCACTTTTTATCACTTGATGCATTATAGTGTATATATTAAATATAAGATCAGGGTTACCAACCTTGCATGAGTTCAAATTTGTTATAATGTATATTAAATCTATATGATCAGGTTTACCAACCTATGGTGGGGGGTTCCGACTTGATGCATTATAGTGTATATATTAAATATATGATTAGGGTTACCAACCTTGCATGAGTTCAAATTTGTTGTGTGTTATAATGTATATTAAATCTATATGATCAGGTTTACCAACCTATGTATGGGTTCAAACTTGATATGTGTGTGTATTATAGTGTATATTAAAATATATGATCAGGGTTACCAATCCTGCATTATTGTGTGTGTGTATAGAACAGATCTGTCAACATATTTCTTCGGTGGGAAATTCAAACTATATTATAGTAAATTGTTGACGACGACTTCGATATCAACTCTCTCTCCCCTCCTCTCTCTTTGTCTCTAGACACAGTTGTCATCGGTTTTACATAAGCGTCGTGCTACTTATGGATTATTGTAATTAGCGATACTAAAATGTAATCACCAGGAAATATATTTATCGCCTACCTCATTGTGTTCTACTTCTAATTTTGGTACATGAGAGTCATTGACTGCGATTTAGAAATTAATATACTGTCAAGTCTGTGTGTGGTAAAGTGTTACGCATAAAATATGAAAAAATATATAATGGGTGAGGCAAAACAAAACACATACAGCCGAGTTGCAGACGCGTATTTGCAGATTCACCGTGACTGTTACTAGCGGACGTCCGATTTCTTGGTATGCCGTCGCTCGCGTCATCCGTATTTAAAGTTCGCTACTTCCAGTACACATGGCCTCTGTAACAGATTTGGTCTCCAACAGGTGTGATTCGAACGGTAAGAGTTAAATATAGTTTACAGACGATTGTAATTTTAAAAATTCATTTTTGCATCAAATATATATATCGTAAACAATGAAATAATAATATTTCGTCATTGTAAGATTTTAATAAAACAATTATCAGTTTAAATTCTCTCTCTCTCTCTCTCTCACACTTGTTGTGTATGTTTCTCTCTCTCTCTGTGGTCAGTACCGCGCGCATGTATATGAAATTAGAAAGTTTATATTTATTCGACAAATATTAACGCCCTCTCTCTCTCTCTCGCAGACGTCGGAAGCAATTCGAGGTCATTGACACGACTTTACACTGACACATTGCAGTCTCTCACTCTCTCTCTCTCTCTCTCGCTCTCTCTCTCTCTCTCTCTCTCTCTGGGTTAAGCTGGTGTTGTACGTTACTAAAATCATAGCAAATATTTTCATTCTAAGCATGTATTACTGTTTAGTAATAATTACAGCCCCAACAAAGGATATATAAGTTTGTGTACATGGATTGTATATTGCAAGCACAGAATTATTATTTAAATCCGATATCTGTTTTTATTAAAATCATACAATGTCAAAAGAGGATAGTTGTCTGTTACGAACCAGTACTAACTCTCCTATATGGCCGTCGCTCGCATCATCCGTATTTAAAGTTCGCTACTTCCAGTACACATGGCCTCTGTAACAGATTTGGTCTCCAACAGGTGTGATTCGAACGGTAAGAGCAAGAACAATATGAACAAGGCCAAGGACATTATATGTCTAGTATCCCTCCTCAGACGCTGGTGTTACTTTGTGTCATAAAATCTCATGGCACTCAAGATAAGAGACAATACGTTTGCAAAAACGACAAAATTGAACTTCTGGAAACAAAATTGTACGGTTTGTAAGTAATATCGACAACATAGGTCAGCATTTTTCGGTCATTGACAGATAAAGGGATCGTCACATTAGGACTACTGGCTGCTAAATCCAGTAGTACAAGAACTTAGATATTTGTTGAATCAGTAGCAAAAATGTTAGATCTACTGTTTTCAGCGTACATAGACATTTGATAATATTCCATTTTGGTTGTATTCGTGAAGCCATAGTGTAATGGCTGTCCTTGGAAGTCATGTAACCCTTAGTGTTTGTGCGGGAATCGTAGTCGGATTTTAGTTTCTGTCATGTCTTTCGTCCGTTTGTGTGCAGGTTGTCTTTACAGTCATGAAAATCATTTCAAGAGGTAAGCCGCATTGTATTGTTCGCGTACCGTGAGCATATGCGATGGTGATTGCTGTACAAGAATTCTACGGACTGATGTGTTACGAAATTAGCGTGGTAACCAAGTTCTATGACATAGAGCGCGGGTTTCTCCGTACAATTGTGTAACGTCGCGTAGCATTTTTGTGCGATGTTAAGCGACCTATAAAACGTAATGAACCTGTTGTGCCATGATGACGGAGTTGCATATATGCGTGTGATAATAATAACAATAATAATATAAAGAGGTCGCGTGCTCAAACATTAGCTCGGTGCTCCAGATAAGACGAGAGTCAAGAACAGTTATGATCATCACCCAACCGGACCAGCGTGCGTGCATAGCGCAGCGTATGTGTTTGTTACAGTAACGGTAATTGCTTATTAAGTGGGGAAACGAATCAATTGCTGGTGTATACATTATAACAAATTTTAACTCATGCAAGGTTGGTAACCCTGATCATATATTTAATATATACACTATAATGCATCAAGTGATAAAAAGTGAAAGTGATCTAAGCTCGCGAAAGGCGGCATATAAAAAAATAAAAAAATTATATTCGCGGATGTGGTTGGTAAACCTGATCATATAGATTTAATATACATTATAACACACAACAAATTTGAACTCATGCAAGGTTGGTAACCCTGATCATATATTTAATATATACACTATAATGCATCAAGTCGGAACCCCCCCCCACCATAGGTTGGTAAACCTGATCATATAGATTTAATATACATTATAACAAATTTGAACTCATGCAAGGTTGGTAACCCTGATCATATAGATTTAATATACATTATAACAAATTTGAACTCATGCAAGGTTGGTAACCCTGATCATATATTTAATATATACACTATAATGCATCAAGTGATAGAAAGTGAAAGTGATCTAAGCTCGCGAAAGGCGGCATATAAAAAAATAACACGGATGCTGTGGTCCAGATACGCGAAAAAGTCGCGGATCTTGACACAGATCAGCGAAAAAGTCGCGGATGCTGTGGTCCAGTAGAAAGTGAAAGTGATCTAGGCTCGCGAAAGGCTGCATATAAAAAATTATATTCGCGGAAATTAGAAAGTGAAAGTGATTTAGGCTCGCGAAAGGCTGCATATATTCGCGGATATGCAAATCAATTTAATTAAAAAAATAAAAATATCAAATTAAAAAAAAATAAAAAAATTTATTCGCGGAAATTCGCGGTCCAGTAGAAAGTGAAAGTGATTTAGGCTCGCGAAAGACGGCATATATTTGAATTGACGCGCGAAAGGCGCCATGCAATTTGATTGGTCGATGCTGCTGGTCCAGCGGTGGTGGTGGGGGAATAACGGTACTTGAGTCAGGAACGGCATTTTCCCTCTGAAGGCTATATGTGGTGTCGGAGGCGGTTGTAGGAAGTGGCTTTTGACATTTCTACGAGTACGTGGGGCCTACCTACGTGATTACAATTATGAAACACCTCTTTGTGTACACGTGTTCGTGGAAAACGCAATAACCTCTGATATATACATGACGGATGTGACGTGCGGCTTTATTTCAGATAGACTTAGTTTTGCTTAAAAATACGTTACATTCTTCTAGTTTATTTCAGCGCAGCATTAAAAACATCAGTAGGCCTACACGATCAGGCCATAACATGATTTTTATTTCATATAAATTTGTTCCTATGTTCCACATGTTTCACAGTTTTGTTCTATCTCCAATCAAGGTTTAGGATTTTATTAAATTTAGATTTGATGTGTATTCTATAGATACAAAAGTACAAAAACGAAGCACAACATATAAGAACAATACCATAAGTTACAAAATACTTACGCTTCAAGTATTTGTGTATTTATTAAACACAATAGTGATTTTATAAAAATTAATAAATTTCCGTGTGCAATTTAAGTTCCTTAATAAATTAATTAACGCGTACACTACGGTTAGGTATCTTTCTAGCAAGCTGTAGGGAGGTTATCTTCTCATAGTTTCGAACAGATGTGACAAGTGCTAGACACGCTAAAATATTTATTTTCTTAAAAACAAACTATATGGCCTTTAACAGTATTCCACTTTAATGTGTAGGACTCACTCTAAACTAATATTTGCAAAGTAAGTTTTACTATTTTTAATTTTATTTATGGATTTAGTTATTTTATTGATAAACAAAACATATATATTCTTGACCAGAACGTTCTCATTAACAAATTCCGAATGTCCCTTAATGACAATAACTTTTCTTTAACTAAATACATGTTAATTTACCTCCACGTGTTAAAAGTTGAAAAGTGGTTAACAACCCTTCTAGGAAATATGAAAATGCATAGTACAAAATATGGAAAAAGAAACAAAATACATTTCTGAAAAAAACGTTTCGATACATGTAGATTGTACATGTAGATTTTCTTAGGAGTCATCACCAAAGTCAATCTGCGTGTTGTTCCGCTTACTAGAACGAACAGACTCCTTTTTCCAGTGTAAACAAAACTGAACAAAGACCAGGAGATCAAATCAACTGATAAGTTGAAAGCACCGTAAAAGTAAACGAGTGATTGTGCAAGACGTAATACTGTCTATAGATCAAAGCGGAAAAGAAAATAACGTAACAAAATGAGGTCAGCAGAAAGGAATAATAAATATAGTAAGAGTAGATTTATAACACAACCCTACTGTGGGAATATGGTAAACGACGCTGTTATACGTCACCGATTTCCACAGTACAGGTATTACGAATAATGAAATAGGGAGTGAAATGTACAATGTACTTTCAAATAACTTTTGAAACACGACACAAAATTACTTTAGAAGATAGTCATTATAAGCAATAATGTGTTATTTTAATAAAATTATTATTAATGGCTGCTGAGAACACACTATATTCCCTAGTACAAAATAGTATTGTTACGACGGGCTCGCTGATCGTCGTATGGTACAGTGGAAAACAATATACAAGACACAAATGAAATCACTAATAACCAGCTTTAATTATCACAATTAATAATTTGTAATCAACAAGATAGTCGTTTACAACAATTCAAGTAAAAATTGTCCACACGCAATAATAATATCAATTATAAAGAATTGCGCACTAATTATAACACAACACTTCGCTACAATACTTCTACAAACACTGGATCCTAAGAAAAATCGCTTACGTAACTGATTTTAACTAACTTAACAACGCCAGGTGCTCTTGCCTTTATATGTCGCGTAGAAGTCCAGTATAGGTTTTGCTCCTTACTGCACGCCGCCTTAATGCGTATCTCAAGTGTTTTTGAACACACTAGAACCTATTTGGGCGCGGCCTTGACTGAGGCAACACCTACCACACTAGGCGGGAGGACGGGGCGGGGACTCTCTCGGCTACTCTAGGTGGATCCATTTGTAACACTATTTTATTTCCCGCTAAAAATACTTTGAATTTTTAAAAAAATAATTTGCAATTTGTTGCAAAATTAAGGCGGTAAAATGTTTTGAGAGTTTTAGTCGATGTTGAAAGTCAATTGAATTAATATTTCATTAATGTAATTGAAATATTAATTAATATTTAACTGAGTTTATGTTTAATTAATATGTTTACTGTTTAACAAATAAGTTCCGCATAAATGTGCTACAGAGACCACAGATCAACTGTGTCTCTCAAATTGTCTTTCGCAAGTGTCGTAAATATTTTAGCATAATTTTTGTGTATTCTATAGTAGCTATACATAAATTTCTCTAAAAAAAGAGTATACGTGAAATTCCGAAAGACCTGATACCATTCATATGTTATCATACTTGATGCTACCTGATTGCTACCTACCGTAACACCGTATCTAAGTAGATTCTAATACTTGTAGCAACTAACTGTTAATACTATTTAAACTCAAGAATTTTATAACAAATTTCGTTAAATTATATTTAGCAATGCCAAAGCAAGAAAACAGTGATATTAAACCAAGAACAAAGATCAAGAATTGAAACATGTTCTAAAAATACGCTTTAATGTATTGGGAGAACTACGTTTTTTTTTTTTTTTTTGAGCAGTCTTAATACTCTTAGGGAAAGATTAAAATCTGCAAAGAGTTGACAACATGGCAATAATGAAGTGTTATTGAAACACCTATTATAACAAATATCGTTTGTGACATGGCAAAACGAGTGTTATTGTACTCTAAATACTGTAAATAATGGGAAGCTGCAGAAAAATAAGATTAAGAGAAAGAAGCAAGAGGATATTCACAGTGAATCCGATTCAAGCCTGATTGATGACGTCATACTTAATGATTCATCTTCTGAATTTGAAGAAGATGAGGATTGTCTCTACTGCTGCCAACAATGGTCCACTGACACCTCTAAAGACACATGGATCAGGTGTATCAGTGCTTTCGCTGGGCACATGAACTGTGTGCAGGAATCGAAAAGAATGACTAGACAATTTTTAAGTGTGACTTGTGTTTCAAAACGAACAAATAAAATCTGAATTACATAAAATCAAATAAAATGTTCACTATATCAAAACTGTAATTAAGATTTGGTAGCAATAAATGTTTCTTACTTGAGGAAAACAAGCTTAATTAGACCTACATAAGTATTTCAGTTTCCATACTTACACCCAACCCGGAATTAGGAACCCTTTTATATATATATAAGTCGGTTCATAACGTTATACGTCTTCCGATCCATAGTCTCCATTGGTCTTGATCTAACCAAGATTCTTCTTCCACTTCCCGGTCTCTCATTGCCCGGTTGATGCTTTCTATCCAACTCAACCTAGGTCTTCCTCTTCGCCTACGACCATATAGTGTCCATCTCAAAATTTGCTTGGGGAGTCGATTTTCCGGCATTCTTTGCACATGGCCAAACCATCTTTGCTGTTTTGTTATTATGTCGTCGACAATAGAACATTGTACACCCATTATATCCCGGATTCTGACGTTTCTTACTTTTTCCAGTTTTGACCTCCTTGCCGCTCGTCGCCGAAAATCCATTTCAGTAGCTTCCAACAACTTTTCTGTTCTTTGTGTTAATGGCCATATTTCACACCCGTATGACGTAATTGGTTTGACAATTGTATTGTATATACAATGTTTATTTTGTTTTGATATTTGTTGGTCCCACAATATGTTGTTCAGCAATGCTATTGATTTTCTTCCCAAGTTATTTCTTTCTCTTATCGCTTTATCTAGACTACCATCTTGTGTAACTGTTGTTCCTAGATATTTTTAGCGACTGCAATTTATTATTTCTTATTGGTGTTCTAAAATTAAATTCTTTTGTTCCCCGCCAATGCACATAGACTCCGTTTTCTTTGTGTTTACTTCAAGGCCCTATAGCTTATATTCCTCTATACGTTTTCGTGTCATGTATTCCATGTCGTGATAGTCCTGCGCTACCACGACTTGGTCGTCAGCGAAACACAGTGTGTACACTGTGTTGTCAATTAGAGGTATCTTCATTTTGTGGCATTTCTTTTTCCAGGTTTTGAGGGCTTGTTCCAAGTATATTTTAAAAAGCGTCGGTGAGAGACAACATCCCTGCTTCAGGCCCTTACTAACATTAAATCCTTTTGAGACTTTACTTCCAATTTTTACGTGCGCTTTCAATCCGTTATATAAAGTCTTAACCGCTTCGATTAAAGTGGAGGCGATGTTTGTTCGTTGAAGTACCAGCCAAAGTTTGGTGTGCGGAATACTATCATACGCTTTGTTAAGGTCAACATATAGGCAGTGTACTTCTTGGTTTACAGCAGTTTTCTTTTTTATGATTTGCGTCAAGCAAAATAAGTGATCTAGAGTTGATCTCCCCGCCCGAAAATCAGCTAGTTTCTCTGCTTCCATGTCCGAGTATTGATGTTCAATTTTTTTCTTCAGAAGTTTTCCATACACTCTACTGATTGAACTCGTCACTGCAATTCCACGGTAATTGTCGCATTCAGTTGTTTTACCTTTTTTGTGAATGGTTGATACAAAAAATGTTTTCCATTCTTGCGGTATTTGTTTATCGTTTATGTATCTATGGAATAGTTTCGTGAGATGTTCATATAATTTTGTTGTGCCACATTTGAGAAGTTCCACTGGGATGTTGCCAGGACCGGGGGTTTACCACTATTCAGATGTCGACATATTTCCTTTATCTCTTCCTTGGTTAACCTTACAGGTGAGGAAGTCGTTCTAATGTTGTTGAATTCATAATCGGTGTTATTTTGAAATTCTGGTCTTCTTTCTCTAAGGAGGTTACTAAAATATTCGTCCCATTTCTGTAGAGATATTGGCGATATTAAATCTTTCTTTTTTCCCGTCTTATTGACTTTAGGAATTTCCAACTTTCAGTGCATTCCCTGCCTCCTATATAAGTATTCAGTCGGACAGAATTCTTATCCCACGTTTCATTTTTCCTTTGCGTCATCATTCTTTTCACCGCTGCTTGTGCCTCTTTGTATGTTATTTTGTCCTCAACTGTTTTAGTTGTTAGAAATTTTTCGTATTTCTCTTTCTTGTTTTTGATTAGTAATTCTACTTCTGTATTCCACCAATAAGGCGTTGTCTTTCTTTCTTTTTCATAACATCCCAATGCTTCCTTTGGGGCTTCGTGTATGCAATTTTGAATGTGCATATAATGTTCTTCAACACTACTAAATTGCTTGTTTTCCAGTTTTCCGTCCAACCGAGTTCCATATAACGTCCTAACGCTGTCATGGTTTAGGCTATTTAAGTTATACCTTACTTCTTTTTCAGACCCTTGCTGGTTTTTTGTTTTTGTATGTTCTTTGTTACTTTCTTTTCTTCTCGGAAATGCAATTCTCGTGTTGAGGAGGTAGTGATCCGAACCACATGTTGCCCCCCTGTAGACCCGTACATCTTGAACTTTCATTTTTGTTTTTTGTTTTATTATAGCATAATCAGTGATCGATTTCAGTTGCCTAAAGTTTTGGGTCCAGGTATACATATGAATTTCTTTGTGTGGATAAAATCCATTTAATATTCGCAGTTCATTTTGCTCACAAACTTCTATTAGTTTCTTGCCATTTTCATTTAGAATGTTTTCGCCGTTCTTCCCTACAACTTTACTCTAGTCTTGTTTGCCGACTCTACTGTTTAGATCACCAAGTAATATGATTTCTCTAGAGCTGCCGATTGTGGATATTACCTGGTGCAGTTGTTCAAAAATGCAGTTTTAGAGCTCTATTAGCGCGTCTTTTGTTATTGCGTAAATAACAAGAATGGTTATTCGATATCCGTACATGGTTAAGTTCATTTTTATAATTCTCTCGTTTACTGCTTCCCAGCTAGTTATGAATCTTCTTAGGTTTTTGGGTATAAGAATAGAGACGCCCTGTTCCGATCTCTTTTCTTTTTCTACGCCACTATAAAAATGGTCATAGTATCCAAGGTTTTCAGAGCCGGTCCCTTTTTTCTTAGTTTCTGTGAGTACAGCTATGTCTGTATTGGCATTGTTCATTTCATAAATAACGTCGTTTAACTTCTGAGAGGGTCTGTACGTTACAAGTACCAAAGTTCGGTGTCCTGTTTCTTGGCTTAAGTCGTGTCCGTTTTATCCGATCCTTCCGAGGCTGTTTACTAGGGGTTTTAACAATAAATGGTTTTCCGAGTATTGGGGAGTTAGCCCACTGCCTCAGCTCCCAACCTGGAGGACCAGTGTTTTATTTCAGAGTACCTTATCCAAGAAGGGTTGCTTTCTTTCTACAGCTAAGGAGCCCCTTCTGCCCCACCTGTTGGTCCGCGGGTGGTATTTTATTTCCCACCTACACGCCGGCCTAAGCCGGTTAGGGCATCTCCCTATCCGCCACCTTTTATTCGAAGTTAAAAAATGCACTTTCTGACATATTATCACAGAACTTCTGTCAACAAAAAGTTATATTGCAAATTGCAAATGTACATGGCAAATTAACAGTACAAAATATGTAAAAATAATTTTTTTAAAATTTTAGATCATCCTACTTGGTCAATGTTCAAAAAATTAAAATGGTACCCGATAATAGGGTACCTTTCGCTATTAAAATACTTATTAAAAACCAAATATTCGCGTGTGAAGCCGCGGGTAACAGCTAGTGGAAAATAAACTCAATACGCAACAAGGATATTTTAATTTTTTACAAGATAACAAGTGTGTCTTTTTTAGTTGTTACGACATAGTAAGATTTTTATGCTTGGCTCTGTAATAGACTCATTTTGTTTCGTTATCCTGTTTTGAATAAGTGATAATAGATTTACAGTACACAGTAACAACAATATTGGCACATAATGTACGAGAACAATAAAACATTCTATACATATTCATCATCGTCATCATCAACCGTGGGTCAACAACCCTTGGTGGGTCTTGGCCTGCTCCAAGAGTCGATTCCATTCCTCCCTATTGCACGCATTGGCTTTCCAGTTTCTTATGTTCAGCTTTCCGAGGTCCTCCTCTATCTGGTCTTTGAGTCTACTTCGGAGTCTTCCCCTTTTTCTACTACCCTTTGGTTTCTGGTAGAAAATATGTTTCGCAGGCTGTCCTTCCTCCATTCTCTCTATGTGTCCAACCCACCTTAGCCTGTATATTTTGATGATCCTGACAATGTAAAGATGGTGTAGTTTATAATTATAGCGCCTGCGCCACATTCCATTTTTTGTACTTCTCTAAATACTGTTCTTAGAGTCCGTCTTTTACAGCAACCCGGAAGTCTCTTGCTATTTTTTGTCATTGTCCACGTTTCTGAAGCATATTTCAGCACTGGCCTGATAAGTGTTTTGTAGATTTTGCATTTCGTGCTTCTTGAGATGAAGCTAGATGTCAGGTGCTTTTTTAATCAATAATATGTTTTATTTGCGAGATATGTTCTTCTTCTTATTTCAGTGTTGATGTCGTTAGTGCTGTTTATTGGGAGCCGAGATATCTATACATATTAATAATCTATAAAAAGCAGGATATCATCTACGGACATTTTCAAAAGGGGTTTATTACTTTGAATTTAGCGTTTTTAAGCTAGAAGTAAAAAACCAGAGAATGAAAGGGAGATAGTTGGATAAATAGGTAGAGAGAGATAGAAAGATAGATTGATAGATAGATAGAGAGAGAGAGGGAGAGGGAGAGGGAGGGAGAGAGAGAGAGAGAGAGAGACAGAGAGAGAGAGAGAGAGACAGAGAGAGAGAGACAGAGAGAGAGAGACAGATTAAATAGAGGATGAAGTGATGAACACAATATACATTGAGGGTGGTATAGCAGGAGGAGTAAAGTGAAATGATTAGAGGCGTCGACATAAATTGGATTGTGGTGACAGAGAGTGACATACGATTATAATGGAACCCAGTAGGGTAATATTTGATAGTAATGTCCGTCAGACCATTGGAAGCATTGTGTGTGCGTGCTGTCACAATACATACATTAGCATTCATACAGCAAACGACGTACCACACGCTAAAAGACACACCTACATCCACACCCCCACTCCCACACACCCCCACCCCCACACACACCCACGCCTACACACACAAAGACACACATCTATAGATAAAGTTTGGATTCTTCAACTATTAAATCGTTGATATTACTTAATTGTAACTTTGTATTACTTGTCAAGGTATTGTTACGACGTTACAAAACAATTTACGTGTTTGTCGAATGTTCCAGTGGAACCCGGTTGTAATGTGTGTGCGTACGTGATTCTCATCGCGTTAGCAAGCCTGTGTCAGAAGTCAAGGTCGCGCTCGCTGTGTTAAGGTCGCACGTTCTGGTGTTTCCTAGTAGCGTTCTTGTTGCGTAGTATGGATGTTTATAGATTTTCGGCGGGGGTATATATACAAGTACTCAGCGACGCTCAGTTCAGTTTTGTGTTTTATAGTAGAAGACATTTTTATTTGCGTGTGAACAATTTTTACTTGATTTGTTGTAAAAGACTATCTTGTTGATTACACTGTGATAATTAAAGACGGTGATTAGTAACGTAATTGGTGTCTAGTATTTTGTTTTCCACCGTACCTACGACAATCAGTAGGCCGTCGTAACAGTATGTTCATAATTAGTTGTGAATAAGGATGTCTGTTTGCATACTATAAATTCAATGTCTTATCATAGATTTATATGTGAAAAATCGTTCTAATTTTATAATAATAATATAAACAATTTTATTTTTCTACTGGTAAATTGAGGTGTAACTGAAAATTGTCCTTTGAGAAAATTTAAACAATGAATGTTTTCCAGTGATTACATAATGACTGTCTAATATTTGTATATATAAAATTAGTATTCGCAAAGTGTTTCACTGTCTTTACATTGAAATCTTTACACTGTTCTACAATAGCTTCAAATAAGTCTTTCAATTTACTGACCGTCTCCACGCCACCTGTCCCATCTACTCAGTTCTATTGGTCGGTTAATTTTGAAATGTCGAAAAAACGTAGAAAAAATTAGTGTATTTCTTATTGAATAGTCTAATATATTTGCTCTGGCAAACCTGATGTACTATCTGACCACGTGTTTGTTAAATAATAGATTTATTACAAACCTTCTTAGCTGGAAACAATATTAGCCGGGCTGTTAAACCCTAGTCTACAGTTTATGCTGACAGATGTTTCGGCCTCATCATCGGAGGACATCATCGTCTCGGAAACAATTAGCACGGTGTCCCCTGATTCACCGTAGTGAAGAGAGCGGATCCATTCTCGTATACAGTGTGGCTTGCTCGTGCAGCGAAGTGTACATTCGCACCATGAAGCACAGCATCCGCACACGCCTTGGTGAACACAGACGATTTTGTCACTTGAGGCATGCGCAGAGGTCTGCGGTGGTCGAGCATGTACTCTCCAACGCTGATCATCGCGTTCTCTTTGAGGAGACCAAGATCCTGTTCTCGGAGGTTGCCTACTACCCTCAGCTGCACATAGAGTTCGTGGAGATCTTTAAACATGGTTCCGTCGCGATGAATAGAAAAGGAGAAAGCCTCCTATTATGTAGGATTTGGCACGCTGTGCTCCCAAGCCAATCAGATGACACTTGATGCTGATTGATGCTGTTTTCCAGCTTAAATAGTGGTGGTATGAAAGTCTATATAAGTGGGCCTTCTTCGACAAAAAACGTAGTCTTCACCTCACTGGTGTGGATCAGTGGGGTGAATTGGCGGACACCGTGCCAATTGT
The DNA here is from genome assembly GCA_034769895.1 of Magicicada septendecula. Classification (NCBI taxonomy): domain Eukaryota; kingdom Metazoa; phylum Arthropoda; class Insecta; order Hemiptera; family Cicadidae; genus Magicicada; species Magicicada septendecula. Next base: position 349,325,537 of record CM068375.1, read on the forward strand.
TACCGACACTGAATATGGCCTCCGGTGGTGAGACTAAAACCTCTATTAGCATAAACTCTAGACCACGGCCTAACAGCCAGGCTAATAGTGTTTCCAACTATGTGGACGCCGGCCGCGGAAGCCTTAGGAATTCTGTACAAACTTTGTTTTTAAATAAATAGTGATTACTGTCACTAAACATGTATTTATACTTTACAGATTTATGTAAAACAATAAACGTTTGCGTCTTGACAGAGTTCTCATATGAAGCTTCTCTCGCACCCAGTGAGTTTACCTAACATAAATTACACTCACTTGTAACTGTCTACCAATAATTTATTTTACAGCAGAACTTCCTCGGTTGGCTACCACGCGGAAATAATCCAGATTTTCACTCGACCAAAACAAAACGCTTGGTTAATATCTTTTTGTTTCTAGTCTAGTAACGTTCGTTGACCATCTGCCATCTACACTCTGTTAAGATATTAAATTTTTATAACAAAATAAGTAATAAGTAATAACCATTGTTACATGGTAGATTGATTTACCATAATTTTGTGTTTGTAATATTTGAATTTCTTTTATTTTGCGTATCATCAACCGTGGCTCTACAACCCTTGGTGGGTCTTGGCCTGCTCCAAGAGTCGATTCCATTCCTCCCTATTGCACGCATTGGCTTTCCAGTTTCTTATGTTCAGCTTTCCGAGGTCCTCCTCTATCTGGTCTTTGAATCTACCGTGGGGTCTTCCCCTTTTTCTACTACCCATTGGTTTCTGGTAGAAAATATGTTTCGTAGGCTGTCCTTCCTCCATTCTCTCTATGTATCCAACCCACCTTAGCCTGTGTATTTTGATTATCCTGACAATGTCCGGCTCTTTGTAAAGATATTATAGTTCATAATTATAGCGCCTGGGCCACATTCCATTTTCTTGTACTCCTCTAAATATTGTTTTTAGAATCCGTCTTTCACAGCAACCTAGAAGTCTCTCGCCGTTTTTTGTCATTGTCCAGGTTTCTGAAGCATATATCAGCACTAGCCTGATAAGTGTTTTGTAGATTTTGCATTTCGTGCTTCTTGAGATGAAGCTAGATTTCAGGTGCTTGCCAGGTCTTTGCCTATAGTTCCGTCCGAATTAATTTTGTTTTGTATATAAGTCTCTAATTTATAGATAAGCATCCCCAACACCAGTAGTGTGTGCAAAAACTAATAATAATTTTTAATAATATACATATTTGAACATTCTTACAATCTGTATTCACTTATAACATATTTTGTCACGCCATATTGCTTTCTGTACCACTTCCAATCTACATTCGATGATTATTGTATCTGTAATTGTTTATAATAATATTATTTATACATAACAATATTATGTACATTATCAAATTATTATTACTATTGCAAGTAGTTGTACTGTATTTTTTATCGTTTCATAATATAATAACAAGAGATTATTATATTATCAATATTTTATATTATAATATTGCAATAATTATGTTTTGGTATATTATAATTGTGTCTATTTATTTAAGTAAAACGATATGTAAGGATGTAATTATTTTGCCGGTGTAAAACAAACTGTCTCGTCTCTCTCACACTCACACAGAAATAAATAAACACACAGCAACAACACACACACACATACTTTCATTCAATTAATTCATTGAATTTTTTTTGATTCTGACAATAATTATTGTGAAAACATCGGCACAAATAATGAAAATCTGTATTATACTTATTGACTGACCCTCGCTGAACCTTCCATTGTTAAAAATTAAATTTTTATTTATAATTCAATAAGTCTGCATAGCTGCATTGTATCGGTAAATATAATGTACCGTACATCACGGGTTTGGGATTATTTTAGATTTATTTGTTCCAGATTGTAATACACTAATTGATAGGCCTTTATGAAAGAGTTAAATTATTCATTTGCATATTAAGTTGGCCTACGAGCATGTGAGAAATAAGGTTTACAAACTACTTTAGTCACTGATAATATTAATATTTTTACTTAATAGTCTACAACACTTACTCCAGTGTACCGACTCTTGATTGTACCTCAGGGCGCCAGTAATAATAAACACAAATTAAAATATATCAATCAACTTTTAATGAATCTTTTGCATTTATATACTACAAAATTTCTTAATATGACTTGGGTAGTTTTACCTTACAATTTGAATATTATTTAGTAGCAATGAGTTCTTTTTAGACAAATTGAGTCACTATATTTGAATACAAATATATAAATTTATCAAACAATATAGAATCAACTGTTCATTTATTTGTTACTTGCGTGGAGAATCCTTCCGATGTGCGTAGTCCTGAAGATGTTGCAGGTCGGTGAGTCAGCAGCTGTTTGTTGCGTCTTAATCCTTGTTATGAATGCACTAATTCACTTTATCACAGATGTACACTACACTTGACATATTGGTTATACATACAACTATGTCGTATAATTATACACTCTGGTTACAACGATTATTGAATTGACCTTAAGTGCATCTAACACAGTTCGCGTCGCGTGCGTCTCGATTATCTCATACGGTCTTGACTTTAATACGAACTAATTCACCTTCTTCAGTGATTTCACCACAACGTATCGAATTGATGGAAATTTATATGTAGTATTACTTCTTGTTGTTTGTTATTACTCCGATCATTCACTCATTTACTTATTACTGTTTATGAAACTTTATAACTTTAGTGTTAGCAATTATCGCGTTCCCGTAATTCTGTTTACTTCTGCGAATTTACTTTATTTTTTACATTGTAGCATGACAGATATTCCACCACTAATTAATTCATTTAAGATAATAAAAAATAATTAAATTACATATACTAAAAGAATATCGAATGAAATTCAATTACTTCAAAGGAAAAAACCACAATAAAAGAAAAACTATCATTAAATTATAAAAATACCACTATTAAAAGTCAAAGAAAGAATTAAGGAAAACTCATATTAAACAACCAGAAGATTACCCAGGAGATTAGGAGCAGTAAATAAACTAGATACCCCAAAATCAAGAAGAAAGAATCAGATTAGGAGTGGTGATAAACAAAATACCCGCCACAAGAAGAAAGAAGAATAAGGTTTATTATCAGGAAATAAACAAAATACCCTGAAACCAAAAAAGAAGAGTAAAGTCAGTATCAAAAAAAAAATAAAGAAGATACTCCGAACCTTTTTCATCAGTCAAGATAACACTGAGTACCTTGGTTTACCCAAGAGTGAACACAAGAAGGAAGACGGGAAGAAAGGAAGAAATAGGATGGAAGAAACACCATTATAAAACCTATTATTAACTACCATAAACCCCAAACCCATAGATACAATTAAAGAAAGTATAACATCCCGAAACCCTATAAAATTGTAATTATTAATAAACAAAAGTGTTGTATAGTATGATAAGAGGTGCACCAACTAAAGTTATTGTGTGATAAAAAAATAAACAAATCTTCACAGTCCATGATGACTAAAGGTCTGGTCTGAGATAATAAGACTCAATATAAATCAGAACCACCAGTGAAAGTGTATTAGTGTAAGTGTTTTTGAAATATAATAAACTTGAAGTTGTAGTGTTACAATAACTTAAACTATATGCTATAAAACAACTTTTATATTTGATAATTAACCAATCATGAAATAATAAAATGGAAGGTATTTCCAATATTTTATTATTTTAGATCACTTTGTTATCTCAAGACATTTGTAGGAATGACAATAACTAAAGTATGGGTGGAAATGTTTACTATATGAGGGGATGTTAAATAATAGTAATAAAAACAGAAAGGACTGATAATAGTTTAAGTGTTAATAGGATTAAAACGTTTAAATGGCTAATATTGTTCAAAGCCATGAACTCCATATTTTTGAAAGAGTTCTTATACAATAAGATTTATATGTTTAGAATAAGTTATATTAGTTAAATAACATCATACATACCAATTAAAATGTTTCAGTATGTATGCTGTATTAATTAACAAAATGAGTTAAATGTATGTTAAAAACAATTTCAGCAAACATGTCCAACTTTACAGAATGCTGAGTGATGTTAATTATTGTTTTTATAACAGTAGCATGAATTAGATGCTACACATCTCAAAAAGTTTGTAAACCATTTTATTTTATGTCATGATAACTACTAAGAGTCAGAGGAGGAGTAGAAGTAAATTTATTTGAAAAAACCATACATGTAAAATATTAAACTCTAGGCCAAATAATGAATTCACAGAAACTCAATATAAACCAGTTAATTCACCTATGAATCATGTAAACTGGCAAGATTTAGGTAAGGTAGGTCAATTAAGAACTACTGTAAATGAACCTATGATTCGAAAAGGTAATATAGAAAAATACCTTAAATTATTGAAAATTTTTGAAATGTATAAATTAACTATTTTTAAAGAGGAATGTTAAATTCAGAAATTATCACTAAAAAACAGTTCAAATGTTAAGTGTATATGTAATTAAGGAAAAGAAAGGATTTATGATCATTTGAAATTTATTATAATTATATTAATAGCACTTAAAATGGCAGTAAAAGTATAGGAAGGCGGAAACCAAGTTTTGGGCCTAGATTTCCAAAAAGAAAGAAATTTGGTAATTTTAACAAAAATCTCAACAAATATGGACTATGTCATATCAAATTAAACAGAATGAGATAAATAAACCAATTATATGGATAATAGTTCATGAAAGCGAATAATAAACTAAAATTATTCCATATATAATGTAATTTGGAATCATGTATATGGGAAGTAAGAATTATTTTAACAATACTTTTCCAACATTAACTTGGCAAGATTTTTACTAAAGTAGAGGAAGTTAGTTAGTTCTTTGTTAACGCTCAAACTAAAGAGTCTATGTGAAATTGCGTTCCTTAAAACCGTATAATGAAGTGCTAACCTTACGGAGATAAATTCTGTGAGCAACGAGAGTTACTTAAATAAACACTTTTCCCGTCAAAACGTATAAAAACTTCAACGACAACAGTGAAAACGAACACCACACTACATAATACCAGTGCATTAAAACTACATATTAGTAATAATTCAAGCTACAACAGAATAACCATTTTAGCGTAACGAACATATATAAGTGAACACATCTAATATAAAATAATTAACACCAGTGGACACTGAACACTCATCCAGACTACCCCAAACAACATCCTAGACAGTTTACACAAGTTCGGGATATTTAAAACAATTATAAAGTTGATTTTGCTGTGAGATTTTCTCGCGACGAATATTGCAGTTAACCTATTCATTTTTGGGAGCGGCCATCATGGAAATGCGAGGCAGTGCCACCAACATCGACTGACTTCGTAGTCTACAATTGGTCTGATACTCAACTATATTAAACATTTTATATAGATTATTCACATTTGTTAGATAATAATTATTTAAAATAATTTATTGTAAATGTTATACTTTCTCGTCCTGCCATTCTCTGACTATTATTAAATAATCGCTCCAAGAACCTTTTTACAATAATTATATGAATTTCTTAACCTGTATTAACATATCGATTATCCCTGAGACGGAGTCGAACATTGCTCGAAATCGATTTAATATCGACTATTATTTAAAAATGTTAATAAATCAATTCCTTTCAATTGTATGGTTTAATAAATTATTTCACATGGTAATTTAAGGTTTTAATTAAGCAACCAGACTTCCTGAAAGAAGAAAATATTAATAAAAGGTGATATACTGGAGCAACACGGAAAGTCGTTAATCGATTGCTGACAGGAGTTAATCTGTTTAACTCCGGATTTGTTAATATCTTCCAGAAGTGCGAATTAAACAAAATTACCTTTCAGAAGTTTAGAAATTTGGTTAAAAACAATAAAACAGAATTAATTACAAATTATATACACCATAAACAAACGTAAAATTTTTTTGAAAATTTTTTTTTGAAATACAATTTTTTCTTTCTTTATCTTTATTTGTAACTACAGTATACAGGTTTGGTTACAAATTGGCGCCCAACTAGAGGGCTTAATAATTTAAGCCTGGCAGCGGTTATTTAATAGAAAAAGAAGGAAAAATGCAAAGACGAGCTACTTCTGTAGAAGAGGGCGGCAGAGGCCGAAAAGGAAGTTGACATGGGGTATAAGGAGGCAACACCTGTGGAGGATCTGGAAGTGCTAGCAACCCCGGTGGAACATAAACAACCTGCACCACCAGAGGAACAACCCGAAGTACCCACTCAAACAGGGGACGTCCACATCCAAGACAAGGAAATAGAAAGGTCTAAGACCACCGAAGAAAGTAAAATGGACAAATTAATGGAAATGTTCATGCAAATGAGAGAAGACATGAATAAGAAAATGGATTCCACACAGGAAGAAAATATATCAACCAGTAAGAAGTTGAGTAAGGACATTGAAGAAAATGGTAAGAAGTTGAGTCTAGAATTGAAGGAAGACAACCGATCCACAAAGGAAGAATTGGGCCGTAAGATAGAAAATACCAACAAGAGGATTGAGGAAACCAGTAAGAATTTGAATAAGAAGATGGAAGATCTGAAAGAGGACAACCAATCTTTGAGTAAGAAGATGGAAAAGAAAATGGAAGAAAATAATAAGAATTTGGAAGAGAAGATGGAAGAAACCAGTAAGAAAATAGAAAGTGACAACCAACAATTAAAGGAAGAATTGAGAGAGGATAATCAACTATTGAGAGAAGAGTTAAGGGAAGTCAACCAGGAGAACATGAACAAGTTAGACGAGAGGATCGAGTTAGCGAAAGAAGAGTTGAATGAAAAGATAACAGACACTAAGAAATCCATTGTCAAAAAGTTGGAACAGGAAGTAGTTGTGGTAAACCAGCAGATCAGGGAAGTGGACGAAACATGTCGTCAGACGGAAAGTGAAGTACTGGAAGTCAGGGAGGTAATAAATAAAGAAATTACCCAAGTCAAGGAACACCAGAAGACTAAACTGGAGGAAAACAAAAATTTCGCACAGGAAGAAATAAATAAAGTGCGAACGCATGTCACCGAAAGATGCGACGGCATGGAAGCCGCTATGACTAACATCACGGGACAAGTGCGACAGAGTCAGGAGGAAATAGAAATAATAAGAAACCGACCAACTGGCTACAATAATTTCCCCATGTCTGAAAATCGGGAATGGCTAAACTTTAGGCAATATAAGCGAAAGCCAATGGAGTTCTTGGCCCGCATAGAAGAATTATCACGTCACTGAAAAGGAATTGTTAAGTGTAGTGTTCGCGTGTGGAAAATTCCGCACTTACATCCTTGGTTACTCCGTTACCGTCCGGACTGACCATAAGTCAATATCGTTCTTAAGGAGATGTAAGCTAAGTCACGGAAGGTTGACACGGTGGATACTATTGCTGCAAGAGTATGACCTTAAGTGGGAGTACATCCCCGGAAAGAAGAATGTCGTCGCGGACGTGTTGTCTAGGATAGACATTGATAAACAAACGTTCGAGGGGGAAAAGGAAAGTATACTTAAGGTATACCACATTCTAAGTAACAGCGCCGATCTACAATCAATATTGGAAAACCTGAGCACACACCAACAAGCAGACCCGAAATTACTATCCATTAAAGCAAGATTGGAAGCAGGGGACGAGACTATCACCCAATATTATAAATTACACAACGGGATACTGTTTTTACAACCATCTTTAAATAAGGAAGAATGGAAAGTTGTCATTCCAACCCATATCGAAAAGGAGATAGTGAATAACTATCATGTTCAATATGGGTATATGGGCGCCTTAAAGGTGATAAAGGCCCTGGAAGAGAGCTGCCACATAAAGGATATTAATCGGAAGGTCCGAAAGTACATAAAGAATTGCCGCATTTGCCAACTCGTGAAGTCTAATAACGAGAAAATGGAAGGGCAAATGATTCCGATAACCTCTCAAGCGAAGCTAGAAAAAGTATTCCTGGACATCTGCGGGCCATTTCCCCGCAGTGGGGGCCGTCACAGATACAAGTATCTAGTCATCGTGATGGACCATTTTACAAAGTTCATCAAGCTATACCCAGCGAATCGGGCGACTACAAATAAAATTCTCGACATCTTAACCAACCAGTACTTCCCAGACGTCGGAAAACCAGTTTCGATCATCACCGATCACGGAACACAGTTCAAGGGGAAAAATGGCGGGATACACTACTGTCGATGGGGGTTCATACCTATAAAACATCGGTATACCACCCGAGCAGTAACCCGGCAGAAAGAGTATTGCGAGAGGTGGGGCGCATATTACGGACGTATTGCCACGATCAACAGAGGAGGTGGCAAGAATATCTAGAGGCCACAGAAGAATTCCTCAACCTGGCATACCACCCAGCCATAGGAATTACCCCATACTCCGCCATGTACGAAAGACAACCCCCAAGGGAGATCGAGGAAATATTGGAGTTCCCGAGAGAAAATAAATATATTTTTAATAAAATTCAATTTTATAAAAAGGTGGCCGAAGACCAGGAGAAACGGCGGATTAAATATAACAAAGGGATGGGTAAGATAATTACCTATACCATTGGAGAGTAGGTTTTATTGAAAAATAGGGAGTTACCCAGTTCACTAGAAGGGATAACTAAGAAATTATTGCTTTTATACACTGGACCATATATAATCTCCAAAAACAATAATAATAACACTTACAAAATTAAGGAGATGGGTTCCAGTAAAATTAAGGGTGTCTATAACCAGGCATCCATGAAGAAATATCATGATTAATCCGACAAAATTCAGAAATAAAGTAAGCACACCTTACTAACCAATTATTTGAAGGAAACATTTTGGCAAGAATATAAAAAAGAATTTTGAATTAATCCGTCTAAATTAAAAAAGAACGTAAGCGCAACTTACTACCTATGATTTATGAAAAAATAAAAACAAAAGAATTTAGATCCGTCTAAATT